>OY288248.1:12174411-12774411 GCA_958450325.1 Agrostemma githago | reverse complement strand
AATTTTTATCAATCTTCATTTTCATCTAGCTTTAGATTCAAGATTTTGTAAGGAATTCTAGTTTTATTCAAGAAGTTCTTTGGAGATTATCAAGGGATTAGTGACAAATTAAATCCATTGTCTTCTTCATCAAGGCTTCTTCTTATTTTATGCAATCTTCATCTTCTTTATTGTTACCTTTCTCCATTGTTGCTATATTTCTCTTCCTCTCCCTCATCTCTAGATTAGATTTACTATTGCTCTTTCGTTCTTGCATCGGTTTTATTGATTTTACTTGCGTTGTTTTTAGATCACCTTATAGTTTCTTTTATTGATCGTAATTTCCTTCATTATTTTAGTTTTATTTCCTCTAGTTTTTATCTTTATGCATGTTTTTGTCATCATCTCCATTGTTATTGTTTTTGTAGTTTTCTTCAAGGATCGTGAGTAGTTTTCTTGTTAGGGGGTTGGAGTAAGATTTTGGGTAATATGAATTAAGGAATTGTGGTTAGGTTGCATGCTTGTTGATTTATCATGTTTAACGTTTTTGTGTCTTTGTTGACTTAGTCCGGCCAACTAGATCGACCTTGACTCACTCCTATTAATATGGGGAAATTTGGGGTAGGAGTTACCTTGACTTGAGACGTACCATTTTTCGACGCAAAAGCGGGATCTAGATAAGTTGGGTGAAGAAATCAAAAGGTGGTATTCTCCCTCTATCGACTTTGTGATCGACCCATAATCCTGAGACTCATAGAACCTGATTTCCGATTCCCGACTCCTCGTAACACATTTTCCTTAATGATTATTCCTCGTTACTTATCGCATTCTAGTTTAGACTCAACTCAAAACCCCCCAATTGACCCCAAACGCATCGCTCTTACTCGATTTTCTCACTGTCTTCCCTGTGGACCGACCTCGACTTATCACGACTACATTTATTTGTTTTTGTGTTACTTGCGAGTCATATAAATATTGTTTGATCCCCTAGCAATCATTAACGACCGATCCAGATTTGGGAGTGATAATCCAGCATGCCGCCGGTCAAGCAGAAAAAGAGGACCATGTCAGCAGAGAAGGACGATGCCATCCGCGAAGAAGTAGAGAAGCTGTTGAAGGCAGGATTCGTAGAGCCTTGCGATTACCCCGAGTGGCTAGCAAACGTAGTAATAATGGTAAAGAAATCATCAGGAGCCTGGCGTATGTGTGTCGACTTCACTAACCTCAAGAAGGCGTGCTCGAAAGGTTGCTACCCGCTGCCAAGGATTGACCAGTTGGTAAACACCACCAACGGACAATCCAGGTTAAGTTTCTTGGATGCCTTCTCTGGCTACCATCAAGTCTTCTTGTGGGGGCAAGACAAGGTTAAGTGCGCATTTATGACAAGCGTCGGCACATTCATGTACAAAATAATGCCATTTGGGTTGAAGAATGTCGGTGCCGCCTATCAGAGGCTGGTGGACAAGATATTCCAAGGACAACGGGGAAGGAATATGGAAATGTACGTGGACGACGTGATCGCCAAAAGCAAGGAGAACGAGAAACATCTGGACGACTTGAAAGAAATGTTCCAGTCGTTAAGGAAGTACAAGATGAAGCTGAACCCTACGAAATGCACATTCGGCGTAAGGTCGGGAAAATTCCTAGGTTTCTTGGTAAGCGCTAGAGAAATAGATGCCAACTCGGACAAAGTCAAAGCTATACAAGATCTGCCGGAACCAAGAAAGATAAGGGATATCCAAAGGCTCACGGGGAGGATGGCCGCCTTGGCACGATTCATCTCAAGGGCAGCCGACAAGTCCACCCCGTTCTTCAAGGTGCTGAAGGGGATTGAACAGTTCAAGTGGGAAGAGGAACAAAAAGAAGCATTTGCAAACTTAAAGGAACACCTAAAGACGTGGCCGACAGAAGGCGAGAAATTGTACGTATACATCGTTGTTACCAATGTGACGGTAAGTGTCGTCATACTCAGAGAAGAGGATAAAACCCAACAGCCAATCTACTTCATCAGCCATGTGCTAGGGCCGGCAGAGAGGAACTACCCAATGGTAGAGAAGGCGGCGTACGCTGTAGTGATAGCTTCTAAGAAGTTGCACTTATATTTGACACGCACCCAATAACCGTCCTAACAAACTTGCCTCTTGAAAAGGCGTTAAAAAAGTTCGAAAAGTCGGGACGGATGCTGAAGTGGGTCATCGAGCTAAGTGGCCTGGGGATCGTCTACCAGTCCAGGATGACGATTAAAGCACACGTGTTGGATGATATCCACTCAAGGATGTGCGGCCACCACATAGGCGAATGAAACCTGACCCACAAAGCGGTGAAAGCCGGCTATTACTGGCCGACCATCCTGCGCGACGCTAGAGAATTGACCAAGAGATGCCGCAACTGCCAAATTCATTCGCCAGTAATCCACGCGCCGACCAGGGAGCTGCAACCAATCTTGAATCGATTACCCTTCGCGCAATGGAGGATGGATATCTTGGAGCCATTTACTAGCATCTGAGGGCAGAAGGTTCCAAATAGTAGCCATCGACTACTTCTTCAAATGGATGAAGGCAGAGGCCATCACAAACATCACCGAGTCAGCGGTAAGGAAAGTGATATGGCGCAACGTGATAACCAGGCTTGGAGTGCCAAAAGTGATAGTCTTTGACCATGGTCGTCAGTTCGACAATTCCCCATCAGAGAATGGTTAGGAGACTGGGAATTATTGTAGCCTACTCTGCCATTTCTCCCCCTCAGACGAATGGCCAAGCTGAGTCAGCCAATAAACAGATCCTCAACGGGCTGAGGAAGATGTTGGAAGACCTCAAAGGGAGGTGGGCCGACGAGCTCCCCAGCGTGCTCTGGTCCTTGAAAACCACGCAGAAGGCGACCACCGGCCACTCACTGTTTGGCTTCGTCTACGGAGCTGACGCTTAGCTCCCATAAAGGTGCGCATCCCGTTGACCCGCAGCAAATATTTCCGAGGAGACGCAAACGAGGCAGCCATGGCAGAATCCCTGGACCTGGTGGTCGAGGCCAGGGAGGAAGCACACGTTAACCACATGGCGTGCCAGCAGCGAATGAGAAAGGTATACAAGAGACGGGTGAATCACTGAAAATTCCGAGTGAGAGATCTCGTCCTGAGAAAGGCGACAGCAGTCGGCAAGGCCGACGAGTATGGAAAGCTCAGCGCCAATTGGAAGGGTCCATAAGAAGTCACCCAAGTCATGGGGCCAAGCACGTTCAGACTCAAAGATGGCAAAGGGTGCGATTTCTCATCGCATTGGAATGCGGACACCATCAGACGGTACTATGTCTAGGGGCGCGTAGTCCCATATTTTGTTCTTACCAGCAAGAGACGTTCAGGATTGACGAGGGCCCTGCCTTTCCCATGTTAAGTTTCCCAAAACTTTTGAACGTTTTAACATGAAGGGCTTTTCTTTGTCATCTACTTGCTCCTTGTTCATTACTTTCATAAGCAACAAGCAGGGGGCAATAAGGGAGGAACCCCTATTCAACTTAGCATAAAGAATGGATACCCATCAAAAATGGCTAAGGACCCCCACCCATAGAATAGGGGCATAAGCCCAAGTCCGTCTGGATGCCATAGCTCCTGACAGTAATGGCTAGGGACTCTCATCCATAGAATGGGGGCATAAACCCAAGTCCGTCTGGATGTCATATCTCCAGACGGCAATGGCTAGGGACCCCCATCCATAGAATGGGGGCATAAGTCCAGTCTGTCTGGATGCCACAGCTCCAAACACAAATGGCTAGGGACCCCCACCCATAGAATGGGGGCATAAGCTCAAGTCCATATGGATGCCATAGCTCCAGACGGCAATGCCTAGGGACCCCATCCATAGAATGGGGGCATAAGCCCAAGTTCGTCAGGATGTCGTTGCTCTAGACGGCAATGGCTAGGGACCCCCATCCATAGAATGAGGGCATAAGCACAAGTCCGTCTAGATGCCATAACTCCAGACGACAATGGCTAGGGACCCTCATCCATAGAATGAGGGCATGAGCTCAAGTCCTTCTAGATGTCATAACTCCAGACGGCGGTGGCTAGAGACCCTCATCCATGGAATGGGGACATAAGCCCAAGTTCGTCTGGATGTCGGAGCTCCAAATGGCAATGGCTAGGGACCCCCATCCATAGAATGAGGGCATAAGCCTAAGTCCATCTGGATGTTGTAGCTTCAAACAACAATGACTAGGGACCCCATCCATAGGATGAGGGCATAAACCTAAGTCAATCCAAGTACTATGACTCTAGACGGCAAAGGATAGCAGCTCCCACCCACATGATGAGGGCATGAAGCACTACATAAGAGTAAATAAAAATTGGGAAGTAAAGTATGGAGAAAAAAAGTAAATTTGCATAAAGGAAAGGCGCCACGGGCGTAAAAGTTGATTTACAAGGTACGAAACCCAGACATCAAAATTACAAAACAAGGCGACGATTATTAAAATCGGCAGCCGTCCCCAAAGGATCAGGCGCCACCTACTATAAAAGAAAAAGAAAGATATAGCCATAAAGAATAAAGGGAAGTGTCATGCCACTGACTGCCAAAAGGGTAGGTGATGGAGATCCAAAAAAATGCCTCAGAGGGGAGCCGACGAGCTAGCCGCAGCTCGCTCGCCGTCCACACCCTCATTCCCCGCCCTAGAGGCGCAAGAGGCACAGGAGGACGACGGCCCGCTTTCCTATTTGGGATTGGAAGACAGCCCAGCGATGGCCTCCCCCAAGGCAGCAGCGTTCTCAGCATCGTCCGCCTCATCCTTCGAGCATTCACCCTCACCTCATCCAGACATTTGTAGATGGCCGTGTACGAGTCCAGTCGAAGGCTGGATTCATCTCCTCCAAAGCGTTGCTGCTAACGCGGGATATTACAGCTTGACCCTCCGCATAGCAGTACTGAAGGCCTCATTTGCCTCTGTCTCCATGGCGGCGAGGATAGCCCTAACTTTTGCCTCCTCGGCCTTCAAGGAGGCGTTGAGCTCCTTGGTGGCAGGGAGCTGCCCCTTGAACAGGGATACGTCAAGGGTTGTTGCCTCCAGCTTCTTCCTCAGGTTGTCACCCTCAGCCAAGGACCCGTTAAGGTCCTCCCCCTGCACCAGCACCTTCTCCTCAGCCGCCTGCAATGCCTGGCGGTGCTCCAAGGACTGGCGGCGCTCATTGGCAACCTCCTCCAAGGCCACCATAAGCTTAGCCTCGGCCTCCACGCGCCTTTTCTTAGCCTCCTTGAGCTTGGCCTCAGCCTCCACGTGCCTAGAATCAACCTCCTTGAGCTCAGTCTTCAAAGAATGAAGGATTGAAGGGTTAGAGGCAAGCCTCAGCAGAGAATGCCCCATCTTGGCAAGGGCTCGAGCACCTCAACGGCTTGGCATGGCTAGCTTCAATCTAAGCACCAGACGAACGGGAGTCGGCGCTGGTGCCGTCCCCGGGTGCCACATTGTAGTCCCCACCGTCAAACGTCCTGAAGAAGTCAGAGAGAGTAGGCCACAGGAAAAAGAAGGGAGGACTGCATTGACGGCGACTCCTACGTCCCGCTGAACATCCTTATCAGAAGATGCCACCAAGCCTTCGGCAACCTACAAGTTGTCAACAGGGCTTGATAGTTGCACGATCTGGCCAAAGGGCACCCCAGTATGCGAAGCATCCGCCTCCAGATCGATCACCTGCTCTTCAAGTACTGGGGGCAGCGGTGTCTGGGCCGCCGTCACCTTAGGAGGACTTGGTCACCTAAGTGAAGTCACCGCCTCAAGATCTCTAGACGCCTCTTATGGGCCAGCTTTGCTGGCTGCCCCATCCCCAGACTAAGCGGAGCTCTTGGTGGCTGGCCACTTCGACGACGCCACGAGAAGGGAGGATTGCCTCTTCTTGGACTTGTCAGCCTTGGCCTTAGAGTAGTCCATGAGTGTAGGGTTCTCGACCTCGGGAAGCTCCGGATGGCTGGAAATAGGGACGAGCTGGGAGTTAACCCCCACCAGCTAAAGTTCCTTCGTCGATCAGACAGCGGATTTGGCATCACCTAAAAAGAGCAAACAGGGAGAGTATTAGGAATGGCATGTTGAATGAATAGATGACATGGTGAGGGAAGTACACCCCCAGCTACCTGGGTCAGGAGAGCTGCACATCCCTAGCCTCGCCAGATATGGATTGTACGAGATTAAATCAAAGGGAGGGAGCCAGACGACAGACAACGCCTTCTCCTCCTTACCCAACCTCTCCACCACCGCCTTGAACAAATTACGGATGTCTACAACGTCCCGCCCTAAGGGCGCCTCGTCAATAATGGTGTGTCGGCGGGCCCACAACTCATTATTCGTTTCCGTATAAGGGCGGACTTGATCCTGGAACGAGGTGATAAAGGACCATACTTCAGAAGACCGGACATAGAGGAACCTACCCTTCCAGTTAGGCCAGCTGGAGATGGTGGGGTAGACCGTGACGTAGTTACCCAGACAACAACGCCTAGTAACGGGAAGATGGCAGAGATTTCAGGAACATCATCGGCCTAAAGGCGTCTACCGTGGGGTGATGTTTCCTAAATAAGCAGACCCAGCAGAAGGATACGACGTAGCGGATAGCTTGAGGGGTTAGCTGGCACAGCGCCACATTCATCCTAACTAGTAACCTCCTAACCAAAATTGAGACCCTCGCCGTAGACGGCAACCCTACTCGGTGGAGGGTTGCAAGCCGTCTGCCCCTCCGCCGGCAGCTCATACTCATACCCCTCCCCTAAAGTGGTATAGGGCCTCCGTCCTTGCCAACAGCCCCCCGTCCAAAATGTTCTGCAGCCAGATAGACTCGATGGTAGTTGGCGGGGGTGGCTCGGTCTCCGCTCTCCTACGACTTCCTTGCCAAGGGCGCTTGGGAGAAGGCTCACCCGGCTCGTCACCACGTGGACGAGGAGACGAGGCTCCGACATCAAAGGCAGTTCACAAGTAAGAAGCAAATTAAAATTCAAGACAGAAGTTAGAATCAAAAAACTAATTACCATTCGATTCTTTACTCATCCTACAAAACAAAAATGATACTCTTAAATAGATATCTCCGTGACAAAAATAGGATGAATAGATATCTAATTAGAGAGATCCAATAAAAATAATAATCGAAAGAAAGCCATTACAAAACAGTACCGATTTATGATAGATGTTATGGAAGGCGTCGTAGAGCTTCTCTGCACCTGCCGCACCAACCTACAGAAGAACGCGACACAGCAGAAAGATGAAGACACATTCATAATACGGCCACTAAACGGTAATTAAACGAAGAAATTTAAACGGAATTAGCAATCGGGTTTTGTTACCTTTTGCTCGGCTGCAGACTGTAATTCACCCCAGAAGACGTCTGTTTACAAGCGAGGGTGAAAATGTAGGTTAAAACCGGTTATTACTGCAAAGATAATAATGTTTTTACAGTTTGGAAACTGTGGTGGCTCGAGATGAGTCGAGGAGAAGATATCTAAATAGATGCATGATAAATTGAAAAAAAATTAGGGTTTGAGACTATGGGTGGAGATATGATGAATGCTGAGTGGTTATCTTACAGGAGGCGGTTGGGTACCGGAGGCAAGCGCGGACGGAGGTAGAAGATGACGGAGGAGGTGAAGTGAAATAAGGGAGCTTAGGTTTTATATTAGGGAAGGTTAGAATGAGGGACGGAAGTGAAATTCAACTAAGTATATTAGGGAAGGTTAGAGTAGGTCGAAATAAAATATTATTATTTTTATTTATGTCGCTTTAAAGAATCAAGCGACCTCTTTGTCTATCATAGAGGTCGCTTCTCCTTCCAAACCGGTTTCTTAAGTAATAGAGGTCGTTTTGTTTGACCAACCGTCCTTTTTGTTGTACATAAGATGTCACTTTTTCACCAAAACCGTCATAATTGATAAAAAAAATTCCCGCCAAAAACCAAATGTACCTAGAGGACGGTTCCGTGTGTAAGCGTCATCTTATAAGCGTCATGGTAGGCTAGAATTGTAGTAGTGGGGAAGAAGACTTTTTAGGGCGCTTACTGGCTCTAGATAAAGGCTTCACCCTGACAGTCCGTAGAAGACGGGGGCGTGCTCGTCTGCTACGACGAAGGGCCAGGTGTGCCTGCCTGGGGTACCTCAATCTCCAGCGCCCCCTGAAACAGAGAACATTCACATAACTTCCACAACGAAAGACCGTTTTCCTCACCCAAGACATTTTTTCTTTAAAGAAGAATAGAGGAAGATGAAGATGGGTTGCGAAAATGATGAAGTAAAGTCGAAATTTATACAAGGGCAAAGGCAAGGCATTAAATGGCGCTTCAACCATTCTTACAAGAAAGAGCCAATCGGCAGCCCGGCACGAAGCCCGAGAGACCACTTTACAAGAAAAATAATCATGAGAAAAGACATCCCAACTCTTTACATGCCCAGAGCAGTTAAGACCTTTTTCCTCGGGAACATGCGATGCATTAAATGCAAATATGGGATTCAAGAAGTCAACCTCCCGCCATCCCAATCAAGATGTCTCCCGCTGAAGAGGAGCCCCGCTCCCCCTCAGCCGGCGAGGGCCAATTGATGGGGGTCAGTAGCCTGCCACGGGTCGCCCGCCATTCGGGACCCGGGGAAGCCCGACCCGAAGATAAAGAGAGGCCTGCTTGGCAGGCCATCAAAGCGAGACCTTGCCAAGAAGCCTCCTGAAGGCGACCTCAGTCGCTCCGAGCTCCAAGCAGACTCCTTCCCTGCCCGTCAGGGTCATGCCTCATGCTGGTTGAGCCAATTGAACCCCCTTGCCTGCCAATTCTCAGGGCATTCTCGCCCCTGGCAGGGCCATGGGGGGGAAGTCAAAACTCTCCCGTCCAGGCCTAAGGTAAAAGGGAATGAGTGGACGAGGCGAACCCACGTGTCACCTTCCCGTCCACTCATTCCCCCTCTTTCCCTCTCTTTTTCCTCTCTTGGGGAAAGGTATAAATACTTTGTCATTTTCCACATGAAAATGGTTGGAATTTCTCTCTCTAGAATCTTACTCTAAAAACGCCACCTTACTTCTCACGAGTAAGGTTCGTCAAGGCATTTCACAGACTGGCTTAGGCATCGGAGAGGGTTCCCTCGGACACCTCCGAGGCCTTGTGCGTTCATTGTGCAGGGAGCAGGCCACCTCCGCCAGGAAGGTCCGATTACCGGAGTAAGAGGAAGGAGAGATTCGGTAAATTAAACGATCATTGCCAAAGTAACGACATCGAATACAAAGAACCCGAATCCGCTTCAGGTCAATTGTTTCCTTACCGGAACATAAGTAATTTAGTCATACAAATAAGCTTAAATATTTAAGTAAGCAATTTATTAAATTACTAACATAATATACTTATATATAAGAAATGTTGTTAGAAGAAAAGTTTGGTTACCTTAATAGCTATTACGGAATATTTTTAACGTTATTAAGAATTAAAATTCGTCAGGTCAACAATATGGTCTACGTTAGAAAAGTCGTCTCCTCCCCTCATTAAAGACATTTTCGGGTCGAATGATTTGACCCAAATATGTTTCTAGAAAAGTGATTCCGCTAAATACTGGGCAGCTCCACATTCCCGATGCTCCAATTATATAGAGAAGGTCGAAGGAGTAAATATAGTATTTAGTACGGAGTATATATTATAGTAAGTAGAAGTACGTATTACGTATTATATGAAATATAAGTAAGTAGAGTAATAAGTATATGTATAGTATATAGAGGAGTAAGTATGTGTATAGTAAATGTATACTATATAGAATGTGAGTGTATCGTACTCTATATATATATATATAGAGAGAGAGAGAGAGGCGTAAAGGGGTGAGTAGTGTAGGTTTGATTAGTTATTTAGGTGTTGGAGTGAAGAATGAATGTGAGTACGTGAGGTGTAGTGTTAGGGTAGAAGTAGGAGTAAAATATGGGAGTCAATAGTTCGACCCAAGTTTCTCGAGTTTTGGTCTGTTTCTCGTACAAACGTTTTTCTTTCTTTCTTAAAAAGTTAAAATGTAAGATTACGGAATTAAAAAAATAGAAATTGTCAAATTTATTTTTAAAAAGAAATTTGTAAGACGAAAAATAAAATAGACGATAAATAGTATTATGGGACAAAAGTTATAAGTAATTATTATTTTAAGAATTCAATAAACCATTTTTAAATTTTACGAAACGAGAAAATGTTAAAACGACAGGTCAATATTAAAAATATTTTTGAGTTTTAAACTTTATTTAACGAAAGATAAAAATTTTAATAAATCGATAAATAAATACTCATGTTTTTAATACGGAATAATTTTTATATTAACGAAAATAAAATATTTTATTTACGAAAATAATTTTTTTCAAGCGTTAAACTTGGTTTAAATAAATGTTTAAAATTTTAACACTATTTGAAAAATACGGGTGTTACAACGGGTGCGTTGGTTGGCCGGCGAAGGTGGTCTTCGGGGCCCTTTTCCTCCAATCGCTGGCCAGCAAGGTCGATAGAAGGCGGCTGGCGGGCCTAGCGCTGGTCTTGATACTAACACGGTGGGGCCGACGCGGATCTGTCGAGAAAAGCCAGACGACGAGATTGCCTCCAAGGTGAGACATTGTTGGTGATGTAGTTACGAACCGAGATACCACGGAAATACTTATTTATTTGGGTGAGGTTAATTTTATGGTTTGTTGCTCTTCTCCTTCTTCAATAAGCATTATTTGCCTTGCCGACTGACCGTCTTTGCTGACTTGATTCATCCTTCACTTATGTCATCGTTTTGGTGGGCTTTCTTTCGGGGATGGGGACGAGGCCGCAGCCGGTGAGACGACCCGCCGGAGGTCAATCTAGACGGATTGACGCTGAGGTACGGTTCAACCCACGTTGTTGGGCCGTTTGGTGGTCGATGAAGGCGGCTGGTGAGATGGCCGGCTAGCTGGGGCCGATGCTGCGGTCAACCCCGAGATGATCGGACGACCCTTCTTTGGAACTGCTCGGAGCCGGGATGATTAAGCAGTGGTATTTTTATCGTAGCTTATCAAACAAACGTAAACGTAATCTTCATCCTACTCTCCATGCCCCCCACTCTTGAATCGAGTTTCGCAAAGTCGGTTTGAGAGTATATAACGGGATTGAGGCGGCATGTGTTTTTGAGTATATACTATAGTTGGTGTATTTGTAGATTAGCTCTACCACTTAAAGTTTTATGGCAAAGTTAGATGAGCTTTGTGAGCTTGATGGTTTTTTATGCTCCGTATTTCTTTTCTTGAAATTAATTTCACTTTCGCCCTGTTTCTCTACTCAATTTTTATGTGCAAATGAGCTTGAAAGTTTGGCAATCCAATGGATATTGATCTGCTTTGCACACATTTCTAATAAAATATAGTAGATGTAGAATACCATGGAAATTCATGCACTCCATTGTTTATGAAAATCAATCTGACATCTAGATCTTTGTCTAATGCCGAGACATAGAATTATCTTTGGAAAATTTGTTCCGGGAGCGGTTGATTTTTGCTTTTTGTGGATTGATTTTTTGTGGATCGTTCTTCAAGATGGAATACGAGATCCGACAAATTGAATTTTTAGAGTAGGCAACTTTTTTGTTCAAGTTCCCCACAGACGGCGCCAATTGTTTGGGTACAAACATGGTTCCCGGCTTGAGCAGCGGTTCGGCTCTCCTCGGGATCCGGATGCGAGTCGTCGGCGTTCCTGCAAGGTGAACTCCGGCCCCAAGGTATTGCCCCCGGGGCGGAGCCTCCGACGCCCAAGTCAGTATATTGTGTATATTTATGGATATTTATGGATAAGTCGTCTCATAGATAATAAGATCGAGATAGTGGAGGGAGTAGTAATGGATTTGCCTCCCCTTCCTCTTTACCAAAATGGGGTATATATAGAGGAGGGGAGAGGAGGTGACCTCACTCGGGTGATGTCGCCTTGGTGATGTCGTCCTCGGTGATGTCACTTTAGTGATGCCAAGTGATGTCATGAGAGGTCTATTCCGAGTCAACTAGTGGCGACTCGTAAGGACGGTCAGCCGGTACGAGGATCCGACCGACACAAGGTCCGGCCGGCACGAGGGTCCGGTCGACCCGGGGTTGGGCTGACACGGGGTTTAATCGACCCGGAGTTCGACCTACGGGGGTCCGGCCGACCCGGAGCCTAGCCTACGCGGGGGTCGGCTACATGCCTAAAGACGACCCATATGCCTGGGGTCGGGCCTATATGTCTATATAAGTCGGCCTACATGTCTGGGGATTTGTCCCCCATCATAAAGGTTTTAAGATGCAAATTGTAAAACATCACATTAATATGATAGATTAAATATATTATTATAATAATTAAAATATTCTCTTCTTGATTTTTTTAATTATTAACGATACTTTCCCAAATTGAGTTTTGATGCAACGGACCAATATCGCTCGAAAAGTTTCTTTTTTATAAATATATATATATATTGATTACGAATATCAAATTTTTAATATATTTTTCCTAATGTAAAATGAAAAATATTGTAAATATGTGTAAATATATTATCAAAAGATAAAAGTGAAGTTGAATGGAGGGAGTAATACGTCCTACTACAATATTACAATGGCGAAGAGAAGGTAGATAAACATTCTAAAACGGGAGGAGCGGTGTAGAAGAGCAGTCCACCGCAGTCGGACACCACCCACCCACTCATTCAACTCCCTTCGTCCCTCCTCACGTGGCGGCTACTACAGCTTTAAACACTCCATTTTCATGGCGGATACTCTTTTCTAGCTCCATTTACAGCGACAATGGAGAAACAGCCTCCGAAGAAAATTACCTCCCTCTCTCCCCAAGAATTCGAATCCCTAATCGACGACTATCACCACGGCGCCGCCGCCGCCAAATGGACCCCACACTCTCTCTCTATCCTCGACCTCGCTCTCTCCTCTCTCCTCAAACCCCCCTTCCCCCTCTCCCTCAAGTTCCGAATCCTCCTCTTCCTCGACCATCGCGTCTCTCTCCTCCTCGTCGATTCCTCCGATGACGCCACCGCTGATTTTCTCTCGAAGCTCTTGCAAACCTTAAAAAACCTAATTCAATCGCCGATCGACAACGTCAACGTCACCTTCTCTCTTAAGGAGCAGTTCCTTGTCTCCGGGACGTCAATCTTGATGTCAATTGTCGATTTTGATGCTGTTAGGGTTTGGGGGAAGTATGTTGAGGAGCTGGTGGAGGTTTTGTTGGCCGTGATAAATCGCCCCAATCACGGTGTTGATCGTCAGATTAGAGCCGTGGCATGCGAGTGCTTGAGGGAATTGGAGACGGAGTTTCCGGGTTTGCTTGTGGACATAGTTGGCCATTTATGGGGGATTTGTCAGAATGAGAGGACTCATGCTTGTCAAAGCTATCTTCTTTTGCTATTAGAGGTAATTCATAATGTTGTTGTTTGTAGATTGAATGTTACTTCTGTTTTTAGTACTGCTGTGCCTTTGGTTCCGTTTAATGTCCCCTCCACTGGCGTTGACGAGAGTAGTGGAAATGATGATAATGTGGGTTTGTCCGGGGCTAGTTTGAAAGAGTTGAGGAGGGTGGTGGCGTTTTTGTTGGAGTGGGCTCAGGCATTGACGCCTTGTGGGATGGTCGAGTTTATCTCGAGGCTGATGCCGTTGGCCGTTGGCCTGGAGTTGCAGACGTCTTTGTTGAAGGTTCAGTTTGGTGGCTTGATGTATAACTATGACCCATTGCTTTGGCACGTTGTTTTGACACTTTCTAGGTGGTTTCCTGACATGTACGATGGGCAGGAGAGCGAGATTTGTAGACGGCTGGTTTTGATTTCTAAGGAAGAACAGCAACCATTGGTGTTTCGGTTGCTTGTTCTTCATTGGTTGTTGGGTTTTGTAGTGCTGGTCTCCGAGAAGGATGTTGCCAAAAGAAAGTTAATTGGTAGGTTGGAGTCGAACTTTTATCCTAAAGTCTATGATGCACTTGCATTGAAAGCGCTGAAGCTTGATTTGCTCGCCTTTAGCTCCATTGTCAGTGATTCAGGTTCAAGCCAAGATTGTAGTGTTCCTTCTGTTGTGACATGTTTAAATGGTGGTCTTGCTTGTGTGGAGGCGTATAAATGGCTGCCTCCTTGGAGCATGGAAACTGCAGTGGCTTTCCGGACATTGCACAAATTTTTAATAGGCGCATCAGCTCATTTTGACACTGACCTCTCTGTCATCAAGTGTATCATGGAGTCTCCCATCTTCCATTCTATAAAGGTAGATTCTCTGCTGCCCTCTCTTAATTACTAGTTCTCCTGTGAATCTGTGATTGAAGTATGGAGTATGTTTAGTTAGGAATTAGAATAACAATGCAGGAAGCCTGAAGTGCGAATTATAGATTTTTTAGATGAGACAATCGGGAAATCTTATTTATTAAGGTTATCATTTTTTTTTGTAAAAAATATAGAAGTTGCAAACTTGAAGTTGCTTGGCATACTTCTCAATCGTAGCATGTCTAAGGAATAAAGCCCAACACACTATGGTCAGGAGTACATAGAAGTTATCTTGTTCGTATTATGCCTCAACAGCAACGTGATTGAGAGCTGTGACACCCCTGTCTTAATGGTATTAGTTGCAAGATGAGACTCAATTGTTGGCTCAATACCAGTTTTAAGGTTATTTCATGGTGGAATGGATAGTTAATGTGTTTCAGACCACTCCTCGGATCATGCTTCTTGACCTTGCACAGTTGCACCTTCTAGTTCGATTTAGGTCCTTTGTCTTAAATGTGTGGTTGGGGATTTTAGAACATTGTTCGTCATGTTTCTTATCCTTGCACCTTAAAGCTAGCTTTTGGTTATTTGTCTAAATTTCTAGCCTAAGTATACCTCTTCATTTTATTATTGCATTGGATTAATTCCTATAACTGCTGTGTACTTACTGAAATGCTCAACGATATATGATTGATGATTTAAACTGGTATTCTTGTGGCAACAACTATTTTCCTTTTACAAAATCTTTCATGATTCTCCCCATCCTTTGTAGCAGTTATTTAAGTCATGCGTAAACTACGCTAGTGTGTACAAGCACACATCATTTATAGCTTCTAAATGGAATAGGGGAGTCATGCACAGTTGTGGCCTTATGGGTAAGAAATTTGGCTGAAGGTCATATTCATATCTTGTAGATGATAATGCGCCAGAGTCATGTTACCACTGCAAATCCTACAAATCCCCTTTTTCTGGTTCTTCTTTATGGGATTCTTACAGTAAAAAGCTGTAAAAATGGTACTTGCAAAATCAAAGTAATTATCATTGTAATTTTTTGGACACGTTTTATGTCACCCAATTCCACACTTTAGTGCATCGTAATATTGAATTTTGACATTCCATGGCTTCAACGACATTGATGCAATACTAATCCAGTGGTCCTTTTGATTTAATATTAGTAATGATTTGTTTTCCTGTAATTGTAGACAATGCTGGTGACATGGCTATTAGTCCATCAGAAGCTAGTTCCCATGGTGGTTGCCTTAGTTGACCGACTTTTGAACTGTGAGAAGCACTGTTGGGTGGGACAGAAGTTACTTCAGACAATAAATGAGAATTTAATTCCTAAAATCAGCATAAACTATAGGCTCTCAGCATATTTCCTATTATTTAATAAAATTGGGAAGAACGATACTATACCCCCTCATGGATTGCTAGAGCTACTTATGAAGTTCGCATCCTTTCTTGTTGAGAAACATGGTCCAGATACAGGGTTAAAATCTTGGTCGAAGGGAAGCAAAGTCCTAGGTGTCTGCCGTACAATGCTTTTACATCATCATAGCTCCCGTTTGTTCATGGGCCTTTCTCGTCTCCTTGCATTTACATCTCTTTATTTTCCTGATTTGGAGGTTCGTGACAGTGCCAGGTACTATGATGAGCATCTTCCTAACAAAAATGTTATGTCAAATTGCATTTGCATGCTTACCGTTATACTTGGATGTCTTAACTTTCTCATATGTTCTTTACAACATCTAACTTGCATTATTGTTAGCTGGGGATGATTAGGTGTGGTGGAACATGGGGCAAAACAATACTGGGTACCAGGTTTAAATACACCACCTTTCGGCCACGGATGGGAAAGTGATAGGTTTTTATTGATATATATAAACTTTAAAAATTGGCAGTGTGGGAGACCCTTCCAAAATACCTAAGGTCCTCCTCCTTAGGCAGGGTGTTGTCAGTTGTGGGTTATATTATAGATACATAAAAATGAAATATGCCTTGCCATATGATTTAATGAATTAACTCGAGGTCATAAATCTTGTATTACACTTCACTTACTACCTCTATAACTCACAGGATTTACCTACGGATGTTGATATGCGTACCTGGAAAAAAACTGAGGCATATACTAAATCTCGGAGATCAATTTATTGGTCTTTCTCCATCGCCACATTTTAATGTTCAGTCTCATCTGTCACAAGATCCAAACAAGTCTCGAAGTATTTCATCGTACATCCATCTTGAGCGGGTGGTACCACTGCTTGTGAAACAGTCTTGGTCCTTGGCTTTACCTTCGTTAGCCTATGAAGTTGATGAGGATAGATTAGTTGATACCATAAAGGATGACGAGTCAAAGTCAAATGGCAAGGATGCCAATGGTGTGAAGGCCATAGAGTATATCCCCAGCGCAAGAAAAATCGATCATCCTCAAGAACCACTTAGAGTGATGGATACTAAAATATCTGAGATTGTGGACACATTGAGGAAGCATTTTTCATGCATTCCCGATTTTAAGCACATGCCGGGTCTCAAGATTAGAATATATTGTACTTTGAGGTTCAAGTCTGAGCCTTTCAGTCATGTATGGGGATTGGAATCATCACAAGTGAGTTCCGGTGAATTAGATGTTCGTCCTGCTATGTATGGAATAGTGATCAAGCTATCGTCGTCAGCTCCTTATAGTTCTATACCATCATGTCATATCCCAATTCTTCTAGGTGAATCATCTTCCGACGAAAGTGTTCTTGCATGCGATTCTAAAGACATTGTCCCAATTGGAACTCCCTTTAATGAGAAAACTCCCACAGGGACACCGATTACCATTGAGTTGGAACCACGGGAACCTGTCCCGGGCCTTGTGGATGTTTCTCTTGATGCAAATGCTGAAAATGGACAAGTTATTAACGGGAAGCTCCAGGGCGTGCCGATTGGCATTGAGGACATGTTTCTCAAGGCTCCTTCGCTTGTTGAGATGTCGGAAGAGACACAGCCTGAGTATAACTCGCGGCTCTATGATGCCTTGTGGGAAGCCTGCGGGGCTGCTTCTAATTCTGGCCGAGAAACCTTTTCAATGAAAGGTGGAAAGGGGTTTGCAGCAATTTACGGTACACAGTCAGTCAAGCTGCTTGAAGTCCCTTCAACCTTTGCAATTCGGGTTGTAGAACAATATTTGGCTCGATATGTGGTCAGCGTGATTGGTGCACCTCTTGTTGACCTCGTGAAGGAGGGAGGCTTTATAAAAAATGTTGTGTGGATAGATGGATTTCCAGGTCCATCGGACGCCAATGACTCGGTCACAGATTCTGATGTGGGCCCACTTTACTTGACATACATTGGTAATGAAGACAACAAAGACAGCAATGTAAGCACTGGAAAGACAAGTATGGGTTGTTTCTTAGTGTTGATATTCCTTCCACCCAGATATCATCTGCTTTTCCGAATGGAAGTTTCAGATAATTCTACATTGGTTCGAATTAGAACTGATTATTGGCCTTGCCTAGCGTATATTGATGACTATTTGGAAGCACTTTTTTCAGCATAGGTAACAGGCTCTTCTCTTTGGTCCTTCCTTTTCTTATTTTCTTTTTATTTTAAATTTTGGCTGGCATAGTTTTTCTTTTCAAATTATTTTCCCATACATTTTTACGTGGGAATTATTTTTTGTACTGTACCAATAAAGGTTTTCAATTGTACATATGAAGGTGGTATTACTAATAAGTACTTGCTAATAACCACTGGCCACTGGGATAGATGTTTTTGTGCAATTTGAAATGTTTTTGGTGTTGCCTACACCGTGAGGTTATCGACAGTATAAGGACTGGACTGATTTGGCACTCGATCGGGTCTATCTTTTGCGTACACATAATCCTGAGCTGTTATTTCGACGTAGCTATCAATTCTACTTAGCACGAGTTTGTTTTCCTTGTTTGTTTGATTGTTGATTGGTAGGAGACTAAGAGTTCGGAGGGACCCCAGTACAGAATGTTGTTAAATAACATATCGATTTAGGGATATTTCTAATTCCTGTTTGTAAGTGTTTTCTGTAAGGTGATTGAAGAACAAAAAAAACAAGGAGATTACAAGAAAAACATCAGAGCCTTAGTCCCAAAAAGATTTGGGGTCGGCTAACATGAATCATTATTCGAAATCGTCAAGTCGTATCTAAAAAAAATTCATACTCCCTCGTAGTTTCTATTTTCTTTCATACGGAGTATTTTTTTATTGGATTTAGTCTGTTTTTCTTCCCTCTTTCCTTTTTGTGTTGTACTTTTAAATCAATTATTTATTCCTTCATTTACACAAACACACCACGTTTTCACTTTACATCCCATTTTTCATACCTTTAATCAATTTGTTATTCATTTTTTAATTTTCGTGCTCAAAAGAAAAAGGAAGAAAAGGTGGAAGAGTAAGTCTCCTTTGTGACGTCACAAGAGAATAACGGTTCAAATAATACAATTGGATTGGATTAGAAAAGACAGGGCTAATGGTATCACATGACTTTGTCTTATTCACCCAAATGAGTATTATTTGATCTGTCACACGTTTATGGCGGATAGTTCTGTCACAAACAGGAATTTGACAAGGTGGAATAGGAGGGAGTATTAAAAAAAAACGAAATAGTAGTAATATTAGGAAGGTGAACATAAAAAAATAATACATAGTTTTACGTTCAAAATAAAGCGGAAGCATAAATAATCAAAGAAAAGTTAGTAAGTAAAAATACTAGTAGGATTAATAGTCATGAAAAGTAAAATAAAAGTAATTAAGAATAAATAAAAATAATCGAAGAATAAAAAGATAGTCCTCAATATCCTCAATCACCTGGATTCTCTCCTTTCACATTGTCCTAACTCCTAACCAATGTCATAACTTCTCTAATCCCAAGGAACTTTCTATCGTTCTCAATCTCTCTTATCTAAGTCTATATAGATCTTACTCGATCGACACCAACCAATGTGTTATCCATCCTTCAAAGTCTTTGTATCGGTGCGTCATTCGGCCTCGTGTAGACACCCCAATTTGTACCTGATGTCTACTCGAGTCGTCGGCCAACACCCGATGATGATCGAATTGCAACACATTGCCATTTTACGATGTTTCGGATGATTGTTTTATAGTTCGGATCAAAATGCTACTCGAAAATATTAATTCAACATCTAGACTGTCTTAGTTGAATCGTGACAGTCGCATTGACAATAATTAAAGTTCATTCCGGCTCCGGGGTCCCGAATCGATTATAGAATACAAAGTCAAACCTGAGTCAAGCCTCGAAAACAAAGCCCGAGGTCCAAATAATGGACCGCGTCACCTTGGCGCTCAAGCAAACCCTCGAGATATTGTTTGGATTACGTATCTCATCGTTTAGGAAACTTCTGCAAGTTGCGGCGCCAGCAGTTCTGAAGATTTTATGGATCCCAAGTACCTAAGAGGGGGAGGGGGTGAATTAGGTGCCTTTTAAAATTTTAACTCCAACTTTATTAATTAAAGAGAGTTAGACTAAGTGGACGACTAAGTAGACAAAGAAGTGAAGACAGGTAAATGTAACAGTCAGTCTGACTGTAACAGTTTTGCCTTGGCAAGGGATTAAGCCACAGAGCAAAGTTACAGTATGGTAGACTGTTGTCTGATTGCCTCTATTTATCTTAACCAAAGGTAATGTTACAGAAAAATATTACAGTATATCGACTGTTACAATTACTTTGAAAAACACAACTAAAGTTAAATTAATCCACGAGCAAATTAAAGCGAAGCTAAACGACATGTGTTCTACGTTGTATGCAGCGGAAATAAAGTGAGAAGATTGAACACATTACGTTTTTGAATTGGTTCGGCCAACACTCTAAAGGTCTACGTCCAATGCTTTTCTTATTAATCATCAATCAATATATATATATATATAAAGGAGAACTTTTCGAGCGATATGATTCGTCCGTTACATCAAAACTCAATTTAGGAAAGGATCATTAATAATAAATAAAAAATCAAATAGAGAATCTTTTAATTATTACTCCGTACAATAATACATTTAATCTATTATATTAATGTGATATTTTATAATTTTCATCTAAAAATCTTTAAATTCGTTTAATAAAAAGTTATCGTAAATAAAATTATAAAAATGGCTTACTTAGATTCGTGGTAGAAAATGCTTTCATTAGAGTACAAATTTCATATTATTTGCTCGAAAAAGTGATGAATTTATTACATAAAAAAAAAGTTTTTTGAGACTATAAACTTAGGCAAGATTATCCCACATCGAAAAATTATAATAAGGTGATCGAATTTTATTATATAAATAAGAGTAATCGTCCATTCTTAAGTTAGATATAAAAACGTATTCTTTTATTATTATAATTATCCTAACGTTGTCTCACATCGAAAAATTATGATGATGTGATTAAATTCTATATTATAAATAATAATCATTTGTCTTTGGATGTCAGCTAAAAATAATTTGAGTTTTAAAAATACTCTTAGGAGCGTAAGCTGATGGAAAAGAGAAATCATTCGTGTTTAGATATTAACAAAAATTTGAGTTCTAAAAAGAGTTTTTAAGACTATAAATCTAAGTAAAATTATCGCATATCGAAAAATTATGATGAGGTAATGAAATTCTATATCACAATTAAGAGACATCATTTGTTTTTAGATATTAACCAAAAATATTGTCTTATAAAAGCTCTTAAAGCTATAAATTTAAGTAAAATTATCCATATCGAGAAATTATAATAAGTTAATAGAAATTCTACTATATAAATACAGAGTAAAAGCAATCATTTATTTTTAGATATCAACGAAAAATCTTTTGAGTCCTAAAAGAACTTTTTATTACTATTAACTTAATTAAAATTATCCTACATCGAAAAATTATTCGTTTTAGATATTAATCAATTGGGCTATAAATTGAAGTAAAAATTATCCCATATTGAAAAATTACAAAAAAAAAGTGATGAAATTCTATTATATAAATAAAAGTAACCATCGTCTTTAAATATCAATTAAAAATCTTTTGAATTCTAAAAAAAGTTCTTAAAACTAAATTTAAGTAGAATTATTACACATCGAAAGATTATGATGAGATATAATAAATTAGAGAAATCATTTGTTTTAGATATGTTGTAACGAAGGCGTCCCGTTACCTACGGTTTGTTGATTACGCGAGAAGGACAAAACAAATAGCAAACAATAGTAAAACTGACACACAGATTTACGTTGTTCACCAGCAAAATCACTGGCTACGTCCACACCGACAAGAAGACCAAATTCACTATTGTGGAGATAATAGTACAACAGTAGACCGTAATACACGTGCTTAATAGCTCACAGCTAAAGCCAGAAGTACTACCAATTCTACCAACCAGATAGTAATCTCAAACTGGAAAGAGACTACCCAGACTGAGTTCGACCTGCGACGAACTCACCGACGAGACGAAGGACAAACGATCTTGCGGCCAACCAAGATCCGAACAAACTCCAACGGTCTCCAACGAAGACGAGATCAATAGAACCACCAAATAATAGGGACTCGGAACAAACTGAGTTTTTCCCTCAAGAAAACTCTCACAAATCAGCCCTCTATATTGTGCTCTCAAATCATCTCTCTGTCCTAATTAACCTAGAAACTAGTCAGATCTTTATATAGTATTATTCCACCTAAACTAGTTACCTAAACTAATTAGGAAACATGGTTCAATCTTTCCTAAAACCAAACAATCTTATGTTACCAAAACAAGAAGATCAACTTTAGGAAAGATATCAGCAACAAATCAATTCAAGGTCCAAAAGGACAATTGCTAGGCACTTATTTCCTAACAAGATAATCATTTGTCCAAAAGTATACTCCATAATAAGGTGATCGAATTCTAATATATAAATAAGAGTAATCGTTTGTTCTTAATAACTTAGATGAAAAAACAGACTCTTTTGAGTCTTAAAAAAAATTCTTAAGACCATAAGCTTAATTAAGTAAAATTATCCCACACTTTTGAGTTTTAAAAAAATTCTTAAAACTATA
Source organism: Agrostemma githago (assembly GCA_958450325.1). Taxonomy (NCBI): domain Eukaryota; kingdom Viridiplantae; phylum Streptophyta; class Magnoliopsida; order Caryophyllales; family Caryophyllaceae; genus Agrostemma; species Agrostemma githago. Next base: position 12,752,226 of record OY288248.1, on the reverse strand, counting down.
AACTTGAGTAAAATTTCTCACATCGAGAAATTATTACAAAGTCGTGAATTTCATAGATATAAACCAAACATTTTTTGAGTTTTATAAAAACTCTTCACACTATAATAAACTTAATTAAAAATTTTTCTTTTGAATCTTAAAAAAGATCTTAAGACTATAAACGTGTGTGAAATTTTTCCACATCAAAAATTATTATAAAGTTATGTATTTCATACTATTTGCTCGAAAAACTAATGAATTTATTACATAAAAAAATTTATCTCACATCGAAAAATTATATTAAGGTGATAAATTTCAATATTATAAATAAGAATAATCATTCATTTTTAGATATCAACAACAAAATCTTTTGATCCTTGATCTCTTAAGACTATAAAATTAAGTAAAATTATCCTACATTGAAAAATTATGTTGAGATGATTAAATTCTATATAATAAATAAGAGTAATAATTAGTCCATAGATATTAACCAAACATCTTTATGTCATTGAAAGACTAACTAGTTTTGTGACCCGTGCAATGCACGGGATTTCTATAATATTTATTATTGGGAACAATTGTATGTTTACATTTTCGCCTGTTATCCATGAAAATCACGGGTGTATTGTAAATAAGTTCTATAAGCTCACACTTAAACACGATCTAATTTTCTTAAGAACTTTTTGGTATAGGAATGTCATTTGCACCAACATGCAACAACATATGACGCAAATTCTTATTTATAAGTTTCGGTATATAAACAGACAGCATGTTGGTATCAAATTTTGCATAAACCAAGATATTCATGTAATATAGGTTTAATAATTAAAGTATAAAAAACGTGAATTAGTCAATTGAACATTGAGTAGTTTTTTTAATCCAAAATTAACTATATGTCAACGGTACATTCAATACTTCTATTAAATTTTTCCATCATGAACATTTTTTTTACTTAAACACTATTGTTAGAAATTGTTACACTCTTGTAAATAAAAGTTTTACGTGGAAAAAGTTTTGTCGTTGTATGATGTCACAATTTTAATACCATATTGCTTTAAATTTTGGAGATCTAAATGAATAGAACATTTTGAATATAAAGTTATTAGGTTCGTTTATTAGAAGGAACAATTTTTTATTTTTTATGTTTTTTTTTATCGAATTTATTTTGAGTTTGCTTTTGTGAGAGGTATTTGTATATATTGGAGTTTGGGTAGAGGGTATGTTATTGCCTCATTGATGGTAATATGAGTTAGGGTTGATTTTTGGTTGTTACGTGTGAAGGGGCGTGTCGTTAGAAAGGTTGAAGGAAGTTAACTCTTTATGTTATCTTTAAAGTACTATATTAGGTCGGTTAGTCACAGTAGTCCATATGTATTACGTTGTATACTTTTTTATAAAATCATACAAATTGTTAACGCATCGCAATTATTATAATAAATAATAATGAAAAATATAAAGTGACAAAATAATGCTGGTGATTGTTGTAACTAATAAAGGATCGATAGAGGTTGTGATTTTAAGATATGGAGAACATATATATAAAGTCTCTCACATTTTATACAAAAATATCCAATTTATAAAGATCGATGAAAGTTTATAGCAGAGTAATCAACGTTAATATGTAATTTATAAATTATAATGTAAATTATTGTTGTTTAAATTAATTTAATAATAACATATCTTAATTTACTTTAACGATAACAATTAATAACGTACTATTAAGTATGCACTTATTTGCTTTTAATTTAAAAGGTATACACATTTTCTCATTGAATATTGAATGATGATGATGATGTGGCTTTCTCATATGCACTTAAGAATGATGATGTGGCTTTCTCATATTCACTTAAAAATGAATATTGTAAAGGGATGTAAAAAGGCTTGCTTTTTTATTATATATGTAGATGTCGTATGTATAAATTAAATATTTCTCCCTTCTATAATTGTAGTTATAAGTAAAAAGTGAGGTTAATATAGTAAAAAGGTTGAACCAAATAAAAAAATATTTGCGATGGGAAGAAGATAGAAAGACAAACAAAAATTGGAGGAAGTACTCCGTAAGTACGTAGTATAATTGTACCACATTGAAAGATTATCATAAGAGGATAAATTGAAGTCATTATTGGTCACCGAGTATTGTCTTAAAGAGAGATATCACGAGTTTTAAATATAATGCACGCATATAATTTAATTTGACGTTCACCGCATGTATGACCTCCTAAAAAACACATTCACCTATGTGGACAGTATTCCTTTACTATTAGACATACTCTTACCTTCGACTTACTTTCTACTGTTGCGTAGTCTCACAAATCTAAGCAATCATCTAACTTGGTGTCATTATTATTGTCACTAAAAATCGGCCCGTGCATTGCACGGGCTTTCCAACTAGTTGTTAATAGGGATGGCAACGGACCGGATCCGGACCGGATCGCATGGATCCAGATCCATATCCGCACTCCTAGTAGCGGATCGGGATCCGACGGATCTAAAAAATGTAGATCCAGATCCGGATCCGCCGGATCTGGACCGGATCCGGATTGGATCCGCGGATCCAATTTCTTACTTAAATTCTACAAAAATTTTAATTAATACGTATTTACGACCATATTAATTATCATAATTTTACAAATAAAATTGAATATAAAGATTCACAATCAACGATTAATAAACTAAAAAAAAGAGTCTTAGAAATAACCAAAAAAACACAAATTAAAGTTTTAAGTTTTTTATTATTGTTAATTTTTTAATAAAACGGATTTGCGGATCCGGATCCGGATTTATTTATTAAGATCCAGATCCGGATCCGTTTAAAGATAGCGGATCCGGATCCATATCCAACGGATCTCAAAATTTATGATCCATATCCGATCCGTGCGGACCGGATCTTGCGGATCCGGATTGGATCCCGGATCCGTTGCCATCCCTAGTTGTTAAGTAGTCTACTGCGAAAACTTAAACCCTTACAATAAGAACCCCATAACCTACTCCGGTTACGACTCTCGAGTTTGGAAGACTACTCCATCTCCTAACTCTCCAATGACCTACTCCGATCACGACTAATAGCCTACTCCGGCTATGACTTTGAGTTTACGAGACTACTCCGTCTCTAACTCACCAATGACCTACTCCGGTCACGACTCTTAATAACTCAGAAAAGTTGCAAGATTACAATCTAACCAAGTTAGACAAGAGTATTCAAGACTCAATGTAGCAGTTCGTTCGACTGTGACTTTGAAGACTTTGAAAATATTTTGCAAAAAGTTTTAAGAATAAAACTTTTGATGAACAATTTGCAATGTGAGATTTGTGCTGAAAGTCTTAGGAAGTGAAGAAGGACTCCTCTATTTATAATGAACAAGTTAGCTCTTAAGGAAGTCAAACCTTTTTGAAAGTGATGAAAGGTTTGTCTCTACAAGAATTGCATGAAGGAGCAAACTTATGGAAGAAGAAGTAAAGGAAAGCAACTCTAACATTTTCCAAAAATAAGTGTATGTAAGATCAGATTTGAGGTTGAAACAAGAAGGAAATGACAATACCAATTTTTGAGGCAAAGACTTGTTTGGGAAAGAAACAAGTCACCTTTTGGTAGTTTGTAAAAAGCTATTCAACCAAATTGAGGATAATTTTGGGAAATCGTTTTTATTAAAATAAAAACTATTGCTTAATCAACACTTCACATTTCAAAATCAGATTTAATAAAAGATTTAAGAAGATAGAAGGTTTGAAACTTGAAATCTTTTATTTTTGCAATGGGTCGAACTGAAGTAACAGTCAACCGAACTATGACATACAGTTAGGTTGGTTAGTTACTTGAACTTGCTACAATCTGCCAACAACTCTTATCTTTACAAAGTGACACTCATTGACATTGTTGATTCTTTGGGTAGCTTGTCTTGATCTTCAATCAATCATTCTCAACATTCATCAAATAATTCTCGATTAAGCATAGCCTGAAAAGTTTGAACTAAGAAAACACAAATTAAATAGGCTAGTCATCATCAACAAGCCCAATAAGTTCAGACGCCTACAACCACACGTCACAGTCCTGGGTCGCACGAGCCCAGGCGCCTCAAGCGTAGGTCGCCTGGAGTCACGCGTTTAAGCGTAGATTTTAACCTAAAAAAATACCACATTCCCTAGACCATTCAACACACAATTTGACAATCTCTTGAGTTCATAATTCACTAGATCTACCAAAATTATAATTTCGATCCTTCGAACTTTTAAGAGTTCATAATTCAACGAAATAACAGCATCCTGAATCCTTGATTCACAACTTACGAGTTCTTAACTCAAATCCTGTATAGAACTTTTTTTATACAAAAACATGATTTCTTAAATCAAATTCTTCACAATTAGATCGAAACTAAAGGATTAGAAGTCGAATCAAACGGCTCTTCACCTAAATAATTCACTGCGTTCTTAACGTAAATCAAGACTCATTGACGTCATATAGCCGTTTATTCGTCTCGCTCAAGTCGTTATCGTCACTAGGTCAACACTTAATCTAGCACTTTCGATTCTATTTCAGTAAGGGTCTTTACATTATGCATTATGATTTTTGTGGACCAACGTGTTCCTAACCCACCAAAATCGACGCGAACACAAGAATTTTCTAAACACAGTGTGCAACCCTTGCTCATTGTTTGGTTCCTGTCACAGTGATTGTCCGACTAGACCTCCTTGACCAAATCGTTCAATCAACGTAACGTCCACAACTTAAACCCCTAATTAAAACACTTAAATCTAAATTCGAGTAGTCATATTAGACCCGTTCTTATCGTCTACGCATCATTTCTATTGTTTTCATGTACTACACAATCTGACGGTGTAACAACTCATCTTAACATGATTTATTTACGTTATCGCATCTTTATCGCTTTTAATCACATGTTTTTATCGCTTTTACGACGAAATCGCATGTTAAAGTACTAATCAGAAGCTTAAAACGTAATTAACAACACTAATCAGCAACTTTAACGAGCACATAAACCCATGCTCAGTCTTAGCCTCACTGACCTGAAACTCTTGTAATCAGGGGTCTCAAGAGTCGCCTCACCTGTGGCGACTGTTCTTGTGTGTTTCTGTTTCGGAGCAGTTTAAATAAATCGGTTAGTGGTCTAGTTCAGTATTAGTTAGAACGCTCTGAGTCAGACACCTTAATGCTGAAGCACGTCCCACCAGGCGACTCAGTATTGGATCGCTTGACACGCACCAGACATCCTTCCTAATGCCTTACAGACGCACTTTAAGCAGGATACCAAGTGTGATAATATCACGTATTCGACTATTACTCGTGATACCGCGTTAAACCCGTTTTCTAGAATCGTCTATTATGATTAACAAATGATAAACATATTCTCCCTTTTACGTGCAACTTTGGATGCTCAATTTGTTATGTGTTATCGTATATTTCGCATGCAAATAACATTAAATATCAACTTCAACGTTAGTTTATTTTCTCCTAAATGAACCGACATAGTCAAGATGCATATCTAAGGTTAAGAGAATGACTTTTAATTTCTTTTTTTTCACCACTTAAGAACGTGATACATTCGGCATCGATTGATTAATAGAGGCAGGTGTCGATATTCATAACATTCACTTCCCAATACGTACAGGACGCAAAAAATATTTTAATATACAATCACCTGGAATTATATTGAATTATATTAAATTGGCCAAAAACCGTATGGTTGAGTGTAAAACGTCAAACCTCATGGATCTTCAAAAGGGCATAGTGTGCACTCAACAATTCTGCGTCATCAGTTACTCGTGTAACAGTGAAAACTTTGTAGTTCTTAGTTATATTGTAATCGGTGATATTGAGCTTGAAGAGAAATTGTTTATTCAGAAGGTCGTCAAACTCCATTAGAAAAAGGTCATCCTCGCCATTCTAGAATTATTATTATATATAAAGAAATTAATCGTAGTGTCGTATAATAATGCGGAGTAGAAGTCATTAAAACTTGTATTAAATGCGGTGTTTATACAACGATAAATTAGTAAAGGAGACTCAAATTATCTTTATCAAGGTCTCTCGCAATTCTTTGGTCGTTTTTTGTACCATTTCTCGCAATTCTCGCATTGTATCATTTCATGACCAAACATCAAGAAGGATGATGTACCAGTTTCATCCTCCAATTTGAAGACAACTTTTTAGATACAATGCGTCATAAAAAAGTAATAGTAGTAATAGTAGTTAAAGTGTTGATAAAGTATGTTATTATACGGAATGAAAGGGTGTCTTAAAACCTTGTGGTAACATCCCTCGCATTCCTTTTGCATTTTTGACAGTAGAAATCCCCATTTTGCAACTTGATAACCTTTTTTGCACATGTTTCACATGATGAGTAAAACCAATCATGTTGTGTCTCTACTTGTTTAAGCGTTCCAGCAACGGTACAAAAGCAAGGCTGCAAAGCAATTTTTGTCATATCATAAGCATTCATTAACGCAGACATTAAATTAATAATTGTAATGTGCTCCACTCCACCCATAGAAGGATGTTACCTCTATTATTTTCATGATATCTGCTATGTATTTCCGGGCAGAGACGGTTGAGAATTCATCCTTAATGGACAATGGACGTCAGACTTCCAGATCTTCCAAACGGTGTTCATAGTTACTATCCACATGCTCAATGCTTGTAGTAAAGATATATGTAAGTTTTTATTAGCCAAATACGTATATAATCAGTACTTTAAGTTTTATCGTATAGTGAAAAGAAATACCTTGATAAGAAGAAGCAACAACATCGAACAATAATTTTGGCGTGTAGAAGGAATTTGATACTACGAATGTCCTACAACATTAACAGATGATATAGTATAATATGGAATAAGAGAAAAAAAAACTCCTTGAGTTAAATTAAGGTTGAGATAAAAGGAATAGTGACACAAAATAAGCTTCACCATACAGATAATAAGAGTTAAGTGAAGTACTATACCATTGAAGTAATTTAGTTTGGCAAATTGCAAGATGACAATAACCCGGCCGGGTTGGGATTCTAGGTAGTTGTTCACAACATCTACACACTTGCCCCACAAGTGAACTTCCAATATATGTGACCTAAATTAGACCAAATAAATATTCCTTATAGTCATTGGGTATGTATGATACTCAATATTTAGTACGTATGTTGTTCTTCCTAATCAATTGATCCGTACATCATTATATGTTATGATGTTAAATATATTATCCTATAGAAAAATATCCCGTTCGTTCTCAAGCTTAATTTTCATTTTTTCGGCTTTTGTTGCTCCATCGCCTACCATCTCGACAACACTCTTGTCTTTCAGACTACCAATGATATCTGCAAAACAATATGCAGGGTCACATGATGATTATATATTCAAAACTTATACGAAGTATTTAGGTACGAGAAATTTAATGTGTGTGTACAAAATTAGAAACAATACCTACGAATACATTTGAGGGTGGTTTTTGCTCATAGATCCCCTCAAATGTGACGATGTCAAAACCAAACTTTGGTATCTCAATCCCTACACAATTTCTTATGGAGGTGTTTTTATAGAAACTTATTTTCCATTTGTGATTGCATGGTTTGTGTTTGTCATTGTTTTCTAATATCACAAAATTTGAAATTAGATAAATTTCCCCTTCTTGTAACAGAGGTTTAAAAACTTTAATCAATTTGTCTTGGATAGACGCCTGAATCTTCTTCATCTGTCAAGACGAGAAATTTCAATAGATGAATAGTCTTTTCTTTAGAACCATAAATCAAATTTGTTAGAGATATATTACCTTTTCTTCCATAAGAATCATTTCAACCCGACTCATTTCCTTCGGATTATTCCACGCTAGTACAGAGTAGAGTCGTATAACTCTAACACGTAATCTCCACGTTTCCTTAACATTACTGATTTCGTTTATGAAGGTTAGACAACGAGATTGAGTTGATGCCATTAGATCGAAGGAATAATAATTGTCTTCGTAGTATATAAACTGTATTGAAGGATGTTCTGTGACAAATGTTTATAAGTTGATCGTTAATTACGTAAACATAGTTTATAACAGGTAATAATTTTATGTGTGAAAGAATCAACAGTTTTTTTAGGTATACATATTTGATTTCTATAATATGTATAATGTCTATATTGTACATCATATATTAGGGAATGCGTATACATGGGGTTAGGGAATATTATGCACCATAATATGTATACATGGCATTAGGGAATATGTATAATGTCTATAATATTATGCGTATACACCATAATATTATACATAATATTAATTCCCGAAAATCACGTCTCTTGAAATACTCATTCCCGAAAATATGATAATTATTCACGAAAATTAGTCTCATGATATATTAGGTAAAGCGTATCAATACCATATAATATTTTCGGGAATTAATACTATTTATAATTAGATATATATGACATATATACGGAATTCCAATTAGGATATAAAGCTATATATGACATATAATTAGATGTATATGGCATATATTGATATATATTATATATAAAATTAGATATAATATTTTAGGGAACTTCAATCTCCAAGTATGAGTATTGATGTTTCCTTGAACGGTTTAGAATATTCAACTTATATTGGAAGGTTTATATATAGCATGCTAACTTATATTTTATGATATTCACTTTAGCATAATATTGGGCTTGGTAGTTAGCATGTTGCCAGATTAGCTCACTCTGTAGTTAGTTAATATCATAGCTCACTCTATAGATAATATGCTGTCAAATTAGAGTGAAAGCACATTTTGTACTACCATTATTAGGTGAGCGGGAAAATATTTGAGGAGGAACTGTCACGTAAGATTTTTTCTAGCAACTCCTATCCTTTTAGTAGAAGGAGGATTTCTCTCTCTTATTTTTTCATTCACCTTTCATCTTTTATTAATATAATACTTCTTTATTTTCTACCCAAAAAGAAAATGGAAGAAACTAGGCAATCGGATGGAGTATATCTTATTGTGATGGGGAATTAAATATAGTCCTTATTTAATTCTATATTATTGTGATAACATCTCTCTTAAAGATCCGATTTCCAATAAGAGCACAATTATAGGGAAAAAATATTACCATAATAATAGGGAAGATATATTACATATCCCGTGATAATAATAATAATAATATTAGTATTACTATTACTATTACTATTACTATTACTATTATTATTATTATTATTATTATTATTATTTTATATAAAAGTAGTGAATAATTTTAATCACTTTCCTTTATTTAAAATAAAAAATAAAATAAAAATTTTATTCATGTTGTATTAAAATTTTTATTTCACTTTTAATTTACTTTCCTTTATTTAAACCAACAAAATATATTAAAAAAATTATTCAGGTTGTATTAAAAATTTTAATTCAATTTCCAAACCAACAAAATATATTAAAACTTTTATCAAGTTGTATAAAAAAGTTGTTGCTGTTGAGAAATAAATACTGAAAAAGAAAGATTGAGAGTAAGTGTGTTTATTCTCTTTCATCAGACACGTATTTATAGTATAAATATACTTATACATAGTTGATGTTTGGAAGGAAATTCTTCCATACATTTAATGCATGGAAGGAATTTCTTCCATAACTACTGTTGCAAATTATTGGTGGAGAGATGTTTTGCAGAGGAAACCACGGGACGAGATTTTCACCCTAATGTTGTTCAACACTCCCCCTTGAAAATATCACCCTTATGGATCGCAATATTGGATGATGCTGCCTCATTAAAAACCTTGTCAGTAAAACCCTGTGGGATAAAACCTGACGAAGGGAAAAAGAGTGCTGCACATATAATACTCCCACTTAATTTAACATTTGTCCTTCAATCGGCACATTCCGACCTGGCGAACGAGTTCTTGGAATTGCTTTGATGGCAATGATTTTCTTAATAAATGATGGGAAGGATTTTGCCGTGAATCCCACCAATCAAGTAAAACCAACTATTCCTAACTGGGTAGATAGGGCAAGTTGGGTCGAATCCACAGGGACGGCATATGGGTTTAGACTAATGGGTGCTATAGTCCAAGACTAGGTTCAAGGCTAACTAAACTAGGGTGATGGCTAAGGTAGACTAAGGACTAAGATAAAGTCTAAAACATGGACTAACGAGGCTAAACAAGCAACTAATGACTAATGGAACCAAATAAATCAACAAGAAGAAAACTAGGGCTAGGTCGGGTTCATGGATGCCAAAGAGACCAAAAGAAGGAAACAAGGTTACTAGCATGCTTTCATAGCCTAGGTTACGATCGGGCTCTCGCTACTTAAACGGCCTAGGGGTCATCCTCACCACGCTCTCGCTACTAATGAGGGAACCAAGCCTACAACCAAACGAACACATACAAGAGAAGAGGCAAAAAAAAACAAGGATTGACATCTCTCCAAATGTGTCGAAAACGAGTCGGAATCGTTCCATCTCTCCAAGATTGGTCTTAGGAACCTAAAACAAACTAGAAGAAGCGTAATTAGCCTCGAAACCGCTCCAAAGAGCGATTCCACAAGAGAAACCGGGACTAAACACAAGGAATAAACACTACAAAACACACTTATCAACTCCCCCACACTTAACCCTTACTCGCCCTCGAGTAAGCACGAACTAACTACTAAACCAATAAAAACTATTATACTAGCCGAGCGGGTATTAGCGCACCCTACGCCCTTTCAACTCACACGAGAGCACTTAGAGGACAAGTGCTCTCCGCAAGGCAAGTGAGGTCTTGCGACAAAACTGCGGATACAACCGAACACGAAAACACACAAACAAACAAGCAAACAAACAAACAAACAATCGGTTGCATCCAAAAAGAAACAAATACCGCTTCCCTCAACAAAGCGGTGAAAGAAGCACCGGTTAAGGACTCAAGGCAAGTGACAATGTTCCCAAGCTAATAACACAAATCGATATGAACAAAACCCTAATAGTATGACAACAAAGCAATAAAAACGTTGATAACTTACCTAGGTCCTCCTAACCTTCTAAGAACGTACTACGGGACGATAGGCGAGATGGAAAAAGGATGAACCACGGAGTTAGTCGACACTGTAGGTAAGTGAAACCCCGCCCCCTTTAGCGATGAGCCAAGAGGGTCGTCCCATGCTCAAAAATCGCCCACTAGTCCAAGTAAAAAGGTGGATATGGTTGCAAAATGAGGGAAGACCGACCATTACCGCTATCATCCTTCATAGGGACTTGGTCCTTTGGTAGGCTCTTCACGGTAACGATCGGTAAAAGGTTTATTTTTGAGGGGTGAGAATTCTTTTTGTGAGATGATTTTCTTTGGCATTTTTCTTTTGAGTTGCTATGCCATTTTTTTTCTTCTTTTGTGTTTTCTTTTTTATTTGTTGTGCCTTTTCTTTTTCTTCTTTCTTTTCTTTCTTTCTTTTTTCTTTTTCTCTCTTTTTGACTTGGTTTGCCTTTTGGATATATCTTATATTGTAGGCATTCAATCACAACCAAGTAAGAAACTTCAACAAATTGCAACTTATTTGTGAGATATGGGTAGAAGGTAGGGAAAAAAGGGGGAAACTTGGACTAATCAAACAATTTCGAACAAGGTCACCTAAGAGATGGGACTCGGCAACCAAGGCCTTTTCACTCCGTGGGTGGTCAAAGTGGTCAAAATGCAAATCCTGCAGTAAATCCCTTGTAGACTAGGTGGACTCAAGGTAAGAAAGCAACGAAACTATTGATTTAAAGTCATTCTACTAGACTAAAGTCCAAGAATCGATTCATTTCACTAGAAAGGGAAAGTAAACACTTGCGCACTAGCCTCAAAACCGGGTTTTTGAAACCCTTTTATTACACAAGACACCACTAAACAAGACAAAACAAAGACGCAACAAAAAAGAAAGAAAAAGAGACAAACAAAACAAAACAAAACACCATCCCGAAACATCCTCCAAACTCCTCAAAAAGGAAAAAAAGGAGAAAGAAGTGAAAGGATATTACCGGATGTCTTGAGCTTCCCGAAACTTATCGACGATCACGCAACCTACAAGGAAAATCGGGGAAGCAAAACATACAACACAACAAATATACGACACAAAGACACAAAAGAAAATCTTTTTGGTTTTTATGAAATTTTTCAGATTTTTAGGAATTTTAACGAATTTTTTTTGAAAAACTACGAAAATAAAACTAATCTAGACTAAGATATCGCTCCCCCACACTTAAACCGAGCAATGTCCTCATGCTCGATCGGTAGTGTGTGGAGACACTAAAAAGAAAATAAAAAGTGAAAATGAAGCTCAAAAAAACAAAAATGAAAGTGAAGAAAGGGTAGAATGTGTCTGGCCGGGTGTAATCAAACCAAGGGTCGAGACAAGAAAAGATATGGATGGGGGAAGAAATAAAAAGAAGAAAATAAAAGGAAATGGGAGGGGGGGGGGCTAGGTGTAATCAAGTCACCTAGCCCGGATTCCACCTAAATCCGATTAAATTCAACGAAAAGGAAATAAGCCAACTATCCTATCACAAAAAAAAAAAAATACAAATACAAAAGAAAAGGAAAAAGGGTATTTACAACTTGGTACTCTCACCATCTACGCCTCCATAGCCATCAAGAGCTCGGAGGAGTAAGTCAAATGCCCTAGCAACATCTTCATGAAGGCTCACATGGCCAAGCCTAGCTACTTTCAAGAGTTTCCAAGTCGGAGGTAAGAAGCGATCATCTTCATTATGCTCGGGGTTCTCGTGATCTTCCGGGTCTTTCAAACCATCATAGCAACGACTCTTATGACCATCCGGTAGGTATAGTGGTCTAGAGTCAAGCTTGGCATTATGAGTTGGGAGATCACACCCTAAGGGGTGCTGCTTCTTCTACGGGGTCAAGAGTAATACTCTTTTTTGCCGCCCGACAAGGATCCACTTCATCAACCGTCTCACAAGACAAGGGACTTGAAATCAAGTGCGATAAAGGAGGAGAAGGCATCAAGTTTTTTTCCATTGGAGGCTTTAGGGGAGACCTCATCGTCATTCTTACTAGAATTCTCACCATGAAGAAACTCAAGGCCTTCGACGGTTTGGTCTAGCATAGCATCTCCAAATCCCCTAATTGGCTCCTCCAATTTCCCATTCAAGGCAAGTTCTAAGGCATCTACCTCTTTCTCCCAAGTATTACCTTCCCTTTCACTCACCTTGTCAAGTTGGTCTAGAGGAGTCTTCTCTTGGCTTGGCTTTGGATTATCAAGATCCGATTCATCACGAAGAAAATCATACAAATCCAATTTAATAGCCAATACATTGGCTACCCAAGAGTTACCTTGATAATCATGTTCAATTTCCTCCTCATTGTCGACCCTTGAAGCTTCAACTTCCTCCATTATTCCCATAGCTCCACCATCCAAGCAACACTCAACAATGATCTCTTGATTAACCCTCTCTTCTTCATTCGTGGCTTCATAATCGGGTTGATTTCTTTGTGGAGACAACCGATCTTCTTGCCCAAATGAACCTTGCTCAACAAGTTGTGGAGCTCGAGTGACCAAAATCGTGTAACGAGCCATGAGTGCATTGATTCGAGCATCTTGCACCTTTTTTTGGGCCTTGAACTCCTCTTTGTCCCTTTTCATTTGAATCATCATCTCTTGTCGACTCTTTTGCATTTGAATCATCATCTCTTGTTGACTCTTTTGCATTTGAATCATCATTTGACAAATCTCAAAGTTGGGGATCTTTGGTTGTGGGTTATGTGAGGGTATTTGGTAGTTGTTAGGATGTTGGAATGATCCTCGACAACTTTCATGGTAGCCATATGGAGAGGGTTCATAAGATTGTTGATGAGATTAATATGGTTGGTAAATTTGTGGGTCTTGGTAACTTGCCCCATGGTTGTCCCATGATGATTGATGGTAGCTTGGTTGCGCCATTGACATAACGTTGCTTTGATACATTGGATGAACTAGAAGCACTTGAGCAAACGTTAGTAGCCTAGTGCTTTTGAGGCAATAGGAAGAGAGAAATAAGCACACAATGAAAAAACGGAGATACACAAGGAGAAGAAAACACAAAAATTAAGAACAAAGTCTAAAACTAAGCACACAAGAGTCTAAACTACGCCGTCCCCGACAACGGCACCGAATTGATGGGAAGGATTTTGCCGTGAATCCCACCGATCAAGTAAAACTAACTATTCCTAACTGGGTAGATAGGGCAAGTCGGGTTGAATCCATAGGGACGGAAAATGGATTTAGACTAATGGGTGCTATGGTCCAAGACTAGGTTCAAGGCTAACTAAACTAGGGTGATGGCTAAGGTAGACTAAGGACTAAGATAAAGTCTAAAACATGGACTAACGAGGCTAAACAAGCAACTAATGACTAATGGAACCAAATAAATCAACAAGAAGAAAACTAGGGCTAGGTCGGGTTCATGGATGCCAAAGAGACCAAAAGAAGGAAACAAGGTTACTAGCATGCTTTCATAGCCTAGGTTACGATCGGGCTCTCGCTACTTAAACGGCCTAGGGGTCATCCTCACCACGCTCTCGCTACTAATGAGGGAACCAAGCCTACAACCAAACAAACACATACAAGAGAAGAGGCAAAAAAAACAAGGATTGACATCTCAAGTCTCACAAGCAATTCATCAAACATGTGGAGTGCAAGGCAAATGGGAATCAACAAAAACAACAACTAGTATCACCCGTCTCAACCTAATCATCCCTAATCACACCCAATCCCCCTACTAACCCTAGGGGATAACTACTCACACATATCTAAAGGAAAACTAACAATAACTAGAGAAACAAGCACAAGAACAACAACATCCATTATGAAGAACAAAAGGGATGAACAACAAACATAAACAAAGATGAAAACTTGATTAACTAAGAAAGATTAAGAGTAAAGGGAGAAGAAAGATTATACCAACTAGCAAGGAATGGAAAAAATGAACACTTGCATAAAAGAATACCCAAACATCCACCAATGCTATCAAGATTGGTAGATTCTTTAAGAATCCCAATAATACAAGAGTAACTAACTAGATTAAACTAATATTAAGAAGTAATTAAAAAGGGATTAAGCTAATCTACACTAATCTAAGCTAATCTAACCTAAAACTAGTCTAGGGTTTCCTAAGATAGTCTAACAATACAAGAGGGGGGGGGGGGGGGGGGGGTATTTATAAGGTTACAAGAGTAGAGGAATGAAAGGAAGCGAAACAGCCCCGATCTGGGCCCTTCCCGGCCGGGAAGGTGATGATCCCGACCAGGATGGCCTTCAGAAGCGTCTGTTTGCTTTCCTGCTTCTTCCCGGTCGTGATGGATGCAATCCCGACAGGGATGGGTCATGTAGGCTTCAAATAAGATCCCATAGGTCCCTCCTTGCTCTTCTTAGATTTCTTATCGATCCTCGATGCTCGGGAATGGGTTCCATGGGCTCGAGAATGGGTCCCAAGGGCTCGGGATCGAGTCTAACCTACCGAGTGATCGTCGCTTCTCTTCGTTGGCTGCAAATGTGTCGGAAACGAGTAGGAATCATTCAATTTCTCCAATATTGGCTTTAGTAACCTAAAACAAGCTAGAAGAAGCGTAAGTAGCCTCGAAAACCACTCCAAAGAGCGATTCCACAAGAGAAATCGGGACTAAACACAAGGAATAAGCACTACAAAACACACTTATCAATAAATCTGCTAAATTTTCGTTTGAACGAATTTGTTGGATGTTAACTACGTTTTGTTCTCGCAGATCATGTGTGAAGAAAAACTTTGGTGCTATGTGTTTATTACTATCTCATTTGATATAGCCTCCTTTCACTTGGGTAATGCATGCAGTATTGTCTTCATATATTGTGGTTGGTTGATCACTTGTCTTAATTTCACATTCATTTTCGATGTGTTGTATCATGGACTTCAACTATACACATTCCCTAGAAGCCTCGTAGAGCACAATTAGTTCTGCTTGATTTGATGATGTTGCAGTCAAAGTTTGCTTTGTCGACTTCCAGGAAATGGTCGTACCATCATACGTATATATATACCCTGTTTGTGATTTTGCGTGGTGTGGGTCTGATAAGTATCCAGCATCTGCATATCCAATCAATGTAGCATCTTTCCTTCTAGGGTAGAACAAACCCAAGTCATGGGTTCCCTGAAGATATCTTAACAAATCTTTAACCCCATTCCAGTGCCTCTTAGTGGGTGATGCACTAAATCTTGCCAATAGATTGACTGAAAAAGCTATGTCTTGTTGAGTGTTATTTGCCAAGTACATTAGTGCACCTATTGCACTAAGATATAGTACTTCAGCTCCTAGGATATCTTCATTTTCTTCTCGTGGTCAAAATTCATCCTTTTCAATACTAAGAGTACGAACGACCATTGGAGAACTTAGGAGGTGCAATCTAGCCATTCTAAATCTTTGTATAACTCTTTGCGTGTAATTTTCTTGGTGGATAACGATTTCGTCCTTGAGGTGTTCAATTTGTAGGCCGAGGCAGAACTTTGTCACTCCAAGATCTTTCATTTCGAATTCTTTCATTAACTATTTTGCAGCATCTTCAACCTCATCAGCTGTTCCGATGATATTTAAATCATCAACATATACCGCAATGATTGCAAAACCGTTCATTATTGTTTTTCTAATGAAAACAGATGGGGTGATGGGATAATTTTTGTAACCTTCTTTCGTAAGGTACTCTTTTAATCGATTATACCACATTCTTCCAAACTGTTTTAATCCATACAAGGATTTCTGAAGTTTTACACAAAATGTCTGACGAGGCAGATTAGGATTGTGATCCCTTGGCATTGTTACTCCCTCGGGAATTTTCATGTAGATATCAGTGTCAAGTGACCCATATAAATATGTCGTCACTACGTCCATAAGACACATATGTAATCCTCTGGATACTTCGAGTCCGGTTAAGAATCTTAGGATTGTTGCATCAACTATAGACGAATATGTTTCTTCATAATCTATTCCTGGCTTCTGCGAGAAGCCTTGTGCAACAAGTCTTTCTTTGTATCTTACAATTTCATTTTTCTCATTTCTTTTTCTAGTGAAAACCCACTTATGCCCTACAGGTTTTACATTCTTTGGTATTCGACTTACCAGGCCGAAAACTCCTCTTTTCTCAAAAGACTTTAATTCTGCCTTCATTGCTTCTTCCCATTTTGGCCAATCATGTCTTTTTCGACACTCGTTGACGGACTTTGGTTCAATATCGACTTTGTCGTTCATGATTTTTGTCGCTATTGAGTGAACAAATATCTCGTTTATATCGACATTCATTCTATTATATTCAATTCCCGTATGAACATAACTCATTGAGATTTCATGATTATCATTTATATTTCCTAGTGTGGGGACTTCTTTATCATTTATATTTTGTTCATCTTCTTCTATACCTTTACAAGGTATTTCTTTTGATTTTTTTGGATTTTCTCGGCCTTAGGTCTTTTGAACCAGGTGGCCTTCCACGTTTCTTTCTTGTCGTAGATTGTTCAGCTAGTGATTTCTCAGAACTATCTACGGGGATGTTAATTCTGACCGGAGCATTTACTGCAGGTATATGGGATTTTGTGATTCCCTTTGAGTTTTTGAATGCATCGGGTAATTAATTGATTTGCAATATTTTGCAAATGAATTATCTTTTGTACTTCTATGTTACAAGAACCATTCCTTGGATCGGGATATGATAATAAATCTGCGTTCCATATGATTTCTGTAGATCGTTGGTCCACCTTTCTTTCTCCCTCAAAGACTTGGAATGTATTCTCGTCAAAATGACAATTTGCAAATCGTGCATTGATAAGTGTGTTTTGTAGTGCTTATTCCTTGTGTTTGGTCCCGGTTTCTCTTGTGAAATCGCTCTTTGGAGCGGTTTCGAGGCTGCTTACACTTCTTCTAGTTTGTTTTAGGTTCCTAAGACCAATCTTGGAGAGATGGAACGATTCCAACTCGTTTCCGACACATTTGGAGCCAACGAAGAGAAGCAACGATCACTTGATAGCTTAGACTCGATCCCGAGCACCGAGAATCGATGAAAAGCCTATGAGGAGCAAGTAGGGACCTATGAGATCACATTTGAGGCCTACAAGACCCATCCCGGTCGGGATGATTGGCCATCACGACCAGGATGAAGAGCAAGCAAAGCTGCGGTTCTGGACAGCCATCCCGGCCGGGACCAAGAGCCATCCAGGTCGGGACCACCCATCCCGGTCGGGATCACCACCCTTCCCAACCGGGATGAGCCCAGCACAGCCCGCGTCACTTCTCTCATCCTTCTTTTGCTCGTGAAACCCTATAAATACCCCCCCTTTGTATTGTTTAAGCACCTTACATTACTCTACACTATTCTAAACCCTAGATAAACTCTCTTCATCCTTAGCTTAGTTTATCATTAATCTTTTGTTAATCTTAGCTTATCTTAGTGATTAGTCTTGTATTAAGGGATCTCTTGAAGAATCCAACTAAGATTGACAACCTTGGTTGATGTATTTGGGTTTTCTTATTATACAAGTTCCAATCTTTCTTCCATACTAGTTTGGTATAATCTTTATCTTCTCTTTTCCTTTATCTTTGTTTATCATTCAAGTTTTAATCTTTATTCATTGTTCATTGTTCTTTCTAGTTTCATTTTCATTATGAATGTTTTGATGTTTGTGTTGATTTCTCTTGTTTATGTTGATGTTAGTTTAAATATGAGTGAGTAGACTTACACTAGTGGAAAAAAGCTAATTTGCTGCTATCAAAAACCCATCATTTGCGGCGTTTTAGGCTAAGGAGCAAATGTGGGGGAAGCAAATAAAATAATATTTGCGGCGTTTTTTAAACGCCTCAAATAATTAATATTTGCGGCGTCTTAGTAAAAAAACGCCTCAAATAATCGCTTTATCTGCGGCCTCCAATTTTAAAAAACGCCTCAAATAATGAATTTTTTATGGTACTTTATGGGCGATTGACGCCGCAAATACACTGCAACTACATTTCTAAAATGCCAATATCACCATTTCTAAAATGCCAACATTTCTCTACCATTCCAATTGTCAATATCACCAAAGATGCCAATATACTATTCAAGGGCATCAACAAATTGTCAAATCCAAATAATTCAGTGACAACTTACATATTCATCCACAATTCAAAAGAGCATTCTACTACAATGAACCTAGAAATTCTGAATTACTTAGCATTCTACGTACAACGAGAAGTAAAGTAAGAAGCCCACTTGTCCCGCACTTCATTAAGTTCATCTTCGCTATAGTTGTAAGGCTCCTCTTTGCGTGAGATCCAAACCTAATATAATACCACAAAAGCGACCAATATTCATATTACATATGCATCCATATTTACAAAATATCCAATTTCAAGAACTTCAATACCCACAAAATTGACCAATTCAACATAACTTCAAGAACCCAATTTCATAACTCATTGGAAAGAGTCACAAAAAACATACCTTATCCAAGTCACTTGTCGTCGAGCAATTTTTTACTATATCGTGCATAAACCGCATCACATAGGAGCCATGGTCCATGTCTCCACTTTGTTGAGGGCACTACCAAGCCAAATTCAAAAATATCGGTATTCTTATCCCAGTAATTGAAGCTCAAATGAAAACACAAAGAAATGAATTTTTAAACGTTTACCCTCATTGATTTCCAAAATGGTTCATTTCTTTTGACCTTCATTTCACCACCACTCATTTTGAACCTCTTTAGAGCCCTACAAGTAAAAGATTATTATGTTTTTTTCTTTTGTTTTTATAGTTGATCAAACGAAAATAAGCTTTTAATTTTGAGTTACCTATTGACCACCATCTTCACATATAACTTACGACCTTCTTTAAGGGTTATTGAGTCAAACTCATAAATTGTGTAAGCTCGAGGGCAAATCACAAGTAACACCCAATGCTTACTACATAAAAAAAAAATGTTAAAGTTTATTAGTATACGCAAATGAAAGAATACTAGCTAGTAAGTCAACAATGATGATATTCATTTGTATTACCTGTCACTTATTGGGGCCAAGATAAATTCGTCACCGTCAGAAGTTGACTTTAGGAATGCATTACTAATGTAGCCTATTACATCCTCTGTTTTTTTCTTTAACCTACTTTCAATCGTGGCAGCCGGGCATAACCATCCAATTCGGAGTCCACTTTCGTCTTTCTCTGTATCCTCTCGAAGAGCCCTACACATACGTCATACAATTATTATCCAATACTTGAAAAATAAATAATAAACAAAGAATTATAAAGGTTACGCTAAAATAAACCTCATCAATATTTGCATGATCGAAATATTAAGTTCCCTCCCTTTAAGAAATTGTTTCAGGTCAGCTTGGTACACTTCCGTCTTTCCTTCTTCATTATAATAGAATAGTGGGGTGTGAGCATCAAAGTAGATGGTAAAAGACTCTTCATCGGCCATTGTATCGACAAGTGTTTTCAACCATTGACAATCTGGACTTAAGGATTGCACAACTAACTCTTGAGAACGAGTTTTTATTGGCGTAACCGACAATCTCGAGACATGTGAGTTGCTACCCATCATACCCATATCCTTCTCTTCTTGATAACCTTCATTTTCAATTCCAAGTAATGCAATTGGCCACTGCACCATACTTCCAATGGCATCTATTAACAAATTAAGATCATAAGCCGTCACAGGAACCGGAAGTGGAAGGGTCTCAAACTCTTTGGGGACCACAGATACTTTTACCCTTAGGTGGTCTGGTCCGACTGGAACTTGATGACACACATCTCCTGGAAATATCTTGCCACATGCCACCTCATATGGCACTCCATTTTCAGGGTGTTTCATGAATAGGCGACATAAAGTATCATTCTGCAAACAATCTTAATAGTATATGAATAGGCAAAAATGTATGTTCTCTAAACCAATAATAATCATGCTATAAGAGCTCAAAAAAGAGTGTCTTTTTTATTAACAATGAAGAATAAGCCACAAAACTCTACTCCTTTTTAGTTTACCTGTATATCTTGTATTAAAGATGACTTTTTTTGGATTGTGTCGTTAAATGGACACTTCTTCGCGAAAGCATCATGTAATTGCGTGGTTGGCAACCCCATTTCTTGAAACAAAGATGATAACTCTACTCTCATTTCATTTTTCAGCTCTTGTTTTAGTTCTAACTTTAGAGCATCACGATCCTCGGACGATGTCACATTCATTCTTTGTCTGTTTGTTTTTCCCGACAAACCAAAAGCATCTCTCCTGCTCACATTAACTCCACCAAAACCTTTTACACGGCTAGGATGATCTTCCTTCTCACCAAGAGCGAAATATAAAGCATCTTTGTTTCCAGAAAGAACTAATCCTCCCTCTTCTTGCTTCTTTTTATACTCGAGCTAATGGAATTTAAAAAAAAAACACTTACAAATAGCAATAACGAACGATGATGCAAAGATGTCAAGCAATTTCGTTTATAAAACTGAAAAAATCAATCAACCAAAGCCTAAAGCTTACCAATTTCATGGCTACTTCCTTAGTTGTAGGGTTGTTTATTACATATTTGCCGCTTTCCTTATCTTTAGAATGCATAGCACAATACCAATCATCCGCCCGATTGACATCAACGGTTGCGAGGGTATTCGAGTCAGTTCCGGTAGACGTGCTCCCTGGATAAAACCCATCTTTGATCCATATTGGCCGAGCGGTGTTGAAGTCATTTTGTCCCAAACGATGATGATGTTCATTCTTTTTCGCACACTCAATGGCTCTCTCACGTTTCCTCTAAATAACAAGGAAAAATTTTATACCATCATTTTCAATCTAGTAGAAAAAGAAACATGGGAACATGATATCAAGTACAAATCATATGAAAGTTATCATATGTATTACCTTGGCTGGACTCGTGTTTCTAGATTGTTGAAAAAGTTTCCAATCTTCAATCTTTATGTGTTTCCAAATGTCAGGTGGCAACTTCCCGGTCTCATATTTTGCTCTCTTACGTGTCTTAGTGATCCACCCGCTAACCAACTTGCTTTTGAAATCTCTAAATCTTTTTGCTACTCTCGACAAGAAATTCTTCTTGAGTCTCTTTTCATTAGCGATATGGAACAAATTCTGTTCAAAATAAAATAAAACTCAAGACTTTATAAAGAAGAAGTTTAAACACTACTATCACATCTGATGTCTTCCCACAATGACCTTTATAAAAACTAGCCTTTTATTATAATAACAAAACATGAATTATATGTAAGCTTTACCATAGTGTCTTCCCATAATAATTCCCTTTTCCCTTTGCTCACGTCTTTCCAATTCCAATTTATGTTTAACTTTCGCATGCAAAAACCAACATGTTGCCCATATTTTAGTCGCCATTGGCCCATCGGCTGCCCGAGATCATCAAAACTCAAATGCATAGGCTCCGAAACTCTTAACCCTTTTGTCGCACCTCTTCCCTTACGTGGTTCCTCATGATTTTGTGAAACATCAACTTCTTTTGAAAATGTAGAAGGCCTCATAGGCGCAACAACATCTACACCTGCCAAACAGGCTTCATCGGCCATACGCTCATACTCGTCCATTCTACGATCCTCCTCAAGTTTCCTCCTCTCAGCAGCGATTTCTTCCTCATCACCCAAATCCTCCTCCATTCTAGCATCATATACAGACTCATCACTACTGTCACTCCCGTCATCATCACTGAATACCTCGTTATCCATGAAAAAGTACCTGAAACACACTTAATTAAGTAAGGAACAGTAAATTAAACTAGTAGATCTCTTATATTGAACATAAACAACAAATTTCAAAAAAAAAAAAACAATGTAGTAATCAAATCATTCAAACATTTCCTACCTATTACCAATGCTTAAGGACCGTTCACGGTAATCCCTTCTCTATGATCAGAACGCATATAACTTGTGTTAAAGTCAACACAATCATTCACCTTATTTACGGGAATAGTGAAAGGTGGGATATCCCCAAAATCATCATGGTCATTATCGTGAAGAACATCCCAAACACCTATAACTCGTTTCTTCCCGTGAACGACGAGAGACAAACTAGAATCACATGGGTCTTTGACATAAAAGACTTGTGTAGCCTGGTCAGCAAGAACAAATGGTTCATCCGAGTCTCGTAAGCGGTTCATATCAACTTGGGTAAAACCGAATTCATCTACATGGATGCCACGCCGGCTATTCTCAATCCACTTGCACCGAAAAAGAGGAATCTTAAAATCACTATAATCTAACTCCCATATCTCTTGAATGACTCCATAGTACGATTGGGTCGCATCAATCGGCGATTTGTCCTTAGAATTCGCAAACTCCTTCGACGATGCAACCATCGTCACACCACTATTTTGCACTGACAATGACTTCTTGTCTTGACATTCATTATAGAAAGTGTAGCCATTAATGGCAAACCCGTCGTAAGAGCGTACACTCTCTCTAGGACCATATGCAAGCCACTTCGCCGTATTAGATACATGTCTACTTTTATCCGTCAACTTTTTCGTCACTTCATCAGAAAACCAATCAATGAAAGTGCGATTATGCTCTTTCATCAACCATATTTCACCTCGTGAAGGATATTTGGAAGCAAGAATTTTCTTATGCTTGGTAACATATTTGTCCACCTTTTTACTTTGCTGACACACATATAAGTGTGCCTTAGTTATTAAGTTTGATGGAGGTGAAATCTCCTTAGCACCAACCAAACCTTTGCCTTCATATCTCCCATCATCATTACTTCTCGGAAGACCAATGGATTCTAAGTTTTGCACAAATTCACTACAAAACTCATACACTTCCTCACTCACAATGCCTTGGATGATGCTAGCTTCAGGTCGAGCAGGATTCCTCACCATATCTTTCAGGGTACCCATGTGTCGTTCAAAGGGATATGCCCATCTAAGAAATACTGGGCCACATAATTTGGTCTCACGAACAAGATGAACAATTAGATGGATCATAATGTCAAAAAAAGAGGGAGGGAAATACATTTCAAACTGACAAAGTGTTTCGATAACATCGACTTGTAATGCATCAAGTGACTCTGGATCTACCACCTTTCTACATATTGTATTGAAAAAGGAACAAAGTTTGGTGATGGTATGTCGCACATACTTGGGCAAAATTCCACGAATAGCAATTGGAAGGAATACCTGCATCATAACATGGCAATCGTGGGACTTCATCCCACCTAATTTCAACTCACTCCTTGATACCAACCTTTTGATATTAGAAGAGTAACCTGTAGGAACCTTAATCCCATACAAACACTCACAAAATTTTTGTTTTTCTTCTTTGGACAAGGTGAAGCAAGCTGGTGGAAGATAGAAGGATGAACTTTGCCCCTTTTTGACATTGTCTTTTGCAATTGGCCACAACTTTGGTCGAATCTTCATTTCTTCCATGTCTTTACGCACTTTTAACCCATCCTTTGTCTTCCCACTTAAATTTAGAAGTGTGCCCAAAATAGCATCACAGACATTCTTCTCAATGTGCATCACATCGAGGCAATGTCTTACCGGCAAGTCTTCCCAATATGGAAGTTCCCAAAAGATAGATTTTTTTTTCCATAAACTTCCAGACTCTTTCTGTTTGACGGTCTTACCAAAAATAGTCTCAACACCCTTTATCTGCTCAAAAACATCTTTGCCACTCAATGGCCTTTGAGCTACTTCCGCCTCTACTTTTCCATTGAAGGCTAATTTTTTATCACGGTAAGGGTGAAAACGATTCAAAAACCTTCGATGATTCATATACACATATTTTCTTGAATGGGATAAGTAAGTTGAATTCATATCATCAGCACATATAGGGCATGGTTTCTTTCCCTTGACTTTATAACCCGATAAATTACCATAGGCAGGGTAGTCATTGATAGTACAAAATAACATTGCCCGCAACGTGAAGTTCTCTTTAGCAAAGGGAGTATTATATTTGGGAAACCACCTATAATCAACTTAAATTGATATGAACCCAAAAAAAAAAGGCAGTCCATAATCAACTTAAATTATACCCGTAGGGATTACTAACAACACAAACTGTAAGAAAAGGAAAACTAACATTTTTTTTATATCAATTTAAGCTTATATTAATGATCAAACCCCATTGGACATTTTGGCTACTAGGCCATGCAAACGTCCAAAATTAACAAATTGAAAAGAATATAAGCTTACATTCAACTCTATATATGCATACACATTATCAACTGTTTTAGAGTTAGAAAAGAATATAAGCTTACATTCAACTCTATATATGCATACACATTATCAACTGTTTTAGAGTTAGACAGTTCCTCGGAAGGCAACATGCCTAAGATATTGTCTTACATGTAATTACGTTAGCGAACGAGTTTGACAAGAATCATATACATATAGACAGCATTCTCACCCATATATTCTACTTAAATCCAGGTTTCTAAATGAAGTTCTCCGTCAACCGTCTATTCAAAAAAGAGAGAAAGTAAATTCATAGCTCAAACACTCACTCCCAAAAGTTTCCTCAAAATTCAAAGAACTGAACAAATTAATTAATATTTGCAGAGCTAAAAGAATCAAATAACATTTATAATAATAAAATTAAACCTAATTTGAGCAGCTTACATCATTCGCCCTCGTTTTTAATTAATAATTCAAGACAAAAATTATATCTCTGCGTTTGAACTTGCTTCAGCTAATATTATTAAGGGACACGAATTATAGAAAAATCAAAGCACAAGTCGAAATTAATTAGCCGATGGTTAATTTGAACTTCAGTCTCACACTGAAATTTCGGTCTTTAAACCAAGATAACTGCAAGCACAACTTTTGTACCATAATAATTACATTAAGAAACTTAAGAACCAAACAAACAGCTAACATTAAGAACAACTAACATTAAGAACAACTAACAAACAGCTAACAACTTTTGTACCATAATAATTAAAGAGGGGAAATTGTAAACAAAAGAGCTTATAAGCTAACTTATTTACAAAATAAGCTACATACATACATACAGAGCAACACCTACATAGAAATAAGCCAGTCGAAATTTTGATCAAATAAGATGGTACTCCATAGCTTATTTTGTGCACCAAATAGAGTCATATAATAAGTAAAGATTATATGGATATGTAATTTATGACAGTTTACTTTTAGCATCTTACGAAATGATTATGAAGCCAAAGAAATTATCATTTTATGATTATGTATGTATCTACGACATGTAAAGGGATTACGGATTATAAGTTATTGCTTCATTAGTCATTACATCTTCATTCTATAGTGTCTTATTTCTTTTATGTTTGCACCAAATACGGAGTATAAGAGAGAACAATTCATCCAATAACCCTTACGGCCTTACCCTCCTATACATTTTGATTCAGTTCAATAATTGTACATTGCACATTGTACCAAACAAAAGATACCGGAATTTCAGAATTAGAAACAATTAGGGTTTAGGTCATACCAGAATTTCAGAGCACAAGGTCGAGTCCGGCCAAGAACGGTGGTCAGAGGTCGTCGTGGGTGAAGAAGAACGGCGGCTAATAAACGAACAGAGGACGTCCGGAGAAGAAGAAGATGGCTGAGTCGACGTCCGGCGAAGAAAAAGAGGAAAGCGGGAAGGGCGAAGGGCAAAGGGAAAAGGGGAAAGAAGGAAAGGGGAAAGGGAGAAAGGGAGAAAGGGAGAAAACCGGGAAAGGACGACGGCGGGAATTCCGGCAGAGGCGACGAGGGATTGGAAGGGCAACGGGAAGTCGGGAAGATTGGAAGGAGGAAAGGAGTAACTTTGTTTAAACTTATTATATTTTGGGTTTTAGACTTTTAGTGGAATGAAAGAACTCAATACAGTATTGTCATTTTTTTAAATTTTTTAGTCGTGAATATGTCTGACAGCTTAACCACCCGAATAAGACTAGACTAATAAAAATGACTCGACCCAAAAATCCGACTCGAAACCGCCCGAAAAAAAATGTAAAAAACCCGCCCAAAAATGACCGAAATTCGAAAGTGACCCGACCCGACAATAACTCGAATACTTTGAGTCAAAACCCGTCCGAACCTATTATGATAAAAAAAATTGTATTTATGATTAAAAAAAAAGTACAAGAAAATTAATGTTTTCAAAGTGTTTTAATATAACTCGTATTTGACCTGAAACCTGTATAAACCCGCTCCGTATAAAACCCATATTTTTCAAACCCGATATACACCCGACCCATATTTTACTCAAACCCAAAATGACCGAACGCGAAACCCGACCGTCCGACCCATTCGACGGGTCTTACAAAAGAGGCTTTATTTTTAACATAAAATAATTTGGGTGAGAAATTAGAAAAAAATTATTTGCTGCTATTTGGTTAAAAAGTCGCAAATGAAGAGCCGCAAATTAGCTTTTTTCCACTAGTGTTATTCTGGGGTTAGTAGGGGGATTAGGTGTTGATTATGGGTAATTAGGGTTTGATTGAGGGTAAAGGTGGATTCTTTGTTACTAGTCACATGTTAAGCATACTATGTGTTTGTTGAATTGCTTGTTTGAGTAGTAGTGGCCATGCTTCTCTTTCTTGTTTTCTTCTTCTCATTGTATGATTGATTTGTGGTTGAATCTTCATGTATTGGGTAGCATCTTGCATGAGTATTCGGGTTTTGTATTTGACGCGAGAGTCCGGACCGACCTTAGTGACTAGTTGAGACCTACACCCTCGTTTTCCTTACTATCCTACTATACTTATGAACCCAACCTAACCCTACTCTTTCCTTAATTGATTTCTCCATCTTATTAGTCATTGTTTCTCTAGTTGTTGTTTCATTTAGCTTTAGTTGTTTCAATTAGTCCTTGTTATATCTAGTTCATTGATAGTCTAGTTTCATCTCTTTTCATCATCTTAGTTAGTCAATTCTTGTCAATTCTTCTCCCCCTTGTGTTGTTTGTGACCTAGTCTTGTTTTTTAGGTAGACCTTAGTCTAGACACCTTTTTCTGTCTCCGTGGATATCGACCCGACTTACCCTAGATACTATTTAGGTTTAGTTGGCTTTATTTGTTCGTTGGGATTGACGGCAAATCCTTCCCATCAATTTGGCGCCGTTGCCGGGGACGGTGCATGTTTAGACTTAGTTTGCTTACTTGCTTGACTTAGTTACCGTTTTGTGTTCTTGTTTTGTTCTTTGTGCATATTTTGTTGTTTTTGCCCTAGTTTTTATTTAGTGTTCTTCTTCTTTGTTTTTCCTTGCTTCTTTTGTGTGTGTGTGAGTTTATTTCTCTTTTGTCTCGTGCTCAAAAAGGCACTAGACTTCTCACATTTGCTCGTAGTCTACAGTGTATGCCTAGAGGTGGTATGCCTAGAGGTGGTAACCATCCTCTTCTCTACAACTCAGAGCCGGAAAGGTTATTTCGAAACCTTCGTCAACGGATGGTTGCAAGATTGAGAGGTTCCCGACCGGGTACAAGCCGAGATTTCGAGCAAAACTCAGAGATTGATTTAAACTCCCCATCTATAGAAGCCACCGAAGAGAGTTTCCTAAACCCCTTCGGCACCTCCATATCTACTTCATCTCAAGCAACATCATCTCCTTCATCTCCCGCAAGTCCAAATTCCTCCCCTACAAGTTCAACACCTTCATCACCAATCTACCGCACAATGCCTAAGTTCTCTTCTCATTCAACCTTTACGGAAGACGTTTTGCCCGGTCCAACCGCTTAACCGGCCGTATATGCCGAAAATTTTGTGGCTAAAACGCAATTTATCCAATTGGTTGAAAGAAGTCAATTTAGTGGGTTACCAACAGAAGATCCTCATCAACACATGGAAACCTTCTCGGACTATTGCGATGCCATCTCTCAACCGGGAATAACCCAAGACCAAATTCGGTGGGTACTATTTCCTTTCTCTTTGATTGGTAAGGCAAAACAATGGCTTAAAGGTCTCGACAAGGCGGCTCTTGGTATAGACACATGGAAGAAGCTAGCTCTAGCATTCTACCAACAGTTTTATCCACCGGAGAAGACTAATCTATTGAGAGCTTCAATCACGGGGTTTAAACAACGTGACGAAGAAAGTCTTTATGAGTCGTGGGAAAGGTTTAAGGCCTTGATCCGTTCTTGCCCCCATCATGGGTTGTCCCAATGGTTCCTTGTACAACAATTTTGGAATGGTTTATATGAAGATTCTAGGGCTATACTCAACATGGGTTCTAATGGAAGGTTTACCGAGGTCGATGATGATCAAACATGGGCTAGAATTGAGGAAATGGCGGTTCACAACTCCCAATATAGTAGGCCTAGGAAGGCGAATAGAGGGGGAAGGCATGAGATTGATGTCATTACACAACTTAGTGCCGATCTTGGAGCACAATTGAAGACCCACATGGATGCTATTGATAAGAAGCTCCAAAGTCATTTTAATCAAGGTCAAAGCACAAGTTCTTCCCACCAACATTCAATTCATCAAGTTAATGCTATGGGAGTGGTTCCTCCTACATCTTATTATGGGATATGCGAGATTTGTGGAATATATGGACATGAGCCTTCACATTGTCGAAGTAGCATTGAGCAAGTGAATGCTTTTCAAGCATACAAGCAAGGTGCCCCATACTCTAACTTCAAGGCTCAAAATGTGCCAAATCCTCACATGTTCCAAGCCTCCCAACAACAAGCTCAACAACAATACCGTCTACCATACGTTCCTCCTCCCATAAGGGACAACCAAGGCTACCAAGGTTATCAACGCAATCAAAGGCCTTTCAACATCTTCCAACAACATAACCAAGGTGTCTTCAACAACAATCAAGGGTTCCAAAATCAAGGGAAATTCAATCATCAAGGTGGTTTCCAAGGAAACCAACACTCTCAAGGATTTCAAAGCAACAACCAAGGTTACCAAAATCAAAATCATGGTAACTCTCAAGGCCTAAATCAAGGCAATTCTCAAGGGTTCCAAGGGAACTTCCAACACCAACAAGGGTCCCAAAGCACTCAACAAGAAAACAAGCAAAGGAGCCGGTCTCCAATTCATGATTATGGCATTCCCCTAGCCATCACAAATACCACACACAATCAACAATCTCCACCTCGGGATCCTGAGATGCAAAAGGCAATTTTGGAGATGCAAAGAAGCCAATTGGAGATGCAAAAACTCAACAAGAATTCTACACTCACCTTCAAATGGAGAACAAGGCAAGAGATACTCATATGAAGATGCTCGAAACCCAACTAGCTCAAGTTGCTTCGGGTAGTTCTTCTAGGCAAAAAGGTCAACTACCTCCTCAAGGTGTACCATCGAAATTTGAAACCGTAAATGCTATCACTTTGAGGAGCGGTGCATCATATGATTCTCCCTTGTTTCTTAATGAGCAAGAAGCCATGAAAGAAGTGGAATCTCCATCTCAAGACAATGAAAATTGGGGAAATCTCATGGAGGAGCAAGTCTTGTGGGAAATTGAAAAACCGGTTGAAGACAAGCATCCCCCACCCCAAGAAGAAGACAAAGCAAAGAAGAAGATGTCAATTGAAAAATCCAAACCTAATAAACAAGACAAGATTGTGGACATGACATAGGTCCACCCCGACGCGGCCACGCGCGGGTTTGGGGAGGCGAATGAATCTCCATGAGATGGTCAAATGGAAATTTAAATCAAAGTCGGAGTCGCCACCGAATTTTATGGTTATTCGGAAACGTTCGAGCCCACTCTATGTCGTAGTGGGCCGTGTACAAAATACGGCCCATTTCCGATGTCAGAGTTTATTGGGCTCGTCCCTTTTTCATATCGATATAGATGCCGACTGGAGCGGTTAATCGTATATTGAATGACTCTCGTTGCCAATGGTTTCGGACATCCGGAAACCACGGTTCTGAGTAAGGGGTGAGGGTACGTGTTGGGAAGTTCACTAAGAACACCCAACCCCGCCCGCACATTAGCGGCCTCTACTAGGATATCGAATGACGTTTTAATGCGCGCGTTAGTAATACGATGAATGATATGCAAACATTGTTTTCCTAAGCATGTGAGAAATTGAACGGGTTGCTAAGTCGGTTTAATGCATGAAAAATCTAACGTCAAAGTTGAATTTTAGCATGTGAGATTCGTTTTAGTATAATAAAACAAACGAAATAAAAGGATGAATTTGCTACAAAACAAACAAACGAGTTAG
This sequence comes from Agrostemma githago, assembly GCA_958450325.1. Taxonomy (NCBI): domain Eukaryota; kingdom Viridiplantae; phylum Streptophyta; class Magnoliopsida; order Caryophyllales; family Caryophyllaceae; genus Agrostemma; species Agrostemma githago. The sequence goes on along the minus strand of OY288248.1, from coordinate 12,721,192 downwards.
TATCGATTTGTAAATAATAATAGCAAAATAAAATAACGAAATTGAGAAAATATCGAAATCTGAAAAATATTGTTAAAAAGAACGTTGTTTTGTATAAAAAACGAAGTTCGAAAAAAAAAAAAAGACGGAAAAGCCGCGGCATAACAGCCGGCCGCGCGACTCGCCCGGGACGCCGGCGGGTCGCGTGGTGACCTGTTTCGGTGCCGGTTTTCGAAAATTCGAAGTTTGTATTAAATCGCGTATGAATATTGCATGATTCGTACTCGACTTAATATTTTCAATATTCTTTATATTCGATAGTTGACTACGAAATCAATATCAAATACTTGGAATAGTTTTAGAAAAGATGCAAGTTTTAGAAATCGCTCGAAGAATAAATAATAAACGAACGAAAATGTAAAAAAAAAAAAAGTCCCTGATTCCAGGCCTGCGCGCGAGTCGCCTGGGCATGGCGCGACTCGCGTGCGGGTCTGTCCGTTCTTATTTTTGTTCGAAAATTGTTATTTTGATGAATCGCGTACAAATTATGAATTAACTTGTATTCGATCCATGTTTTCGATATTCGTCGTATCCGATATTCGATTATGAAATCGATATCGGATATTTAGAATGAGTTTTAAAAAAGTTTTGTAAAATAATTCGTTTTGAACGAAAAGTAAAAGAAAAGAATTTTGAACGAAAAAAAGATGTAACGATTTTTAATATCGTCGAAATCTTAATATAATTCTTTTTTGATACAATATTCGATTATAGAAAAATCGATATCGTATGTTTAAGAATTTTTGTTATGAAAATAGTTTTTCGTTAATAACGATATTAGAAATAATAAAAAAAATATGTGACGAACGACCCGTAATAAAAAAAACGAGAAGGAGAAGAAGAGAAGAAAGAGAAATCGGGTTTGATTTTACACCCTCAACCTACATGCTTTGTTAACTCGGATCGGGGCTCGTCGGAATGTGGCTAGGGCACGGGAGCGTCGAGTTAATGTCGGTGAGTTATGGTGGTTTTTGGTTTGGACGTGTAAAGGGTAAGAGATGGCCGGTTTCGTCGGTTTTTTGGATGCACTATCGGTTTCTCGATGCTAAGTGTAAGGATCTCGAGGTGTATGAATAAGAAAGTTGATGTGTTGGATGTGTATCAATATTGTGTGTGAAAAGTTGTGTGCAAAGGGTCCTATTTATAGGAGAAGAAGGTTGAGAGAGGTATCTTGCTTGTACGACAAGAAATACCAATCGGGATAGGAAATGTAAGAAGTGGAGAGGAACGAGAATTCTCTTTCCTTGGCAAAGAAGCCACGAAATTGGCTGGAAAACAGGCTGCTCGGCCGAGTATTTGATGCTCGGTCGAGTGTTTGATTCGGTGTTCAGATAGAATTCCTACTCGAGATCGAATTCTACCTTAAACGGAATTGTTTATTGCTTTGTGTAGCTGATTTTTGTAGAATTGGACTCCGAATAGGACGTGTGAGACCTCACAGTCAGCCTACAAGTCTCGAGAAATATCTTTGACCGGGTTTTGACTCGGTCGCTAAAAGACGGTTTTACCCCTGGTGTCGGATTCGACCCAAATTAGTGTTATTTGACTCGAAACGACCCACTGGGCCTGAATTTGAGGTTGGTTTTGTGAGATTTGTACTCCGTAAAATGCCTAGGCCAAATGCCATGGATTTCGAGCCCATTTCCGAGTACGTTAAAGCATGTTAGCGTCCGATCATCATCGGGTGTTTGTCGGAAACTGCTATAGACACCTGGCGGTCAAAATGTGGGTGTCTACAGAGCCCCCACTCTGACTGAGGCTTGGACAGGGCGAAAGTCAGAGTAGCTACCAGGTCAATCAAGGATTAAAACCCGGTAGCTTCCGGTCGGGTCGTTTAAGGTCCATTAGACCTGCGTGGAGGGCCCGCCGGCCATGGGCTAGAAATGTACCTGAACTGATGATAACTCCGTGGGGAATTGAACTCGTCGCATAAGACTTAAAATGGGCCTGTATGTGGGCTCATCTTGTTAAATGCCGCTGGGGAGTTATGTGAATTGCGCTGTCGTGATTTGTACCTGTATAAGCTAAATAAAATTTTGCATGCAACACGTAGGCGAAACAAATATGACTCACGCTGGGGAATAAAAATGATTTTTGTTGCATTTTGAAATCGAAGTCCTGAAAGCAACTCACGTGCTAGGAGATGGGTTTCCAAAATTGAAAGAGGTGGAAAAGAAATTTGCAGTTTAAATAGATTGAAATTTGACCTTGTCGAAAAGATTTTTTTCAAATGGCAAAGTTTTTGCAAATTTTAAAATGAGAATTTGAAAAGAGAGGCCTACCGGCAGACTCGACTCTGGACGCGACAAGACGAGTTGACAGACACGACTTAGACTCTCTAAGGGTTGGACCGTGACTTGGTAAGGAGGTGGGTCACCTAAGATGACAAGACTCTTAAGTTGCGCTATTCCGTAGCCTAGGCGAGTGACAACACGGTCGAATCCTCAGAATAGGAAGGATGTGCTATGGGGGGATTGCAATAGTCTGTAATGAGACTGTTTTGGCATGACAGGACTTTTAGCAGTAGCAATGCCGTAGACTAGTGCTCTTCTGGATTTTTGATTTTTGGGTACATTTCCAAGGTGGGTATTGCCTCGAGTCCTGACAGATTCTTGTCTTCGACTGAGCCAAGTACTAAGACACACTATAGAAAGGAGGCTAGATTTTGAAAGTATTTGGATTATGTGAGTGGATGGAGAACTTCTGCATAGGAGAAGCCCCCAGAATGACAAAGCTAACTGTCGAGAACATGACGGTGTCGTGACCGGAATGATGGTGCTTTTTGAATGTGTGTCAATGTGGGTGGTTGTGCCTCTGTTGAAAGGCTGCCTACGTATTCACATGTGGTGAAATCAAACCAAGCCGTAGTTCAGTGAATTATTGTGCCTAATTTATTAGGGCTTTGTGTGTAACTAGCCATAGCAATGGTGTAGGCTAGGTGCATTCCCAATGATGTCTTGATCAAAGGGCTAGAATAGTTAGGATGTTGATCCTGTGACTGTGAGCGTTCTCCGGGATAGCCCCCAGAGGTGGTGTGCACTATTTGGGCATGTTCTATGCCGACCGCAAGTTGAGTTCCTGTGTTTGGGGTTGGTAACTGGTTTGAATGAGAAGAATTGGGATAGGATTTTAACGAGTTCTGCTCTCGGGGATTTTAACGAGCTTTGCTCTCGGGGATTTTAACGAGCTTTGCTCTCGGGGATTTGAACGAGCTTTGCTCTCGGGGGGATTTGACGAGTTTTGCTCTCGGGGGATTTGACGAGTTTTGCTCTCGGGGGGATTTGACGAGTTTTGCTCTCGGGGGATTTGACGAGTTTTGCTCTCGGGGGATTTGACGAGTTTTGCTCTCGGGGGGATTTGACGAGTTTTGCTCTCGGGGGATTTGACGAGTTTCGCTCTCGGGGGGATTTGACGAGTTTTGCTCTCGGGGGATTTGACGAGTTTTGCTCTCGGGGGGGATTTGACGAGTTTTGCTCTCGGGGGGGATTTGACGAGTTTTGCTCTCGGGTCTTTGTATGGTGATTGTGAATTTTGTTATGTAAAGGGGAAGCCGAGTAGAATGGCTTGAACTTTGATCGGGATAAGTTTTGATAATGCGAGATCTGATTTCCATGTCTGGCCCTAATGGTTAGGGGTGTCCTATGGAGCTTGAATCCTCAAAATTCTGGGCTGTCTCTGGCCTAGGTCTCGGGAAGGTCATTGAGGGTTGTAATGTGGGAAGGCTAAATGTGGTGTTAGCTGACCAACTTGATTGTTTCTTCCCTATTTGATGGTATGAGTATTGATAATTGACAGTACCCTGGTCATGGGGCTTCCACTTGAATTGACCGTTGATCATGGTCATGGGTTTTTGGGAGTTCTTTTTTATCATGGCCAGCTCTTTTGTTTTGGGCCTTTTGCTTTTTTTTTCCTTTTTTTTGTTGGTCAGACTAACACCTAAGGTAGGGATTGGTCAGTATTATTGGATGGGTGTTTATTGTGGGAAATGGGCTTGCCTCCCGTCTTGAACCCAAACTAGGAGACTACCTAGATTTGTCATAGGATTCGATACCGCTCCTGCTAAGGGTAGTTTTGTGGCTTCCTATGTCAGACATGGATAGGTAAAGGAAAACACGGGTCTCGATTCCCTGCAGTCATTATAGATGTGCCTATAATAGTCACGTGCGTGTGCTCACAGTGTATGATGGTGTTCATCATGTTCTCAGAAAAACATAAGGAAAGTATATATGAGAGATTGAAAAGCTGACTTTATTGAATTTTGAAAAAGAGGACAGAATACAATTGACTCTGACTCTGACTTTGAAGTTGAAATAAATAGTATATCCTAGACTCGGACTCAGACTTGGACTTAAATCAAATCCGGACTCTTGGATGCATAAGAGGTAGATTGGATGCTTTGGTCATCGGGCCCTGTATAGTCCATGAGGGGCTTTGCAAGTGACAAAGTTTCCAAAACGGGAGTCTTCCCGGCATCGAGGAAGTCTTGAATGAGGTGTTTCAGTTTCCAACACTGTTCTGTATCGTGTCCCCTCCCTCTGTGGAATTTGCAGTAATGCTCGTCGTTCCATGCTTTGGAGCGTTTTTCCAAAGGTGGGTCGACTGTTAGGCCTATAGGTAGTATTAGGCCCTTCGGAACCAACCTCTGGAAAGCGACGGTGTATGACATATCCAAGTGAGTAAATGTCCTTTCCTTTGACTGGTTCTTGATTTTTGGAGAGGTGACTTGAGGGTTACTTCTCTCGGTCTTGCCATCTTGAGGGTATCGGACAGTTTCGTAAGAGTGTTCACCTTTCAAATGGCTCAGTTGGGTGATAGGTTGTCTTACCCGCTCTAGTTGTGTTAGACGGGCTCTGGTTCTTATAAGGTCCTCTTCAATGATGGTTACCCTGGAACTTAGGTTATCTAGGGCAGTATTGATTTTCGAGAAGATATTGTTAATGGAGCAAGATAGCATAAGCATACTCCCCTGGATATCCCCTTTCTCGACGGCGCGAGATTTGTTATGGTTTGGTAGTGTCTCGTTCATAGGGTCCCTGATCGGAAGAAACGACAGGTGTTAGAACTCGCCTAAACTCGGTTTTGCGCAAATGCAAGAGAGAGAGTCAAAAACTAGGTACGGCCCGGGGGCGGGAATGACTAAGATTCTATGACCGGGCTACTTAAGCGTTAATCCAGACAAAGTAACGACTGTGACCTAGACTCGACCACGAGACTCGAGCTGTACAAGGATAAGTCCGAAAATGGGGCGACCGCATTTGACCGTGCCGCGTGGTTGGACCAACCGTGGTGACCTAACCCTAGGTGACCCGAATATTCGTAGCGTGGGTGCGACTCGAAGAAGGCATCATAAGGACGCCGGTGTAGGATGAACGTATGGTACTCTCTAGGGTAATCGTGGTTGACTGCTCGGGTGGAGGACAGCCCCCTGAGTAAGGCTAGAGACTTAGATGGCGTGACATCTAAGTGACTCGAAAGTGGGATACGTGAGACAACATGTGTAAGACATGACCCTTAGAGCAACCGTGATTGATCGCTCTGCTGAAGGGTAGCCCCCGACTGGGACTGAAGACTTTGTTAAGACTCGAGTGAGTGACCCTTAGACGTAAGGACCGTGAGCCTTTTGTTATAGGGCTATGCCTTGTAAAAGGTTGACTGGGAAAAGACACCTAGACGAGTGACTCGTGAAAGGTGGATCTCCTTTAGGACCCAGCTATGTGGGCTGGGCCTTGTTCGAAGGAAGGTTCACGTGAGACATTCCCAGATTTTAGACTCGATTGTGTAAACTGGGCCAACCTTTGTAGGAGTATATCCTACGTAAGTGGGCCTTGTCTTAGTAAAATAAGGTGGACTAGGATGGGGAGGAAACTCGTGATGTAAGATCGACATAGTTTCGACGCTAGAGACCTCAACGACTTATGACACGACCCGACACTGCTAAATACGGGAAGTCTAAGAAGAGAAAGTTTTGAAATATGATATTTTTTTGAAAAGCCCGAAAAAAAATCCGGGGAGAACCGGCCCTTTTTTGAGAAAAACGGAAAAGGTGGGCCGGGCGAAGGTTTGAAAATTTCGAAAATAATTTCGAGTTTTGAATTATTGGACATAATACCGGCTAGAAAAAGGCTATTTTGAGTAAAATCATAAGTCCTAAATTCGGTAAATATCCGGGGTTTTGAAATTGGATATTTTGAAAAGGATGCAAATTTTGAAAAATGACGGTTTTTGAAAAAGATGTGGATCAAGTAGCACGTAGTCATGGAAACAGTATAATGACGCCATGTATGCTCTTAAGCTAAGTCTCGGTCAGTCTATAAGGGTCTATACCAGTGTACATAGCCTATCGAGAATCGGGGCGGACTCCCTAACTCGAGTTGAGATTAGGACATGCCGTAAAACCCATACGAATCGGCTAATGGACACCTTTGACATAACCAATTTGGACTATATCAACGGTATAGTGGGACGTCGGTCACCAGTACCGGCCCGGGAAAAATGGGGTTATGCATGAACCGTAAAACTAAAACGCGTATTGTACTAGTCAAACGATTTCTATTCGAGTCTCACCCTGAGGATACCGAAGGTTATTAACTCATCAGTAAATCCCCAGCGGAGTCGCCAAATTGTGGACATGACATAGGTCCACCCCGACGCGGCCACGCGCGGGTTTGGGGAGGCGAATGAATCTCCATGAGATGGTCAAATGGAAATTTAAATCGAAGTCGGAGTCGCCACCGAATTTTATGGTTATTCGGAACCGTTCGAGCCCACTCTATGTCGTAGTGGGCCGTGTACAAAATACGGCCCATTTCCGATGTCAGAGTTTATTGGGCTCGTCCCTTTTGCATATCGATATAGATGCCGACTGGAGCGGTTAATCGTATATTGAATGACTCTCGTTGCCAATGGTTTCGGACATCCGGAAACCACGGTTCTGAGTAAGGGGTGAGGGTACGTGTTGGGAAGTTCACTAAGAACACCCAACCCCGCCCGCACATTAGCGGCCTCTACTAGGATATCGAATGACGTTTTAATGCGCGCGTTAGTAATACGATGAATGATATGCAAACATTGTTTTCCTAAGCATGTGAGAAATTGAACGGGTTGCTAAGTCGGTTTAATGCATGAAAAATCTAACGTCAAAGTTGAATTTTAGCATGTGAGATTCGTTTTAGTATAATAAAACAAACGAAATAAAAGGATGAATTTGCTACAAAACAAACAAACGAGTTAGTAATAGCAAAATAAAATAACGAAATTGAGAAAATATCGAAATCTGAAAAATATTGTTAAAAAGAACGTTGTTTTGTATAAAAAACGAAGTTCCAAAAAAAAAAAGACGGAAAAGCCGCGGCATAACAGCCGGCCGCGCGACTCGCCCGGGACGTCGGCGGGTCGCGTGGTGACCTGTTTCGGTGCCGGTTTTCGAAAATTCGAAGTTTGTATTAAATCGCGTATGAATATTGCATGATTCGTACTCGACTTAATATTTTCGATATTCTTTATATTCGATAGTTGACTACGAAATCAATATCAAATACTTGGAATAGTTTTAGAAAAGATGCAAGTTTTAGAAATCGCTCGAAGAATAAATAATAAACGAACGAAAATGTAAAAAAAAAAAGAAGTCCCGGATTCCAGGCCTGCGCGCGAGTCGCCTGGGCGTGGCGCGACTCGCGTGCGGGTCTGTCCGTTCTTATTTTTGTTCGAAAATTGTTATTTTGATGAATCGCGTACAAATTATGAATTAACTTGTATTCGATCCATGTTTTCGATATTCGTCGTATCTGATATTCGATTATGAAATCGATATCGGATATTTAGAATGAGTTTTAAAAAAGTTTTGTAAAATAATTCGTTTTGAACGAAAAGTAAAAGAAAAGAATTTTGAACGAAAAAAAGATGTAACGATTTTTAATATCGTCGAAATCTTAATATAATTCTTTTTTGATACGATATTCGATTATAGAAAAATCGATATCGTATGTTTAAGAATTTTTGTTATGAAAATAGTTTTTCGTTAATAACGATATTAGAAATAATAAAAAAAATATGTGACGAACGACCCGTAATAAAAAAAACGAGAAGGAGAAGAAGAGAAGAAAGAGAAATCGGGTTTGATTTTACACCCTCAACCTACATGCTTTGTTAACTCGGATCGGGGCTCGTCGGAATGTGGCTAGGGCACGGGAGCGTCGAGTTAATGTCGGTGAGTTATGGTGGTTTTTGGTTTGGACGTGTAAAGGGTAAGAGATGGTCGGTTTCGTCGGTTTTTTGGATGCACTATCGGTTTCTCGATGCTAAGTGTTAGGATCTCGAGGTGTATGAATAAGAAAGTTGATGTGTTGGATGTGTATCAATATTGTGTGTGAAAAGTTGTGTGCAAAGGGTCCTATTTATAGGAGAAGAAGGTTGAGAGAGGTATCTTGCTTATACGACAAGAAATACCAATCGGGATAGGAAATGTAAGAAGTGGAGAGGAACAAGAATTCTCTTTCCTTGGCAAAGAAGCCACGAAATTGGCTGGAAAACAGGCTGCTCGGCCGAGTATTTGATGCTCGGTCGAGTGTTTGATTCGGTGTTCAGATAGAATTCCTACTCGAGATCGAATTCTACCTTAAACGGAATTGTTTATTGCTTTGTGTAGCTGATTTTTGTAGAATTGGACTCCGAATAGGACGTGTGAGACCTCACGGTCAGCCTACAAGTCTCGAGAAATATCTTTGACCGGGTTTTGACTCGGTCGCTAAAAGACGGCTTTACCCCTGGTGTCGGATTCGACCCAAATTAGTGTTATTTGACTCGAAACGACCCACTGGGCCTGAATTTGAGGTTGGTTTTGTGAGATTTGTACTCTGTAAAATGCCTAGGCCAAATGCCATGGATTTCGAGCCCATTTCCGAGTACGTTAAAGCACGTTAGCGTCCGATCATCATCGGGTGTTTGTCGGAAACTGCTATAGACACCTGGCTGTCAAAATGTGGGTGTCTACAAAGATACACATCAAATTGTCATTCCCATCAAGGCAATTGAAGACAAAGGTGGATGTTCAATTTGACAAGTTTGTTGATATTGTGAGGAAATTGGATGTGAGCATCCCTTTCACCGAGCTAATTACCCAAGTCCCGGCCTATGGAAAATTCATGAGAGAAATCTTGGCTAGGAAGCGATCCTTTGACAAGGAAGAGACTGTAGCGTTTACAAGAGAGGTGAGTGACCTTATCCAAAGCTCCACCTTACCTAAGCTCAAGGATCCGGGTAGCTTCTCCATCCCATGCACCATTGGGAATATGAAGATCGAGAGGGCGTTATGTGATTTGGGGGCAAGTGTAAGCATTCTCCCTTATTCTATTCGTGAGCGACTTGGAATGAAAGAGCTCAAGTGTACCTCTATTACACTCCAAATGGCCGATCGTTCGCTTAATCGACCATTAGGAATGTTAGAGGATGTGCCATTAAGAATCGGGAAATTCTTCATTCCGGTCGACTTCCTTGTGCTTGATATGCCGGAAGATGCTCACTCCCATTATCCTTGGGTGCCCATTTTTACATACCGCCGGTGCAATGATCGGCGTCAAGAATGGTAGGATCACCTTTGAGTTAGGCGACGAGAAACTCGTGTTTGACCTTCAAGGCAACACATCGCCTACAAATGAAGAGTCATGTAATATGATCCATGCCGTGAAAGACATCGATCTAGGGGATGAGTCAGATGAAAGCTTGGAAGTTGACAACAATTTGTGTGAAATTGATGATGATGCTATTGAGCTTGGGGTGGGTGAATGCCCTTTTTATGTGAATGAAGACAAGTTTCTAGGAAAGAAGAAGGTTGAGCCTCCCTTGAGGCCTTATGAAGATGAAATGAAGTTTGGGTATATACCGAAGGATCGCAAGTACAAGTTCAAGCCTTTGAACTTAGTAGATCGGGATGCCCCGGGAACTTCGAGTCAAGGTTGTGAGGAACTTTGGAGTGTAGGTTGGTATTCCATGATCTTGGTCGAAGATTTCTCGAGAGCCTTCGATTTGTTACTCCGTGCTCTTGAAGGCGATGGAGCTGTGTACCATGTTGTTGAAAAATGAATGAAGAACCCACCATCCTTGGTTTGACGGAGTTCCAAAAGAACCGTCCCATTGTATATATCTCTTTCTTATTCTTTTAGAGCTTTGTGGAATTCTTGTAATTTGGTATTTTGATGATCAATGTGAGGGAGAGATTTTGATGGTGTTTATTGAGTTTATTTGATAGGTTGATAGTGAAGATGAAGTTTTGAGAGGCGTGGTTGATGATAGAAGCTTGGATCTTGGGCAAGGAAGTCGGTTTTTGAGCTTTTCGTAAGCTTTTGGGGACGGGATTCTAAATCCCGATGTATTAGTTGCCTTATGGGTGAAGCTATCAAGATGTTTCAAGAGGTAGAAGAGTCATCCTGACCGGGAAGGGTTTCTTCCCGACCGGGATGAAGTGTGCATGAAATCGATGGCTACTGACTAGCCATCTCGCTCGAGATGGGTAAGCTTCCCGACCGGGAAGAGATGGTCTTGACTGGGATGACATGGTCTTGACCGGGAAGAGTTGCTCCCGCCCTGGATCGGCCCTAGCAGCCCCATTTTGCCTCCTCTCCGTCATTTGAGCCCACTCAACCACTTCGTACCCCCTCCCAACCTCCCTACTCACCCTTGCAACTATCATTTCACCCTTGCACCTCATTTATATACCTTCATCTCATCTTCTCATCGCTATACACCAAGTTTCCCCTCAAAACCCACCCTCACTACACCATTACAAGCTCAATACTTCAACCATGCGGCTACATTGAGAAAGAAGAAGAATAACGAGGACAAAGACAAGCAATGTGCCGTTAATGAACATTGAGACGATGGAGATTTTTGAGTTGCTAACTATTTGGTAGGCGACTCTGCTGTCTTTTCTGTCTTTTATTGCTAGTCTTTCTTTGTATGTTCCCCTTCCCCTTATCATTTTTGTGTCATGGTGGCCCACGGGGCCTTTGGTAGTCATTGCTCCTGATTCTCGATGACGTGACTACATCGAGAGTCATTTCAAAAATCCAAATTTACAAGTCCTTTCACTTTTTCTTTATTTTAATTTCTTCTTTTGGTAGAATTTGATCGGAATCGGACGGAATCCGGGCTAGGTGACTTGATTACACCTAGTCCTCCCCTCCCATTTCCTTTTATTTTCTTCTTTTTATTTCTTCCCCCTTCCATATCTTTTCTTGTCTCGGACCTTGGTGACTTGATTACACCTCGGCCGGACGCATTCGACCCTTTCTTCACTTTCATTTTTAGATTTTTAGCTTTATTTTCCTTTCTTTTTCTCTCTTCTTTTTGGTGTCTCCACACACTACCGATCGAGCATGAGGACATTGCTCGGTTTAAGTGTGGGGGAGCGATATCCTAGTCTAGCTTAGCTTTATTTTCTTAGTTTTTTTCGAAAAATCTTAAAAATTCCTAAAAATTTGAAAATTTTCATAAAAAAACCAAAAGATTTTCTTTTGTGTCTTTTTCTTTTAAGTCTTTGTGTTGTATATTTGTTTTGTTGTGTGTTTTGCTCCCCCTACTCCCTTGTAGGTTGCGGATCATCGATAAGTTTCGAAAAGCTCAAGACATCTGGTAATATCCCCTCATCTCTTTCTCCTTTTCCCTTTTTGTGGAGTTTGGAGGATGTTGTGTGATGGTGTAGGCTCGGGTGGAGCTTTTTGGAGTTCGTGGTTGATTGGTTGCTTGTTTGGAAGTTTCGGGGTGGCGATTGTTTGTTTTCTTTATGTGTTTGTCTTCTTTTCCTTTTGTTTTGTTTCATTTTGTTTTAGTTTGTCTTGTTTATTTTGTGTTTTGTGTAAAAAGGTTTACGAAAACCCGGTTTTGAGGCTAGTGCACAAGTGTTTACTTTCCCTTTCTAGTGATATGAATCGAGTCTTGGACTTTAGTCTAGTAGAATGACTTTAAATCAAAAGTTTCGTTGGTTCTTTACCTTGTGTCCATCTAGTCTACTAGGGATTTACTACAGGATTTGCATTTTGACCACCCACGGAGTGAAAAGGCCTTGGTTGCCGAGTCCCGTCCCTTAGATGACCGTGTTCGAAATTTCTTTGATTAGTCCAAGTTTTCCCCCTTTTTGTGGGTTTGAAGGGAAATCGCGACCCCCGACTTACCCATTTCCCTACTTTCTACACATTTCCACAAATAAGTTGCAAATTGTCTAAGTTCTTACTTGGTTGCAAGATATGCCTACAAAACAGAATTTATCCAAACGACAAGCCAAGTCATAAAAAAGAAAAAGAAAAAGAAAGAAAGAAAAGAAAGAGGAAAAGGAAAAGGCACAACAAATAAAAAACAAAATACAAAAGAAGAAAAAGAAATGGCATAGCAACTCAAAAGGCAAATACAAAAGAAAGAAATGCCAAAGAAAATCATCTCACAAAAAAAGAACCCTCACCCCTCAAAAATAAGCCTTTTACCGACTATTACCGTGAAGAGCCTACCAAAGGACCGAGTCCCTAGGAAGGATGATAGCGGTAAATAGTCGGTCTTCCCTCATTTTGAAACCATATCCACCTTTTTACTTGGACTAGTTGGGCGATTTTTGAGCATGGGACGACCCTCTTGGCTCATCGCTAAAGGGGGCGGGGTTTCACTTACCTACAGTGTCGACTAACTCCGTGGTTCATCCTTTTTCCATCCCGCCTATCGTCCCGTAGTACGTTCTTAGAAGGTTAGGAGGACCTAGGTAAGTTATCAACGTTTTTATTGCTTTGTTATCATACTATTAGGATTTTGTCCATTTCGGTTTGTATTATTAAATTGGGAACATTGTCACTTGCCTTGAGTCCTTAACCGGTGTTTCTTTCACCGCTTTGTCGAGGGAAGCGGTATTTGTTTCTTCTTGGATGCAACCGATTGTTTGCTTGTTTGTTTGTTTGTTTGTTTGTTTATGTGTGCGTTTTCGTGTTTGGTTGCATCCACTGTTTTGTCGCATGACCTCACTTGCCTTGCGGAGAGCACTTTTCCTCTCGGTGTTCTCGCGTGAGTTGAAAGGGCGTAGGGTGTGCTAATACCCGCTTGGTTAGTAGTCTAGTTTCTTTTAGTTTTTAGTTAGTTCGTGCTTACTCGAGGGCGAGTAAGGGTTAAGTGTGGGGGAGTTGATAAGTGTGTTTTGTAGTGCTTATTCCTTGTGTTTGGTCTCGGTTTCTCTTATGAAATCGCTCTTTGGAGCGGTTTCGAGGCTAATTACGCTTCTTCTAGTTTGTTTTAGGTTTCTAAGACCAATCTTGGAGAGATGGAACGATTCCGACTCGTTTTCGACACATTTGGAGCCAACGAAGAGAAGCAACGATCACTCGATAGCTGCTTAGACTCGATTCCGAGCCCTTGGGACCTATTCCCGAGCCCCTTAGACTCAATCCCGAGCACCGAGAATCGATGAGAAGCCAATGAGGAGAAAGTAGGGACCTATGAGATCATATTTGAGGCCTACGAGACCCATCCCCGTCGGGATGAGTGACCATCACGACCGGGATGAAGAGCAAGCAAAGCTGCGGTTCTGGACAGCCATCCCGGCCGGGACCAAGAGCCATCCAGGTCGGGACCACCCATCCGGCTCGGGATCACCACCCTTCCCGACCGGGATGGGCCCAGCACAGCCCGCGTCACTTCTTTCATCCTCCTTTGCTCGTGAAACCCTATAAATACCCCCTCCTCCCCCCCCCCCCCCCCCCCTTGTATTGTTTAAGCACCTTACATTACTCTACACTATTCTAAACCCTAAATAGACTCTCTTCATCCTTAGCTTAGTTTATCATTAATCTTTTGTTAATCTTAACTTAATCTTAGTGATTAGTCTTGTATTAAGGGATCTCTTGAAGAATCCAACTAAGATTGACAACCTTGGTTGATGTATTTGGGTTTTCTTATTATACAAGTTCCAATCTTTCTTCCATACTAGTTTGGTATAATCTTTGTCTTCTCTTTTCCTTTATCTTTGTTTATCATTCAAGTTTTAATCTTTATTCATTGTTCATTGTTCTTGCTAGTTTCATTTTCATTATGAATGTTTTGATGTTTGTGTTGATTTCTCTTGTTTATGTTGATGTTAGTTTAGATATGAGCGAGTAGACTTATTGTGGGGTTAGTAGGGGGATTAAGTGTTGATTATGGGTAATTAGGGTTTGATTGAGGGTAAAGGTGGATTCTTTGTTACTAGTCACATGTTAAGCGTACTATGTGTTTGTTGAATTGCTTGTTTGAGTAGTAGTGGCCATGCTTCTCTTGCTTGTTTTCTTCTTCTCATTGTATGATTGATTTGTGGTTGAATCTTCATGTATTGGGTAGCATCTTGCATGAGTATTTGGGTTTTGTCTTTGACCCGAGAGTGCGGGCCGACCTTAGTGACTAGTTGAGACCTACACCCTCGTTTCCCTAACTATCCTACTACACTTATGAACCCAACCTAACCCTACTCTTTCCTTAATTGATTTCTCCATCTTATTAGTCATTGTTTCTCTAGTTGTTGTTTCATTTAGATTTAGTTGTTTCAATTAGTCCTTGTTATATCTAGTTCATTGATAGTCTAGTTTCATCTCTTTTCATCATCCTAGTTAGTCAATTCTTGTCAATTCTTCTCCCCTTTGTGTTGTTTGTGACCTAGTCTTGTTTTTTAGGTAGACCTTAGTCTAGACACCTTTTTCCGTCCCCGTGGATATCGACCCGACTTACCCTAGCTACTAGTTAGGTTTAGTTGGCTTTATTTGTTGGTTGGGATTGAAGGCAAATCCTTCCCATCATGCATTAAATAAATCTCCAGTCGTGGGTTCGAGGTATTTAATTATACTTGGGGAGACAAAACCCACATATATTCCCAGTCTTCGTTGTGGACCCATTTTGGTTCTCTGTGGTTGTGCAATTGGGACATACACTAAGCAACCAAAAGTTCTTAAATGGGAAATATTTAGTGGTTGACCGCTTACTAGTTGTAAGGGGGAAAACTTGTGATAAGCGGTTGGCCTTAATCTAGTTAAGGCTTCTGCATGTAAAATGGCATGTCCCCATGCAGATCTGATGTTGGTAATTTGGATTTCATCAGTAAAGGTCTAGCAGTGAGTTGCAATCTTTTATTCATTGCTTCTGCAAGTCCATTTTGGGTATGGACATGTGCTACTGGATGTTCAACGTCTATGCCAATTGACATAAAATATTCGTTAAATGCCTGGGATGTAAACTCCCCTACATTGTCCAAACGAATTTTCTTGATATTTTGATTTGGGAATTGAGTTCTTAACCTTATTATTTGGGCTAGTAATTTCGCGAAAGCAAAATTTCGTGTGGAAAGAAGAGTCACATATGACCATCTTGTAGATGCGTCGATTAATGCCATGAAATATCTGAATGGTCCACATTGGGAGTTGAGTGGTCCGCATATGTCCCCTTGAATTCTTTCAAGAAATGCGGGTGTCTCATTTTTTAGTTTATTTATTGATGGTCGTATAATCAGTTTCCCCATTAAACGTGCACTGCAAGGAAAATCGCTCAATTTTATAACTCTCACATTTTTCATAGAATGTCCGAGTGCATTTCCGATGATTTTTGCCATCATTGCAGGACCTGGATGTCCTAACCTATCATGTCATAGAGCAAATGTGGTTTTATCATGGATTTTGGATGATGTCATCATACTGGTTATAATGTGGGTTATTTTTGTAAAATACAGACCATATGAATAAGATGACATCTTCTCAACGATGCATTTTGTGTCTGATTTGAATATCGTTAGGCATAATTATTCTTTATCATTTTCACTCATGGTTTCAATATGATAACCATTTTGTCGCATATATTTGAAACTGATCAGGTTTCTTTGCGACTTAGTTGAGTATAGCGCTTTATGTATTGTTAGACAAGTTCCCATTGGAGCATAATATTGGCTTTTCCGTTGCCTTCAATGATTTCAGCGTTGTCACATATAGTATTCACATATGCCTTAATTGGCTTTAATTCGACGAAGTACTTCTTTTGTCTCAAAATAGTATGAGTTGTGCCACTATCGATTAGGCATATTTCTGATCCAGTGGTCATGTCTAGAAAACAAATAAGTGGAGCTCATCAATACTACAGAGAGTAAATAACAACCAATATATTACATTTTATTTAAGATGATAAACAAACGGAACAAGCATACAAATATGCATAATAAAAATAAAGCAACACACACACACACATATTTATTTAGTTGCTCTACATAGTGGAGATCGTCTAGAATCCACTGCTCCCAGCACCATCATCAAGAAAATAATTAACTGTTTCAGTCATCTCTTACTCGAGCAGGTCAGTTTCAGCTAAATTTGATTCAGGCATTTCAGAATTTAATGGTACGACATCCGTAACAAAATGTGTCCCCCCTCTTTTTCTTGATGGATGCTTGATAGAGGTCGACAAAATGTTTTGATCCGACATGTGCGAGCCCAATGACCCTCCATGCCACATTTATGACAGGTGGTCTTATGTTTTTCCGAGGCATCGGAATTAACATTTTGTTTTCCCGGGCGTGTATATTTAAATGAATTTTGACCTCTGCCTGAGCCATTACCGCTTCCTCCTCGACCCCATCCGCGTCCGGGTCCACGTCCGCGGCCACTGCCATAGCCACGCCCGCGTCCGGCGAAATTCACCTCTGGTATAGCAGTAGGGCCATTTGGCCCCAAATTGTCATTTCTTAATAGAACTTCGTCATGTTGTTCAGCAACTAAAAGTATTGCAATTAGGTCCGTGAATTTTTCAATTTTATTGATTCTGATACTCCTTTGAAAATCCCTGTTTCTTTTACCCATGGTAGAGAATGTTTTCTCTATTTTACCGAAATCACTAACTTCTTCCTCACAATACTCTAGTTGCGATGCAATACGGAATAGAGCAGAATTATATTCATTTACCGAAGTAAAATCTTGGAAATGCAAATTTTGCCATTCATGTCGAAGTTTTGAGAGGAGGACATATTGCTGATGTCCGAATTGTTCCTCAAGAAGGGAACATAATTCAGATGGATCTCCGATCCTCAAATATTCATTTTTTAGCCCTTCATTCATGTGATGTCGTATAAATATATGAGCCTTTTGTTTTTCCTTGTGGGTAGCCGAATTGCCTTTCTCGACAGTATGTTCAAGGCCTTTTGCCCCTAAATGGGCAGTGACATCATCTTTCCACTGTATGAACTTTTGACCAGATAAGTCAAGGATATCGAATTCCCTTTTTGCAATCTGAGTCATTTTTTTCTTTTAGATCTATCATATAGGATTTTGCGGGTGTTAGTATAATAATCATAGACAATCTATAGTAAAGTAATGTATTAATATATTAAATAATCAATAATCACTAATACTAACATTAATATTAGCATGTAAAAGTGTAAAAAGATAAAAATAGATTAAAAAATTAAATAATGAGGATATATGAGTCGAATGCATACAATAAGAAAAAAAATGAACATAATTAACGAAGTTCATAATGGATTAGTGGTAATTAATTGATTTATAAGGAATACATGAAGCATAAACTATTTATTGATATATAGAAATATGAAAAAGGCGACTAATAGAACTATTATAAACATGAGTACATTAAGTAGACCCTCCAACTCACGAAGATTTTGCTTAATAGAGCGCATGGTGTCGTCGTCTTCTCCGTCTTTATCCATTTATTATTAGTATTTTTTTAAAAAAAAAATTAAAATTTTAAGACAGAACGGATAAGGGAAGTGAGTAAGGTGATAAGATTTTGTGGATTTTATAAGGGTTAAAAGTACTGTAGCGCCGGTTGAGATTAAAAATTAACATACTTATTTTGCAAATTTGTTCCATTATGAAGAAGATTTAATATATACAAGTAGAAACAGTTGGATTCCGCAACTAAATATAAAACTTTAGAAAGAATAATGGAAGAGTATATTTGATAGGAGTACTAAAAGATCAAAAGGAGAATATACTTAAAACAAATATTTACAATAAACCAAAGTATTGACTCATAACTTACGCATGCATGCATACATACCTCACATAGTCACATGCATACTTTTCATGCATACTTCACATGCATGCATAGTTCATATTTCACATGCATGTACACTTCACATGCATACTATTATACTAGTGATACTAGCTACTACTCCCTCCGATTCTTTAGATTCGCAACATATTCTATATTTGTCAAATTCATTAGGTTTGCAACATAGACTCACTATCTCCACTCACAATCTTATTATTTGTGCAAATAGTAAACGTTGCGAATCTAAAGAATCGGAGGGAGTACAATAAAACCACACATCCATTTGAATAAAATCAACACAAACAATTAAATCCTCTTGCATTCTTCTCCCCTTTTTTTAAAGAAAATTACATTATGTTTATTAGTATGATTATGATTTTTATTCCTACTAGGTAGATTGCTCGATTAGTATAGTGGGTACTACGGTTATTGTCGTATTTCGACATACGTCGTTGGTCTAGGTGGCTTTAAAGGTCGTCGTCGTTAAAAGTCGGTTCATTAATGTCTGTGTGGCGGCGCTTTGCGCCTGTGAGTTTGACTAACTCGGAGGATTCCGATGACTCTATTATACCTTTCGGCTTCTTAGGGCGAGATGGTCCTGCCATATTTCCGGGTAAGCAGTGATGAGTTTCGGGATGCTTTTCCGGTTGCTTCCTTGGTCGATTTTGGTTAAGATTGGTGACCGATGGTTCGCTAGGTTGTGGTTCGGGTGGGGGATACAAGGGGGGATAATCAGTAAGTTATTAGGTAAATTATTAGTAGGTCCTCTAAGTATATATATATATATATATTACAATTTGTGATACAATTAAGGGTAATGGTGACTCCAAGATAATAGTGATCCATTTTTTTAAAAAAAATAAGGTTAGTAACTATTGTTAACAAAATGCGATTTAAAATACTACCTTATAAACTTGGAGCAAAATCGTGCTGATAATATGTTGAGAAATAAATACTGAAAGATAAAGATTGAGAGGAGATTGAGATGAAAGATTGAGAGTAATTGTGTATTCTCATTCATCAGATCACGTATTTTTATAGTAAAAATATACTGTATACATAGTTGATGTTTGGAAGGAAATTCTTCCATACATTTAATGTATGAAAGGAATTTCTTTCATAACTACTGTTGCAAATTATGGGTGGAGGGATGTTTAGCGGAGGAAACCATGGACTGAGATTTTCACCCTAATGTTGTTCAACAGTTGCTTATATATACGAAGAAATATTACCATAACAAATTAACAATATGGAAGATATATTACATATCCAGTAATATTATTATATCATATAAAAGTAGTAATAATTCACTTTCCTTTATTTAAACTAACAAAATAAATATTCAGGTTGTATTAATTTACTTTCTTTATTTAAACCAACAAAATATGCTAAAATTTTTATTAAGTTGTATAAAAAAATTGCTGCATGTATTCGACCTCTAATCTTACCCATCTCACCTGAAAAAGTTACAGCTATATATATATATACTAGATTAAATGCCCGTACGTTGCACGGGTTAACTAACTTAGTTATATTGGTTAATCGTTAAATCTGTGGACGAATGATTACTCTTATTTATATAGTAGAATTCTAGCACCATATTATATTTTTTCGATGAGCGCTATGCGCCTGGACTCAGGCATCCATCTGGGCGACGCGAGCCGAAAACGACTATAAATACCCCCTCCACCCCACTCATCTCTTCTCTTCTTCTCTTCTCCCTTTACTCATTCGACACACATCTCTTCTTCTCTTCTCCCTTTACTCATTCCGAGTTTCTCTCGCTTGGGCTCGCACTCCGACACCCAAAGCAAACGATCCACTCGATCGTAGTCCCGATAAGCGAAATCGACGCTACTCCTCACCTTCGAGCACCCCACTCGATCCCGAGGTGCCTGTGTTTGACTAGCTACCCTGAGTCTTGTAGCGGAAGCTATGCCGGATTAGCCGCAGAACCAGCAAGTAGTAACGAAATTCTGCCGGATTAGCCGCAGAACCAGCAAACGATAAGGAACTCTGCCGGAATCACAAGGCGAGCTAGAAGGATCCGCCCTTCGAAGTCGAACCGTCACTAGGTTGTCATCTAAACAAAACTTTACATTTCTGTACTTTTATTATGCACTAGGATAATGTCAAACGTGGACACTAGGTCCATATAACATGTACTAAAGCACGTAACGTCCCAACTTCAATTATAAACACTAAAATACCCTAAATAGACCCGAGTAGTTCCGAGATCCGATCTCAGCTATCTATGCGTCGTGTCCCGTTTAGCGTATACTCCGAGGGAGCAATTCCTCACTATGTGATTTACTTACATTTCGCATTTACCGCTTTCGTATGATTTATTGCTTTTATGACCTTATAATCGCATGCTAAATCACCTAACACGGAAGTCAAAACGTAAACAAGCTAAAACTGAACAAAGTGATGGTTGGGTTCCGTATTAGTCCCGATACTCACCTTATATGGTTCGACTAGGGGTGTAAACGAGCCGAGCCGAGCACGAGCTTGGCCTTGCTCGACTCGTGCTCATTAATCAAAATTCGAACTCGAGCCGATCTCGAGCTTACCCGAGCTTGAAAATATTGAGCTCGGAACCAAGCTCGCGAGCTAAAATGCGAGTTCGAGCCGAGTTCGAGCCTAACTTGAGCCTATATATAATTATTAAAATTTACGTTTTTTTGCACGATGTGTTTTAATAAATTGGGATCCAAAAAACATATACAAATGTATGAGGCAAATCAATAAGAACATTTTATATGGTTAAAAATCTATGTAACTATTATTAGTATTTTTTAAATAAACAAGAAAAAAATATTAACTAATCATATCAGATCGAGCTGCTCGCGAGCTTTTCGAGCCGAGTCACGCCTTGCTCAGCTCGACTCGTTATGTTGTCGAGCCGAGCCCGAGCTCGAGTCGAGCTCACACGAGCCGAGCTTTGACCGAGTCGAGTTCGAGCTGCTCGCGAGCTGTCTCGTCTCATTACCAGCCCTAGGTTCGACGCATCCCTATTAATACCGAACCAACGCATCTTAAACAGAATACCAGGTAAGGTATACCACGAGAACGACTAAACCCGTATTATCACGTTAAAACTGACTTGCTAATACATATAATACTTAGTACTCTCTACTTTCCTACGTGCATCTTTTCATGGTCTGCTTGTCACGTGAAATCGCATGCAAAGAATGTAAACACACCTACTTCGACGATAAAGCTCACTTGTCCTTAAACAACCGACGTAGCAAAGACATAGAGTTAAAATAATGGATGTTCCAGTACTTCCGCCACAACAAGGGAATAAAGTTATCAGCCCACCGATTGATTAGTAGAGGTCGCTACGTGCGGGCGGGATTGGGTGTCGATGTCTAGAGGGCGTTGGCTTCCCAATATGTACCCTCACCCTTTACTCAGAATCAACGGTTTTCGGATGTCCGAAACCATTGGCAATGAGACTCATTCCAGGCATGGAGTGCTTAAGGGTACAAGTCTTTATCTTTAGGTCCCTTGCCACTCAACTTTGAGCCGGCTAGGGATCAAAGTTGACTTGAACGGTTTACGAGTTCCCATAATTGACTCGGTGGCGACTCCACAAATCGACAGCGAATTCGGTTCACTAAAAAGGTCGCCTTACTAAACATATCGGCCATTAAACATTTACAACCACGACTCGATCGATCCTAATGGAAACACGAGTGCCCGCACCTGTATAGTACAAGTCTGGATCGTCATCCGAATCGAGGTTCGAGACTTCGCCCCGAACACGAGATCGGACCGGCCCCCGAACACGATGAAATCGGGTCGGTCCCGCGCGGGCGCGCACGCGGCGTCGGGCGGTGCGGACGGACGTCCACACTGTTATGCTGCCAGGCACAACGAGGACGTTGCGTTCTTCAAGTGGGAGTGATTGAAACACCTCACATTAATTGAAGATGTCCTATTTATGAGCTTAAATGACTAGTGCTTAAAGGGATTGAAACTACAACAAAGTGCACTTTCTTTTCTGGTCATTCATGCAAAAAAACTCCACAGTTAAGCGTGCTTGAGTGAGAGTAATCTTAGGATGGGTGACCTTTTGCGAAAGTCTCCAAGATGCGCATGAATGAGGTCAAAATGCGCTGGAAAGGACTCATGTTGGTCTGTGGGACCAGTACAGAGCCTGGTGAGCTACCGCGACTAACATTTTTGGTCCTAGTTCGGGCCGTGGTGTTACATTCCAAGTACAATCACACCTATTCTTACAGAGGGCAGTCACTCTATCTTTCCCATTGTGTGTGTAATAGTAGTCGTACTTGTTAGCCATTGCACACTATGATAGTGCAAAGCCTTTCTAAACACCTTAACTGTAGGAAATTTTAAACCTAAAGTAAGAACTACTGGCCTTTTGAAGTCAATGTCTGAGTTAAATGTAGGGTAGGTGTCTCCCTCTTCATCAGATCCATCTAGGCTCCTAAGTTCATCAGAATTATCAGACAACTCCTCATTCAAAGTCACCTCTATGTTATCCACTCCCAAAATGACCTTCTCTTTAGGATCTACTAAAGTTGGTTTAGTGGACTTACCTTTTGGACGTAAGAAGTCTTCTAAACCATTCAGAAGTGCGACATTGTCTTCAGTAACAAACAAGTCATCCCCTTGATTAATACCAATATCATACTCTTGAAACCCATAATCACCATCAAAATCATTATCATTTATCTCAGAGTCAGTGAAGTCAGGCTCCATACTATTTGTCTTATCCTTTCTTGTTTGCCTTTTTTTCTTCCCTTTAGATGGAAGCTTCTCGACCAAATCAGGCCCCTCTTCCTCAACTACTGCCTTGCTCTTTTTCTTAGAAATTTCCTCCCCTTTTTCCTTAACCTTCCCCTTTAGTTGGGTACACTACTTCCCACTAATCTGCCCTTGGGTATTCCCTCTGTATTTTCCTCAACCCCCTTCAATTTGGACTTAGATCTTGTTTTACCCTCAAAAATACCACCGCTTACTCACTTCACTTATAACCCCTTCACTTCTACCCCCTTCAATTTTGTCTTGGACCTTGTTTTAGCCTCAATCACACCACTGACCAGCTCATCCTGTATGCCCTTCAATTTTTCAGTACACTTTGTTTTCTCCTGAACTTCCTTCCTATTAATCTGCTTCTGCAACACCTCTCATTGCCCTTTGTTACTGGTTTCCTCTTGCACAGGTTTGTCAGTGTAACGCAGCAACCTTTTTATAGGTAGTTTATCTACTTTTTTTTCTAACATTATATCCAGAAAGAGAGACATTAGAGGTAGGTTTTGTTTTAGAAAATGAGATGTCATGGTCTAATGGGACTCCTTTTTGGATGAGTCTAGGACTCCTTCTTAAAGACAATGGATCCTTTTCAATATGGGTTGTTTGACTAGGGTTAGAGTCTTTGGAAGTAAGTGGTGCATTGATGAAAGGAGGTGTGGACATGACATAGGTCCACCCCGACGCGGCCACGCGCGGGTTTGGGTAGGCGAATGAATCTCGTGGTGAGATTGTTCTCGGGTTCGAAATTTAAGTCAAAATGGAGTCGCCACCGAATTTTGTGGTTATTCGGAACCATACGAGCCCACTCTATGTCGTCATGGGCTATACACAAAGTACGGCCCACTTCGATTTCAGAGTTTATGGGGCTCGTCCCTTTGCATTGCAATATCGATACCGTTTAAACCGGCTTTCGTATATAGAATGACTCTCGTGTGCCAATGGTTTCGGGCATCCGGAAACCAAGGTTCTGAGTAAGGGGTGAGGGTACGTGTTGGGAAGCCCACTAAGGACACCCAACCCCGCCCGCACATGGCGGCCTCTACTAAGACATCGTTCGTGTTCGTGTG
Organism: Agrostemma githago; assembly: GCA_958450325.1. Lineage (NCBI taxonomy): Eukaryota > Viridiplantae > Streptophyta > Magnoliopsida > Caryophyllales > Caryophyllaceae > Agrostemma > Agrostemma githago. Next base: position 12,697,259 of record OY288248.1, on the reverse strand, counting down.
CGCGCGCTAGTGAAACGACTAAATGATATGCAAACAGCGTTTTCGGCTAAGCATGCGAATTATTGGTTAACTACGTCATTTTAATGCATCTTGATTCACGTCAAAGTGATTTAGCATGCGAGGTTCACTTATAAAGCGATAAGCAAGTAAATAAACAAAACTCGAAAGTAAATAACGTACAAGTTACACGGGCGGAAATACAACCCGGCCAATACAAAAATTATGAGCGATATACAAACGAAATAATAAATAAAAAAAGTTAGGAGCGGACCCGTATGTGAACTAGACCGTGAATTGTATAGATGGACAAACCCCGATTAAATACACATTGCGTTGTGTATTAAACGAAGGACGGAGACATAGGACCTAAGCGTGACGCTAGCCCGATCCTATGCCTCGATGCCTTGTCCCGACTTATCATGCCGAAAAAATTGATCAAAGTCGCTAAAGTGTCGTGATATGTATGCGTTTTGAAAAATGGATTCACGTGATTGGCTTTACACGTGTCGACTAAAAGTCGTAAAAAAGACGAGGCTTAAATGTTGCACTTAAAGCTCTCGGATTACTGGACTGCAGGACCCACTCGGTCGAGTCATGGTCTGACTCGGTCGAGTGTGTCCTCGAAAAGGGTTCTGCCCAGGTTTATGGACGCTACTCGATCGAGTAGCCTACGTACTCGGTCGAGTAGCCCCTGTACGAGTACCAACTCGCGTCATTTTTTGGTTTAAAATCGATGGTCGGCCGAATCAAATACAAATATCGCACGATTTGTATTTAACTTGGCTTCCGGTGCTATAATCGCGTATGCATGCGATTAAAATACCGTTATCGGTGATTTATGAAAATGCTTGTGCTAGATTAGAAAATTTGTATTAGTGACGAGATTGCATCCCTCTACGTCACGACATCGAAACTAACCCTTTTGGATTATGTGATGTCGGTTTTCGTGTCAACGGGTTCCGTACTAATAAAAATGGGATCAAATGCGTTCAACTATTATTAATCGCGATCACGTCACGCCCTTGAGTACATTATATAAACGATACAAAAACGTAAATAAAAATGATACAAAAACGTAAATAAAAATGAAGTAACAAAGATCGAAATGGGGTTTAGGACACCCTCAACATACATGCTTAGTAGGGACCTCGGAAATGGACTCGCAAATAATGACGGGACGTCGGAGTATCGAGGATGTATGCAAGTTATGGTGTGTGTATGTGTGTGGATGATTCGTCGGTTTTTTGAGGGACAAAGGACTCGGTTTTTGTGTGTAGTGCTTAGGGTTACTAAGGCTTGTAGTGTAGGTGAATTATGGTGGGAATGTAGGGTAAAATGTAGGTTAAAAAAACTTGTAAAATGAGAGGGGGTCGTGGGTTATTTATAGAGTTTACCCCACGACCTAGGGTCACTCGATCGAGTGGCCCTAGTGCACTCGGTCGAGTGCCCTAGAAAATGGGCCTGATCCGGAAAATGACGCTCCACTCGACCGAGTGGGTCAATCCACTCGATCGAGTGGATCAGGTGAATCGAGCTAAAATAGGAAGGAGTTGACCTTGTTTGATTTGGTTGCCATTTTTGAATTGGATTTGGGCGCCAGTTTCTAGAAGGTGGATTTGGCTGATTTTTGTGACGGGTTCGTCTTTGACCGGGTTTTGACCCGGTCGCCAAAAGACGGGTTTTATTTTTGGTGTCGGTTTTGGCCCAAATTAGTCTTATTTTGCTCGGAACGACCCACTGGGCCTGAATTTGAGGTTGGTTTTGAGAGATTTGCACTCTGCTAAAAGTCCATGTCGGATATTATTGATTCTGAGTCCATATCCGGGTATACTAAGTCACGTTTGCATCCGATCATCATCGGGTGTTTGTCAGGAACTGCTATAGACACTAGCAGGCAAAATGCGGGTGTCTACAGAGCCCCCACTCTGACTGAGGCTTGGACAAGGCGAAAGTCAGAGTAGCTACCAGGCCAATCGCAGATTACGACCTGGCAGCCTTCCGGTCGGGTCGTTTATAGTCCAGTAGACTAGCGTGAAGGGCTCGCCAGCCATAGGCAGAGGGTCATACCTGTCCTGCGGATGATAGCTCCGTGGGGAGTGAAACTTGCTTTTGAAGGTATAGGTGCACCCGTATGCTGATACATCATAGCTCTGATTGTAGCATTCTGGGATAAATATTGACTCACGTTGAGGAGTGAAGTAGTTGCGCGGAGACTTGCTTCTGAAGTCTGGGGTGTACCTGTATGCTGACACATAACAAATTGCATGTAGCACATAGACAAAACACCGACTCGTGCTGGGGAAAAACTGGATTTTGAAAAGCCGAAAATTTTGAAAGATATTTTTTTATCACAGAATTTTTAGAAATTTCTAGGAAAGCTCGGGACAACTTGATTCCTATTCTGGGTTTTCGTCTGAAGTCAGGCCTGCGCATGCTGAGGCCCAGGTTTGCTGAGGAGGCAAGGTAGTTAGGGTTACAGTTAGGGTTTCCTATTATAAATATAGGTCTCCCTGCTTCAGTTTACTGTATCTCAAATCAAAACTTCTTCTTCTCCTCAAAATCTCTTAGTCTTTCGAGAAGGTTCAAATTCCTGCCATGGGTATCGATCATCTTACTTCGATGCTTTTTGCCTGGTCCCAGCACTTTCTGGACGAGGACAAAGTTCAGCTGACCCAAATGGGGATTGTCAGCCTGTTTCCTCTTCGACGTCTAATAACTGATTCACATTTCTTGGACGCCTGCCTGTCGTTTTGGGATACTACCCATCACGTCTTCGCGTTCCCGCGGGGAGAGATATGCCCTCTTCCCGAGGAGATCGCAGCCATTGGGGGTTGGAGCCCTGTCGCTCGTCCTGCTATTCCTCCGTTCTACCCGGACCCGAGGAGAAGGTTGAGGGATTTCCTGGGTCTGTCTCATGCTGAGACAGATCGAATGGTGCGGGGAAATACTGTTTCCCTCTTCGACTTGGCTGACAAGTTTATGAACAGTCAAGATGTAAGGGCTACCCCTTCTCATAGGCGTAAGGCATGCTGCATGCTACGTTTCCCTTTTGCATGCTGCACCGCTACGTTTTTGAGGGGATGATGGATGTTGACTCATGCTTGGGTCAAATCAGGCTGATCGAAGTGGTTGACCAGATGGAGACTGGTCATAGCCCTGCTTGGCTTGCTACTGGAGAAATCATCATGGGTCTGGATGCTAGGCGACTTGACCCAACCCGGCAACTGACGTGGAGTACTCTTATCCTGCAGGTATATGTCTCGCGATTTTCATTTTTTGTGTTCCGCGCGATTTCTTGAGGTTCGTAAGTCACTAGATCGAGTGGACCTGTCACTCGATCGAGCGACATCTTCAAAGTGCTTCTGCCCATCTGTGGAGGGTTTACTCGATCGAGTGAGATGCTTTACTCGATCGAGTGGCACACTTAACGAGATTCTGCTTGCCTTTAGAGAGCCTTACTCGATCGAGTCAGATGGTATACTCGATCGAGTGGGCTGTAGCGGACCATTCCGTTGCTTACGAATTTTGTATATACTTTTTGCAGGTTTGGTTGTCGGAACGCCTGTCGATCATAGAGCCCCCTCCGAGCATTCCCAACTACCGCAGCAGCCAAATTAGTTCAAGAGGGCGCCGGATAAGTTCAAGTCACCATATAAATCGAGCTTACTGGGATGAGGAGTTGGTGTTCCACGGTGGCCCTTTAATCAGGTGGACGGTCACTTGGTGGTTCATTTCTAAACTGACGGGACTGGCCAAGAGGGACCAAGCCCGCTATTTGGTGATCCTGTCCCTTGATTGGACAGTTCACATTTACCCGGACCGCATCCTGAGGCAGTTCGGTTCGTCTCAGCGCATTCCTGAGACTGAAGCCATTATTAGCGTCTCGCTCCAACTGACAGACGCCATGTGCGACACTTGGTTGCAGAGATGGTTCACTCTTCCTACATGGACTATTCCCAACCCTTGCCAATCCGCTTGGGTTTCTCGGGCTTACGAGAAATGGACTTCCGAGAAGTCTGAGGAAGCCCGTAAAGCTCTGAAGGTCGATGAGGCCTTCGAACTGGTCCGTCGGGAGACGGCGAAGGATAATAGGGGATTCTTCGATGAGGGAGAGACCCCTGCTACCTTAGTCCGATTAGAATCGGGTCTTAAGTCACATACAAAGACTCGAGCTAAAGATGCCGGTGCTAGTGGCACGCGGGGGCGGCTAAGCCCCCAGACTGATTTGGAACGGCGACTTGGGCCAAGGCTAGCGGCCCGGGACCGACTAGGTCCGCGTGACCGGCTCCCCGAGCCCGTGAGGGCCCGACTCGGGCCTATCGAGGTGGATGAGGACTCGAGTTCCAAGAAACGAGTCCGGGCTAAAGAGGTTCATGTGGTGATTCGGGAACGCTCTCCTCCGCGTCGTCGTCAGTGGACGGCCAAGGAGGCCAAGGACAAGGGGAAGGGCAAGATGCCTTAAATACCGAGTCCTTAGCTTTTTTATTATTTAAATATTATTATTATTTATTTTTGGAGTGTCGTGTGCATTTTTGTTTTTGTAATTTTTTTGAATTCCTGCATTTTGTAAGTTTCCCGAGTTTATCGGGGCTCTTTTTTTTATGATAATTAATAAAAGGAGTTTATTATTTAACCGTTCCTGTCTTTTCTTGATTGCACTGGTTGTGCCCTTTTGAGGGGCTGCCTACGTATCCGCAATTAGCAGAATCAAACCAAACGTAGTTCAAGCTCAGTAAATTTGCAATCTCAAATTACACCAAGACTAATGGTTCGAGATGTTTTGTGACAGTAGAATAAATAATTCTAGCTCATTGACTTGCTTTTTATAAAAAAAAAAGATTTTGATAAATTTTGCTAATGACATCGTAGACACCCGCATTTTGCCTGCTAGTGTCTATAGCAGTTCCCGACAAACACCCGATGATGATCGGACGCAAACGTGACTTAGTATACTCGGATTTGGACCCGAAATCAATAATATCTGACATGGACTTTTAGCGGAGTAATAATCTCACAAAACAGACCTCAAATCCAGGCCCAGTGGGCCGTTTCGAGCAAAATAAGACTAATTTGGGCCAAAACCGACACCAAAAATAAATCCCGTCTTTTGGCGACCGGGTCAAAACCCGGTCAAAGACGAACCCGTCACAAAAACAGCCCAAGTACGCCTTCTAGAAGCTGGCGCCCATTCCTAAATTCAAAAAAGATCACACAATCAAACCAAGTCAACCCTTTCCTCTTTTATCTCGATTTACCTGATCCACTCGATCGAGTGGATTGACCCACTCGGTCGAGTGGAGCGTCAAAAACCGGATCAGGCCCATTTTCTAGGGCACTCGACCGAGTGCACTAGGGCTACTCGATCGAGTGACCCTAGGTCGTGAGGTAAACTCTATAAATACCCCATGACCCTCACTCATTTGAAAAGCTTTTGGCTAATGCAAAATTACCCTACATTTTCACCCTAATCCTTCTACACTCTACATACTACAACCCTAAGCAAGCACACATAAAAACCGAGTCCCTTGTCCCTCGAAAAACCGACATTTCATCCACACACACACACACACCGTAACTCACATTCATCCTCGATACTCCGACGTCCCGTCACTATTCGCGAGTCCATTTCCGAGGTCCTTACTAAGCATGTATGTTGAGGGTGTCCTAAACCCCATTTCGATCTTTGTCCTCTTTATTTACGTTTTTTTTGTATTGTTAATATTATACTTATAATAGTATTGTAATTCTAACTCTAACATCCTAACTTTTACATTTTCGCATACTAACTTCTTATTCGCGTTACTAACATACTACTATCATACCGCGTATATATATATTTTAGTATCAAAATTCGGTTACGGATACGTTTGACTATAATTGTCGCCTAAAATACGTCTAATCCCTTTACGAGCAACGACGGAGGTGGAGCCCTTTCGAGGAGCCCCGCCCCAATGTACTCAAGGGCGTGACGTGATTGTGACTAATCATAGTTGAACGCATTCGATCCCATTTTAATTAGTGCGGAACCCGTTGACACGAAAACCGACATCACATAACCCGAAAGGGTTAGTTTCGATGTCGTGACGTAGAGGGAGGCATTCCGTTGCTAATTCAAATTTTCTAACGTAAACGTTTTCATAAAATCCCGACAACGATATTATAATCGTACATGTACGCGATTATAGTACCGGAGGTCGAGTTAAATTCAAATCATGCGATATTTGCATTTAATTCAACCGACCGTCGATTTTAAACCTCAAAAACGAGACGAGTCAACACTCGTACAGGGGCTACTCGACCGAGTGCATAAGCCACTCGATCGAGTAGCGTCCATAAAACTGGGCAGACCCTTTTTCGAGGAGCTACTTGACCGAGTGCTTAGGCCACTCGATCGAGTAACGTCCATAACATTGGGCAGAAACTTTTTTGAGGACACACTCGACCGAGTCAGACCATGACTCGACCGAGTGGGTCCTGTAACCCAGAAAACCGAGAGCCTAAATGCAACATTTAAGCCTCGTCCTTTTTTACGACCTTTGGTCGACACGTGTAAAGCCAATCACGTGAACCCATTTTCCAAAACTCACGTTCATCACGACACCTTAACGACTTTGATCGATTTTTCGACGTGATAAGTCGGGACAAGGCATCGAGACATAGGATCGGGCTAGCATCACGCTTAGGCCCTAGGTCTCCGTCCTTCGCTTGATGTGCAACATAATGTGCATTCAAGCGGGGTTAGTCCACTTACACATTTCGCGGTCAAGTTTACATATGGGTCCGTTCTTATCTTTTTTATTACCTTTTGTTCCGTTTATTCTTGTATTGGCCGGGTTGTATTTCCGTCCGTGTAACTTGTACGTTATTTATTTCCGAGGTTTATTTATTTGCTTGTTTATCGCTTTATAAATGAACCTCGCATGCTAAACCACTTTGACCAAAAATAAGATGCATTAAATGACGTAGTTCACATACTATTCACATGCTTAGCCCGAAAACGTTGTTTGCATATCATTTAATCGTTTTACTAGCGCGCGCACACGAACACGAACGATGTCTTAGTAGAGGCCGCCATGTGCGGGCGGGGTTGGGTGTCCTTAGTGGGCTTCCCAACACGTACCCTCACCCCTTGCTCAGAACCTTAGGTTTCCGGATGTCCGAAACCCTTGGCGCACGAGAGTCATTCTATATACGAAAGCCGGTTTATACGGTATCGATATTGCAATGCAAAGGGACGAGCCCAATGAACTCTGAAATCGGAGTGAGCTTGCTTTGTGTAAAGCCCATGACGACATAGAGTGGGCTCGTTTGGTTCCGAATAACCACAAAATTCGGTGACGACTCCATTTTGACTTAAATTTCGAACCCGAGAACAATCTCACCACGAGATTCATTCGCCTACCCAAACCCACGCGTGGCCGTGTCGGGGTGGACCTACGTCATGTCCACAGACATTGAGAAATGGCTAAGGGTAGTAATGCTTCAACTGGTCCAGGTTGGTTGGGTTGACGAACTCATTCCCGTCCAGGTCCGTCAGCATTATTGCTCCCCCTGATAGGATCTTCTTCACCAGATATGGCCCAGCCCAGTTGGGTTTGAATTTTCCCCTTGGGTCAACTGGTAGTAAAGCTCGAACAGACTTAAGGACTAAGTCCCCTTCTTTAATGTTTTTGGGCCTTACCCGCTTGTTGAAGGCCCGTTGGATTCGTTTCTGGTAGATTTGGATGTTGTTGAGAGCGCGGGACCGTCGTTCGTCTAGTAGAACCAACGAATCGTACCGTGCTCGAACCCAGTCGGCTTCGGGTACTTGACTTTCTAACAGAATTCTGAGGGACGGTACCTCTAATTCAACTGGTTGGACTGCCTCCATCCCATAAGTTAGGTAATATGGTGTCGCTCCGGTTGCGGTGCGAATTGATGTCCGGTACCCCCATAGGGCAAAAGGTATTTTGTCGGGCCAATCCCGATAATTATCAGCCATCTTTTTGAGTATGGTGACAATTGTTTTATTGGCCGCTTCTACCGCTTCATTCGTTTGGGGACGGTAGGGCGAGGACGTGTGCCTTTGAATTTTATATTTAGCCAGTAGGGCTGCGGTCTCAGCTTGGAAATGAGTCCCATGATCACTGATAAATTCATGTGGGATTCCATACCGACATATTATCTTGTTTTGGATAAATTTGGCGACATGTTTAGCATTGAGGATGCGATATGATTCTGCTTCGACCCACTTGGTGAAGTAATCGATAGCTACTAAAATGAAGCAGTGCCCGCCAGTACCGGAGGGATTTACCTTCCCGATTATGTCGATACCCCATGTCGAGAACGGCCAAGGCGACGTCATGGTATAAAGCAGGGATGACGGCATATGTTGCACATTGCCGAAGATTTGACAGTTGTGACATCGTTTGACATATAACTGGCAGTCAGCTTCCATGGTATTCCAGTAATACCCGAGCCTCATGATTTTTCGGACCAACATGTGAGCATTCATATGTGGGCCGTTTTCACCATCATGTACTTCGACCATTACTTTCTCGGCCTTGTATTTATCTACACAAAGGAGGAGAGCCCCCTGTGCCGTTTTTTTGTACAGTTGCCCGTCATCAGTACGGATGAACTGGATGGCTAGCCTCCGTAAGGCTTTCTTGGCTCGACCCTCAGTCCCGGGAGGATATTCTCCATTCGTCAGGTACTTTAATACAGCCTGATACCAAGGTTCGGGATCAGTGATCTCGATGTCTTCAATGTCATGGACGTATGCTGGCTCGGACCGTCTTTCGACGCAAATTGGCATACTGGTCACGTGGTCGGGCATATTCAGTAAAGATGCCAATTTTGAGAGTGCATCTGCAAACTGATTTTCTTCCCGAGGCAGGTATATATACTCCACCTTTTGGAATTGTTTCTCGAGATCCCTTACTCGTGCCTGGTAGGCCACGAGATTAGCATTCCGAGTCTTCCATTTTTGGAGTGCTTGGTTAATGACCAAGGATGAGTCGCCATGTACCCGGAGATTTGTGATCCCCAGGTTGGCGGCGGCTTGTAGCCCATAAATGCATGCTTCGTACTCTGCTGCATTATTGGTAACATCGAAGTCCAGTTTGATGGAGACGGGAGTATGCTCCCCTCTTGGTGAGATTAGGAGGATTCCGACTCCGAACCCTCGAAAATTAGATGCTCCATCGAAGTATAAATCCCACGTTTCGGCATCGGTATGGAAAATATCTTCGTCTGGGAAGGACCAGGTGTCGGTGTGTCCTTCTTCGGTTACCGGGCTGTCAGCGAGGAATTCAGCTACCACCCGTCCCTTAATGGCCTTTAATGGCACAAATTTTAGGTCGAACTCTGCCAACATTAGAGTCCATCTAGAAATTCGGCCATTGAGGATGAGTTTTTCAAAGAGGTATTTGATGGGGTCCATCCTGGATAACACATGGACCTCGTAGCTGAGCATATAGTGCCGGAGCTTCTTAGTGGCCCAGACTAGAGCCAAACACGTCTTTTCGAGCATGGTATATTTGCACTCATACTCTAAAAACTTCTTGCTGATGTAGTAAATGGCTCGTTCTTCGGAGTCGACCGTCTGAGCCAACATAGCCCCCATGGATGTCTCGGTCGTTGTTAGGTATAACGACAGAGGCAAACCGGGTTGAGGTGGCATTAAGACTGGCGGAGCAGATAGAATTTCCTTGATCTTGTCGAAAGCAGCTTGGCACTTGTCGTCCCATAGTATCCGTTCCCCTATTTTCAGTTTCTTGAAAATTGGTTCACACACCATGGTTAGTTTGGAAATGAATCGACTAATATACTGGACTTTCCCGAGAAATCCCCTTATTTCTTTTTCGGTTTTAGGAGCTTGCATCTCGGTAATGGCTTTGATTTTAGCTGGGTCGACCTCGATACCTCGTTGGCTAACGATATGACCCAGTAATTTGCCTGACGGTTACCCCAAAACTGCACTTTTGAGGGTTTAGCCTCATGTTGTATTTGCGCAATCGGGTGAAAAATTTCTTTAGGGCGGTGATGTGACCGTCCCGTTCTTTGGATTTGACGATCATGTCGTCCACATAAACCTCTACCTCTTTATGCATCATGTCGTGTAGTAAAGTGGTAGCGGTCCTTTGGTATGTGGCCCCGACATTAATGAGGCCAAATGGCATGACGGTATAGCAGTAAGTACCCCAAGGTGTGGTGAAGGTAGTCTTACTCATATCTTCTTCCGCCATCTTGATTTGATTATATCCGGCATACCCGTCCATGAATGATAGAAGGGCATGATCGGCTGTGTTATCCACCAGTATATCGATGTGTGGTAACGGAAAATCATCCTTCGGGCTTGCTTTGTTAAGATCCCGAAAATCTACGCATACCCGCACCTTACCGTCCTTTTTAGGAACCGGCACGATGTTTGCAACCCAGTCCGGATACTCGGACACTTGTATGAAGCCGGCTTTGAACTGTTTGTCGACTTCTTCTTTTACTTTGAGAGACCACTCGGGCCTCATTCGACGAAGCTTCTACTTGACCGGTTTGCACCCGTCTTTGATAGGTATGCGGTGCTCAGCTATTTCCCGGTCTATCCCCGGCATGTCCTTGTAGGACCATGCGAAGACGTCTTTGAATTCTTGGAGGAGGTTTATAAACTGTTGTTTCTCCTCTGGTTCTAAAGATAACCCTATCTTAAGTATCTGAGGCTCTAAGGTTGTTCCCACGTTTATGGACTCGGTCTCTTCAATTACCGGATTCCGGGATTCCCTTTGATCTAGTTGCTCGATCAGATGTGGAGGTAGGGGTACCTGTTCGTCGGATTTCTCAATGTCATAGCATAAAACATTTTTGAAAGCAAAATTTAAAAGAGACAAGTCGTAAGCAGAACGGTTGTTATTATTGATTGAAAATTTGGAAAACAGCTCAAAGAGAGCAGCCATCTGATCATTGGTCAGTGGCGGAATTGGTAAAGCACTCGGGACAGACCCCGAAGTGCTAGCAGCAGGAATGATAGAAGGGAGAGGGGTTACAGGAGTGACTCTAGCACCGACTTTCTTAGACTCGACCTCAGACTCAGACTCAGACTCGGACTCAGACTCAGACTCAGGCATGTCTCCCTCTCCGGTGACCAGCTTGTAGATCTTTCCTTGACTGTCAGTCCACTTGACAGTCTTCCTCCAGGCCCTGTTCCCCGTCTCGGAGCCAACATCCGAGATCAGCTTGGTCGGGTCAAACCTGTTGCTCCGGAGAATCAGGTTGACCAGGTCTTCTTTTGGAGTCGGGGCTATGGTGTCTTCCCCAAAGAGCAGGCCCAGCGCGGGCTCAGCGTCATCAGCTCCATCAGACTGGATGAGGGCGAACACCTCATCCGGGATGTAGTTGCAGTCCCGGGCCGAGTGGGTCCCGAGGTGCGTAGCATTGGGTTGGTATAGTCCAACCTGGATAGCCCCAAATACGGGTGTGACAAAGTTGTCGGCCAACCGTGGGGATACCCTTCATGATGTTGCAGGCCTTTTCGATTCCTGCTCGGACAACGTTGCCCGGAGTGGCGGCATAGCCAAGGCCGAAGTGGGAGTCTTCGTCCTTAAGGACCTCGATGATCTTCCCAGATGGAAGGTCGAGTCGAGAGGTAGCCCCCGGAAGGTACCCTAAGTTCTGGAGCATCGTGTCAATGCTCGTGGTGAAGTAAGGCCTAAAAAGGTACTCTTCCTCGATCGTCCCCACAAAGTCGAACCCCCAGAGGTCCGTGCGGCCCGTGGCGTTACTGCTAGCCACGGTCATTGGGGTTGCCTCCAAAGTAATAACATTGTCGAGCAAAGGCATCTTGATCTTACGGTGGAGGGTGGAAGACACAGCCTTGACCGCGTGGATCCATGGCCTTCCTAGGAGCAAGTTGAAGGATGAGGTGACATCGATCACCTGGAATTCAAGCTCTTTTTCTATCGGGCCCGTTATGATGGTTAGCTTCACGGCCCCAGATACCGTCTTCGGGCTTCCATCAAAGGCTTGGATGGTTTGAGCCGTCGGGACATAATCTGCCTCGGTGATCCCGAGGGCTTTGGCGGTCCTTAAGGGAAGGACGTTCACGGCTGACCCGTCATCGACTAGGGTCATCGGGAGGTATTTCCCTCGTCAGATCACTGTAATGTAGAGGGCCAGATTATGAGTGGCCCCGAACGGTGGCAGGTCGGCTTCAGAGAAAGTGATCATTGGGCCTCATTCCTTACTTTTGCCCTTCAAGTGGGGCAGGACTGTGGGCCTCGATGTTCTTGTGAGCTAACCAAGAGTTGCCATATAGTGAGGTCAACTCGGGTCTTCTTCAGTTGCTTCATAATAGTCGTTTCAGTGGTCGGCTCCTCAGGGGCAACTTCCATCCCGAGTGGATCGGTGATGGTTGTCGGGATGGGGGTGTCCCTAGTGCTTGTGGCTAAATAGGGACGACCAAGGTGGTTGCTGGCTAGGACTCGAGTTTTGGCCTCGCGAATCTGTTCAGGGGTGATGGGAACGGTTTCCCCTTTAGCGAGGTAGACATCATCCTCGTCGTCAAACCAGATCCCGTTCACTTGCGGGATGAATGGAGAGATAAGGTGAGAGCAATCAATCACCTCCCCGGCAAAGATGGCATGGGAGCTGAAAGGGTTCTCCTTGTTGCTTGGTTTATCTCCGGGTAGCGGGATTTTACCGCTTTCGATCAAGTCCTGGATCAGGTGCTTCAGCTTCCAGCACTTTTCGGTATCATGCTCATTGCCCCGGTGGTATTGGCAATAGGCCTGAGCATTGTAGTTCTTGGAGCGTCGCTCGACCGGAACTTCAGGAGTTGGACCTATCGGTTGGATTAGGCCTTTGGAGGACAGCCTTTGTAAGGCATAGGTATAGGTGGTACCTATATCAGTGAAAACCCGAGGTGGGGTGTTCTTCTTGGACGGGGCATCTAATAGATTAACCGCGTCAAAAATGCTACGAGTTGCAGCTTGGGGCTTAGTGGCGGAGGAAGAAGCCCCTTGGTACCCTTTGCTAGCGGCCTTAGTGAGGCCTTCCAGTCTCAGATCGTCTTCAATCTTCATACCCATTTCAGTAAGGGTGGTGAAATTGGGTATGACAGCATATCGGAGGTGAACCCGGTAGGAGGGGAGGAGGTTCTTGACAAAAGCCTCCACCAAAGTCTTCTCATTGGGCTTATCAACTAGTTTCATGCTCTCAGCCCTCCAGCATTGAAGGTATTTAGTAAAACCTTCCTTCGGCTCTTGGGCCATAACCTCCAGAGATCGCATTGTGGTTTGGATCTCGGTGTTGTCAGCATAGTTCCGAACGAACTCGGTAGCCACATCATCCCATGTAGGGTATTTTTTCAGGTCTAGCCTGTAGTACCAGGCCCGTGGGTGCTTCTCAAGAGATGCAGCAAAGAGGTTCTTGAACATGGACGAATCCACTCCCTTGATGGCCATGAATTCCTTGAAGGCCCGCACATGTAGTAACGGGTCCTCAGTTCCCTCAAACATGGGCAAACCTGTGAGGTTCAGGTTTGCGGGCAGCTTGTCACTCAACGGGTTGTACACTCGACTATTCTCCCGATGGATGTTGTTACTCCCAGCCAAATTGACTTGTTCCTCTAGCCGACGCACTGCGTTGACTAGTTCAGCTAGAGGCTCAGTAGCCTCGACATTAGGAGCCCTTTGCTCCACTGTAGCTAGGCGAGCAACGATGGCCACTTGGCCAGCCCTCATTTCAGTCAGTTGGGCTTCGATGTCGGTTTGCTTCTCGATCATGGCGTCCAGAGAGGTTTGCAGGCTGTTCAAAGTAGCCATCCTTCGAGCGTGTCTAGTTGCCGGCGGCCTGTCTGTAAGAACACCGCGTAATCAGAAACCGAACCCAGATCTTGGAAAAAGAAAGGAAAAGTAAATCCCGAGCGACACTAGGAAAGAAGACCAAAGACTCGAGAAAGACACCTAGACGGATGACCCATGGGTGGTGTAACTTCCTTAGGGCTTTGGCTTTGTGGGCCTAATCCCGTTCGAAGGAAGGTTCACGTGAGACTTTTCCCCAGACTTTTGACTCGAGTGTATGGACGGACTTTCCTTTGTAGGGGTATGCCCTACGCGGGTTGGTCGTGCCTTGACAGATAAGGCGGACTCGGGAAAGGGGGGAAAGCTCATGATGTAGGATCAACGGAGTTTCGACGCTATAGACATTCGACATACTATGCAAAGACCCGACACACGGCTAGACGGTAGGTCCTATAATAAGGAAGGTTTACTGGGAAAGTTGGATGCTTGAAAATTGAATATAAAGTGGATGAATTTTCGAGAGTTCGAAAATTGAAAAAGGAACTTCGAAAACCAAGATTAGAATTTTGAAAATTCAGAAAATCGGAATGGTGTCGGAAATTCGAGAATTAAAATGGGCAGCATGCCGACTAGAGAAAAAGGATATTTTGAGTCAAATCATTGATCCTAAATTTCGGCGGCATTCCGAATTTTTGAAAGCCGGATATTTTTGAAAAGACGGGTCCCGAAACGGACAGTATTTCGGGATTTTTCAAAATTTCGTGTTTTTGGAAAGATGCATTTTTTTTGAAATGACGGTTTTTGAAAAAAGACGCGGAAACCAAGTAGCACGTAGTCAAACAAGCGTTATAACGACGCTTACGTATGCTTTACACTAAGCCTCGGTCGGTCTGAATAGGGTCTATACCAACAACGATAGCATTCTCGTGAATCGGGACGGACTCCCTAAGCCGAATTGTACTTAGGACATGTCGCAAAACCCAGACGAGTTCCGCCATCGAAGTCTTTAGTGCACCCATGTAGGAATGCACCGTGGTATAGTGGGACGTCGGTCACAAGTAACCGGCCCGGGCAAAAATGGGTTATGCATGAATCATTAAACTAATGCGCGCGCACTAATATACGAACGATTTCTCTTCGAGTCTCACCCTAGGAACCCCGATGACATGTGGTACATAAGGTATCCCTAGCAAAGTCGCCAAATTGTGGACATGACATAGGTCCACCCCGACGCGGCCACGCGCGGGTTTGGGTAGGCGAATGAATCTCGTGGTGAGATTGTTCTCGGGTTCGAAATTTAAGTCAAAATGGAGTCGCCACCGAATTTTGTGGTTATTCGGAACCATACGAGCCCACTCTATGTCGTCATGGGCTATACACAAAGTACGGCCCACTTCGATTTCAGAGTTTATGGGGCTCGTCCCTTTGCATTGCAATATCGATACCGTTTAAACCGGCTTTCGTATATAGAATGACTCTCGTGTGCCAATGGTTTCGGGCATCCGGAAACCAAGGTTCTGAGTAAGGGGTGAGGGTACGTGTTGGGAAGCCCACTAAGGACACCCAACCCCGCCCGCACATGGCGGCCTCTACTAAGACATCGTTCGTGTTCGTGCGCGCGCTAGTGAAACGACTAAATGATATGCAAACAGCGTTTTTGGCTAAGCATGCGAATTATTGGTTAACTACGTCATTTTAATGCATCTTGATTCACGTCAAAGTTATTTAGCATGCGAGGTTCATTTATAAAGCGATAAGCAAGTAAATAAACAAAACTCGAAAGTAAATAACGTACAAGTTACACGGGCGGAAATACAACCCGGCCAATACAAAAATTATGAGCGATATACAAACGGAATAATAAATAAAAAAAAGTTAGGAGCGGACCCGTATGTGAACTAGACCGTGAATTGTATAGATGGACAAACCCCGATTAAATACACATTGCGTTGTGTATTAAACGAAGGACGGAGACATAGGACCTAAGCGTGACGCTAGCCCGATCCTATGCCTCGATGCCTTGTCCCGACTTATCATGCCGAAAAAATTGATCAAAGTCGCTAAAGTGTCGTGATATGTATGCGTTTTGAAAAATGGATTCACGTGATTGGCTTTACACGTGTCGACTAAAAGTCGTAAAAAAGACGAGGCTTAAATGTTGCATTTAAAGCTCTCGGATTACTGGACTGCAGGACCCACTCGGTCGAGTCATGGTCTGACTCGGTCGAGTGTGTCCTCGAAAAGGGTTCTGCCCAGGTTTATGGACGCTACTCGATCGAGTAGCCTACGTACTCGGTCGAGTAGCCCATGTACGAGTACCAACTCGCGTCATTTTTTGGTTTAAAATCGATGGTCGGCCGAATCAAATACAAATATCGCACGATTTGTATTTAACTTGGCTTCCGGTGCTATAATCGCGTATGCATGCGATTAAAATACCGTTATCGGTGATTTATGAAAATGCTTGTGCTAGATTAGAAAATTTGTATTAGTGACGAGATTGCATCCCTCTACGTCACGACATCGAAACTAACCCTTTTGGATTATGTGATGTCGGTTTTCGTGTCAACGGGTTCCGTACTAATAAAAATGGGATCAAATGCGTTCAACTATTATTAATCGCGATCACGTCACGCCCTTGAGTACATTGGGGCGGGGCTCCTCGAAAGGGCTCCACCTCCGTCGTTGCTCGTAAAGGGATTAGACGGACTTTAGGCGACAATTATAGTCAAACATATTTAAAACCGGATTTTAATACTAGTATATATATATATACACGGTATGATAATGTTAGTAACGAAAAGATAAAAAGTTAGTATACAAAAAAAGTAAAATGTTAGAATTATGTTAAAGTTAGTGTTAGGATACTAGTATAGTTATTATATAAACGATACAAAAACGTAAATAAAAATGAAGTAACAAAGATCGAAATGGGGTTTAGGACACCCTCAACATACATGCTTAGTAGGGACCTCGGAAATGGACTCGCAAATAATGACGGGACGTCGGAGTATCGAGGATGTATGCAAGTTATGGTGTGTGTATGTGTGTGGATGATTCGTCGGTTTTTCGAGGGACAAAGGACTCGGTTTTTGTGTGTAGTGCTTAGGGTTACTAAGGCTTGTAGTGTAGGTGAATTATGGTGGGAATGTAGGGTAAAATGTAGGTTAAAAAAAACTTGTAAAATGAGAGGGGGTCGTGGGGTATTTATAGAGTTTACCCCACGACCTAGGGTCACTCGATCGAGTGGCCCTAGTGCACTCGGTCGAGTGCCCTAGAAAATGGGCCTGATCCGGAAAATGACGCTCCACTCGACCGAGTGGATCAATCCACTCGATCGAGTGGATCAGGTGAATCGAGCTAAAATAGGAAGGAGTTGACCTTGTTTGATTTGGTTGCTCTTTTTGAATTGGATTTGGGCGCCAGTTTCTAGAAGGTGGATTTGGCTGATTTTTGTGACGGGTTCGTCTTTGACCGGGTTTTGACCCGGTCGCCAAAAGACGGGTTTTATTTTTGGTGTCGGTTTTGGCCCAAATTAGTCTTATTTTGCTCGGAACGACCCACTGGGCCTGAATTTGAGGTTGGTTTTGAGAGATTTGCACTCTGCTAAAAGTCCATGTCGGATATTATTGATTCCGAGTCCATATCCGGGTATACTAAGTCACGTTTGCGTCCGATCATCATCGGGTGTTTGTCGGGAATTGCTATAGACACTAGCAGGCAAAATGCGGGTGTCTACAGGAGGGTTTTGTTTTTTTCCTACCAGACCCACAACACTCTCTCCTTGACTCTTTCGTGACATTTTTGTTGTGACAGAAGATTCCCACTCAGCCACTTTTTGTATGTAAACAGTTAAGGTCCCCATTTTAGTAATTGTTTTTAAAAATTTGGGAACAGCATTATCTGTTACCACCAAATCTTTTCCATTTCTAACACTTTTACCATCTGTACTATATCATATTAGAATATGTGACGACCCACTTAGTTTCTCACCTAAATTCATTAAAAATCGAGCAGTTAAGTTATAATTCCATACCCCATGTTCAATATGAAGCTTTCCTCCAGCGTAATCCATCGTCCTTGAATTAACAAATTCAAAACGTCCACCATGAAAGACATGAAGGTTGACTGTGAATGTCTTCTTTGATGTGCTTGTCATTTCTGCAATAAAAAATGACGGAAATTGGGTATTAACTTCAGAACAATAGCAAAATTTGGGTGAAAATGCATCACACAACAATTGGGTAAACCCTAATTATTAAACCTTACATGGTTGTTAGAGTTATTAAACCCTAATCACACAGCAAAATATGTGCTTGTCATTTCCTAATTTCGTCACTCATCAATTATTAAACCATAATCGCAACACTAAACCAGATAATTAGTACAAAATGAATAAAATTAAAACCTACATGATTGTTGGAGTGATGAATGGAAGCAAAGTGATGATTAGAGAATGAAATGGTAGTTGGATCGATGAATGGAAGCTCGAGTTTAATTTTAATAAACGCATCTTTTAAGTCTATTCTTTGGGAATTGTGACTTGTGACTTGTGACTTGTGACTTGTGACTTGTGAGGAAGTACTCCGTGCGGAACTTCCAAGTCCCCTATATTCACTCACTCACTCACGTATCTAACCCGTGCGAGTCAACTAACTTGTCTCTTGGGTTGGGTTAGTTATGGAGTATGACACCACCCCACAGTCACACCTTTGACTCCCTTCTTCCTCCCGCACTTTCGCCGCCGCCGCCATGACCACCGCCGGTAAATTGTACTCTCTGTCTCTTCTCCGAAGCTGCTTTTATTATTGCACTGAAAACTTCGCCTGGTGTTATCCGCAGTGAACATCGATGAAACCATGGGCAACGGTGACTGCGACGGCGGTTTCCAGCAGCCACCAATTGGCAGCTCTCAATCGCCGCTAGTGAGACTTTATTCCTTCTTTTTTCTTTTCACGGTTGATCTAATAATTCCTTAGACTTTGACTTTAGTGCTTCTTGGGGTTTCTAGTAGAATTGAGTTTTACAGTATACAAATTACTACATACTAGTATCGGCCATTTAGTCAGTTTGATCTAATTCCCTTGTATGATATGCCTGTTATTCAATGATAACATTACTGAATGTCTGTCTTGACCGAGTGGGTAAGGATAGGTGCTCCGGGACAGTAGGTCTTCAATTCAAATCACCGGTCCTATGGGCCGAAAATAAGCTGAATTGCCCGAGACAAAATGAATTTAATAGAGCTCAACTATAGTGGGCCGAAAAGAATGGGGCCTCAATAAGAACCAATTCTTGGGCATCAACAAGGTGCAAGGTTCTGGTTAATATAGTCCTTTGCTTTGGTGGTGGAGTAGGGGATCAAAGTTACACAAGCTAGTACTCCGTGTCACATAGGTTTATTTTGATCGCGTTCATGTTGAGCTTGAGCCTTTGTGATTTCCCCAAGTTTATATACTTCACAATAAGCAAGAGCTAACAAGTCCATACAATTCTAAAATTGAGATATTGGGTGTCTCGGAATATGATGTTGTCATACCAATGATACCACTATACGTCCATCTCATTCAAGAACATGTGTGTGTTGAATTTCTTCATTGTCGGAGTGGAGTCAGCTCCATGTAAACTAGGCTCCAGGTTCATGTCCACTCCATACTTTGTGGTTTTTGTTCATTCTCGAAGTGGAGTCAGCTCCATGTTTGATTTTTTTTTGCTACTAATTACGGAGTAGTATTATTTTAGCTAAGCTGAGAGAGTCATGTGTGATAATATCTCAATCTTGTAAGTCAGATAGTCAATGGAGTTCTAGACAAGGGATGGTCTAGCCGATAGACATCTACATCTGTCATGAAAAACTTCCGTAGTTCTGCTAGATTCTTTGCGAACATAGGGTGAGATAACACACTTCTACCTGGAATTGCCATTATTGGTCATATATCTTGCTAAGTGCTTATCATAGGCAATACCTTAACTCAAATGCCAGCTGTTTGTTATCTCATCATGGTGAGCTAATATATGGCTTCTTTTGTCCACATATGTACGTTGCTTTAGAAAGTGTGAGCACAGCCTTCTCCTAATAAGAGTTGGAGTAGAGAGAAGCAGACCTCAAAAATTGAAATACATATTGCTCACATGAAATTATTATTAATCACTTATTGCGGCCAATTAATATGCTCCTGAATATTTTCTTCAGCAATATCTATCCCAAATTCAAGTGTAGATCTTTGCAAACTCACTGAGATGTTAATATTATGTAGGAACAGCAGCCTTCTTCAGTAGAGCAAGATTATGAATCGATATGCTGGGGTTGTGGGTTGCGACTTATTCTGCCCTCAAATGCATCGGTGTATAAGTGTGGTTGGTGCGGGGCAATAACCAAGCAAGATGAATGCAAACATGAACATAAACTTCTACGGTGGAGACGTCTACGCGATCGTTGTTTTGTTGCTATCCTCCTCATATTTATGGTCTTTGTCATATGTATGCTTCTGTTTCTAATAAAACTTTTCAAATGGTAACAGCTAACGTGATCATTTTTAAATCTATTTCCTAACCAAGTCGAGCAGATTATTTTCCCCCTTAAGTTTGATTGGATAGGTGCCTTTCCAAAAACATGATTAGTTCGTGTAGAATTAACCTTTTAAATGTCAAGAGAGGTCCTTATAGGAAGCCTGAGGGACGTATAGGTTGCACCTTGTTTAGTTATATTCCTTTGTATGGTTATGTGTGTGCCGTATGTCATATGTCTTTGCCGTCTTCCTAATCTGAGTTTTAAACATTTGTTTTGTAGAAACCACCTAACCCCATCCTGCTTTGTGCTTTCTAATTTTCCTGACTATTTATCTATACTGTTGTGGGTTAGTTTTCAACACTTTTTGTTCCTGAAGTTTAACCAAAACCTTTCTCTTGTGTCTTTGGTACTTTCTTAGCTAATGTCCTTGATTTTTTTGTAATGTGACATTGTGACCAATTGTCCATTAAATGTTGCGCAAGCTTACAATGCTTTGGTTGTTGTTGACTATCTAATAGGTTTGCTTTATGGGGATGCAGGTGGTGGTGTGTGGGCAGTGTACCCAATTTTGTTTTCAGAGGGATTTTTTTTTGGCTTGTTCCACTGTATGGTTGCCTTCATATTGGGTGCCTCTACGCTCTCGATGTTCAGCCTGGCAGCCTTCTGTAATCCTGGCACGCCACTGTCAGTTGTGTGGGGTAGTTTTCCAGCTGTACGCAAAGATGAGTTACGGGACTATACTTTTTGCCATTACTGCTCACAACCGAAGTCGCCTCGAGCCCATCACTGCAGTTCGTGTGGAATGTGTGTGTTAGACATGGATCACCACTGCCCATTTGTAAGATTCCATGCTCTTTCTCTTGCATCATGTTCTATTATAGGCTGGAGATTTCATCTCATGTCCTGCTATATGGTTCGTAGGATGTGTGTTACTATCTGTTCCAATTTTAATTAGAAAACACTTGGATGGCATGTTTGGGAACGCTGAATTGGAATTGAATTCCGAAGTTAAAAAATTTAAAGCCTTTGGGAACCTTCGAATTTGGATTTGGAATTGGAATCGGGTTCAATCCCTTATTGATTCCAACCTATTACTAATAGTAATACCACACAATTGTCATTTCAATTCCGTGACTTTCCAATCTACTGCCTTTTCCGGCTATATTCCATCTGAATATGTTTCTTTTTTATTTTATTATCCTTATCTAGACCCTCTCAAATTTCAACCCGCTTTGTTAGGGTCAAGTCTCAAAATTTTTGACCCGTGACCCGAACAGGTTGACTCGTTGGCTCAATGACGCGTCGTCAAATTTTTTAAAATGTTACGAGTAATATTTATACATTATATTTGAGATAATAATTTAAAATTTTATTTATTCTAATAATTTAAATTAAAAAATTAATCAAAAAATAAATAAATTCATGTACTTTTATATCATTTAATATTTATAAAACATTAGTTTTTCACAATTTTTAATTATTATTTCAAATATAATGTTAAAATATTAATATTATAAAAAAAATTGACAACTCGTCATTTACTCGTATTCTGACCTTCACCGGACCCGCATGACCCAATCCATGACCCGGCCCAACCGACCCTTTTGACAAGTCTATCCTAACCACAAATATATACGGAGTGCATTTTTAATGATTTTTTTAAAAGAAAATGGTGATTTTGTCCAATTTCATTCCTATTTCCGTGGGTTCCCAAACATCATTGAAAAATTGCAATTTGGAATTGGATTACAAGTGACCTACTGACCTCTAGATCTATGAAATTAGATTTGGCATTGAATTGGAGCATTCTAATTTCTACAATTGAAATCATAAAAATGATTCAGTGTTTTCAAACATTGTCTGAATGGATTAGTTTATGTTTGGTTGGCACCTCCCCAAATTCCAGAGAATCGCAAATTGATTCTTTCTCCTATCCGTACTACGAGGTATTATGATATTTGGCTAAAAATATTTGTATTATAATGTTCTTTTGGTACAGAAAAAGTTAGGTCTAAGGGAAGGCCTTACCTAGGCCAAGCCTTAGGCTAGGGCAGATCACCAATCTATTTGAGGGCTTATAATGATTTACAGATTATCCACCAACAAGGCTTTTTTTTTAACGCAATGGGAATTAAACTCATGACCTCAATGTCAAGAGTTGGACTTCTTACCATTTTCATATTTGTACTACATTGTAAAGATGTGTATCGTGTATGCATATTACGTTTTCGAATTGGAGCTTGCTACAAATCTGGCTAGTATTGTCTATGGTTGAAAGAAAGTTGTGGTTTGAAAGACAAACTTTAAAGTGTCGATCTTAAGATTATAGATGATTAGATATGGTCATATGGAGTGTAAGTGTGTAAATGTGTAAAGTTTTATGGTTTATGGTTTAGGAGGTTCATACTAGGTAGGTAGCCGTGGGCGGTGGGGCTACTTAATTAGGATATTCTGACTTTTTGTCGTATTTCTGTTGTCCGTAGGATGGAAATTTTGTTAGATGTGGACCATAGAATCAAAATAAAATTATTGAGGAGGATGCTTCTCACTTTTGTTTTTGTTCCTGGCATGCCCCATATATTGAAGGCAAAATTCAAACACACGCTGGTTAAGACTATTATATGACACTATGGGCTGGAATGCTGGATCTTAAAACAATGGCATGCTTTAGGATAGGAGCATACTAGCATTTGGGGAAGCATTCAAATCGTAGCCCTTTTTTCCACTCGTGTGAAGAAGGTGCAAGTCATTGTACCACCTGAGACACGAAATTGAATTTGAAAGGAAAAAAAAATTAAAAGGTTTAGTGGGCCCCTTTTTATAGAATGAAGTATGTTTGGAGGCTTTTATTATCATATAGAGAAGTAGAGCTAGATCGGAGTTCTCAAGTCTAGACAAAGATGCGCAAAAGAAATAAAAAGTAGCGTCTGATATCGGAAAAAGGCACAAATTACCCAGTTGCTGGGAGATCTCAGATTGCTCCTGCCATGGAAAAGAGGGTATTGCTGATGAAGTATGCTGATAATGCACGTCAGATAATTAAGTTACCCAAATTAAGAATTTATAGTGGTTTTGAATCTCTGGAGTTAAGAATTTACACCTAATTCCAATAGTAGTAATGTTTCCAACTAAGGAGTTATTGTTACTCGTTTTGCAGATCGGTAACTGTGTCGGAGCTGCAAATCATCGCTATTTTGTTAGCTTTTTGATTGTTGCTGTCATTAGCGTCACATATGTTGCCCTTATTTGTGCCTATACAATTCTTCACATTTCACCATCTTTGGGGGAGACCGTTGTCGACCAAATGCATCGAGATGGAAATAAAGTAGCAGTGATGGGTATTCTCCAGGATGTTGTTATTGCTTTCATGACTTCGGCCATGTTCTTCTCGACAAGAGGGCTTATTCTTCTATATCTCTTTATTTCTAGTATCTCAGTTTGGATCGGTTTGACTGTGCTTTTGTGGCAACAACTTTATTTCATCTACGAAGGAAGAACTTATTTGAGTAGTTTAAGCTCTCAGGTTGAGCCGCAAAGGGACTGCAGAAACCTTTACTTGTTTTTCGGGTGTCCATATATATGTTCCTGGTACTTGCGTGCCTGTTGTAGTTCTAAGAAGATTCACCGAAGGTGACCCAAATTTTTGGGGCATGTCTTCCACTGTTAAAGGGCTTCGGCGACTGCATGTTCATCAGTTACATATGAGGGAAAATACCAACTGCTGTAAACTACTGTAAAACAATTCTGTATTCTTTTTTTTGTAAAGGAAATCATAGGGGTAATTTTGGATAGTGATGACTTATCAAACAGGTTCATCAGCTAATGTAATTGTTGTACGATAGGGACTTATAGTGATTGATTTGTGCCTGGAATACATTTGCTATTCGGATTCTGTGACGAGAGAGGATGAGATAAGCTAAGCTTGAGATCAAGTACAAGTCGAGTTAGGACCCCATCGAGATAAGAATCCATAAGATTGATTTTGAGACGAACATTAGCTAGCAAATATCTACTGTAAATAGCAATTATATTTGTACTAGTGTTATACCCGTGACACGTAACGGAGTTGAGAAAAAAAATGTTCGAAAACAAATGAGTACGAAGTGGTTGTCCCTAAATTATTGATCAATAGGCATTTGTTTAATAATATATACGTAAATTGTGTTCATTAGTATAAGGTATAAATAGAATGATAACGTGATTCAGGTTAAAATTAGTAGAAATGACTTACGTGACTATACTAAAGAAAGAAAAAAGAAGGTGCGTTGATATATTAGTAAAGGAATTCCAGTATAATACAAACTAGGTTAAAGAAAAAAACAATGTAAATAACAAAAATGGTTCCACTAAACTAAGTCATAATCTTGTGTAAATTAAGTAATATGCGTGATACAAAGTAATAACACTGACGTAATAACTAACAAATAGTAGTATCCTAAGGCCGTACATTAGTGCTACGTCTAGTTATTAGAGAATGAGTACGAAAGTAAGAGGACGACAATATTAAACGTGAACTTATATACAATGACTACGTTACAGTGTATAGATATTTTGCAGTTCACTCATTGGAAAAGTAAAATTACATCATTGGTTTGGATCAACAATGTACATACGTTTTTCATCAAATTGGTGTATTATTGATTTTAGTTAGGTTGGTAATATATAGAGTGTAGATTATATTCGTGACACATGTAGTGCATCGGTCATAACACTTTCATTAAGAATACTTTACCTACTACTCTGTATCAAGTAGTTTGTACTTCGTATTAATTATAGAAAAATATATATATAAATCGTTAGATAGACACCGTAAATTTCATAACTTGTGAAACCGTAATGAGATATAATCATACATATACCGTATACAAAGTGTAATATAATCGTAGATAAAGTCGAAATAAGATTTAAATATACATATATTTGTACTACATTGTTGTCGTACTACGTTAGCTGTTTAACAACAATAGTAGAGAAAAGAGAAAGCACGGTTGTACATATGAAATTATTTTTCAGGTATGTCGTAATTGGAAAATGGTTTTAGAAAAGAGTAATAGTAACTTGTACGGAGTAGTAAATAAAAATGTTTTAGGACAAATCGGGTCCTTAGGTCAACATCTAAACATCAAACATAAACGGATAATATACGAAATTAGGGTCCAGGATCTGAAAATTAGGTTTCAAACACGTTACACCCCCATCTCATCCTCATCTCCTTCGCCTACCCACCGAATGACAAAAAGAAACCGTACAAATCTTCGATTAAGTAGGAATCAACAACACAAAACTTGAAATCAATGGCGTATTAAGCATCGCCGAATGAAGATCTGATCTTTCTATAAATGGATAAACAAACAAAAGGTTAGATATAGTTTTCGGCCTATTTTATTTTTTTCAATTTTTTTCAAAAAAAATGATTTTCTGGTAGATCTGTATGACATCATCTCGATATTCGTATTTGCATGTGCTTTGTTGATGATCGAAATATACGAAAGAAGACATGGACATGACGTGAAGAAATCAACAAAGTTTGAAGCTTTCCACTGTAGTCGACATGACTGAAATGAAGTTAATGATATAAAGCAAGGAAAGAGATAATCGAAAATGAAATGGCTTAGGATGTGGTAATTTTTTTATTTTAATATGAATTACTGATCATGGGGAATAACTTTCACTGTTTAATGTAATTGATTGCTTATTTGAAAAAGCGTTGAGAGTCATTCAAAAAATCTGGTTATAGGAATTATGTTGAAAATACACAATTTTTTTTTGAAAATATATGATATTCAAAGCAATTTACGGAGTATCATGATAAGCTAGTCGTATACCTATCAAAGATAACCAACTTAGGTAGTCCAACTAAAAATATAGCTAGGGAAGTCGGGATCGTATCCACAAGGAGACAAATAATTCTACTCGTATTAAAGTTTATCTAAGTAACAAATCCGGTGGTTTTTTTGGTTTTGTGTTTAACTAAACTAAAGTAGTGAAGGAAAGAGAATTAAAAAATAAGAAATAAATAAAATAAATAAGATGAATAAATATAGAGAGAAAACTAGGATTGTCGGTTCACTACGAATTTCTTATGGTCACGGTCTAAGTCACAGGTCTATCGCAGATATTGGTTTAAGAGGTAGTGAAAAGGTCCTTCCGGTCCGCTATTCACTCTAGAATGCTTTTAACGGCTTCCGATCTTATTAGGGCATACTAATGTGTTGTAGCAGGTCTAACTTTTATCAGGCTTCCGATCAGGTTCAAGTTTACCAATTAAATTAATCAATTACGTCGACTTAATCGATTAATCTCAATTAAATGCTACAATTAACAACTCAGACGCAATATCATTGACAGATCTATAAATGATTTAGCGACCACATTCAATTCGCAGATCCTCTAAATTCTAGCGGAGAAAAATTAGCTACTCATAATTAAATCAAGAACAACAAGATTAATATTTTTTTTTACTAGATTAAACATGATGAATAATAATAAAATTACGACAAGCATACAACAAAAATTAAGAATAATTAAGTATGAAGAAGAAGAACGATCAAAGATCAAGAACAATAAAGAATGAAGAAGAAGGAAGAAAGATTAAATTAAATTACCAAGAGGGTTGAACGTGATTCGAATCTTTGAAGTCTTACAGTAACCGAGTTTTAAAGAGGAAAATTAAACTAAAAGTAATCTTAAGAGAATAAGAAGAAGAGATCTAAATAAAAGTCTAAGGAGGAGTAAAAGTATGGTAAAGTAGAGAAGTAAAAAGTAAAAAAGTAAAAGAAGTAAAGTGAATTCTAATGTGGCTGAAAAAGCCTTATTTATACAATTTAGAAAGAGTTAAAACTAATTTGGAAACTGCTTGCTGAACACGAAACTGTCCGCGACCCAGAAAATAGTCGACCGACTAATTTTAACTAATTTGATCTTCTACTGTCACCCAAATAGTCGGTCGACTATTGTAATAGTAGGTCGACTATTCTGATAGTTTGTCTGCTATTCTGATAGTCTGTTTGCTATTCTTGACACTTTACAACTATCAGCTCTTTCCAGCTTCGTTTTGCCTCGGTTTTAGTTCGTTTTAGCTCATGTGGATTGCGTTCCTGCAAAAAGACAAAATATACCATAAAGTAGCCAATTCGGGGCAAAATGATAGCTTACACTACTCGATAAATACGGGAATGCGCGTAATAAGAGCATAAAAAATGTATATAAAATACGCGCATCATATTAGACACTTGATGGAAATTCAATACTGTCTTTTCATTTTTTTACAGAAATATGCACTATAAATAGAGGTTAGATTATGATACTTTTTCATATACTCGAAAAATATACAAAAAAAAGAGAGAGAAAAAGAGCATAAGAAAATGATGCATAGAGATAAAAGAGTTAAGACAGAAGAGAAAAAAAAGAGTATGTCTACCCAGCAACGTGCATAATGGCTAACATGCATATCACCTAGACGATAAGGGAACGGTTTCTGGAAAGAGCTTCCGCTCCCTCAGGGACAAACTGAGGTCTAAGGAATATCCAGTGGCTAAGGTAAAGGGTTATGGGGTAGGGGGAACACATTTAGGAGGGTAGTGGTTATAGAGTTTGAAAGGGGGGAAAGAACTATGAATTTGCTTTCAAACTTGAACGCATTTTTGAGGTCTGTGGGAAGGGGAAGGTACATTACATGAGTCAGAGTAGGCCGACCCTGAGGGTAAGCCCAAGGGGCGGAGGCCTAGGCCCACGGCTAAAAGGGACCCAATACCAGGAAGGAAAAAGTAGGAATAGAATAAATATTTCCAGTGCTTTAATAATCACAATAGTAGTACAACACTTGTGGTTAAAGTCTTGGGATCCGCTCAATAGCATATGGGTTCGAACCCCCATAGTCCCATCTTCTTCTTATGAGATCCATTTGTAAAAAAAATCGTTTTAATATAATCTACTCCATGTTTGTATAATTTTTTTATTATTAACTTTTACTCTTTTTTTTTACTTGTTGTCCTATGTTAATTACAGAATATTTGATAATTCAAAACATATCCCCAATTATTATAAAAATTTAGTTGATCTAAAAACTTAAAAATTTTAGGATCCTTTTAATTGTTACTATAACAAAATTTACGTCACTAATTTTGATTTATTTTTTTTTGCAAAAGGAAAATATAGCGAATTTAGAAAATTAATTTTGATTTTCGCTATAGTATTCGGGGTAAAAAAAGTTTGAACGCACAATCATTCCAAAGTTCGCTCTGAAGGGGCCCCATTTTACGATTTTGCCTAGGGCCTCCGGATGTTCAGGACCGGCCTTGGTCAGAGTGAGCGTAAGAAAGGTTCTCATGCCTGGATTGCATCCAGAAATGATGAACATTTACTTGGGGAGGGCTGCAGGTACAGTGATGTTCCTTTGGAATTGAAGTATCAGGGGATATCGGGGGTGTTGCCAGATAAAACTGATGTTTATGATGAAATTGAAGAAACAATCAAGGAAATATTTAAGGATGTTAAGTGCATCTGGTGAAAAATTATATTTAAGAAGCTATTGTGGGTTCAGTTCAGTGGGAATTTCAGCAAAAAAAACTTGTTCAAGGATAAGCAATCTAATAGTAGTAAAAGTAATATATTATGTGTGTTGAAGTAAAACTGTCTAGAGAATACAATATGTTGTACTAACAACAGTTTTTCAGAATTGTATTGTAGACAGTTAGCATGTTTTAGGTTAAGTTTATTTTTTAAAAAAATCTGCTTTGTATGTCGTATGTATTAGTTCAATATATTATGAATGAAAGTATTATTATTAGTGTTAATTTGTGTTCATTTGGTGTTTAAAGAAACTGAAATGATGGCATGGTGACAATTTAGAAGCTACTGACATATTGTATTTACTAATTTTAAATCTGGTGATGCAGTATTATGTATAAACATACGGAACACTGATGTACGGCAGTAAGACGGGCAATAAGAAATCATAACTACAATAAAGTACACCAAGAAACTTGTCAAACTGATGTCATACGTAAATGGATTGAAATGAGAGGAAAAAATGGATTGAAAGCATGATTGTGTAGACACCCACATTTTGACCGCCAGGTGTCTATAGCAGTTTGCGACAAACACCCGATGATGATCGGACGCTAACGTGCTTTAACGTACTCGGAAATGGGCTCGAAATCAGTGGCATTTGGCCTAGGCATTTTACGGAGTACAAATTTCACAAAACCAACCTCAAATTCAGGCCCAGTGGGTCGTTTCGAGTCAGATAACACTAATTTGGGTCGAATCCGACACCAGGGGTAAAACCGTCTTTTAGCGACCGAGTCAAAACCCGGTCAAGGATTTTTTTTTCCGAAACTTCCGGACTGACCGTGACATCTCACGTGTCCAGTTCACACTCCAACTCTACAAAAATCAGCTACACAAAATAACAAACAATTCTGTTTAAGGTAGAATTCGATCTCGAGTAGGAATCCTATCCGAGAACCGACTCAGACACTCAACCGAGTGCAAATACTCGGCCGAGTAATACACAACCAGCCGGTTTTCTTCTTTTCTTCCCTCACAAGAAAACGGAATTCTCGTTCTTCTCAGCTTTTTACTCAAGCGGTAATTCTAGCTCAAACATGAATCCTATTCAAAAACCGATTCGAACACCCGACCGAGTGTAAAATACTCGGCCAAAACAGTAGCAAACCTGCCGTGTTCCCTTTATTCCTTCACAAGAAAGCGGAATTCTTATTTCCCTCAGATTCCTACGTTTCCTATCCTAAGCGGTAGTCAAACTCTCCCAAGCCAAGGTCGGGAATTCCCTATAAATAGCCCCTTGCATCCAACACAATACACACGATTTTTTAGCAATACACACACGATTTTATCAACAATAATACATATCAGCTTTCTATCATCCCGACACACATAGTTATTTTAGCATCGAGAAACCGATAATACATCCAGAACTCGAAGGAAGCCGGTCCAATACCCGACACCTTCACCCGTCTTAACCGTACCACTCTAACCCAACCGACGTTGCCTCGACGCTCCCGTGCCTAGCCACATTCCGACGAGTCCCGATCCGAGTCAACAAGAGCATGTAGGTTGAGGGTGTAACAAACCCAATTTCTTCCTTTCTCGTCTCTTCTTCTCTTCGTCCGTCTCTTTTATTATGGGTCAAGAGTCGTATTTTTCTAATATCGTTATTAACGAAAAACTATTTTCATAACAAATATTCTTAAAAATATGATATCGATTTTTTTCTATAATCGTATATTGTATCAAAAAAGAATTATATTAAGATTTCGACGATATTAAAAATCGTTACATCTTTTCGTTCAAAATTCTTTTCTTTTCTTTTCGTTCAAAACAAACTAATTTTTCAAAACCTTTTTTTAAACTCATTCTAAATATCCGATATCGATTTCATAATCGAATATCGGATATGACGAATATCGAAAACATGGATCGAATACAAGTTAATTCATAATTTGTACGCGGTTCATCAAAATAACAATTTTCGAACAAAAATAAGAACGGACAGACCCGCACGCGAGTCGCGCCATGCCCAGGCGACTCGCGCGCAGGCCTGGAATCCGAGACTTCTTTTTTTACGTTTTCGTTCGTTTATTATTTATTCTTCGATCGATTTCTAAAATTTACATCTTTTCTAAAACTATTCCAAGTATTTGATATTGATTTCGTAGTCAACTATCGAATATAACGAATATCGAAAATATTATTTCGAGTACGAGTCATGCAATATTCATACGCGATTTAATAATAATATCGAGTCTTCAAAAACCGGCACCGAAACAGGCCGCCACGCGACCCGCCGGCGTCTCGGGCGAGTCGCGCGGCCGGCTGTTATGCCGCGGCTTTTTTCCGTCTTTTTTATTTTTTTATTTTTCGAACATCGTTTTTTATACAAAACAGCGTCTTTTCAACGATATTTTTCAGATTTCGATTAATATTTTTCTCGATCTCGTCTATTTTATTTGCTATATTATTTACAAATCGATACTAACTCATTTGTTCATCTTTTGTAGCAAATTCATCCTTTTTTATTTGTTTTATTATACTAAAACGAATTTCATATGCTAAATACAACTTTGACGTTAATCGATTTTCATGCATTAAATTGGCTTAGCAACCCATTCAATTTTTCACATGCTTAGAAAACAATGTTTGCATAATCATTCATCGTATTACTAACGCGCGCATTAAAACGTCATTCGATATCCTAGTAGAGGCCGCTAATGTGCGGGCGGGGTTGGGTGTTCTTAGTGAACTTCCCAACACGTACCCTCACCCCTTACACAGAACCGTGGTTTCTGGATGTCTGAAACCATTGGCAACGAGAGTCATTCAATATACGATTAACCGCTCTAGTCGGCATCTATATCGAACTGCAAAGGGACGAGCCCAATAAACTCTGACATCGGAAATGGGCCGTATTTTGTACACGGCCCACTACGACATAGAGTGGGCTCGAACGGTTCCGAATAACCATAAAATTCGGTGGCGACTCCGACTTCGATTTAAATTTCCATTTGACCATCTCATGGAGATTCATTCGCCTCCCCAAACCCGCGCGTGGCCGCGTCGGGGTGGACCTATGTCATGTCCACAGATTGTAAACTAATTGGCGGAAAGTGATAGTGTTTAGTACGCTATAATAGAAATGAAGTTGAGATGATTATTACTACGAAGAATATAGATTAAATAATACTATACTAAGTACCGTTCTAATTATAATGAATAAAGAGAATTAGAAATTGATACATATGGATATAAAATGCGTCAACAATTGTAGGAGTAGATTAATACAAAGTGCATGTGATGGAGAAGTAAAATTACAAAAGTTAATAGAGTAAAGAGAGATCTGAATTGTATTGGATACGGTAAGACTAACTGAGGATATTAAGTTTAGTACATTAAGAAATTTAAGAATGGGAAGTGCATTTAGATAAAGTTGAATGATATTGTTAAAAGTAGCTTAACTTTAGAGTATTCGAAAACACTATTATTAAAGAGCACGTAAAAAATTGGAAATAATAGTAAGTGCAACTCATAACTTACATTAAGTTAATACCATTTTACAGTACAGGGCAACACTGCGGAGATGACAGGAAAAAAAAAGATCAATATTTGGTGTGAACTGAAGTTCATATTACTCGCTGGAAAGTATGATGACATTTATTATTTCGACCAAAAGACTACAAACGCTGAAAATTGGTTAAAGTCAGATAAGTATATCTAACTCAAGCGTTAAATTTTATGTTTGCATATATAAAATGAACGACATATGCATGAAACAAATTTGGGACGATGAAGTTGTTTGTCTATAATGAACTGGTGGAGAAACTAAAATTAGCAACGTATAAATGGAATATTAGCTGTTCCATTGAGTTGTACATAGATATTGTATTAATATAAAGCTAATCTATTACAGGTTTATTAAATAGTTAAAAGACTAAAAGAAATTAGTGTTATAGAAAACATAATATATATTTGAATTGCGGCAATAATTCAAGAAAAAAGGTTAGCGAGAAGATATAATGGAATATAGTGATTTAAATGATGAGAAATTGTTAATTAGTAATAATTTAAATTTTGTGATAGTAAAGGTAATAGAATAGAGTAACATTCTAAGTAAAAGAACGAATAATGCATACTATGGAGAAAATAACAAAATATAAATGAGAACAATATGATGGTACATTTTATATTTACCTCACATTGGTAAATATTTTCTTGTAAACAACATTTGTAGTTCTATTAGGAGCAACATCATCATCTTCTGCGATGACCAACACCTTGAGTCCTTTCTTGCTTGGCACTCGAGAAAAGGCAACGTATAGTAGTGAACACGTGTTTTGGCAAGTACAGACCAACAGTTGACAATGACTAATTCATCAGAGCTTAGGTAAACCTTCTCCAGATTGGGAATAAGCGACATTATGTAGTCATTAACTTCTTGTACAACATCATGAGTTGGTGCAAGAACTGCCCTCTCCTGAAAGTATTTGTAATCACCGATATGATGTTCAATATCTGGATAAGTGCTTTCTACTATAGTTGCAATAGGATCAGGCCTGGGATGAAGAAGCACTTCTTCCGGGATATTAATTTTTGCAAATCCATCGTTAGGATCACTAGCAACTCCATCACCAACCTGCAGCACCCACTCAGAAAATTCCTTGATTTCATCGGTATCGGAATTAGCACGACCAACCTCCAGTCTCATGTTTTTAGTAAGGCGTAGAACCTAAACGAAAAAAGAAATTTAAAGTATTAATTGCAATAAATTACATGTATATAATGAATTGAGTAAAGTCATTATATACATAAATTTGGCTGATACCTTACAGTGCTTCCAAACGGGGGACGAACAAATAGAAGCGTAGGCAATGTCTTGTCTACTACCCTTGGGAACAACTGGAAGAATTTGTCTAAAATCCCCACCAAATACGACAACCTTCCCTCCAAATGGTTTGCCCGACAAAATTTCATTGAAAGACCGCATTATGTCCTTAGGACTTCTGTCGAGAGCTTCAAAACGAAATCGGTTCACCATTAGAGCCTCATCCCATACGATCAACTTTGACCTAGTAATGAGTTCAGCAAGGTCTGACCCAGGGTTTAAACCACGTCAAATTGAGTTCTCGTCGACATTAAGTGGTATAGAGAATCTGGAATGCGTTGTTCGACCTCCTGGAAGCAAAATAGCTGCAATGCCGCTTGACGCTACAGGCAGCACAATATCTCCTTTGCTCCTTAGGGAAGCACATAACGACTTCCAAATAAAAGTCTTACCTGTACCGCCATACCCATATAGAAAAAACACCACCTTTTACAGTCTGAACTGCATCAATTATGGTATGGTAAACTAAACGCTGCTCGTCAGTGAAGGATGACATGAAGTGCTCATGTTCCTTAAGTAATACAGCCCTGTTGTATGAAAGTTCATCATAAATAAGCTTATTAGAAGGCACAGAATTGAGATCATAATCAGGCATCGACATTTCAGGGAACTTGTTAAGAGAACTGTCATTGCTCTGAAGATTAGACTCAATCTCGGACAACACGTGGTTCTTTAGCTGATCGTCAGACATCTGAAGGTCTATAAGAAAATAAAAAACAAAGTCAAAAAACTGAGCAAATTATAGAATGTAAGATAATGAACATAAACTAAATTTTGTTTTAAGTAAGAACAAATAAATAATTAAAAGTAAGATAAATGTGAGTACCGAAATTCAGCAGCTCCCTCCTTCGTCTATGTAAAATATCCTCAGTCAAGAGAGCCCAGGTCTGTTCCCAAACATACTCTGGCCTAACCAAACTACCTAATAAAAGAAGGGTAGCAAATAAATTTCTAAGGTAAAAGCCAGATCCCCAATCACTTGCCTCCTCTATAGCTTGAATGTATTCTTTGTCATCACCAAGCAAGCCAAGACCGTAGGAAGCTTCTCAAAAATAAGGGTAGACAACACAATTTACTGTTCTAATGTCATGTTGCCCCCTTCACAAAGTTCAAAAGATTTCTCGTATAATCTCTCTCACCACCAAATGGGGACATGTGGAACATTCTGCCAAGGCTAAAACCTTGTTTCCTAGGAGCCTAACACTTCTTGTTAGCACGCCAAACAAACTTGGTAGGGAAGTCACCGTAAGTAAGATCCTGGCCATCAGAGTTGTTAGCATTATACTCCATCCAACACTTAAATTTAGTGCGAGCACAACCGGACCTACTCACGATGTCTTCAATAGCGTCGTCCTCATTGTAGACAACATTCTGCTCATTTGGCAAGTGGTGGTCCAAAAAAATGACGGAGGGGGGTGGGGGTTCTATAGTGTATGTCAAATGCAAATATACGCCATACAACTTCTGCAGGGGAAATATATCTACAGTCATAGTACTCTTGTATTTGGTCAATATCCACTGGGTTTCTGCTAGATGAAGCTCCAACTGTAACACGCTCGTATCCCTTGTTAATATACTTGAATAAATACTTAATTGACCGAGCCTGATTGCACCACTCGACATTTATGTGTGCCCGATAACACTTAAGCAATTCTGGGCTATAGGGGACTACATAACCGTTGTTTACTGGAACACCACTCTTGTTGACGGTTATGCCACTGTCACGTCTTCTTTACATTGGATACGCTTCAGAATCGACAGTAGTACGCTCGCAAAAAGACTTAGGGAACCTCTTAGTGCAAACACCTTTCTCCGTACACGGGGATTTGGGGTTAGCAAGACCACACAGACCATGAATCATTAGGTCTTTTACAGCTTCGTGCAGAATTGGATCCTCCAAAGGATCAGGAATTTCAGCTGAAATGATTCTGTCAACATCACCTACCTCGAGAAATTTGTCTTCACGCTGGAGGAATAAATGAATGTGTGCGTGTGGTAGACCACGCTTCTGAAATTCAATATTGTAAACAACTGGCAAAAAATAAACAGAACTTATTAAAAATACAGCTACTATATTATAATAGAAATTATAGTTTTTTTTAAGTAAAAATATGAAAGTGAAATGTAAAAGAAGATTGTAACCTGCTCTTGTTCGACCAAAAATTTGAAGATCCTTGAAATCCCTCATTAGTTGTTCGAGTTTTTGTTTGAAAATTCCTGTGACGATGTCGGGGCGATCCTTTGGCTAAACACCCCTTTTTTTGTACGAATCTTGTTATCTTGGGCCACTTAGGGTTACATGTGAATGTGATGAATAGGTCAGGGTAACCACACCATCTACATATTGTCATTGTATCCTGGTAAGTTTCCCTCATGTAGCCCTTTCCACCAACAAAGGTGGAAGGTATTATGTATCGGACACTAGTAGCAGCTGGATCAGTTTGACCACCTGTAGCTGCAGTTGAAAGCATCTTAAAGTTCTCCGACCTCAACTTTGGTTGGTTGAAACATAAATAAGTCAGCCTTTTAGCCTCAACCATCATGTATCCATCGACGCACAGCTGCTGAAATAGCCTACAACCTCTAAGAATGGTATCAGGCTCAACATCCGGAGAACGGTCCTGAATACGGAAAGCAAAAAACTCCCTCAATGTCAGCTGGTTACGCGCTGTCTCTGGGTTACTGGAGGATGCAACTAACTCACCTGAGTGCTTAATGCCTAGTTAGTAACCGTCTTCTCCACGCGGGAAAAAAATAGGATACTGGAGGGCAAAAAAAGAAGGATGCAGTTCATTGATTCGTTTAAGCCTCTCGTCCATCTCCTCGATAACGACATCTCTAGACTGTACAACCTCTTCAAACTCACTCCTAATCAACGAAGCAACTTCGGACACAGAAGGTAAATTTTATGTCCTACCATTACTACGCCTCCCACTAATGAGCCTCAACATAACTTCATCCCCATTAGACACGTCGTAAATCTTATCTCTTGCCATTCTAAAGAACTGCGCTAGTGGGTTAAATTCATCAATCATTGTCCGCAGTTCAGCCATCAAATCATTATCAAAAACACACTTGGATGAAGAATTACATCTGCATGAATATAATAAAAGATTAATTAGTGATGGTGGAATTTATATACACAGAATGTAATGACAACATTAATTACAAAATTGAACAGTGGTAGAAAACATACCCAAGTGCACTTTTTCGATTTACAGTTTCCGCCTCTGTATCATATATGTATAGTTGACAGAATTTGGGAATATCATTCTCACCGGGGAGCAGACTCCCGATACGATGTGCGCTCTCACCACTCACCCGATACATGTAAGGACCCCTTGTCTGATTTATTGAGTAGTCAATTTTACCACCTGATGATGTGAAAGAATACTTGCAATTATATGGTCGGATGTTGTCAATGAAATTTTTGCTCTTAGGGTGTTCTGCACTAAGTAGGTCTTTCAGGAGTTGTGGCGGATCTGTTAGATAAGGAAGTTCCACAATTCCATCCTTATAACACATCATAAATGAAGGAACAACTGGTCGCATGTCCATCCTATCTCTCTCATCGTACCACATCTGGGCGGAACATTTCTGGCAATTGTACTCAGGGTCACCGATGTCCAAATAACCCTCCCAACCTAAAAGTTAAGTTTCTTAATGGTCAGATGTTATTACAATTTAAATGAGATGGTTGCTGAAATGTTTAAATACAAAATATTTAAGATACCTTTGTTGTCTATTTCAGGTGATGGAACATTATTTACGTCGTCACACGCACCAAATATGTCGCGAGCAAGACTGTCTATTATTGTACTCTTTTCAGATGCCGACGTCAGCCGACGATCGACAACAATATTACTAATCAATTTAGGGTCGGTGGAAGAGGCGGTACGTAGTACATCGACGGTGCGGTTGACGGAAGCTGAATAGGTTGATGAGCAGGATAATGATAAAAAAGAAATCGATAAATGAGCTAATAAGAACGTAAGGTACTAACATTAACAACATCACTGATGTTTTTATTGAGATATTATTATAAAAATCAAACCTAATAAGATTGAGACAGAAAATACCTAAAGTTCTGTCAAGGACTTGAGAATCAGGTGTACGTATGTTTGGCGTAGGTATTCTATTCTTCAAATGAAGTTCATTCAGTGCCAACATACATTTACGTCAAGCAAGCTTCGCACGCCACCATTGGTAAGGATCATCACACTCCTGTCCAAATAATCCTTGTGAAATAGAATCTGGATTCTATGATTGACTTTTTTTTTTCTGTTGTCTCAATTTGGTTAGAGCACATTTGCGATCAGCGCAGGCAAGTTTGGCAGTGAGATATTTGAGGACCATGCGCTCAAGGTCGTAAGCTGAAACAGTAAGTACAACGTGTACGGAAATTATAATTTCCAAATTTAATATATTTTTTTCCGCTCAATTTAGTGAGGATAAATAAGCGCATTTCAGTTATTAAAGTCACAACTTGCCAGGAGTTCGAAAAACATTAAAGCCGATCATAGGTTACTTTCACATAAATACATAAATAAAATAAAACGTACCATGTTCAGCTGAAGTAATGGGCTCCGTAGTCCCGGAATTTGGAACAGAAATTGGATGACATGATACGTACATATGAAATAGAGCTGCTTGGTCGAGACCTCGACGTGTGCTCCTCGATGTGTAAATGGTTAGCGGTTCCTACACTTGGAATGTCGATACCTGATCATTTACATTAAATAAAAGGGTGTAAGGTTAAAAAGAAAACAAAGAAATCAACACCTAATTGGGTAGATTTTAATTAGTGAAAGAGAATTATTACAGACCTGTGTTCAATACAACTGATTGAGTGTTTGTGTTCTAAGATGGATGATCAGTAGTTCTCTTCTTAACACGAAGGTAGTATAAGGCGATTTTCGTTCTACGTCTAGCAAGTTTAGATCAAAGGGACTTGGGGATGGAATTGTCCCAACATAGATTAGTGTCTGGAGTTTCACAGCTACTCGTCTGCGACCTCATCAGCAAAGCAAGTTTACCCTTCCGATCGGCACGTGGCTATTTTAGCAGTAAGACGCCGAACAACTTGGTGTTCAAAAAAATATGTTGATAAGGACAGTGGAATTAAGTTAAATACTAAACTAAGTACAAAATTGATTAAAAATAGAAAAGGAAAATAAAATTAAAATAAGAAGAACAGGAAGATAATTGAAAGACTCGCGATCTGTACTGCAAGTATTTTCCTGAGATCGACGGTGTAGCTGAGAAGTTGACAGATCTAACGTAGTGTACATGTAAATACAAATAGAGAATTGTGAGACATGGAAGGAAAATGTGCCAATCGTAATTAGTAAATGAAAATTCGTCATGTGTTTTCAGGATTGAAAACGTGGTTGGGAATTACGAACAATTTGCAAACATTGAGTATTTGAGTCAAGAGTATGGAAAACTGTTGCAGGTTCATCCGGAGATGAATTGCTAGGGATTAGCTTGACCTATCGTTGAGGGGTTCTCCATAAATTGAGAATTTGATTCTAGAGTATGGAATACTGTTGCAGGTTCATTCGGAGAGAAATAGCTGGGTATAATTTGACGTATAGATAAGGTGTTCGCAGCGTCCACATCATTTGAAGCACTGAAATCTACAACGAATAAGTCAAGTATTTACAAAAAGAATAATGGTATATTACCTACAATGTACGGCTGTAACTACAAACAGTATGCAAAACCTGGAAGATTACTTGTTTGTAACTAAAAAAAGTACGTACTGTTGTAAATTAAAAACTAAAAACTGGTAGATTACCTGTTTGTGAATTAAAAACAGTTTCCAAACATTGAAAATTGGACTCAAGAGTATGGAAAACTGTTGCAGGTTCATTTCAAGAGGAGTAGCTGGGAATAATTTGTCGTATGGTTGAGTGGTTCGCAACGTCCTCGTCATTTGAAATGTTGGAATCTACAAAGAGTTTGTCAGGTATTAGCAAAAAATAGTTGTCAAATATTTTTTGAAACGTTTTGATTGGTATACAATAAATAAATAAACTAATACAGACATTACAGTTATGAGTTTAATTATGGAACTAACTTACTACATAAACAGCAACGCATCACACGATGAAATTAACTATAAACCAAACCTGATAGGAAATTTGAGCAATGCTGGAGAGAACTTCTGTTAGGCTGAAGGGAACGCAGATCTGATGATGGTTCATCTGAATAGGAATGGTTGGAATTGATTTTACGCCTTGATGTGGTATTCATAATATCTGCGAAAGGCAACCTAGTGACGACTGCAAGAAACAAATAGCAGGTAGAATCATATATTTTGATTAATAAACAATTTAACAAACGACGCATATGAATATAATAAAATAAGAATAACCAAAAGAAAGAAGTTATTAAGCTCTAGATTTTAAAGAATGTTTGTAAAATAAAATAAGGATTAAATTAAGTTTAAATAAATAAACTAAACTGACCGTTTTTTGCTTTCCTGCAGCCAGCATCTCCTGTAGGATGCATAAAGTACAATTCAATTGAGTTAATTGGTTTACGTTGATGTGGTAGTGTAGATAGTATAATATTATCTAATAAAATAATAGTAGTTGATGCAATAGATAAAAGAATACGATAAAATAATAAAAATTAAGATAACGAAAATATGTGGACATAATGTAAACTATACCTATGCGATTTGCAATATCTTCCGGCCTTGAACACTTGACGTTTTTTGGAGAAGGTGGCATGCTTGTTCATTTATAAGAACTCATAAAATATTGAAAGAAATGTTTCATGAATAAAAAAACAACATGTGCACAACAACTAATATAAACTTGAGGGAAAATAAGGAAGATTATTAGACTCAAAATACACATGGATAATTGGTGAATTACTTGGTAACAAAAGAACTAATTTAATGAAGATATTTATTCCCTATCCAAGCATTAAAAAGTGATAAGTTTTACTCGATTACCTAACAAAGGAACTCCGGTCTATAAAATAAGAAATGTTAAGTGTCAATATTAGGAACGTGAAAAATACAAATAATATGAAGGAGTACATAGCTACGGGATGAGATGACGACGATATATATTTTCTTCGTACATGGTGTGGACATGACATAGGTCCACCCCGACGCGGCCACACGCGGGTTTGGGGAGGCGAATGAATCTCCATATGAGAATGGATCGAATTGAAATTTAAATCTATGTGGATTCGCCACCGAACTTTGTGGGAGTTCGGGCCCGTTCGAACCCACTCTATGTCGTAGTGAGCCGTATACAAAATACGGCCTATTTCCGATGTCAGAGTTTATTGGGCTCGTCCCTTTGCATATCGATACCGATACCGTCACTACCGGTTATCGTGTATTGAATGACTCTCGTGCGCCAACGGTTTCGGGCATCCGGAAACCGAGGTTCTGAGTAAGGGGTGAGGGTACGTGTTGGGAAGCCCACAAAGGACACCCAACCCCGCCCGCACTAGCGGCCTTTACTAAGATATCGAAAGACTCTCTAATACGCGCGTTAGTTAAACGGTGAAAAATGCTTATGCAAACATTGTTTTCCCTAAGCATGTGAATGAAATTGAAAGAGTTTCTATGTCGATTTAATGCAATTAAATCTAACGTCGAAGTTGAATTTTAGCATGCGGGTTCATTTTAGTACGATAAAATAAACAACCAAAATTGACAAAAGAAACAATAAACGGTTAGTAACGGTATAACGATATAAACGGTTTGTGCAAATATTGAATTATGTAATGATGCAAATGAGTTAATGCATGGTTTTGAAAAGACGTTTCACGTGATTAATTAGGCGCGTGTTGACCTAAGTCACAAAAAACGGTTAACGAGACTCGAATGCTATTGTAGGACTCACGGTTTAACGTGATAAAGGGCCACTCGACCGAGTCATTGTGGGACTCGACCTGTAATCCCCTAGAAAAATATAACGCGATACAGTGGCGGAAACACTGTAGAGTCGGGATTATAACACGCTGTAACTATGTTTAGATAAAAATTTAAATGGT
This sequence comes from Agrostemma githago, assembly GCA_958450325.1. Lineage (NCBI taxonomy): Eukaryota > Viridiplantae > Streptophyta > Magnoliopsida > Caryophyllales > Caryophyllaceae > Agrostemma > Agrostemma githago. Next base: position 12,655,546 of record OY288248.1, on the reverse strand, counting down.
AAAGTCAAACATTAGACCTTAAATAAATTGGCCCAAAATGAAAACATTCCACAAAGGGGGTTTAACAATCCATAATACAAAATTATTAAAATTAATCGAGCAGGATCATGTCTGCCCGCTAGCCCACACCCGGAAACATGCATACCTGTCATGTTAAAAACATAACAGCCACAATTAGTGAGGAGCAACGTCAACGTTCTCCCAGCCGTATAACAGGATCTTAAAATAGTAATTACTAATATAGGAAAATACTAAAAATGGAAAACAGTAAAACAGCATATTAAAATAAGCTTTCAACGCCAAAACCAAAATATTAAAATGGGTTTCCGAAGAAACATAAAAATATTTGCCAACCTGTAAACCAATTTATATCGATAACAAATAAAATAGTCAAAATGGCGTTATGGATAAGATTAATGTAGAATCTAGACTTTCACTAGGATAATACTAGAAACTAGCTTCGAGAACTGTAGACTTAACTCATAACAGAATCCAGTCTCTAACTAGGCAACTCAACTATAACAGGACTGCATGCAGCGAGGTCCTGGTTTAAGTAGTGCATACCCTTCCTAGACAACAAATATGTCTAGTTCAGCTGACGGCGACTAACACGATGCAATATCTAGCTTAAGGTCAAAACATACACTCTCCTGGGCGAAACTACGCCCAGTTCAACGACCAAATGTGTCCCAAATAGACACACCGGCTTTATAGCTGATGGCAAAAACGTACATCCCAGACTATATTACTCCAAACCCACACTTGTCCTTATTCCATAACTCCAAAACAAGCCATTATCGATATTCAAAAGATATAATCATTATAAACAATATGAGGATAAAAGAAGTAAACATTTATATTCTAAAAGAGGGAACTTTCTATTTTAGGAAACTTCTATTTTTTAGAAACTTTACTAAAATAGCATTATATCAAAATAATGAAAATATTAGTTCATACTAATACCACATTTTTAGTAAACGATATAGATTTATAAAACTAATACCTTCGGCCTTAACGATATTAATTATCAAAGTGAACATTTAATTTTATGAAATTATTAAAATATCGTATAAGCGTTATAAAATGATTAAAAATATCTTAAACATATTAATATTACTAATTAGGGTGTTTTCCAAAGTTATAAAGTTAAAATTCCCTAATTATTATTAGTTTTGACAATAAAATTATAAATAGGATTTTACGGCAAATATCAAATTAAATATTTGAACGTCTTTATTTAATTAACCAACAAATATATTTAGAGTATGTTAAGGGATAATTTAACTCTTAAAGTTTCAGATTTAAAGACTTTCAAAATTGCTGGAAAAATAATTCCTTTAGGTAAGACGAAGCATTTTAACGATAAATCACAATTTGTCCGAAAATCAATACTTATTAATTAAAGACTTTAATAAATAGTAAAAAAATTATGTAAAATAGTTAAAATATATTTATGGACATTCTGTCCAGAAAAGAAAATTTTACAGAATCCTAAAACTCGGTTTTTAAAGCGTTTTCTCGTTAATCGTCCAATCTCGACAATAACGATTAATAAAAATAGTAATTACAAAATGATTTAAGTATTAATGTCTAAAAATTATTATTAAACCTAAACCTAAAAATCATCATTTTCCAGAATATACTAATTTTCCAGATTTTCCAAAGTTCCAGATTTACCAACTTCCGTCAAAACCGTCTTTAAAACCCGTTTTCACAATTAACGATTCCATTAATAAAACTTATCGTTCTAACATTTTATTAAGGCACTAAAAATCATAAAATTATATTTTAATATGAAATCATCAGAATCATAATTTTTCCAGATTTAAACCAAAGACCAGAAATCGAGAATTTAAACGACAAACACGGTTTTAACGATAAACGATGATTTAAAGTGATTAATTAATTCATCCACTTAACAATTCCGAAAAATTATGAAAAAATTCAGATAATTATATTTCATCAGAAAGTTTCACCACGTCAAAAATCAGATTAAAATAAAATGTGTAGGTACTAGAACTAAAAATCGGCTTTTAATCGTTTTTGTCCGATAACGGTAATAATTCAATAATCGATATCAAAAATATCAGAAAAATACTAAATTATTAAAAATCATCAAAAACAACATTTTTCCAGAATATAAACATATATTACATGTTTAGGCCGAATATTATGATTTTACAAATTAATATGACAATTTAATCGTTAATCTCGTAAAAGCGATAAAAATACCGAAACATGCAAATTTTCAAATTTTAAAAAATTTTCAGATTTTATGACGTACATATATTGCCAAAATAAAACATAAAAATATATACATGCAAATACTCAATTAAAATCATGAAATACCGAGTAACATCGACGTTACCTCTACTCCAAGTCTGAATCGATTATATACTCATCGGACTCGGGATCATCCACAAAACCTACATCACACAAAAATCATGGTAGAAAAATACCATGAGAAAAGCTAAGAAAATCAATGGTAAATAACGATCGAAAACCCATCGATTATTACCTTAACGATAGGATCGGAAAGAGGATTAATTTTACGATAAAAATGAGACGATCAAGAATCGATTAGGGACAAAATTGGGCTGGAAAATATGGCTGAAACTCATGGCCAATATGAAGGAATTGAAGAGTATTTTCTTTGTTTAATGTGGTTGAATGAGAATGAATGAAAAGAAATGAATTGTGTGAATTGTGTGAATGAATATGATCTTAAAAATTGATGAAAACAATGTTGGATACACTTAAAAAAACCAGCCAAAATGGATTAACAAGGGTGAGTGAAGAGTTTTGCAATTAGTCACCAAATTCATTAAGGTAATCAAAATATCTAAGGCTTTAATCACTTTATAAAACCAAATGAAAAAAAATGTGAAGATGTGTGACCATGGGTGTCATGGTCTAAAAAGGGGCCAAAGAGTGCTTCTTTTAAATGTAGGTTGATAAAAATAAGAATCGTATAATTACTAAAAGCATTTCAAAGCAATTCGAGTAAACCTCGCGATAGAAAATAATTATTTACGAAACTTTGTAATAAAATGATTAGAGGCTAAATTTTTCGTAAATAAAAATATTTCTTAGTTGGAAATATTATATAAATGTGTTTAGACATTTTTGGGAAAAGAAATAACATAAATCCAAGCTTAAAACGTTAGTTCGTAGAAGAAATAGGACTCCTCGCGAATAAATAAATAGTTTGCGATGAAAATTTTATAAATAGATCAGAAAAATAAAATATTTAAAATCTTTTAATAAAATAAATAATATTTGACTTGAAAATGTTATGAAGCTTGAAAATGAAGGAAACTGAAGACAGAAAAAATAACAGAGTCATGACGGAGTCATAACGGAATAGATAACAACGCATAGAAAATTAGCGGGTGTTACACGACCGGGTGGACCTCTGAAAAAGGTTATGTCCGGATTTCATGACCCTACTCGACCGAGTAACTGACCAACTCGGCCGAGTACATTGCCACTCGACCGAGTCACTGTGAGACTCGACCGAGTGGAGGTCAAAAGACATTCTGTCTCGGTTTTTGTTATGTCACTCGATCGAGTGGTATAGGCACTCAGTCGAGTGGCACCTGTACGAACCAGGTTCGTTTGCAATTTTGTATCGGTTTCGAAATTGCTTTTGATCTTGATGATTTGATGAATTGGGCATAAATATTATGGAATTTATACTCGATTCTAAACTTGAATACTCGTTGTATCCCATATTCGATTATTGAATCGATATGGAATACTAGAGTAAAAAAAAAAGAAAATTGCTTTAAGTCGGCTTAAATTAGTTATCGCGATATGAGTAGATTTCCTCCGCGTTTAATAATGTCGTAATTCCAACGAATTGTATGACAATTACTTTAGCATCAATAGAAATCGCGATAATTTATTTATGTGACTAGATCGTTAGATTCGACGTCTAATTATGGAATTAGCATCGAATCTAAGAGTATGACGCTATGCTAGAGTTGAAAGACTTGATTCCCTCCGCATCCCGACATCACAATTAATTCTTGCGAATTGTTTGATGTCGGATCCGCATCAATGAGTTTCGACCCTTATTGCATAAAATACTTGTTTTGAAAGTTGATGCGAATATGCGATGTGGATAATGATGCAAACGAAAATAAACGAATTATTGTTTAAATTGACTTGTTTCAATAATCAAGTAATTGGGGTGTCGGAATAAGCGAACGACAACGCTGTGTGCGGTACACTTGTATATTCGGGTTTCCTTATTCCGACATCCCTCATACTCGACACAAATCGACAAGTATTTTAGTATCTTTGAGTACTAGCGTTATTAGCGATATTAGGATGCGAATAAAATATAAAAAAAACGAGATAACGACGACGATATGGACGACACGACGCGAGAAAAAGAGAAGGAGAAAAGAGAAGAGCGGGAATTGGCACCCTCAACCTACATGTTTCTTATGCTCGGTATGGACTCGTAGTGACGGCTTGCACTGGAGTTTTGAGGTATGTAGGCTAAGTTGTGGTGGTAGGGTTTCGAATTCCTAAGGCTAGGTTTAGGGCTAGAATTAGGGTTTGAGTTTGATCTTGATGAAGGTTGTAAGAGTTGTGTAAAGTTGATTAGGGTTTGTAAAGAGATGTCTCGAATGTGTGTTGCATGGGGGTGTTTATATAGGCATGGCCTAGATCCCCGGTTAGGGTTACTCGACCGAGTCAGCCACTGACTCGGTCGAGTGGCCTAGTGCGTCAGCCATCGGGCTTGAAAAAGGGCCCACTCGATCGAGTGGGTGGGGCACTCGATCGAGTGGCCCAGCTGGGTCGCGCGGGTCCATTGTTTTGGACCGTGGCTTGGGTTTTTGATGGGTTTTGTTTTTTGAGTTGGACTTTTGATGTTGTGAGGGGCTGTTTTGTATGTCTCGGAAACGACTTTGACTGGGGTTGACTCAATCGCTAAAAAATCGGTTTTATTTCCGGTGTCGGTTTTGACCCAAATTAGTCTTGTTTGACTCGGAACGGTCCGATGGGCCTGATTTTGAGGTCGTTTTGTGAGATTTATATTCCATAAGTGCATTAGCCGGCAACTAATGGTTTTGAGCCCATATCCGAGCGCGTAGAAACACGTTAGCGTCCGATCATCATCGGGTGTTTTTTGAAAACTACCATAGACACCTGGCAGTCAAAATGCGGGTGTCTACAGAGCCCCCACTCTGACTGAGGCTTGGACAAGGCGAAAGTCAGAGTAGCCACCAGGCCAATCGTGGATTGAAACCTGGCAGACTTCCGGTCGGGTCGTTTATAGTCCATTAGACTCGCGTGAAGGGCTCGCCAGCCATAAGCTAGAAGTCATACCTGAGCTAATGACGATAACTCCGTGGGGGATTGGACTTGTCGCATAAGTCCTGGGTGCGCCTGTATGTACTCCGTGGGGGAAATGCCACCTAGGGCCTTCCGCTGGGGAGGTGCGGTGGGTTGCTTGTCCCTGTTTGAGTCGTACCTGTATAAGTCACATAAAATTTGCATGCAACACGTAGGTAGTAAAATGACTCGCGCTGGGGAAAATGATTTTTGAATTTTTGAAAGTTTGAATTTTTGAAAATTTTGGAATTGGCAATTTTTGAAATTTTTGACTCTTAAATAAAATAGGAAAGTTTGGGATGAATATCTCCGTGCTAGTATCGAGACTAGGCTTGTGGCTTGATTCCGTTTAGGATTAGGAAACTGTTGTGATATGGAAAGAGGGTTGTATTTTAATGCTATAAATACCCCTTATATGCATTAAATTTTCCTCACAAATTCCTCCACAACTCCTCCCTTCTCAAGTGAAAGACTTCTTATTCTTCTCAAGAAAAAAGGCATGGGAATCGACAGGTTGACTGTGATGCTGCAGGAATGGTCCCGACGTTTTAGGGACGGGGATAGAGTGGCTTTGAATCAGACAGGTATTAGTCAACTGTACACATTCCGTCAGATGCAGGTTGATCGATACTTCCTGGATGCATGTTTGGCATATTGGGATGACATATATCATGTCTTTGCTTTCGCCCGGGGCGAAGTCTGCCCTTTACCTGAGGAGATTGCAGCTATAGGAGGATGGAACCCGATACTCCGTCCCGCTGTCCCGTACTCGATCTATGACCCAAGGAGGAAGCTTCGAAAATTTTAGCGCTTTCTCACAATGAGGTGTCCCGGATGATGGAGGGTGATAATATTTCTCTGATCGACTTGGCTGAGAAATTTATGAATCCTCTCGATGTCCGGGTCAGACCGGCTTACAGCCGTAGGGCTTTTTCTTTCTGCATGCTCCATGTTTATGCTTTCGAAGGTCGCATGGATTTGCTATCATGCATGGGAGACACCCGCCTTTTGACCATAGTGGACTTGATGGAGACTGAACACAGCCCGGCTTGGCTGATCACGGGTGAAATCATCCAAGGATTGGATAATCGCAAGAGGGATTGTAACACCCGCTATTTTTCTAGCTTTTTTATTCTTTCCGTTATGACATCGTCATAACTCTATCACATTTCGGCCTCATATTTCATCATTTTACCAAGCTTTATTTTTAGTTTTAAGTTTAATGATATTTATTTTTAATGTTAAAGATTTTAACTCTCTTAAATCCATTTATTTGGTTTTCTTCGTAAACTAATTAATTTTCCGTGAGGAATTCTATTTCTCTTTGAATTGACGTTTTAAGCTTGGATTTAAGTTATTCTTTTTCCTAAAATGTCTAAACCCATTTATATAATATTTCCAACTAAGAAATATTTTTTTTATTTACGAAAATTTAGCCTTTAATGATTTTATTACGAAGTTTCGTAAATAATTATTTTCTAACGCGAGGTTTACTCGAATTGCTTTGAAATACCTTTAACAATTTTACGATTTTCTTTTTATCAACGTACAAATTATTTTGGGACATTTTCCCACATTTTGGACCGTGACCCCCCTTGGCTCACCCCTACTACATTTTTTTTATACACTTCATTTTATTATGTTAAACATTAGATATTTATTTCTTTCTTCATTCATTTTGGTGGATTAATACAAACTCTTTACACTCCTCTCACATTCACTCTTGGCTGAAATTTTTGAGGTAATTGTACCTAGTTTTCATCAACTTTTAAGTCACCATTCATTCCATATCTCTTCACATTTTCCTCTTTATTCATTCTTCCATTTTATTTTAGCAAAAAACTTTTCTTTCTCCCTCTTTTTGGCTGGTGTTCCTGCCCATTTTCAGCAACCATTTTCGTCCATAATCAAGCTTTGATCGTCCTATTTTTGCCTTCTAAATTATCGTCTTTCTTTCCCCTTCGTTAAGGTAATAATCGATGTTATTTCCGATTGTTATTTACCTTGATTCTTTTAGTTTTCTCATGGTATTTTTGTACCATGTATGTCATGTGATTTAGGATTCTTGGTCGACCCCGAAGCCGACGAATTTATCGTAGACTCGGATTTGGATTGAAGGTAACGTCGTTGTTACTCGGTATTGCATGATTTTATTTATGTGATTGCATGTATATTTTTATATTTTATTTTTGACAATATATGTATGTCATATAATCTGGAAAATTTTTAAAAGTTGAAAATTTGCATGTTTCGGTATTTTTATCGCTTTTACGAGATTAACGATTAAATCGTCATATTAATTTGTAAAATCGTAATATTCGGCCTAAACATGTAATATACGTTTATATTCTGTAAAAATGATGTTTTTGATGATTTTTAATAATTTAGTATTTTTCTGATATTTTAGTTATCGATTATTGAATTATTACCGTTTACGGACAAAGACGATTAAAAGCCGATTTTTAGTTCTAGTACTTAAACATTTTATTTTAATCTGATTTTTGACGTGGAGAAAATTTCTGGTAAAATAGAACTTTCTGATTTTATTCATAATTTTTCGGAATTGTTAAATGGATGAATTAATTAATCACTTTAAATCATCGTTTATCGTTAAAACCGTGTTTGTTGTTTAAATTCTCAATTTTTGGTCTTTGGATTAAATCTAGAAAAAAAATATGGTTATGATGATTTCATAATAAAATGTAATTTTATAATTTTTAGTGCTTTAATAAAATGTTTGGGACGATAAGTTTTATTAATGGAATCGTTAATTGTGAAAACGGGTTTTAAAGACGGTTTTGACGGGATTTATTAAATCTGGAATTTTTGGAAATCTGGAAAAATGGTAGATTCTGGAAAATAATGATTTTTAGGTTTAATAATAATTTTTGGATATTAATACTTAAATCGTTTTGTAATTACTATTTTTATTAATCGTTATTGTCGAGATTGGACGATTAACGAGAAAACGCTTTAAAAACCGAGTTTTAGGATTCTGGAAAATTTTCTTTTCTGGACAGAATGTCCATAAATATATTTTAACTGTTTTATTTAATTTTTGTACTATTTATTAAAGTCTTTAATTAATAAGTATTGATTTTCGGACAAATTGTGATTTATCGTTAAAATGCTTCTTCTTACCTAAAAGAATTATTTTTCCAGCAATTTTGAAAGTATTTAAATCTGAAACTTTAAGAGTTAAATCATCCCTTAACATACTCTAAATGTATTTGTTGGTTTAATTAAATAAAGACGTTCAAATATTTAATTTGATGTTTGCCGTAAAATCCTATTTATAATTTTATTGTCGAAACTAATAATAATTAGGGAATTCTAGCTTTATAACTTTTGAAAACACCCTAATTAGTAATATTAAAATGTTTAAGATGTTTTTAATCATTTTATAACGCTTATACGATATTTTAATAATTTCATAAAATTAAATGTTCACTTTGGTAATTAATATCGTTAAGGCCGAAAGTATTAGTTTTATAAATCTATATCGTTTACTAAAAATGTTGTATTAACTAATATTTTTGCTATTTTGATATGATGCTATTTTTAGAAGTTTCCTAAAATAGATGTTTCCTAAAATAGAAAGTTTCCTCTTTTGGAAAGTGGTCCTTTTTCCTTTTGTTCTCTTATTATTTATAATGATTATATCTTTTGAATATCGATAGTGGCTTTGTTTTGGAGTTATGGAATAAGGATAAGTGTGGGGTTAGAGTAATATAGTGTGGGAAGTACGTTTTTGCCATCAACTATAAAGCCGGTGTGCCCATTTGGGGCACATTTGGTCGTTGAACTGGGCGTAGTTTCGCCCAGGAGAGTGTGCATTGTGCCCTTAAGCTAGATATCGTATCGTGTTAGTCGCCGTCAGTTGAACTGGATACATTTGGTATCCAGGAGGGGTGTATACTACTTAAACCAGGATCTCGCTGCACGCAGTCCTGTTATAGTTGAGTTACCTAGTTAGAGACTGGATTCTGTTATGAGTTAAGTCTACAGTTCTCGAAGCTAGTTTCCAGTATTATTCCTAGTGAAAGTCTAGCCTTGTGCACACTAACCGAATATCCATAACGCCATTTTGAATATTTTATTTATTATCGATATAAATTGGTTTGCAGGTTGGCAAATATTTTTATGTTTTTTCGGAAACCCTTTTGATTATTTTGTTTTACGCTAAATCTTATTTTAATATGATGTTTTACTGTTTTCCTTTTTACTATTTTTCTATATTAGTAATTACTGTTTTAAAATCCTGTTATACGGCTGGGAGAACGTTGACGTTGCTCCCCACTGATTGTGGCTGTTATGTTTTAACATGGCAGGTATACATGTTCCGGGTGTGGACTAGCGAGCAGTGTGGATCCTGCTTATTTATTTTTAATAATTATGTCTTATGGATTGTTCAATCCCCTTTTGTGGATTGTTTTAAATTTTGGCCATTTTATTTAAGGCCTATTGTTTGACTTTACCATTTTAATTTTACTAAGACATAGTTACAGTGTGTTTTAATCCCGACTCTACAGTGTTTCCGACACTGTATCGCGTTAGATTTTCTAGGGGATTACAGTTGGTATCAGAGCATCACTGCTCCCAACGCTTACACCTGAAATTAGGGAAAATACCAGTAAATGATTTAAACAGTAAATAAAAGTATGATTAGAAATGGGTAGAAACAAATAAGGACTTAACTGTTAGGATTATTTGTTCCTGTAACTCAATGACTAGCATTGAATATTTGTTTCTTTTATCGAGAAGAAGATGAAAGAACAAGATGCTGATATGCTGCTCCAGATCGGGACAAGACCTGCTTAGCACTCTCAACGCCTGCTGACTCGAGTAGACAACTTTCTGCCCCAAGAATGAGGTCGATGGTGACTTTTCAGCATCGGTTTAGTTTGCTCAAGCTACAGGTTAGATGATTAAGAGTAGATCCATGTTCCGTGACGTTGCAGTAGTAGATCCAGATGGAGCGACCCAAGACTTGTGTGCTCGTTCCTCTACATGAAGATGAAGTAATCCTTTTTGTTCCCCCGTGAACTCTGGAGGATTGAAGATTCTCCTCTGGTTCAAGAACTTAGTAATATAGGATCGTCGATTCTTTTCTTCCTTCCTCTATTTCTTCCAATTCTTCTCTTGTATTTTCTCATCTTCATTCTCTTGGTGAATCCTTGTTCTATTCTTCTATTCTACCATCTTTCTCTTGAGATTCTTTGGTTAGACCGGATTTTGTCTTAGTGAACCCGTGTTATAGATGTTTGAGGTTTAGTAAACCCTTGTTACCTGGTTTGAGGATTTTGAGTCTGCCCTACTTTCTAAGCAAGTAAGAAATTCTTGAGAATTAATTTGAATAGCAAAATGTTGCTTGATGGAATTAGGATGATACTTTAGGCACTGAACCTTGGGTTATAGGTTACCTTGATTATTTTGGGGTACTTAGAGTTGGATATATTTGGGAGTAGTAAGAGAGTATCTCATATTTGATGGATACCTAGTACCTAACCTAGAACCAAACTAAGGGTAACTGATAATATTACTTTGGATTCTTTACTTAATGCTTATTTAATGGATGCATCGCGAATATTTGGGATCATAGAGTATTGTTTAAGGTGTTAGACTGAGTGTTGTGGTACCATTGAAGATTTTCATTAATGTCGTTAGAAATTTTGGTTGACATAGATTACCCGTATTTCTTAAGGATTAGATCGTTGATCGTCGTTTAAGGTTGTGACCTATGAACTTTGGGGTTGAGTGATCTAACTTGGGATAAATTGTTGTTGTCCCTAGAGAAGAGAACTATCTTGCACAATCACAGTTTGGTTTTATTGTGCTGTTTTGAGGAATATTATAATACGGATCATCTTTGGGACTGTTATAACCTTAGACCAACGAGATTGTGGCTTCGTTGATTTAATAAATATTTTAGTGGTTTCGCTGTTATGATATAAAATTTGATGGAATTCTCAAAAACCTTAGTCGAATGACGTGTTTGAAGATGTGAGTATCTGTCGTTACATGTCAGGCTGAGTGTGTTTAAGGCTTGGCGTACTTTACTAACCTCTGTCTAGTGATGATGTTAAAAAAATGTGCTGATGATCATTTTGAAGTTTTTGTGTCCGGACATTGTGAATTGGTGGATTTTATTTAGTGTTCCTTACTCGAGAAATTTGATGTATACCTCGAGTTTAGACCTTATGAGCTTTGAATTTATGAGCCTTAGTGATTACAAGTTTGGGTATATTTTGATAACCGTTGGAATCTTAATTAATAGATTTGTCTAAATCATTTGTGGATTTTTACCGTACTAATTGAAATATTATATAAGTATGTAATTAAGACTTAATTTTGGAGACTATGGAAGTTGATAATTTTGGAGGCTGTAGATTGAGTATGACCACCCTGTACCGATTTTGGACTTAGCGTTATTTGATGGGCCAAGTAGGAACCCGTGTTTGTGAGAGTCGTGCTAGGAATCTCGAGATGGTTAATTTCTTCTATAATCCTCGAGAGGTATGTTTGACTCTCAACTTCGTCCTTCTTTCTGCTGCTCTCGAACTCTGTTACCGTAACTGCTGCCAATCCCTTTGACCTTTATCGATTTTGAAAACTCTTATTTTGATTTATCATTTATCCTTATTCTATTTATACGTTAATCTTTGTTTTCGAACTCCCTTATTTTACAAAATGTTTGACTAGTTTTTTTTTTGAAAAAAAAAATTATCATAAAATTTTAACATTTTGAGTTTTAATTTCTAATTGTGAAATTGACCGTTTTGTAAAAAGTTTGACTAACTTCAACTTTTCGGATATCGTGAAACTTAACCTTTTTGAATTATAATTTAAGAACTTGATACTTCACTTTTGTTTTATCTTTGGTTGATAATTATATCTAGATCCGTCTCAAAATGCCCAAATAATTTATTTTAAATTATTTCGAAATTAATTCATTTTTATTTTCAAGCAATCGGACTTTTATGAAGACTTTCATATTTCCAAAATATTCAATTTCTATATGATTATTACATAAAACGTTTTAACATTGTCGAAATTATTTTATGGTTTGATAACATTTTTGAAAACTTTCATAATTACTTTGATAACATTTTCAAAATTTTAATATTTTGAAATTAGTTTTCGTTTTATTGTTGGTGGACTTTTGAATCTGTTATTGAAAATTTTTGACGACTACTTCGATTTTTACTGACTACTTTTGATTTCTCATAACTAAATTTTGTTTCATCAGAAAATGAATATTATCGAATTTCTTAATCAAAATATTTTACTTTCATTTTGAAAATACTTTGGTTATCCTATTTCCTTCAAGTTTGTTTACAAATGTTATTTGACGTCATTGTTTTATCAAATAACTTTACTTTACGATTTCACTAATTAAAATATTTTAAACTCCGGGTAGCTTAGCCCAAATTCCTTTCGAAATAAATATTTGCATTCGATTTCGTATCACTTTGAGAGTTGTAAAAATTTTCTTTTAAAGCAAAATTCTTATGCGAATTTTTTTTTATTTTATCCTCATCTTTTCGAGTGGGATAATCTTGACTCCTTTCTTCTTATTCTTAGTTTCGAGGACGAAACTTTCTTTTAGTGGGGAGGATTGTAACACCCGCTATTTTTCTAGCTTTTTTATTCTTTCCGTTATGACATCGTCATAACTCTATCACATTTCGGCCTCATATTTCATCATTTTACCAAGCTTTATTTTTAGTTTTAAGTTTAATGATATTTATTTTTAATGTTAAAGATTTTAACTCTCTTAAATCCATTTATTTGGTTTTTTTCGTAAACTAATTAATTTTCCGTGAGAAATTCTATTTCTCTTTTGAATTGACATTTTAAGCTCGGATTTAAGTTATTCCTTTTCCTAAAATGTCTAAACCCATTTTAATAATATTTCCAACTAAGAAATATTTTTTTTATTTACGAAAATTTAGCCTTTAATGATTTTATTACGAAGTTTCGTAAATAATTATTTTCTAACACGAGGTTTACTCGAATTGCTTTGAAATACCTTTAACAATTTTACGATTTTCTTTTTATCAACTTACAAATTATTTTGGGACATTTTCCCACATTTTGGACCGTGACCGCCCTTGGCTCACCCCTACTACATTTTTTTTATACACTTCATTTTATTATGTTAAACATTAGATATTTATTTCTTTCTTCATTCATTTTGGTGGATTAATACAAACTCTTCACACTCCTCTCACATTCACTCTTGGCTGAAAATTTTGAGGTGAATGTACCTAGTTTTCATCAACTTTTAAGTCACCATTCATTCCATATCTCTTCACATTTTCCTCTTTATTCATTCTTCCATTTTATTTTAGCAAAAACCTTTTCTTTCTCCCTCTTTTTGGCTGGTGTTCCTGCCCATTTTCAGCAACCATTTTCGTCCATAATCAAGCTTTGATCGTCTTATTTTTGCCTTCTAAATTATCGTTTTTCTTTCCCCTTCGTTAAGGTAATAATCGATGTTATTTCCGATTGTTATTTACCTTGATTCTTTTAGTTTTCTCATGGTATTTTTGTACCATGTATGTCATGTGATTTAGGATTCTTGGTTCACCCCGAAGCCGATGAATTTATCGTAGACTCGGATTTGGATTGAAGGTAACGTCGTTGTTACTCGGTATTGCATGATTTTATTTATGTGATTGCATGTATATTTTTATATTTTCTTTTTGACAATATATGTATGTCATATAATCTGGAAAATTTTTAAAAGTTGAAAATTTGCATGTTTCGGTATTTTTATCGCTTTTACGAGATTAACGATTAAATCGTCATATTAATTTGTAAAATCGTAATATTCGGCCTAAACATGTAATATATGTTTATATTCTGTAAAAATGATGTTTTTGATGATTTTTAATAATTTAGTATTTTTCTGATATTTTAGTTATCGATTATTGAATTATTACCGTTTACGGACAAAGACGATTAAAAGCCGATATTTAGTTCTAGTACTTAAACATTTTATTTTAATATGATTTTTGACATGGTAAAACTTTCTGGTAAAATAGAATTTTCAGATTTTATTCATAATTTTTTGGAATTGTTAAGTGGATGAATTAATTAATCACTTTAAATCATCGTTTATCGTTAAAACCGTGTTTGTTGTTTAAATTCTCAATTTTTGGTCTTTGGATTAAATCTGGAAAAAAAATATGGTTCTGATGATTTCATAATAAAATGTAATTTTATAATTTTTAGTGCTTTAATAAAATGTTTGGGACAATAAGTTTTATTAATGGAATCGTTAATTGTGAAAACGGGTTTTAAAGACGGTTTTGACGGGATTTATTAAATCTGAAATTTTTGGAAATCTGGAAAAATGGTAGATTCTGGAAAATCATGATTTTTAGGTTTAATAATAATTTTTAGATATTAATACTTAAATTGTTTTTGTAATCCCCTAGAAAATCTAACGCAATACAGTGGCGGAAACACTGTAGAGTTAGGATTAAAACACATGACAAACTATATCTTATTTAAAGAAATGGTAAGTCAATACAAAGGCCACTTTTTACAAAAGAGCTAAATAGAAAATTCTCCAAACGGGTTATACAAATCCATAAATTACAAGAATAAAGAAAGAGTAGGATCAACGCTACTCGCTAGCTCACACCCAAAACCTAGCCGCAAATACCTGTCATGTTATAAACATAACAGCCACGTCAGTGGGGAGTAACTTGGACGTTCTCCCAGCCATATTATATCATATGAAAAATAATAGTATTATTATATCAAAATATTTAAAAAGAGAAAACATTGAAACGATATAATAAAAGTAAGCTTTCAACGAAACTTAAAGCACTTGCCAACCTGCAAGTCAAAATCAATCGATAATATAAATATATTCAAAAATGGCATTATGGAAATCAATCAGTGCAACGGAATAGACTTTCACTAGGATAAAACTCAAACTAGCTTCGAGAACTTAGTCAAAACAAATTAGACTTCGGTCTCTAACTAGGCAACTCAACTATAACAGGACTGCGTGCAGGGAGGTCCTGGCTTAAGTAATGTACACCCCTTCTGGACACCAACCGTAATCCAGTTCAACCCGACGGCGACTTACACGATGCGATATCTAAGTTTAAGGTCAAAATATACACACTCTTGAACACAAACCATGCTCAGTTCAACGACCAATGCGTCTCAACATAGACACACCAGCTTTATAGTTGATGGCAAAACGTATAACCTAGACTGTATTACTCTACCCATACACTTGTCTTCATTCCATAACTCCAAAACAGCCATTATCGATATTCAAAAGTAAATATAATCGATATAAATGATATGGATAAAAGGAATAACCATTTTATATAAAAAGTGAAACTTTCTATAAATAGAAACTTACTAATTTTAGAAACTTACTTAAAATAGACATATTATTACAGAAGATACGTAAGTTATTAAAATAAGTGAAACGTATAAAAATAGCATTTCTAACGAAATTAGCATTTTATTATTATCGTCGTTATCGTAACTTTAATATATTTCTAAATTCGTTACTCAAAATATAAAGAAAATATAATACTGTCGATATATAGTATTATATAAATAATTAGGAAATCAAATTAAAACTATTAATTTTAGAAAGGAGATGTTTTAGAAAAACGATATCAAAATTAATTGAGTCGACGAATTTTATAAATTAAACGAGATTTTATAAAGCTTTCAAATTAGTTTTAGCAAATAGATTTTATCAATAAGTAATACTGATTTTACTAAAAATAATCAATCGTAGACAAATGAGAAATTATTAGTGAAAATAGTCTCGACTAAAAATATATTTAAACAAAATCGACTATTTTCTCATTTATTAATATAACTCGTAAAACGAAATTAATTTATTAAACAAGTATACGAATCTTGATTATCATATAAAAATACGATTTTGAATGAAAATTATAAATTAACGAAATATGAAGAAAATATGAAATCGATATTATTTAGTTACTAGTGTCACGATAACCAACAAAATATTTTAACGATCGTAAATAATTATATTACTAACGATTTATAAAAAGATATCGAAAGTCGTAAAATTATTTATAAGGCATACGATTTAAAATTAATATAATTAGCAATAATATATAGCTAAAAATAAAAAACCGAAGTAAAAATACTTACTACATACTACTACTCAAACATACGATATAACATCGAGTAACGTCCTAAAGTTACCTTCAGTCAACACCCTACACGAACTCGTACACGTCCTTCTTGATCTATCCAAGCTTTATAGAAATGTCGTCCTTATGCTCCAAGTGGTAGAATCGGCAATCTTCTTGAACAGAGTCCACCACGATAATCGATAAGACAAAACAATGGAATGAGACAAGGGTATTTGACACAAGACGGAAAGCAGTACACGCACCACCGAACAGAGGACGAGAAAAAGAGTGACAAACTCACATCAACGATAAGTAATTAGCAGCATAGAGAAGGAGAAACAATCATGAAACCGACAGTAAATAGAGCCACACGAACAGGGGAATACGCATCCGAAATGACGAGCAAAGAAGACGACAGTGACCACAAATGACGGCCAAAACACGCAGCAACATCGAACCACAACAAAGGGTGGTACAGTAGCAGCACACAACAGCAAACGAAGAGGATGCAAAGAGGAAACCGAGCAATGACGAATCGGCGAAACGGGGAAAGAACAAAGCAAAAAGGGCAAGACGAAGAAGAAGAAAAAGAAGAGGAAGCGGCAGCAGCACTACGGCAACAACAAAAGTAAAACGCAGCAACAATCAACGCCAGATACGGAAGAAGAACAGGACGACAGCTAGAAGCGCACTAAAAGAAAAGGATGAAATAGATTAATGACAGCAACAGCAGACAGCAGCGACAACAAAAAAAACACAACGACAGGCGCACAACCAAGACGGTAGCAGCAGTGCACAGAGAGGACGGAAAAAGGAGAAGGAGAAAACGAATAACCCTCATGAAATTAGGCAACGGATGGCTGACAAAACGCAGCTGTGACGATGCAATACAGAGGAAAACAGAGGAGGGTCGAGTGTTATGGCGATTGATGAAGAATTGATGATGAACGAATATGGTGGCGGATGATGAAAAAGAGGATGCCAGCGGAGATGCATAAACACGCAGCAACAATAAAAAAAAGAAATGAATGCGGAGAAGAGGAAGGAAAATGAAAACTGAAGAAGAGGGATGTGTGAGGATGACAAAGAAGCAGGGGGAGTGAAGCGGTGGTATAAAAATTAGAAAAGGAAAGGGGGGTTGAATCAACACCAGTAAATAGATCGGATAGATGACAGAATTCCGTAACGAATCGGGTTAAATCAGCACCTTTAAATGAATCGGGTTGACTGATCCACAAATCAAATTAAAATCGACTTAAATAATAATAAAAAATCGGGTCGACAAATAAAATGAATAAATCAAATATTCGAGACGGAAATGAAATTTTTAGAAATAAATAATTAGACGATGAAATAGTATCTCCCGATAAATAATAGATTTTCGACGAAGTGAATTAAATTGATTTCTCGAGGAAAGAAAATAAATATTTTGACGAAACTTTAAATAGATGAGCTTTGAGCTTAATATATATAAATAAAAAGAATTTAGAATTTAAATCGTCGAAATAGACTTTCGATAAGAATTAAATTAAATGTATAAAACAAATCGAAAATAGAAATAAAAATATGTTTTAAATATAAGAAGAGTTTCCGAGTCAAATAGAATTTTAGGGGTTCGAATCGATTAAACGATAAATTTGTTTTATAATAATTTTAAGAATTACGAGTTAAATCGTAAAAATAAAAATACAAACAACATTTTAATTTAATTTAAATTTATAAAAATCGGGGTGTCACAAACTCCCGTTGCAAAAAGAATCCCTACTTACTTTCTTCCGAAAACGAATCTTTAAATCCTTTTAAATTGTTTAAGGTTGAAGTGGAGAATCAATGTCATAACTGATACGCGCATTAAAATTGCAAGATCAAATCGAGGTGGCGAGTACTATGGTAGATACACAAAGAACGGACAAACCCATTATTCATTTGCTAAATTTATTCAAGAGCATGAGATTATTGCCCAATACACGATGCATGGTAACTCTTTAGCGAATGACGTAGCGGAAAAAAGAAATCGGACATTAGCATGACATGATGTGTAGTATGAGAAGTAATGTTAATTCCATCATTTTTGTGGGTTAATTCTCTTAAGACGACAACATATATATTAAACTGGGTGCTTTCAAGGTCGTATCTAAGACGCCTTTTGAGCTATTCAAAGATTGAAAACCGAGTTTGTAACATATACGCATTTGGAGATGTCTGCTTGAAGTAAGAATTTATAGCTTTCCATTGGATATGCCAAAAAATCTCAGATTATAGATCTTACTATCCATTTCGTAGCACCAAAATTGTGGAATCGGAGAATGCTAAACATCTTGAGAACGACATGATCAGTGGAAGTGATCATTTTCAAGAAATTATTCGTGATCATTTTCAAGAAATTATTCGTGAAAGGGATTGTAATGAGCTTCCACCATTTGACTCAAGTGATAGGTTGATTGTAATTCACACTCCTCAAGTTCAACCAAGTGTTAAACGGCCAAATATCGAAACTTCACATAATGTTGATCAAAATGTGTTGAATAATCACGGGGAGGAACAAGTTCAACCTAAGGATGAACAAGCTCATTTAGAAGATCTATCTGAGAATAAAATCAGCTATATATTCCTGGTGACTATATATTGTATTTGCAATAATCGGATTGTAATGTTGAAGCCAATAATGATCCTTTGTCTTTTTCACAAGC
Source organism: Agrostemma githago (assembly GCA_958450325.1). Classification (NCBI taxonomy): domain Eukaryota; kingdom Viridiplantae; phylum Streptophyta; class Magnoliopsida; order Caryophyllales; family Caryophyllaceae; genus Agrostemma; species Agrostemma githago. The sequence continues at coordinate 12,636,354 of OY288248.1, read as the reverse complement.
CATTATTGTAAGACTAGTATGCTTGAATGAATGATTATCATTAATGAAGAACAACGTTTAAATACAAGTGATGAACACAAGACTAACTCATACATAAGTCGTAACCTAGTATCTAAAGTATTATACAGTTACCTAATAACTAGAGATATCATATCTACAATTAAGAAGAATGTCCTAAGAATATAAGAATATACTATGGAGAATATACTATGAAGTTATCCTGTATCTTTATCCTTAACACGCTCCCTCAAGGAGGACGTTCCAAGAGAGAGTCCGATCTGGCGTATAAGCGGTTCAAAAGCTGAACGAGGAAGGGGCTTCGTGAGAGGATCCGCGAGCTGATCGCCCGACGAAATGTGCTCTACTCGAAGACGGTTGTGTTGCATGTGGTCTCGAACAAAGTAGAAGGCGAGAGCGACATGCTTCATTTTAGAGTGGAAAACCGGATTAGCAGCATACGTGGTTGCACCCAAGTTGTCACTAAATATGGCAGGCGGTGAAGTGACCGCAAACCGAAGCTCAGAAAGAAGATTTTGAAGCCACATCAATTCCATCGTGGCAGTGGCAACTGCTCGAAACTCGGCCTCAGTAGTGGAGAGAGCAACCACTTGTTGCTTACGGGAAGACCAAGATATGGGATTTCGGCCTAGATAGATAATGAAACCAGTAGTGGAGACGTAGGATTTTCTGTCACCTGCCCAATCAGAATCACAGAACGCATGAAGAGATAAAGGAGAACTGCGGAATAAATTGATACCAACCTGAAGAGTGCCTTTCAGATAACGAAGAAGTCGTTTCAGAGCCAACCAATGAGACACCTGGGGATCCTGCATAAATTGAGCTAGCCTATTGACACTGAAAGCAATGTCAGGACGGGTAAGGGATAGGTATTGGAGACTTCCAATTAAGGCACGGTAATCAGAGGGTTGGGTGATAGATGCACCGGTGGAGTGAAGAAGAGGTGGGTAGGCGGCCATAGGGGTAGTAGCCGGTTTGCAGTCAAGCATGGAGGAGCGGGTGAGAATGTCATGGATATATTTGGTTTGTGTTAGTTGAAGACCAGTGGAAGTAGGGGTGACCTCAACACCTAGAAAATATGACGGGAAGCCGAGATCCTTTAGGGAGAAACGACGAGCAAAAGCAACAAGAAATGACGAGATGGCCGAAGATGGAGGGCCGGTAACAATAATATCATCTACGTAAACAAGAAGATAAATAGTGGTAGAGTTATTGTGAAATAAAAATAGAGAAGGGTCAGAATGAGACTGGGAGAAACCATAAGAGACAAGATAATTGTGAAGTTCAGTATACCAAGCCCGTGGAGCCTGCTTTAGGCCATAAATGGCACGGGTTAGGCGGCAAACACGAGTAGGAGAAGTTGAATTGACAAAACCAGGAGGTTGTGACATATATACAGTTTCGGTGAGCGTACCTTGAAGAAATGCGTTGTTGATGTCTAGTTGTCTGAGGGACCAACCACGAGCAAGAGCTAATGCAAGGAGCAGACGAACTGTGACGGGCTTAACAACCGGGCTGAAAGTTTCTGAGTAGTCTACCCCCGGACGTTGGTGGAATCCTTTAGCAACCAGACGAGCCTTATATTTGTTATTGGTGTTGTCTAGATTATATTTAATCCTGAAGACCCAACGACAACCTATGACATTATAGGAGGGGTTAGAGGGGACAAGAGTCCAGGTATTATTTGCCATAAGGGCAGAATATTCTGACTCCATGGCAGTACGCCATTGGAGATCAGCAAGGGCAGATTTTAAAGTGATAGGTGCGGAATTGGTGGTGGAGACGTGGGTAAGGGCAGCATACTTAGGATTTGGGACCCGTATGTTGTTCATTGAACGAGTCGTGGGTCGATTGGGTTCGGGGTGAGGCGAGGCAGCATCTGCCGTGGTAGTGGATGACGAGGGGATAACGTCTGTGGTAGAGGGTGAGTCGGCAAAGGGAGGTCGGGTGGTGCGAGTCCTGCGCGTGTAGACGCGTAGAGGGGTCTCGGTGATAGGTGGTGGCGGAGGAGTGACCACCGCAGGGGGGTGGGAGATGTGGGTGGCGTGAGTGGTGTGTCCGTGAGAGGAGGGGCTGACGCGGTGGGGGCAAGAATAGTGACAGACCCGGTGCACCAATCGGACACTGAAGAGGTCGGGGGGTGATGGGAGAATTCGATGAGAATGGAAAGTGATTCTCAACGAATTGTACGTGTCTAGATGTGTATATGCGATTAGTGGTGAGGTCGAGACAGTGATAGGCACTCTGGGTGGGAGAGTAGCCTATGAAGACACACGGTTTAGACTTAGGGTCAAGCTTGTGTTTATTGTAGGGACGAAGCCACGGATAGCATAGACACCCGAAGCTACGTAATTTATTGTAGTTTGGACTATGTCCAAAAAGTTTGAGGAAGGGAGAATTATTATTAAGATTGCGAGTAAGCATGCGGTTGATAAGATAAACCGCCGTGGTGAACGCATAGGACCAATACGTAGTGGGCATACTCGCATGTGAAAGTAAGGCAAGACCGGTCTCGACAATGTGACGATAACGTCTTTCGGCGAGACCATTGTGTTCGGGGGTGTTGGGAGGGGGAGTGAGATGTGTTATACCATCATTAGTGATGGAGGGGGTGAGTTTAAGATATTCCCCTCCATTATCAGAAAATATTTGAATAATTTTAAGGTTGAAAAATTTTTCAATGAGCGCACGAAACCGATTAAAAATAGTAGAAGTGTCAGATTTATTTTTCAGGGGATAAATCCAAGTATAACGAGTAAAGTGGTCGACAAACACAACAAAATATTTAAAACCATCAATAGATTGAATAGGTGAAGTCCAAACGTCAGAATAGAGTAATTCAAATGGTTTATTTGATTTTAAAGTATTAATAGCAAAGGGTAGTTTATGACTCTTGTGAGTCAAGCAAGCATTACAATGCGCAACTTTATTTGAAAAATTTAAATTAGCAAGTTTAGATATATGACTAATAATAGGAGACGAGGGGTGACCGAGCTTGTGATGCCAAAGGTGAGTGGATTCGGTGGAGGTGAGATGGACCGTGGGAAGAGGGTGGACCGTGGGGGTGGGATTACTCGGACAGCACAGCTCGTACAGGCCCGCCTTAAGGTGTCCTCGCAATAGCTCCTGACCCGTCGATCGATCCTTTAAGACACAAGAATTACTAGAAAAATTAGCAATTGCATTATTATCAAGGCAAAATTGAGAAACTGAAATGATATTTTTAGTGATATAAGGGGCATGAAGAACTTTATTGAATTTGAGAGAAGTGTGAGAGAGAGAAAGGGAAAAGGAACCAATATTAGCAATGTGTAGAGGAGAGCCATCTCCAACCAAGAGATCGTCGGTCCCGTCATAAGGGGCATGCAAGGCAAGATTGTTGAGGTCGTGAGTAATATGGTGAGTAGCACCACTATCTATGATCCATGGGGATGGGGTGGCGGCTGTGACAATGTTGGCACGAGGCGGGTTATTACGCGGGTTGGTGGGACGTGAGGGAACGATGATGTGTGGGTGGAGGGATTTGAATGTGACACAATTATTAAGATAATGACCTTGGGTGTGGCACCATTGGCATTTACCCTTAAAAGGGGGGAGACTTTGGTCGACAGGGGTAGGGAGGATGGCGGGTTCGGTGGAGGGACGGGGCGGGTTACGGGTTTTCTGGTGATACACGGCATGGGCAGACGCGAGGGAGTGAAGATTGGTGATTGGGGAGTGTTTGAGGGATAGATCGTATTGAATGAGACGCTCATGAAGCGCCTCAAAGGAAATAGTAGTGTCACGATGCTTGACAGCGTCAATAAGAGACCGATATTTTGCAGGATCGAGCCCTTGAAGAACGGTGGCTACGACATCTTCATCATCTAAAGGCTTCCCAAGTTGAGCCAATTCATCCACAGAGGTCCTGATAGTCTGCATGTATTCTGTTGCAGAGAGATCATCTTTGACAATAGATTTAAGACGGTCATTGAGTTGCATGATGTGGCCTCGAGAAGGATTTGCATATGTGGTACGGAGAAGCGTCCACATCTCGGCCGAGGTGCTGCAAGGATTGAGAAGCGGGGCAATTGCCGCGCAGACCGTGCCACGGAGGGCTGCCTTCAGTAGCGAGTCTTGGCGCATCCAAGTCTCATAGGCAGGGTTCGAAGTGGTGACCGGCTTATCATCATTGGAGGTAATGGTTTCCGGTGGGCACTTATGGGTTCCATCAACGTATTTGATGAGATCGAACCCATAAAACAGGTCGGAAAGGGTATTACACCAGCCACGATAAGTGAGGGGTGTTAGTTTTTCAATGCCAGCAAGCTCGATGGCAATGAAGGTTGTCGCAGAATTGTGAGGATTCGCGAAAATTGTGGCTGAACCGGTCATGATGACGTCTTAGGGTGGCGAGAGTGCCGAGGAAGAGGATGAAATTTTGTTGTTAGTTTTTGTGAGTGGAGCGGTTAAGCTCTGATACCATGTAAGACTAGTATGCTTGAATGAATGATTATCATTAATGAAGAACAACGTTTAAATACAAGTAATGAACACAAGACTAACTCATACATAAGTCGTAACCTAGTATCTAAAGTATTATACAGTTACCTAATAACTAGAGATATCATATCTACAACTAAGGAGAATATCCTAAGAATATAAGAATATACTATGGAGAATATACTATGAAGTTATCATGTATCTTTATCCTTAACAATTAGTCCTACGAATTCAAAATTATGGATGAGAGATTAGATGAATTATATGGCATCTAATGGAGTTTGTCATCTCGTCGAATTGCTTAAAGATGTAAAAACCATTGGATGTAGTAGTGAGTCTTTAAGATAAAGAAAAACCCACTTGGCAACATCGAGAGACATAAGGCAAGACTCGTTGCTAAATAATTTACTCAAGGGAAGGAATCGATTACACAAAGACTTTCTCTTCTATGTTAAGTAAAGATTCTCTCAGAGTTGTCATGGCATTAATAGCTCATTTTGACTTCGAGCTACATCACATGGATGGGAAACCGACTTTTCTCAATGCAGATCAAGAAGAAGTTTATATGAAACAACTTGAAGGATTCTCCTCGAGTGATGATGAGTATTTGGTTTTTAAGCTAAATAAATCCACATACATGGTTTGAAACAAGCTTTCCAATAATGGTATAAGTTCCCTGAAGTGATTTGTTCATTCGGTTTCGAAGAAAATATTATGGATCATTGCATATACCTTAAGGTCAATGTGAGCATGCAAGGTTTGTTTCCTTGTATTATATGTAGATGATATTTTGCTAGAAACCAATGATAAAAGGATTATGATATGATGTGAAACAATTTCTTTCAAGTAACTTCGATATGAAAGGTATGGTCATTTGGACGATACATCTTATGTCCTTGACATTAAGATCCGTAGAGATAGATCCCGAGGCATTTTAAGCTTATCTCAGGAAGCATATATCAACAAAGTAATTGAAAGGTCCAAAATGAAAGATTGTTCACCAAGTGTAGCAACCATTGTGAAAGGTGACCTATCTAGTTTGGATCGGTGCCCTAGGAATGACATTGAAAGAGAACAAACGCAAAATATTCCTATGCTTTATCTGTTGGTAGCATTCAGGATTGTACCAGGTCACCTGACATTGCATATGTTGTTGGGGTCAAAGTAGAATATTTAATATGCTTTCAACCATTTGCACTGATCCGTGACATTTACTCGTCAGCCTTGTCTATATTGACCTGTGTCCATTAAACTAAAGCACCAAAGAGCTAGTGAAGCTGAACAAAAGTTAGCCCTGTCTCTCGACCTGTTGTCCTGGCCACCTCCTGTTAAAAAAGTGCACACAATTAACACAAACCAACCCAAAACAAAATCATAGTCCGTAGTCCAAAAACCCGACTCTGATACGCAAAAAGTAGTGAAAACTGAAAACTTACCATCAAATATTACACCATCAATTCAGCTACTCTCTACTCTCTACCACAACAAACTGCAAAGTTTATAGTAATAGGATTATGAAAAAAGGACTTCAAACTAAAATTAGATAGCAAACTGCACAAATGTCTGTAATAGACAAGATGGGACAAAAGGGGGTCTGCCCTCAACAGAGCCAATGTTCAAGTTCCAAAAAACATTATTACTACCCTTACTATCTTCTGCGCACGCCTCTGTCCATGCGATGATCCTCGCATATTTGACGCCAAACCCATACTTCGGGGTGACGCACCCCTTCCAGGTGATGACCTAGCTAGCAAACCTTGCAAATCTTTCACCACGCCCGGGTCTAAGAAGTGTAGAGTACCTTACTTATTCACCCCCTCCTTATAAACCATGCAATGCATGGCATTTGACATCTAGAGGTGTGGAGTAAATTTAGGTGTTTCAAATTATGTGTTCAGTGCGGAGTTGGGTGGTAGTCGGGGTGGTACTAGCACGTGGCACTGAAGTGTGCTCGTGGAGTTTATGGGATGTGAAAAATAAGCAGCATCGACGCGGAAAGCAAAGTAGTGATGAAAAGCAAAACTAATCAACCGAGCCAAAAAACTAGTCGCAATATAAGCTGGTAGGACGAATTGAGAACATACATAGAGCAATCAAGCTGGTGAAGCAGGTTATTCTGCAATGTTGGCTGCTTTCCTTTCTTTGAATGATTAGTGTTTTGGTAAAACAATGCTTACAGTATGGGCAACATAACTCGTACTCTCCTTCCTCCATGCTTTTCCTAAGACTTTCTGGCTTGAGTTCTGCAACATTGAATTCTCTATTTAGTTTCAAAATGCACAGGGAACACCAAAGAGATCAAGACATGTTCCAATGAGGAGCTAGGCGCGCCTCACATGCGCACATTTTGAATTTTAAAGACACCTACAGTGTAAACTCCAAATAAATAAAAGTATAAAGGTAATACTGCAACTTACTAGTTGTCATTTTTCAGCTTTTGTGCAAGGCGTGCTATGGATGTTAAGGCATGCCTTTTTAAACCAAAGTTTTTTCATGAATCCCCCATTTCTAATTGCTGTATAAATGTGTTCATTCGTCAGAATAATCGGACAAAGTGTATGTTTTCCTACCTTTTTGGTAGCTGGAATACCCTTGTGATAATTCTCCTTGAACTTCAGTTTTTACAGCAGTGCACGTATTGTAAGAGCTATTCATATCTATAGTACCATCATTTTTGCATTTGAGATTCACTGCATCTAAGCCTGCACTTCAACCATCGAGTATAAAAATCTGTACTTGTCATAGACTCATAGTGGCTGAGCTACTCAATAACCTGCGGGATTGTAAAAACCCTCAAGTTTTGGGTCATCACCTAGAAGACTGCAAATTGCTTACTAGCGAAACATAATAATAAAATCATGTAGGAGACTATAAGTAGACGTGGCACTGTGTGTAATTCTGGCCGGTTTTCGGTCGAGTTTAACGGATCGAGTCACATCAGGTTCATGTTTTAATCTCATCATATAGATAAGTCGGATTCAATTCGGGTTATAAACTTATAATCAGGTCAGGTCCATTTAAGTGATAGGTTGGGATCATATCACATTAAGTCTGCTCTACTAACAATAGACAGTAAAACAAGGGCCTAAACTATCAAATTTTTTTGAGACCCTGAACTTTGAAAAGGTTAACTTGTGATACTTAGAACCGCTAACTTGACTTTTGAAGTTTGTGATACTTACTCCTCTGTATGATATTCTGAGTTCCAAAATCTTCAGTGTACAATTGTGTTATTTTATCTTGTTTGTCATCGTTGACGATTCCACATTCTCTCACTTCAGCTTCTCTATTTACAGTAACATTTTCACAGAAAGAACTTCCTTCTGATATATCACCATATCTTTTGGTGTCTTCTGGATGCAATCCTGCAAGTTGCCGAGTTTTTGTTTATTGAATATTTCAGTGATTATATGGTCAATTCTCTATATAAAGAGTGTGATTTCTCTAACCAGCTTATTTCAAGTTTTATGTAAGCATTTTCTTCAAATATGTTGCATTAATCTTTGGAGAAAGTGTTGAACATGTATATTAATATGTTTTTACATATGCAGTGTATGTACAGCATACCTTGTTCATCTACAGAGTTTCCATATGTCCCGTCCAAAGCTTCGTATTTGACACAATGGCAACTAGCATTCTTTGCATCTTCTGCTCCATTATATTCGTCTTTGCAGACCCCTGCAAAGAACCAGCCAAATTTCAAGTCATAAGGTAGACAAACGTTCGTTGTGACAAGCTATATTTATATTAAATTAAAAACATCTAGTTATGTCAAATACGAAGCTGAAGAAGTTGGGTACGAGAGCATGTAATGCGCCTGATTCACAGAAGAATGAGATAAAATTGGAAGGACTCACAGAAGATTAGCACCGGAACATGTTATGCGCCAGAATCAGATGATATGCTAATCTTCCGTGTATCCTTCCGATTTTATCAGACGTCCCAATGGGACAAAAATAAAACTTCAAGTTGAGTTTAACATATAGGCATCGAGCTCATTGGCTACCTTGTTCGTTGCTGAAGTCTGCAAGTGTCTTGTCTTGGATTTCATACTCAAGATTGAAGTCAACAACAAAAGGAGCATGGTTGGCAAATTTAGGTTCTTCATCTTCACTTTCTCTGTATTCTGAATGCAAAGCTGCATATTTCAGTTTATCTATTAATTTCACAGACAACTTAATATCAGCGTCCCAGTACTACAGTCTATGATGGGTATGGGGGAAAGTGTTGAAACTTTTAGTACTCCTGCTTGGGAATGAACTATAATGATAAAATCAGTGCCTGTGGCTAGATCCTAACATTGAAATCTTATTATCGTAAATTTGTAGAAGGGTATTATAATCACTGAAGGAAATGTCAACATTTTTTTTGGCCACGAAAGTAAAACTTGCAACAAAAGAAGCATAAGAGAATCATTGATGTAACAAAAATACAGCTTTCAAATTCATTGCCTAGAGATGTAAGTCTTTTGTTTCGGGTTTCATTCTCATCAAGATTGGAGTCCACAACAGGAGCAGTGTTGGCAACTTTAGACTTGTCATCGTCACTTTCAGTGTTTCCTGGATGCGAATCTGCATATTTCAGGGAGAGGAGCAATTTAACATTCAACAACATGGGAGCGATCTACTAAACCTTCACTGGCATGCACGTTATGAGTTCAAAGAGTTTTGATCTATCTATAGCTTGGTTCAAAGTCACTTCAAATAAGCAAGAAATCAACATAAATCAGGCCAAATCCTTCAAATTCTTAATGAATCACATTATCCCGAATATCGACTCTTCTGAAATCTGTAAGTATGCTCCTACCTGTTGGTTGGATGGTCTCACTGCCCACAAGCTCATTATAAATTCCTGTCTCACAGTCAACAATGGAGTTGTCCACTCCACTTTGTTGGCATTCAACTGAAACACCAGCATCGACGTCACTACCTGGATTTAAGTCTTGTAGATCATCACCCTCACTCTTGCCCTGACCTACAGATGTCACAGTCGTAATCATACTTCTCTAAAATTTCAGTTTTTATAAAGATACTGGTCAATCCCTATATAAGAGAAAAGAATGTTAACTGCAATATCACTCTCCATATTGAAAATGAAACGACACATGATGAACAGCATTTTCATAGTGCCTGAAGGGACCCCAGGCCATAGAGGGTGGGAGAAGGGTGGACCTATCGTCTCTCGAACGGGTCCGGCGGTCGGGTTTCGAGTTTAGTCATTTTGGGTGCATGTAAAATAAGGGCCGGGTGTATTTTGGGTTTAAAAAATATGGGTTTTATACGTGTTTCGGGTCTAATACGGATCATATTAACGCCTTTTTCAAACGTTTATTTTCTTTACTTTTTTATTATAAATACAAATTTACTCTTAATTGGAGTATTAATTATCTAATTTAATACTCGGTATATGCTAGTAAAAATAAACACGTTTTATTTACTGTAATATTTTGTTTGATATATATTAGATATTGCGTACCTATAGGAACTAGGAAGTACGTATAAGTTGTTACTTCAAACTTGCTACACATATATAACAAACATTACCTAGATTTATTTAATGCGGTGATCATTCTAATAATCATGTGATGCAAATATGCTTTAAAACATAAATAAGCATATTTAATCTTAAAATTTTGAAAATAAACAAATATTTATTAGTTATTGGTACTATGTACTTTGAGAGATGTTAGCCTATAATATTACAAGTAATATTTTAATCCTACTTTTCGCTGATAATTTTTGTTAAGATAATCTCCATGAGCAAAGAAGAGAAACTATATCATTTTCTAATGGGATCCATAATTAAATTGTCTTAATTTCATTTATAAACAACTATCCTTACTCCTCCTAACTGTTTCAAGTATTCGAGTGAGCATGTACTCTATTTTCTTCTGTTTTTCAGTTACATGAATAAAATACACAACTGTCACAACCTAATTAAACCACAAATCACAGGTATGTGTATTCGTGCAAACCAGGCCGAGCGTAGACAACTATACCTTGTAGTGATTCAACACAAAGAGGTTTCAGTGTTTTAGGTGACAGATATAGTAGCAGTTCACTAAGGGGATCATTCATGTTATCGCTATATGGAAGACTCTATTGAGAATAAAGATACTGTATAATATTTTGTTATTATATTCACATTGTAATCTTATGTATTGTTAGTATGTTTACATACTCTAGATTCTAGGTTACAGCTCTCCTAGTCTAACTCAATTGTTCATACTGTGTATTTATACATGTTTGATCATTAATACAATTACTCATTCATTCCCATAACTTCTACATGGTATCAGAGCCAAAACGCTCCACCCCAAAACTCTAAAATCTCTTTTCCTCTTGTGCTCAAATCGACCCTCTGTCATCATGACTGGGTCAGCTACTCTATCCCAAATCCTCATGATACTACAACTTCCTTCGTTGCTTTTGACCTCGCCGGAATAACCAAACTTACTCCATTGACGTACCGCGACTGGTCTGGAACTCTTTCCGATCTGCTGTTCGGTTTCGATCTCATCAAATATGTTGATGGATCGTTCCCTTGTGGCCCTGTCCTCCCAAAACCATTACCGACAGCAAGGATGACAAAGTTGTCCCCTCTCCCAATCCTGCGTATTTAACTTGGATGCGTCAGGACTCACTTCTTCGGGCAGCCCTTCGCGGGTCCGTTTGCGACACTATCGCTCCGCTTCTTAACCCATGTACTACTTCTGCCGAGATATGGAAATATCTCAGTACTACTTACGCGAGTACTACTTACGCGAATCCGTCCCGTGGACACATTATGCAAATTAAGAACCGTCTCAACTCTATTGTCAAAGACGATCTCTCGGCCACCGAATACATGCAAGCTATTCGGTCCAGTGTTGATGAATTGGCACAGCTTGGAAAGCCCATGGATGACGAGGACGTCATTGCTAGGGTCCTCGATGGGCTTCATCCCACTAAATATCGCTCGCTCATTGACGCCGTTAAGCATTGGGATACTACAATCTCGTTTGCTGCTCTTCATGAGCGTTTAATTCACATTGATCTATCCCTTAAACACAGCACCTCCCCTGCCTCCATCCACGAACCCACTTCCGCCCACGCTGTATACCACAAACAGCCTCAAAACCCACCTCGCTCCTCACAAACATCCTCTTCTGGACCCGGTATTCTGCCCACCCTAATTGACCCCACTACCCCTCCCTTCAAGGGTTGTTGCCAGTGGTGTCATGCCACTGGTCACTTCCTTTGAAACTGTCCCCCCCTTCAGGTCTCTTTATCCCTACATCACCGTCCCACCTCGCCCGTCCAACACCCGTGGCCCCCCTCAGGCTCACTTGGTTACTGCCACGCCCTCTGTACCGCCCTCCCCTTGGATTATAGACAGTGGCGCTACCCACCACATCACTTCTGACCTCCACAACCTTTCCTTTCATGCCCCTTATGACGGGACCGATGATCTTTTGGTCGGAGACGGCTCACCTCTACATATCGAAAATATTGGTTCTTTTACTCTCTCCCTACCCTCTCATAATCCTCCTAAATTTGAAAACGTTCTTCACGCCCCCTTCATATCTAAAAATATTATTTCCGTTTCTAAATTCTGTAGTGATAATAACGCAATCGCTTATTTTTCTCATGATCATTGTGTCTACAAGATCGGCTGACGGGACGGGAGCTTTTGCGAGGACGACTTAAGCTTGGTTTGTACGAATGGGTGAACCGGAGTCTTTCTCCTGCCGTATACCTCGTCGCTTGCACATCTTCCCATGTTTGGCACCACAAGCTTGGTCACCCATCTCCTACTATTATTAGTTCTATTTTTAAAACTGCTCGCTTAAATTTCTCTGATAAATTCTCGCACTGTAATGCCTGTTTGACTCATAAGAGTCACAAACTGCCATCCATCTTCTATTAAAAGAATAAGGGAAGCTAGAAATACGCCTACGTGTCAACACCAGAGTAAAAATTTTCCCGCCCAATACCTTTATCACATATATATGGTAAGTATATTAAATAATAACATAATTAATTTGTATAGAATAATAAAATTACCATATATACTATTGTACAAATAATAGACTCATATTTATATATACTCATATACCAAACTATCTGTAATATTATATTGTACAAATTACTATTACCATCCATACAAATGTATAAATTACATTAACTTGGAGATAAAAAAAATTTGATTTCTCTGAGTCGCAATTTTATTTTCAAAATGAGTTTTTAATTTAATTTTAAAATAATATACAAAATACAAAGTACGGAGTATATCATTAAACTCCTCATATATGAAAAAGTTTCACAAATTATACATGAAGACACAGTCTCACACAAAAAATACACTTAAGACATTGTAAAATGATCTTTCATTTACGTGATATTGAAGGAAGTTTCACGACATGTTAACTACTAAAAAAATCATTATTATACTACATTTTTTAATAAATACTGAATACATTTTACGGTATATTGAAGATAAAAGTGAGTATGTCAAGTTACGAGCTGACATATACGAAGTATAAATATTATTGACATTATATTCACTAAAATATCATTTAATGACATTTCAAAAATATTTTCTTATATCTGAAGTACCATTTGATAGATACATTTAAAATTAAAATATTGGATCCTTAATTTTAAATCTTAAAAAAATATAATACTATAAAATAATTTTTTTATTAACATCGTGCATAATTGCACGGGGTCTATACTAGTTTTCTATTAACACTTTACGTTCTACTAAACCGCTAGAATTAATTTACTCCGATGTTTGGACTTCACCCATTAACTCAATTGATGGTTTCGAATATTACGTTGTCTTTGTCGATCATTTCACTAGGTACACGTGGATTTATCCCTTAAAACAAAAATCCGACACCTCTAATATTTTTAATCGCTTTCGTTCTCTCGTTGAAATTTTTTTTAATTTACCTATCACTCAAATTTTTTCGGATAATGGGGGAGAATATCTTAAGCTAACCCCCACCATCACCACTGATGGTATTACTCACCTCACTTCCCCTCCTCATACACCCGAGCACAACGGTCTTGCCGAAAGACGTCATCGTCATATCATTGAGACCGATCTTTCCCTTCTCACCCATGCTCACATGCCCACTACCTATTGGTCATGTGCCTTCACCACCGCGGTTTATCTAATAAACCGTATGCATACTCCCATTCTTGACAACATTGCCCCTTTCACGAAACTCTTCGGACGTAGTCCGAATTATACCAAGTTACGGAGCTTTGGGTGCTTATGCTACCCTTGGCTCCGTCCCTATACCAAACATAAACTCGAACCCAAATCGAAACCGTGTATTTTTATCGGGTACTCCCCGACTCAGAGTGCCTACCATTGTCTTGACCTGACTACCAAACGTATTTACACGTCCCGACACGTTTAATTTGTTGAAGAAAATTTTCCGTTTGCCTCTAATCCCTCGACTACCTCGACTATCCCTCTTACTATTCTACCCACGTCTTCTGTCCCTATTACTAACCCACCCTCACCCCCTACCAATCCTCCTGTATCTCCTGCCAACTCACCAGTAGCTTAGCTTCCCCTCTCTGTGTCTACAGTTGTAGGACGAGTTGTAGACCGCGTCCTCCCCCCCCCCCCCCCCCCTCCCCCACCAATCCAGCCCCACCTGTCCCACTCACTCCTTCAACTCCTTCAACCGAGTCTGCTGTTTCTACGAAATCTCCACCCATCACGGATTTAAATCCCCCTGCCATGGTCGAACCTAATCTGGCCCCTCTTACCCGACCCACAACACGTCTTATGAACAAAATTCGTGTTCCCAATTCTAAATATGTTGCGTTAGCTCATGTCTCCACTAACACCTCCGCACCTGTCACCCTTAAGGCTGCACTTGCTAACCCGTAATGGCGTTCCGCCATGGATGCGGAGTATTCTGCTCTTATTGCTAACAATACCTGAACTCTTGTCCCGGCTGACCCTTCTTACAACGTTGTAGGTTGTCGTTTGGTCTTCCGTATTAAATATAACTCCGATAACACCATTAATAAATACAAGGCTCGTCTTGTTGCCAAAGGCTTTCACCAACGACCAGGAGTAGATTACTCGGAAACGTTCAGCCCAGTCGTCAAGCCGGTTACAGTTCGTTTGATTCTTGCTCTCGCTCTCGCTCGTGGCTGGTCTATAAGACAACTTGACATTAATAATGCCTTCCTTCAAGGTACGTTAACTGAAACCATTTATATGACTCAGCTTCCGGGCTTTATTAACCCCACCAACCCCAATCACGTGTGTCGTCTCACTCGGGCCATCTATGGGCTCAAACAGGCTCCACGGGCCTGGTACACTGAACTTAAGACATATCTTATCTCCTATGGTTTCTCCCAGTCTCAATCCGACCCCTCCCTTTTTATACTTCATCACAAATTAAATCCTATTTATCTTCTTGTGTATGTTGATGATATTATTGTCACAGGTCCTCCTTCCGTCTCGCTTACATCATTTCTAGCTGCCTTCTCTCGTCGTTTTTCACTAAAAGATCTTGGTTCCCGTCATATTTCTTAGGCGTCGAAGTCACCCCCTCCTATTTCGGTCTCCAACTCACACAAACCAAATATATTCATGACATTCTTACCCGCGCTTCCATGCTTGACTGTAAACCTGCTACCACCCCCATGGCCGCTTACCCTCCCCTGCTCCAAACCTCCGGTTCACCTATCTCTTAACCTTCAGACTATCACACTCTTATCGATAGTCTGCAATATTTGTCTCTTACTCGTCCTGACATTGCTTTCGGCGTCAATAGACTTGCGCAGTTTATGCAGGATCCTCAAGAATCCCATTGGACGGCCCTTAAATGACTTCTCCGTTATCTCAAGGGTACTCTCCAGGTTGGTATCAATTTATTTCGCTCCTCTCCTCTTTCACTTCACGCGTTTTGTGATGCAGATTGGACAGGTGACAAGAATACGTATGTTTCTACCACCGGTTTCATTGTGTATCTCGGTCGCAATCCCATCTCTTGGACCTCTCGGAAACAGCAAGCTGCTGCCTTATCCACCACGGAAGCTGAGTTCCGTGCTGTTGCCACCGTCTCTATGAAAATTATGTGGCTTCGTTCTCTACTCTCCGAACTTCGCTTAACTATAACCTCTCCTCCTGCAATTTACTATGATAATTTAGGCTCTACTCACTACACCGCCAATCCAGTCTTTCATTCTAAAATAAAGCATGTTGCCTTGGCCTTCTACTTTGTCAGGGAGCATGTTCATAATGGTCGGCTTCGTGTCGAGCATACATCCGCGGACGACCATCTCGCTGATGCACTCACTAAACCTCTTCCCCGTCCGGTGCTTGAACCGCTTCTCTCCAAGATCGGTCTATCCTTTGGATCGTCCTCCTTGAGGGAGCATGTTGAGAATAAAGATACTGTATAATATCTTGTTATTATATTCACATTGTAATCTTATGTATTGTTAGTATGTTCAATACTCTAGATTCTAGGTTACAGCTCTCCTAGTCTAACTCAATTGTTCATACTATGTATTATACGTGTTTGATCATTCATACAATTAGGCCTCGTTTGGTTCATTCGGGAACTTATTTCCTGGAGGAAGTTGCAATTACCAGGAAGTTACTTCCCACATCAACTTCCCGGGAATGTGCAATATTTGTTTGGTTGACATCCTGGAATTCACACTTCCCGGGAATTGAATTACTGCATCTTGTTTGGTTAACTCGAGTTAATTCCCATGATTTTGATTACGATGACTATTATGCCCTTTATTAATTAAGGGTATAAAAACTTATGATTTTTTTTCAGCAACTTATAAAATATCTAAAATTGTCTTCCCTATAATATGCAGTCGTAACCAAATTACATTAAAAAAAAGAATGACAAAAAAATATATTATATAACAAGATCGTAAACAAATTGCATTAAAAAAAATGACAAAAAAAAATATTATATAACAAGATCGAAGAAAGTAATTTAACATGAATGATTTTGGCGGGTAAAATGCTTTTTTTAGAAGAAGTCAATGAAGAAGAGTTGAGAAGAAAAAGTAGACGGAGAATTGAATGAGAAATTAGGGTTATAAAGTGAGAAATAGATGGGTAAAGAAGGGTAAAAAGTCATTTGAAGGAATTGGAATGTGGGAAGTGCAACTCACCGAGGGGGGTCGGTGAGCAACTTCCCGCATCATGCAGGAATTGGAACTGATGGGGTAAGTTTGAGTTCCCCCATTTTTGTATTTTTGGGTAAACAAACAACTCCCCGCAATTCATGGGATGTTGCAATTCCCGGGAAGTGAGTGGGCAACCAAACAAGGCCTTACTCATTCATTCCCATCCCATAACTTCTACAGACTCTAGGTTCTAAGGTACTCTAACGTATCATATAAGAAAGAAATCAAACAAAAACATAAGGTATATCATAACTTCTGTACCTTGTTCACTGCTAATAGCTTCAGACAACAGGCCAACATCAACATCTATGTCTCCATCATCTTCGATTCCACCCTCGCTAGGCGTTGCATCTACATATATTCAATTGGTTTAAACTTCACACACTGGAATACACATGTGCAACTTGAATTTTAATCCAGAGAAAAGTGTTTGTGAAATTGGTAATCACGCATAAAACAGGTCTTCGCCACCCATGACTCCACGGACCACAATGAGGAGAGATGTCACTAAGTCCAGATAGGGAAAGTCATCATCAATTTTTGCCTGATCTGATCAATGTGGGATACTCATGTGACTTGGTATATTTTAAGGTTTTAAGGTCTTGGAGTGAGATTTATGATGGAATTCTACAAGCTCAACTCGAACATCTGAGCTCCTTCACATCCATCGTAAGTTAACAGGATAATCTTGTCCAAGACTCCTTAAACTCCATGAATTGAAACATGCAGGTCGTACACATGCAACAAAAAAGTGGGAAAAAAGTGCATACCTTCAATTTGGCATAACTTCTCCCCATCAGAATGTTCATACTTTTTCCTAACCATAGTAGGAACATCCTTGAGAGCTACAGGTTGGTACATAGGCAAAGGAGGAGGAGAGTGTCTTCCAGGAGACTCATATTTATCTTCCTCCAGGCATTTCATTGAAGCTTCTGTCTGGAATTCTACAGCATTGTGTTCTCTGTTCAGTTTCTTAATGCACATGGAAAAATAGAAGGACGAAAGCCCATTTCAACGAGGCGCATATTGCCTGCCTTATGGACAATAGCCGGATTGTTTCTTGAAAAAAAAAGTTAAGAATAACTTCTCTATTTATGCGCGAGTCATATCCTTACTTGAATCCTTAGGAATGTAACCACTTTGCGAAAAAAGGTTTATTGGGTAATGAATGTATATTTGCAACAAAACAGAACCAAATGAAGTATGAGAGAGAAACATTTGTGACAAAAATACAGCATTCATCTTCGTTTCTTACCTTGTTCATTGCTGAGAACTGCAAGTCTTTTGTGTCTGGTTTCATCCTCATCAAGATTGAAATCCGCAACCAGAGCATGGGTATCTTTCCTTTTGCTATATATTGAGTCCAAATCTGTGTATTTCAGGGAAGAAGCAACTAGGCATTCAGTGAGGTGGGAGATACATTAAGCCCTCACTAACATTCACATTGTAAATTTCAAAGAACTCAGCTCTATTTATGTGGAAATTGGCTCATATTCACTTCAAAGAAAGAAGACATTCAACATCACTCATCCATCATTCACTCAAGCCTAAAATTTTGCGAAAGTTAAAGGCGGCAAGGTCTGAGCTAGCCTTCTCGTATTTGAAACATTCATTAATCAACTAATAAACCAAGAGGGCCCAATTGATAGTTTAGATACTAAAACACTCCACATATGAACTGAAAAATCAACAGGGGCTGGTCCCCTACCGTACTTCTATGATCCACCATTGCTCTTACCTGTTGGTTCAATGCTCCTAGTGCCTACACTATCATGATAAATTCCAGTCTCACAGTTTTCAGTAGAGCTCTCCACACCATTGTGTTGCCATTCAGCTGAAACACCATCATCTACTTCACTGCTCGGATTTGAGTCGTCTTGTAAATCAGCACCCTCACTCTCACGCCAACCTAAAGATGTAAGAGTCATAACCATATTAAAAGAATTCCAGTTTCTATAAAAGATCTTGTTCAATCCCTATATGAGGACAATAATTTTAATTGTAATACTCCCTCATATAGCACATTATGTATCCAACATCAAATTAATGAACAACATTTTCTCAGTGCCTCAAAGGGTTCAACATCAAATAAAGAACATTTTCTCACTGTCTCAAGGGTTCCCATATGCGCAACCATACCCCTATGCATCTTTTTACAAAGATTTTTTTTTTCAGAAGACCATAATGAAAGTTACATTCAGAATTGCATGGAATGACTTAAAATTCACAATAAGTCGGAAGTGCGGCGAGTTTAATATCTGAACCTGTTTACGGTTGACCCATCATCAAGAATACCGATTAATTTTATCTATTAGCTTATGTTTTGGAATTACTTTCTCAAATGCCTGTTAGTTTTCTATTTCCACTTCTGTATTTGCTATTCAATTATATTCTGCTGAGATCGGTTGTAGCTGTAGCTTAGCTTTTGGTTTCCAAAAGGGAGTAACAATAGCAGTCTTGTATGTATTGCTCATTCAGGACAATAAAGTCTTCCAAAGTCTTGTATGGACGTATAGTGCCGCATCGTTGGCCATGTCACTGTTCAATTCCAAAAGTTTAAGAAGCTTTATCCCAATGTTGCTTTTCCTCCTTCCCTGCTTTAATTTAAATCGCCAGAACACTCCTCCCTGTGCAGTTAAAATCAGCCCAGCTCGACTCCCACCCTTTAAATGCTTGATAGTGTGCTGCCCACCACCTCACCAATGAACTCGACAACCTAGCTATAAGCTATCCATACTAGCATACACATCACCAGCCCTGGCTCCTTAACTTACCAGACACACACTCTTCATTTTAACGATGTTTTTTCTGTCCCTCTGGCGATAATAATGCCTATTCTATCTTCTTAGCTACTTCCTTAGCTGTGAAGTCTATGAAAAACAGGTTGGGTTCTTCTTCAGGGGAGAATTATTAGCAATGAACTTTATGAGTGGCTTCCCAACCTACCTACTTCCTAAGTATATGCCTCTCAATTATCCACCTTGTGACACCAATATCTTGGAAACCCCTTAGTCCTATTATTAATTACTCGTATTAATGTTCTAGTTTTCATAAGTATTCTCTCATTGGTTTTGATTGATTGTAATTCTTGCAATGTTAGCAAGAGTCAAACACTTTCAAATTTGCAACTTCAATGTCCTATGGCTTTGTTAATTCACAAGCTGATACTTCATTGTTTCTTTATAAAATTCTCCCTCGCCGATATATTTGCTTGTCTACATTGATGTCATTATTGTCACTAGCCTGAACCCTGTTTCTTCACTTTTTTTTGGTCGGCTAGCTACCAAATTCTCCCTTAAGAGTCTTGGTTCTTTGTCTTATTTTCTAGGACACAAAGTCAACTCAAACACCCATGGTTGACACCTTACACAGATAGAATATATTCATGACCTACTTCTTCTCATATATAACCGCAGGTAAGCGTCGAAGCCCACTTCTTACCCCATGGAGTCTCACCCACCCCTGGCAAAAGGAGTATATCATCTAGCTTGATCGTAATCCTATTTTTAGGGCCTCGAAGAAGCAGTGTGCACTTCGTCGGTCGTCGGTCCTCACACGTACCTCACCTCCGTCCATTTTCTGTGATGACCTCAATAACTCTGCCAAGGCGCCAAACCAGTTTTTCATTCTCAGTTGCAATACCTGGCGCACTTTCTATGTCATGCATAACCAGGTCCAGCTCGGCAAACTCAGAGCTCAACATATTTCAGGTGATGACCAGCTCGCGGATGTTTTAACTGAGTCTCTCAGTTGGTTTCCAAGATTGGACTCGCTTTTGAGCCATCCAACTTGTGCGGGCGTGTCCAGAGTAACGATTAATATCTATCTCTTAGCTTATCTTTTGTAATTCTTCAATTATATTCTGCTGGGATCTGTTGTAGACTTTTAGACTCAGCTTCTGGTCTGCATTAGGGATGCCCCCTGTATAACTAGCAGTCTTGTATAGCCGTCTATTCATTCAATAAAAAAACAGTATTTCCTTTATACCCATAATGAAGATATGCTGAGCCATTCCAACAACAACAAAAACTGAAGAAAAAAGTTATGAAATGTAAATTTTCTGAAATACATCAACTCTTGCAGAAATTCCAGAAAAAACTTTGTTTCCAACAATAAACGATAAATCTAGCACCTTTTCCCAGTTTATATTGAATACGCCGTAATAAATCCACCCAACAGTTGCATAAACTTCCTGCTACTTGATGACCATATAATCAAAGTATTAATTGCCAAAACTATGTTAAATATTTCCATACCGTGAATATTGTTGGGTTTTTCAAGTCCATTTCCATGTGTTGTATCTTTGACAGATGAGTCGACAATGCACAAAGAATGCTCCATATTATTGCAATCATCGTCTTCTAAAACGGAACCTGCAATTTTTGTGTCTACTTTTTCAGTTACTTAGATTAAATATTTCAAGAAAATTTTACTACTGGTAGCATGAGAATTTCAGTATGGTATACTATATTTTCTTCTGTTATTCAGTGACATAAATATTTTGTGTCATGGCCGTCATCTTCTCTTTCAATAAGTATAATACACAGTTCGAACTATCACAAAATAAACATGTCTACACAGTTACACTTGTGCCTGAAAGCTTCTTGCCTTGGCGAGGGAACCACGTCAAATTTACACAGTTTCACTTCAACTCTTTAACTCTTCAACTAAAGATATTGTATCAGATGGCCCATCATGGAAGTTTCATGAATGTGGAACGTTGATCAAATTACATTGATCAATGTGGAGCGTTTTGTCCCTTAATCCCATGAACAAAAATTTGTCTTTAGTAAGTGGGGTTGTCACTCGTTACGCTCCAAGACACAATTCTATAAAAACTTTTTGGTTTGAACCGTTCCATTTTTGTGTATAATAACTCATAATATCATGTAAAACATCTGAAAATTAACGAAGTTACACTTGAAAAAATATAATAGACCAAAAGTTGTGTACCTTGTTCAGAGCTACTATCTTCAGATGCCAGATTGTCTTCATCATTTACACCCAACTCTCCATCATCTTCGATTTTACAAAAAATCAATTGGTTTACACTCGTGAACTACTTAAGAATTCTAATGCAAGGCAATAAGTGCGTGCGCACGTGTGTAAACTGTACATTGGTGCTCATATGGGCGCGCCACTTGAACTGAATATTGTTACGAGGTAATGGAACTCAAAACAAAGGCAATTACAAAAAAAGGCTGGTGGTGGGAAACTCTTACTCCCAATGTCCTTTATCCACCATCATCACCTGCTATGTTCATTTTTGTCCTCAGTTACCTAAGTAACAATTACTCTCGATCCAACCAAATTTGACAACTTAAAAAGCAGTAAGGTTATAAATTTAGGGCATAAGATGTATAAAACACAAACTTATGAACTATGGTCACGTCAGGTTGCAAGTAACAGTAGGATAGTCTTACCCAAATTAAACTTGCCTTCCTAGTCCCTAACATATGGGAATCAGCCAAGTGGATCGGATAACAAAGAAGCTTTAAGATATTCATTCATACCTTCAATTTGGTCTAATTTATCCGTATCAAAATGGTCATATTTCCTTCTAACCACAGTAGGAACATGCTGGAGAACTACAGGACGATACATTGGCAAGGGAGGTGGTGAATGCCGCCCTCTTACTGTAATAGGAGCATGGTCAGCAACATTAGGCCCATCATCAACGTTTCCGCTATGTTTTGAATGCAAAGCTACAATTTCAGATAATCTATCAATTTCAGGGCGGGAGCAACTTCATACTACCCTTATCCCATTGATATTTCCCCTTTAACTTTGATGGTGGACTGATATATATTAAGAAACCAACTCAACCGAAACCCACACTGGCATCCACATCTTGAACAAGTGAGCAACTAATTAAGCAAACTTGTGCTGTAGCAGTACCAATAACTTATTCATGGATTCCTTCCACTCCATTCATTAATGGCTTCAAGGAAATAAAGGTAGCTTGTTGTAAATATTTATTTCTATCTTGCATTTTTTTCATAGGTCAACCGAAACCCTCTCTATCAGCATGTGTGTCGACACGCGACACACGGGGAAAGTGCCGTGTGTGAGTAACAGAGCCAATGAGTAAGAAGTGAGGTTTATCGACATGAAACTTTGATCAAATCATAGTTTGAAGAAGCACAAGGCGCACCAATGCGGTAAAGGGATAAGGTGCACGCCTTGTTGACGCAAGACGCTCTATTTTTAGTAACAAATTAAATATGTGCTTTCCAAATAAAACTATTGGCAACAGTATATGTTTTTAAGAGCTTTCAGGTTGGCTAACATCTAAAGGAGTGAGAGTTTAAAATAATGCGGAGAGTTTAAGAAAGCGCTGGCTAGTGCCTCATCCAAGGCACACTTTTGTAAACTAAGGTTCAAGCATAATGAAACAAGACATCCATCATACCTTGTACATTCAGGGAGTTTTCCGTCTTCTCCAAAAATTCACTTTTAATGCTCGAGTAGCTAGCAGTCTTGGCATCTTTGTCTCCGTTATCTTCACCTTCGCTGTTTCCTGAAAAAAAAATAACAATATTCAATCCACTTTGATACTTATTTGAGCACCTCCAGATTTGTCAAACTATATATATATATATATATATATATATATATATATATATATATATATATATATATATATATATATATATATATATATATATATATATATATCCTTACTCAACCACCAAGTGGGTGAAAATTCTGTACATTTATTAGTCTAGCTTCATGGCATTAACAGCATTTTATAAACTAAAAACTACACTACAATTCAGCCAAGGAAGCAAAATCAGTAGAAAAGAGCTAGAAAGAGCAAACACGAGAATTCTAAATTTCAAAGACAATACTCTGTGACCTTAGTTTCAAAAAAGCATGGCCGAAGCGCAAGATTCATTGAGTCCTCCACCAAAATGCCTCTAGGCAGCTCAGCTAAAGAAGCGCACTATTATGCAATCTGGATGATTCTTTCTTATAGTCTGATCTCTTACTATTGTTCGTTTTAATCCATTCTACCTAGAGCTTTAATTTGTACATGGTTAACCCTTTTTTAAATCCTGAAGTATTGTTAAAAATATTTATTTCAAAACATACACATTTGTTTGAGAATTCCTTGATACTTCACTTAGGTTATATGGCACGTACGTGACTTTTTTACCATCCAACATGCTACAACACTTTGTACCATAATTTTATACCAAAAACATAGGGAGTATAATTTTTTTTTTCAAAAAACAGTCGTGTCTGGCATGCCTGACACTTTCAATTCAATCGGGGTAACGTAGAAATTCCCAATACACTTCATCGGAACTTCACAAAAGGGTATAGAGTGAAGTGACACTGAAAGAAATGTCAAATAGTTCACTAAGCGCAAAAGTAACCTTGCAATAAAACTTGAGAAAAAGAAGCATAAGAGCATGATTAATGTAACCAAAAATACACCATTTAAGTTCATAGCCCACCTTGTTCATTGCTGAATGATGCAAGTTTATTATGTTTGGTTTCATCCTCACAAGGACTGAAGTCCTTAATAAGAGCGTGACTGGTAACATTAGACCAGTCATCTTTGCCTTCTCTTTTTTCTGAATCCGTATCTGTATATTTCAGGCATATAGCAAATTAATGTTAAATAAAGTGGGAGAGATCTACTAACTCCTAGTGGCATTCACATCAATAAACTCTCAAGAACTCAGTTTTATCTATGCGAAAACTCGTTCACGTGTAGTCAACATTAATAGAATATAAACAGGCCTCAACCATTGCCTTAAGATTTTGGTTGAATTGGTTAGTTAACATGGTATCAGAGCCACAGGTCACGAGTTCGAACCCTGGCAGCGGAACCTGTCCGCACTAACCACTCTTCAAGACCAATGGACATTCGTTAACATGGTATCTATTAAGCATATATCAGTCACCAAATCCTATAAATTCTTAGATAATACTACAGTTTTCATCAGACGAAATCATGTAATCTCAACTCTTCTAAGACATCCGATCCATACATCTACAGACTACATACTTGTTTCTTTGGTACTAATCGAATTCCGAGTGGCGGTAATTAATAAAATCAATTATGGTTGGTGGTACAAACACGTACACGTAGACTGACTAAATTTCATAGACACCCCACATGTTGAGCTTACTCAATGATAATTGCATATCCTGATCATCATAGCTGGGATTTTCCGGTCCATTGCTAAGTGGTGTTACATCATTGTCCAGATTGAGCTCCGTATTGGAATGACCGCCTTCTGAGACGGAACCTACATATATATATATATTTTGGAAAAATCAATGTAATACCTCCTAGCCATAGTATTCTACTGTATTTGAAAAGTTGTATCAGGAATTTCACTCTTCATTGATTGACTGCTTTACTCGTGTCACTAATTAAGGTCTATGAGCCGTCATATATAGTCGTCGAAAGGGTTTTGTCTATAATATGGCCTGGAAGAATGTAATACAGCATTGTTCAAGTTGAAAATTGTGGTTAATTAGAGTACCTTGTTGGTTATTGAGGAAAGATGAAAATGTCTTGTTGTCTTGAGTTTCATCCTCCACAACTTGAGACCCATCAATATCACTGCTGCCACAATGGTGGCTAGATTCTGAGTGTGAATTTCAAAAATAAAAAAATTAGATTAAACAATCAGCATAGCAGGGGATGCAATGGGGTTGGTTGGTTGTAAATATAATTATGTACCTTGATCAGTGCTAATAATGTTGTTTTCAGATGCCAGGGCATCCTCCTCCTCCTTAGTTAAATCCAAGTCCCCATCATTTTTTATTTCACCGCCATTCCCAAGCGTAATATGAGTATCTGCAAAATATTAGGGGCCGTTTGGTTTGAGGTATTCAGGAGAGTGTAAGGAGTCAAAGTTCATAATTCTCTTTGTTTGCGTTTGTTTAGTCAATTCAATCATTTCTGTTACTCCTCACTTCCCCAAACTCTTCTAACTTCTTACCCCACCCCAAGTAATGAATTCTCTTTCCCCACTGACCAACCGAGTCATCACCATCACCAATAACCGCCACCATCACCACCACTACGACCACTACCACACTTTTGGATAAGGTAAAAAATGGGTCGGAGTTTGGTCAAAATAATTTTTGATGTCTTAATTTATCAATTAAAAAGAAAACATATTTTTTAAAATTTATCGTATTGTAGTAATTATTACTCCGTATAATTACTGTATTTACAATTAAAAAATTGTAAAAATAATATTATTTTACAGGTATTTTGTATTAAAAGATACTAGTATAAAAGATACACAAATTTTAATTTTTATTATTTTTATAATTTAAGTATTGATTTTTTTTTTATTTAACATATAATGTATAAATATTATGATGACGCACCGCTAATGTTGAGGTTTTGGTGAAAGGTTGGGTGTACATTCTCTTTGTTGACTTTATTCACTTTCCCTTTGATGAACCAAACGCCAATTCTATTGGTACGTTACGGGTACGTTACGGACTACTCTGTATTACTTTCTCACTTCATCCCAAAGACAGGTTCCCATTTACTCCCTCTCATCCATTCAATCCTTTATAGGGAGGGTTTCACAATTTTTAAGAAAAGTGGTAAAACTAAGGGTATTCTTGGTAAATCAAATGGTTTTATGGATCCACCAAACCTAATGTAAGGAAAAAATAGTGGCATTTTGTGTAAAGAATAAGGATACGAGGGTTATATGGAAAAGTTTTTTACCAAAAGATGAATGTAAAGAATTGATTGGATTGTCTATTTATCGTAAGTGTAAAGAATTGAATGGATGGGAGGGAGTAATTATAATACGCCTTGGCGCCTTGCATTGGAAAATAGGATTATACATCTGGTTGTACTATATATATATTTACTGAGTTTATACAAATTTCTGAATTGAATTGTAAGTTTTTGAGCTTAAACTTGGAGCATGATTTTGCTCGACAACTTTACACTAAAGTTCCAAAAATTTACAACAAAACTCAAAAATTTTGTAATAAAACTCAAAATCATAAAATCAGTTGTACACTTGTATATAGAGCTATTTGTAGTGCAAGTAAAATATACTATTGTATAGATATAACCAAGTTGTAATGTTGTATAACCAAATTAATATACAAATAATAGAGACACACTCTTTGTTATTACACTTAATATTTTGTTTGTATAAGAATATATCACAACGAAGTGCACACTTTGTCACATTACTCTGTACAATATAGGGGAGGGGTGATTTAAACTTTATCACAACATATCTAATCTTAATCACTAAGTTAACACATCTCCGGTATATCTTGAGGTAATCTCTTTCACTATATTTATAAGTTTTTTTTTAAAATGGGCTTAGGGGCACATGTTAACCTATGCGTATTAGAGAAAGATACACTAACATATTTGATGAGAAATCGAAATTTAAACTCATAGTTATCATACTTGGAAGATTACAGTTGTAGACTTGTAGATCTTTCCCTAATATGCATCTTAACACGTGTCTCACATTTTAGAAAAACTCTATTTATAATAGGCGAATCTGGCGAGACTAAGTACAGCTACAACCAACTTTCCTCGTGTTTTTCTTTACCATAATACATTTAGTATTTACCCAAAATAGAAGAGATAATTCCAAGTTTCCAACAACGTCTCACCTCCCAACTATTTTACCTCTAACGATCCACCTATACTAATACAACCACTTCTAAGCCCATGTATGCCACAAGAGCCTAGCCCTAGCCGAGGTATCGTTCAACCTCATCCAATTATCATTCAAGCCTGTTCTTAACGACAACCATACTTGTCGGACTTCACTCATCACTTCTTGGGATGCACACTCTCACCTGAACGAAACACTCTTACGGAGTACATGTCTTATTTGAACTCCTTGAATTCATGCACACATCACAGCGTGTTAGTTTCACCTTATGCGTTCTCGGACCACTGCTTGCCTTCAAGGCACCACTTTACTCGCACAGTGCTTAGTGTAAGACCCACTATGCATAGTAGTTCTCGTATATGACGTAAAGTCTCGTAAAAACATATTTTCTCATCCCTTGAGTCGTCGTTATCTTTCTCGTGCCAACACACCCTCTAATGGTGTACAAAGTTCTTTGTCCCACAAGCTACCACGCACTATAACTCCTTTGACTATTTTCCAGGAACTTCTTCAATTGAAGCGTGCGTCGAGCTTACACATACATGCACATGTATCAATTTCTTTTTAAGTTCGGGGTAACTATGAAATTTGTCAACTCCCACTTATCCTATGTGGGGTACAAGTCTTAATATCATCTTTCTCTATACTCGGTAAACCCTTATTGTTTGTCAAGTTACCGCACCTCCCGCCAACAAATTTATGAAAATAATTTTTACATGGAGAAATGTAAAATGAAACACCAGGGTCTAACACCCAAGACTCCTCAAAAACCATTGACACTTACTCCTTCAGATCATTTACACTTATTACTATGAACACATCGCCCTAAACCACGTAGACAACTACCATCGCATCACCTTCCTCTTGATTACGACGTTGCTGATTATTTTTGGGATCTGGGCAATCTTTTCTGACATGTTCAATTTCAATTTCACCACACTTTCAACAAGTCGGACCTCCTTCAGCAGGGGCGGCTCAGAGGGGGTTCAGGGCGAGCAGGGACCTCCAAATTTATTGGGCCTCATAATCATCTTTTTGAGTAGTTACTTTAAATATAAAATTATAAGATAATGTTTACACACGTGGCTTGTGGTGTGGTGGTTTGAGTTTATTACTTTCCTGGGTTCAAACCTTGTTGGATCCAATTTTTTTAATATTATATCCATACAAGTCATACAAGGGCCTCAAACTCGAGACTCGAACTGGGTCTCCAAATCTTTTAAGACGCCCCTGTCCTTCAGTGTCTTAGTTTCCCGCAGTAACCACCTATCTATGATTTTTTTGTCACTCTACCCTCAAGGGCCTCAACAATTAATCCATTCTCATTGATTCTCAAAGTCTCGGCTAATTTTCTCTTGCAAATAATTTCGCTTAGATTGAAGTCGCACATCTCATCAAATTTGAGTTTCTTTTGTCAAGGAGAACTACAAATTGCCATAGCAATATAATAGTATCCCAACTGCTAGGTAAATAAGATAATAAAATTAACGCAAATGCTTTTATCTTGTGTTTATATAAAAATCGTTAATATGATCCGTCAAATTCTTTATGCATCACTAATCTAAACATTAATCTACGCATAAACCTTACTTGGCACAGATAGTTGTTCACGCATGTTTTCTCTCCAGCAATCACATTGTATGCACCTAACGCGTGCCTACCCAAAAGTCCCCACGGCCTTCCCCGTGGAATTTGGCTTAACGGCTAACGCTATCTAAGTGAATTGAACATGTAGATTCTTAAAAACCTCTCCTTCCCTCCCTCCCTCCCCTCCAAACCCTAAAAAAAATTCTCTCGGGGCTGCCATCCACCAATTCTGGTAGTGGTAAGCCCCAAATTTTAATCTTTACCATTAATTCCTAATAGTTTATTTAGATTATAATAACTCTTGTCACTCATTTTTAGAGATTTGTCCCATCAATTGATGGGTTAATGAAATTTCTACGTATGGTGATGCAATTGAGGTTAGATCTCAGTCTACTATTTCTCAAAATAGAGAAAGTTCATCCTTTTGAAGACTATATCATCAGATCCATAAATTCCTTCGCGAAAGGCGCTGTTAGTAACAGCGATATATAGAAGGCTATCCAGAATCGTATTATTCGAATAACGATCTTTGTTCTTTATTTATTTTTTATAAATATGTATTCAGTTCAATTTGATATCGTTTATAGATGCCGTATGCTTTATTATTAATAAAATTGATCTGCACTTAAAAAAACATGTAGATTCTTCGAATACAAAACCCAATACTCCGTAGTTATTTACATTTTCAAGAAAGTAAAATCTTTTAGTCGATTTTATTGAATACAATTTTATCTCTTTTCATTATTGTACATGAATTTCTTTGTGACTCACTTTTCCTCACTTAACCAACACAGTTCTAATACCAATTGTTAAGATTTATAAGGGATAAAATAATTTGATCACACCTACAATAAAATAAGAATCTTAATAATATTATAGGTAAATATAACAAGCTAAGGTTTACATGCCAATTCAACTATGTCCTCAGTAAGTTGCACTAAGATTTTATTAATAATAACTCCGAGTAAATAAACCATAAGAATAATACTATGTATACACAAGAGAATTAGAGGGCGTTTGGTTCGCGAGAAGGTATATGGTTAGAATCATGAATCAAACCAAGATGATATGGGGTTGGAATTTGATTCCTCATACCCGATTGTTTGGTTCGTTTTTTAGATGATTAGGAATTAAATTAGAAATTATAGTTTTGTAAAGTACTTCGTATTTAATAATCTAATTTTAAATATATAAAACTTTATACCGTAATGTTATACTACAAAATAAAATAAAAATCACTTTAAAAAAGTACTAAAATAAATTTCATTAAAATCCTAGTTACTAGGAATATGAAACCTCAATTATACAGTATTTAATACGGAGTACAATTTTCAAGATATTTCTTTTAGTATTTTTTTAATTAGTTTTCTCAATAAATATTTTAATTAAGACATTTTACAAAAGAAAAAAAATATCGGAAAAATCAAATACAAGTACAGGTACTTTGATTCCAAGGTATGAGTCTCGTACCCAACACCACCTTGGAGGTTTGAGGTATGGATATCAAACCCGTAATTTTGTCAACCAAATAAGAGGCATAGATTTGGTTCATTCTAAACTCATACTTAGGCTTTTTTTGGCGAACCAAACGCCCCTTACACAGTTTAGTGTTATTAATCTGCTTAACAT
Source organism: Agrostemma githago (assembly GCA_958450325.1). Lineage (NCBI taxonomy): Eukaryota > Viridiplantae > Streptophyta > Magnoliopsida > Caryophyllales > Caryophyllaceae > Agrostemma > Agrostemma githago. The sequence continues at coordinate 12,605,825 of OY288248.1, read as the reverse complement.
TGAAATAGTCTTAAGAATAAACTGTTTCGCCCTATTTATAATATATAGGTGAGTACTAAATAAAGCAGGAAGCATTATTAATAATTTCTGAAATTAAGATTCAAGGGTCGACTTTCCTGGCTCATGTTTCTCGATCTTTACTCAAAAATAGAAAGGGATAATTATTCCAACAAATTAATTAAATTCAATTGAGTTGGCCTGGTTTGTAGCTGGTTGAATTCTACTACTTGTAATACCGAGTAGTGAGCTAAAGGAGAAGTGTAATTGCATACCGTGAGGTTGAGGTTGAGGTTGGTCGTCAATAAGATTATTGTTGTTATCGATGAGACGATGATCGTATCTTCTCCTAACCATGGTAGGAACATGCTTGAGGACAACAGGCTGGTACATTGGCAATGGAGCTGGGGCCCGCCATCCTGAACTCATCCTCCACCCTACCCACTTAATTACTACTGGCTAGTGGCTACCGGCCCCGGCTGCTGCAGATGATCGATATACTCACTACTTATAATACTCTGTATTAGTATGACTCTACCTATATATATATATATACATACACACTACTACGGAGTAATTATTACTGTAATTAATATACACGTATGTATAAATTTGTTTTGGGGGTGGTGTTACTGCTACTGGTAGATGATGTTAGTTGGTTAGATGGAGAATGGAGATGCAATTCATCTGGTGTTTTGACTTAAATAATAAACCCATGATGATTTCATTACTAGGCTACCCACAAGATGCCAACGCTCCCCTCGCCCTCTATAATTGGCTGCCTATGTGTCCCTCTCTGCTTTCACATTTCCCAGCATGTGTACCACATTTTCTTAATACCGACTATTATTCTCCTTCCTTTTCTATATTTATATAACAACAACAATGCCAGGTCTCCAGTATCTCACAATATCTCTATTATAGTACTACACTACTCTGTCCGTTTTTCAAGTTTTTTTACCTTTTAAGAATTGTGAAGAATATTTAATTGAAATGAAGATAAATGTAAAAAATGGAGGGAGTATGTCATTCAAAATCCTTACCTTTATATTTCTTCCGTTTCATTCAATTGTTTGTCCTTTATATTCAGGAGTATTTTAATCAAAGACAAACAACTGAATGGAACGGAGAGAATACTTACAAAAACAATATTACGCGTATAGCTGGCAAGTCTGACCCGACCCGAAACCCGAGTAAAAATGACCCGATATGACTCGACCCGATACCACCCGCTTCAGGCCGACCCAGACCCGGACCCCACCCATAATCCGAAACGACCGAAAAATTATCCGACCCGAAATACCTCGACCCAAAAACTGTTCTGAAGTGATCCAATGAAAATAAAAAGATAATGTTAAATTAAAATAGGATTATTATTTAGTTTTTTTTTTCCTCTAGATATTCTGAACCACACGTCGTTAAAGAAAAAACAAAAAAAATTACTTTTAAATATTAAATAAAAATTGTTTTAAAATATATTAATCACACCTGAGTCAACTCGCTAATTATTGATCCGACAAAACCTGACCCGATCCGACCCAAACTCGACCTGACTCATCCAATTTCCACTCTAACACATATTTTATAAAATTCATCTATTTGCGGTTTTAATCTTCAATCACAACTAATTATTGTTACATATGGTTTCATATAAAATTACTCTACGTCTTCCAAAATTATTGAAAAACACAACGAAAATTGGAAATAATTTGTATCAGATGATATATTCATATACTTCGAAAATAATAAACAATCAAATTCTTGTAATAAATGATAAATAATAATAATAAATTATATAATGAATTGATGGTTTAAACTATACCAGGTCTAACAAAACCTAGTTCGACCCGAGCATGACCCGCCCAATAATGACCCGAATCCGATAGTGGCCTGACTCGGGAATGACCCGAACCTGACCCGATGACAGTAACGATCCGATAATGACCCGGCCCTACGGTGACCCGACCCGACCGCCCGATTGCCACCTCTAATTACGCGTCAACCACACATTTATTTTGGGATTGAAATATGTAACTTATTTTCTATAAAATACTCCGTAACTTACTGTAATTGTTAGTTAAAAGACTATCAAGTAAATTCTCATTACATGTACATACGAGAGGTCACATAACAAAATTATCGTGACACCATTTTGTAGAAAATTTTGTGACACGTACATAAAACTTGAAATTATATAACCATGCATGCATCCATGCGCGTTAATTGTGGGGAGTTTATTCTGCAGTCGAATTAAGATTCAAGACCATTCACTATTTATTTGGGTTTGTCACGAACTCACGATTCACTATATACCGTACCGTACCTTACCTGCGTATTGTATGTTACTTATAATTGAATAATTTTTGTCTGTGACGGAGATATTCGTCACAAGCATATGACGGGTCAAATAGGTACCAAATAAGTGGGATAAAACAAAAGTGAGGTTGGTGGGACCTAGATAAATAATTGTCTTTTTCTCCTTAAGTGATACTTATTTGACCCGTCTTAAGCTTGCGACGGATATATCCGTCACAAGAGAGACCAATTGTTTATAATTATACTAATGCAAAACTCATGTCTATACACAATTTTAAAATTAATATTTATATGTATAAAAAGTTTAGTCCTTGTGTCTACCTCAATAGTTACACTTTTCTTTTATAATTATCCAGGGCCAGGGCCAGGGCCATAGGGGTGAAGAAATCATAAATAGCGATGACCTACTCGAATGGTTGAAGCATGTGATTGCAGTCGTGTCTATTACTGCTTTCCTACTCCACTCCACTCACGGGTTTTAATGTGTACAACTCACATGCATCCACCAACCTATAAGAGTCTAAGGCCTAATTTTTACTCCCTCTTTTACCCATTTTCCATTTTAGCCATGAATGTGTGGTTCACATTCACTCACCCATTTATCTCTCTTCCTTCTTCTTTTTTTAACTACTCATTTTTCCTTCCTTATTTTCCACCCAAAAAAGAAACAGGGCAATCATAGGAACTCGGAGGGAGTATTTTTTTTTAACTACATGATCCCATATTTTTAGATTTTCTATATGATAATAATCCTACAATTCTAAAATCACTCACGATATTCCTTATTTTTAGTGTATTATATCTCTATATAGCATTAATGTTATTTTTCGTCTTCTTTGACTATACAACTAACGAAAAAAAGGAGGTCAAAGAAGACGAAAAACGTCATTAAGAATAGTAGGAAGACATAATACACTAAAAATAAAGAACAACATGTGTGATTTTTAAAGTACAAAGATACCATATAGAAAAACTAAAAAGTACGGATACCATGTAAAAAACCTTTTTTATTTAACAAATGACGATCAAACCTCTAAATTAGGCTAGTCAATCGATTATACTCCCTGATTTCCATTTTATTTACACCCTCCGAGTTCGTATGATTGACATGTTTGATTTTAGGTGGAAATTATGGAGGAAATATATTATATTAATAAACGTGTACAAATTCTTACTTGTGACGGCCTTAAGTTGCACAGACACGCCTGATTTGTGGCGTACCCATGTCGGACACCGACACGTCTGAATACGTATCGGACACACCAAAAACCATGTCTGCTTTTTTAAAAAAAAATGGACACGTATTGGACACTGACCGACACATTTAGGACACAGTTCAGGACAAAAAAAAACTCTCATCTTTTCAAACGCACCCGCCACCAACCATCCCCTTATTACCCCTTTCAAGTTTCCACAACCTTTCTCACCTGACCCCGACGCCTAGGGGTGTTCACCGGTCCAAACCCGGACCGGACCGGCTTGACCCGCGGACCGGCAACCCAAAAAATCCAAACCCGCGGACCGGATCAGTTACAAAGAAACCCGGACCGGACCGGACCGAACCCTCCTAAGACCAGACCGGACCGGCAAAATACACTAAATTTGATTAATTTTTTGAAGTGTGGACCGGACCGGACCGCGGGCCGGCAACCAAGTTTTTGGAGACCCGTGGATCGGACCAGTATGTAGTCGGTCCGGACCGGACCGAACCGTACGGTCCGGGTCGGTCGGGTTTGCCGGTCCGGGTCACTTTTTGAACACCCCTACCGACGCCAACCCAACTTCGATGCCGACACCGACCCTGACCGGTCCTCCTCTGCGACCCTTCTCACCTGATATCGTCCGTTGTTCTGTTGCCATTGTTGCTACTACTGCTTGATTCTCCGTCCTCCTCGTTATTGTCGCTGTTGCTGCTATTTGTCGAGGTAGTCTCCTTCTCCTCCTCCTCCTCCCCCTCCTTCTTCTTCTTGTTCGTGTTGTCGTTTGCTGTTGTCGTTGTTTTGTGTGTGTGTGTGGGTCGATTTTGTTTTGGCCCTCTATTTCGATCGATCCACACTTATAATCATCAATGTTTTCTCAGTTTGATATCGGGTCTGTCTTTAATTGGCGTCCTTTTGCTCTTCATGCTTGATAGGCTAGTCGTGTACCTATCAAAAATAACCAACTACGGTCCAACTAAAAATATAGCTAGGGAAGTCGGGATCGATTTCTCAGGGAGACAAATAAATCCTACTCGCAATTAAAGTGTATCTTAGTAACCAAATCGGGGGTTTTGTTTGTGTTTAACTAAACTAAAGTAGTGAAGGAAAGAAGAATAAAAGAGAAGGAAAGAGGAATAAAAGAGAAGAATAAAACAAAATAAATAAGATGAATTAAGACGAATTTATATGGAGAGAATGAAAAACTAGGATTGTCGGTTCACCATGAATTTCCTACGGTCACGGTCTAGGTCACAGGTCTGTCGCAGATATTGGTCTAAGGGGTAGTGAAAAGGTCCTTCCGGTCCGCTATTCACTCTAGAATGCTTCTAACGGCTTCCGATCTTATTAGGGCGAACTAATGTGTTGTAGCAGGTCTAACTCTTACCAGGCTTCCGATCTTAGGTTCGAGTTCACCAATTCAATTAATCAATTACGTCGACTTAATCAATTAATCTCAATTAAATGCTACAATTAATGCTACAATTAACAACTCAGACGCAATATCGTAGACAGATCTATAAACTAATTAGCAATCATATTCAATTCATGGATCTCCTAAATCCTAGCAAGGGAAATTAGATACTCATGGAGAAATTTACGACAACAATAATAAAGATGATAAATAAATTAAGCATAGTGAATAGATCTAAAGAGAAATTAAGAATAAAAGAATTAATAAGATTAAGAGAGAAAGAATTAAGAACAAAGAGAATAAGAAGGAACAAAGAAAGAATTAGATTACCGAGTTTAATGGAAGAGTAGAAAAGAATTCATAAATCTAGATCTAAAGTTTAGGGTAGAGAGAAATTTAAAGAGAATAGTCTAAAGAAAAGTCTAAAGAGAATTAGAAGCATAAAAGAAGAGGTTATAGAATTCTAGTTTAATACTCCGTAGTTTCTTAAATACTAAGCTAAAACAAAAGCTCAAAAGTCTTATTAACCCTAAACATCAAATTAGTAAAGTCTCGGTCTTCATCCAGTCTCGAGAATAGTCGGTCGAGGATTTTGAATAGTTGGTCGACTATTAGGATAGTCGGTCGACTATTAGGATAGTCGTTCGACTATCTGTGCCATGTTTCCGTTCTCAGCACTGCGCGCTCAACTTCAAACGCTTGCCATTTCTTCGTTACTTCTTCAAATCAGGCGTGTAATATACCGTTGGAAAGCTAAGCAAAAGAGCTTTCCAATGCAACTAGAATAGGCTCAATTGGACTTGTATAACTCAATATATTCACGTTTTAATTTGACCTATTTGGAAACGATCATTCTCTTTTCTTATTTTGCATAATATTTCATCTTTAAGAACGATTTTTGCCTTGTTTATGCGTCTACGAGTCCATTCCCTACATAAGATGCAACAAGACCACAAAGTATCAAATTCGAGGGAAAATAGTAGACAATGCTACTCGATATGCATGGAAATGCGTGCGTAAAAGACGTAATAATCAATGCTCTTTCATTTCTTTCCTTGTTGCTTGCTTCTTCTTCCCCTTCTAGTTCCGTTCGTTTGGTTGTCTAACTGCTCTTTGTTCTTTTCCTTCTTCTTTCTCCATTTCAGTTTAGATCTAAAGGTTGTAGTGTACCGATCGGGTTTGATGCATTGTTGTAGTGTCCTGATTAATTGTTTGATGCATAATTCAATTAATTAGTATCGCAAATTAGAACTTTTCACCAACCGGGTTAAGAACTAATTAGGCCACGATAGTATGGGTAGACTGACTTAATGCTAGCGACCGCAGGTTAAGTTTAGATCTAAAGGTTGTAGTGTACTGACCGGACTTGCACCTTAGGTAGTTCGATTACTGACCTGTTAGTTGACTCCCTGACCCGAGTAATATTCATAGTGAACCTGGGACCCTAGACTTTTCCCTTATTGATTTATCCATTAGTAATTAGTTATCAACCTACCAAAACCAACTCAAACTGTGACCCATAACCTAGAGTCTAAATCTTAGGAATAGACAACTAAATTCTGTCTCCTTGTGGTTTGACCCCTGACTTCACTATCTACATTAGTTGGTGTCCTTAGGGTATCTTAGATTAGGGATACGACTTACCCCTATCATCCAAGCCTCAGTCAAAGTGGGGGCTTCTGTAGACACTCAGATTTTGACCTGGTGGCTGCAGGAGTGGCCAACAAACACCCGATGACGGTCGTACTGCAACGCGATGCGAGATTACAATGCTTTAGATGATTTTTCTATAGAACGGATCAAATAATTACTCGGAAAAATTAATTCAACATCAAAATGGTCCTAGTCGTGTCATTACTGTCACGTCTACACTAATTTGAGTCAATTCCGACACTGGGGCCCCGAATCAATCCCAAAATACGCAAAGTCAAACCCGAGTCAACGCATCGGACCGAGCAAACCTCGAGACACGCGTCCGAGGTCCACCCCTACACTCGACGCGCTAGGGTTAACGGGGAGCCTCAACCCCCAAGTTAATCAAATATACGCATCTCCTTCATTTTGGAAAGTTTCAAAATCGGATCTTCAAAATTCCAGGCGCCTCACACTAGGCGACCTAATTCTCACGCGCATGACACCAGGCGCCGCAGTCTTGGTGCGCAATAGGCCAAGCGTCCAACTAGTCGATTTGAACTGCGCGAACAACTATAAATACTCCTCTCATTCCGCTCATTCAACACACAACAACTCGAATTCGTGAACATCTCTCACAATTCGCTCTTCCCCCTCCTTCTCCTAAGCTTAGGTCGCGCTCTGACTCTAAGTACGATCCACTCGATTGTTTGTCCTCCTCGTAGTTCCACGCGTACTTTACTCGATTTGAACGAAAAGGGGCACCCGTGTTCAACTAGCCACCTCCAAATACGGTAGCGAAGCTCTGCCGGATTCACCGCAGAAAAAAGTTAGGAGGATCCGCCTCGAAGACATATCATTACTAGGTTGTCATCTAAACAAAACTTAACATTTCGCACCTTTATTTATGCACTTCGATAACGTCAAGTTCGACTAGTATGGACACTAGGTCCATGGTACGTTATAAACATACGTAACGTCCCCAACTTCAACCATAAGCACTAAAACACTCTAACTAAACCCGAGTAGTTCCGAGATCCGTTCTCAACCATCTACGCATCGTGTCTTGTTTAGTGTACACTTCGAGGGTGCAACTCCTCACAATGTAATTTACTTACATTTCGCATTTACCGCTTTCGTATGATTTATCGCTTTTATGGCCCTATAATCGCATGTTAAATCACCCAACACGGAATTTGAAATGTAAACAAACTAAAACTGAACAAAGTGGTGGTCGGGTTCCGTATTAATCCCGATGCTCACCCCTCACACGTGGTTCGACACATCTCTATTAATATCGAACCGACGCACCTTAAGCAGAATACCAGATAAGGTATACCACGAGAATGACTAATATCCGTATTATCATGTTAAAACTGTTTTGATAATACGTATAATACTTAGTACTCTCTACTCTCCTACGTGCATCTTTTCATGGCCTATTTGTCGCGTGAAATCGCATGAAAAGAATGTAAATACAACTACTTCGACGACAATAATCTTACTTGTCCTTAAACCACCAACATAGCAAAGACATAGGGTTAAAACAATGAATGTTATCGCACTTCCACCACAATTAAGAAACAAAGTTATCAGCCCACCGATTGATTAGTAGAGGCTGCTGTAATACCCGTGTTTATGGAGTGAGTCAAATCGAGTCAAGACGGTGTAGGTCAACCGGAACCTTAGCTATATTTTATATTTCGGTCAATACGTAATACCTCATTTGTTTTAAAACCCGAGTCAAGTAAGTTGACCCGGGCCCACTTAATACCGTGCGTATCTTAGCCCACTTAGTACCGTGTATATCTTATTTCTTATTCTTTATTTAAACAACTTATTAAAATCCTTACATCACTCATTATCCTTTATCAACCCACACAAAAAAGAAGCAACCGTCATACCACACACACACAACCGACACACACCATTACACACCCAAATCGCCACACGAAGAGGAAGAAAAAGGGAGAAATTTAGGAGTCGGATCGGACCGTCGATAGACTAGACTCGATCGTACTCACGATTTAGGTATGTCACACTACTTCCTTTTCATTTTATTGCACCGTTATAGAATTCTAGTGTCGATAATCGTGTCGGAGTCGACATTGTCGGTTTCATTGTCGTACTATTATAGAATTATAGTGGCGTAATGTTTCGTTGTCGGTCATATGGATGGTCAGATTATAGGATTGCTGAGTACTAGCGTACTGTTTTCATTTTCAACGTGATATTATTAATATCAGTGGGTCGTTTTATTTTCGTAGTCGGATTAGCATTTCTATCATTGTACTGCCTCGTTATGGGGTTATTGTGCGTAGGGAGTCGTGTTGTTAGGTTAGTAGGCGTGTGTGTCGTGTTGTTCTACGTATTTACTAGACCATTTCATTGCCGTATATTCCTATCGTCGTTGTCGGTGTTGGTTGACGTTGCATACTGAAGTTGATGATGAGATTGTTTGGGCATGGGAATGGGTTGCCGTCATAGTCGTTGTGGTCGAGTAATACCGTGAGTAGTCGGTTTTTTATTGTTAGTGGTTATATTACGTTAGTTTATGGTATAATGGTTAGTTTATGTCGAGTAATAGCGTGGTTATAATGGTATAATGCCGTCAACAATGTTATTATTGCCATATGTTATAATGGTTATTATGTTAATTACGTAGGGTTGTTAGTTTATATTTAATTAGCTACGTTAGTTTAGTGATTATAATGGTTATATGATAATAATATATATATTAATCTTAGGTTATATGATGGTTATAATGATTATGTTGATAGGTTAATAAATATTAATCTTAGGTTAGTGCGTACTTATTTTATAATTTAGTTATAAAGAACCAATTCCATTATATATATATATGTACACGTTACTATCAATATTAATTCATGTATATAATATTTTATTAGGTTCGGATTTCGTAGAAATTCCGTGGTGAATTCTACTAGCGACGTAGTGGTGACCTGCTAAGTATGACGCGGCCACCATCAGCGCTGCGATAGCACGCCTTCGTCCCAGTAAGTATGACGGGACTGGTGGACCATCGCGGCTAGAGAACTGGGTGAGAGAAATGAAGAAGGTGTTCCAGACCGTGAAATGCCCGGAGCATATGGAGCTAAATCAAGCTGCGTTCTATTTATTCAGGCTCTAGAATCGATCGCTCTGATACCACTTTGTAACACCCTCATTTGTTCAGGAGACTTAACAAGACATCCTAAACAAATACGAGTCGGTAAACCGAGGTAGTAGACATCATTACTCACAATAATAGAGTGTCCAAAAGTACAACTTAATAATAGATTATAAAAATTCAGTCTTCAAACCAAATAATAAAAAGTATTTATGATGATCTAATAATTAAGATGGAATATGAACGATCAGGGTCTATACTACTCTGTTGATTTCGCACTCTACCCATCCCATAAATAGCATCCTGAGTCAAAAGCACATTCCATCAAACACCTGAATACATCCCTGCTCCCCAAATGACCATAACCGTCAAGTGGATCATCACAGATACATCAGAAATACACACACAAGATCAGTTTACGATAACATTAAACAATATCAGTACAATTATCCATATCATCAATATCATCATTCTTATCGTCACTATCGCGACCGCAGTCACGCCTCGTCAGTCCAAGTGTGCACACCCCTCCTAGGCTCTCCTAGGAGGAAACATTAGGGAAGGTCTCGAGATCAACCGGGCCTAGCTAGTCCTAGCTAGCTTCTCTCAATCGGTACACAACCGCAATCTCAATATCATCATTATACCATTATATCATACAATATGCATACATACAACGTAAACTGAGTAAGGGTAACCTTACCAAATTAGCAGGTCACCACTACGTCGCTAGTAGAATTCACCACGGAATTTCTACGAAATCCGAACCTAATAAAATATTATATACATGAATTAATATTGATAGTAACGTGTACATATATATATATATAATGGAATTGGTTCTTTATAACTAAATTATAAAATAAGTACGCACTAACCTAAGATTAATATATATTAACCTATCAACATAGTCATTATAACCATCATATAACCTAAGATTCTTATATATCATTATCATATAACCATTATAATCATTAAACTAACGTAGCTAATTAAATATAAACTAACAACCCTACGTAATTAACATAATAACCATTATAACATATGGCGATAATAACATTGTTGACGACATTATACCATTATAACCACGCTATTACTCGTCATAAACTAACCATTATGCCATAAACTAACGTAATATCACCACTAACAATAAACAACCGACTACTCACGGTATTACTCGACCACAATGACTATGACAGCAACCCATTCCCATGCCCAAACAATCTCATCATCAACTTCAGTATGCAACGTCAACCAACACCGACAACGACGATACACTACTACAATTTTGATTTTACAAGATGCACATAACAGGACGCTTATACACGGAACCATCCTTTATAACTTGTTAAGATTTGGCGCCCCATCAACTTGATTAAATAATACGGTTGGGTAAAAGAACCGTCCTTTTACTTTTACTATTAGCACGGTTAGTCAAGGAACCGTCCTCGTTAATCCAAACCCATCCTGTTAAATATAATACCCAGGCCATCCTATTAATTCCGCCTCTCCCCACCATTGAAGGAGATGCTCTCCTCACCATTCAACAACACCCATCCTATTAAAAAAACACCCATCTCCTTATTCGCGCTCCACACACTCCATTTCGATCCCGGTCAAACCCTACCATGCACCATCGGAGTCCGCTCCTCCCTTCGGCGCCCTTCGCCAGTTTTCAGTTCCTCCTTCGCTCGTTTCAGTTCCGATGGAGCTAGAGTTTGCTCCTCCTTCCGTCTGTTCTGCCGGTGTTCGTCCTCCTTCGCGTGTTTTCGCTTCTCCTTCCTATTCCCCACCGAATCTCACTCGTTGTTGCTCTGGTCGTTGCTCCTCTGCCTCATTTTATCCTAATTTCAATTCAGTTCCTCAGGTCCTTGCTTTACTCGTTGTAATTGAATTTCGTCCTTATGTTATTAATTATTTGTTGCCCTTGAGTTTTACCAGTTTACGTCACTAATTAAAATGATTCTCTTTCTTTGATTTTAATTTCATCGAGCTGTTTCTGAGACTTGTGGATGGTTTTATTTGGGTAGTTTGTTTTTTGAGATTTAGTTGTTTCTAATCTTTGATTTTAGTTTGTTGTCTCTGTGATTTCTGAGATCTTGATCTATATTTATAAATCCCAAGCTACTGATTAGTGACGATTTGAGTTAACTCTATATATATAAATCCCTAATTTCCAATTGATCACCGATGAACAATATTCTACTCTTTCTGGGGAAGAATTGAACGATCCTTGCAAAGAAAACAAGCCATTGATTATGGTTCGCAACGAAAACAAGCAATTGACTATTTGTTGGAGCAGAATTTGAAGCTTCTTCAGAATTTATCTTTTTTCTCCTTGTTTACTCAATGATTGCCCTCTTGATGTAAGTTTTACAACGTATTTTATGGTTTTCTTAGTTGAATTTGACTTTGGGTTGTGATTCAATTATGATCGTATACTGTTTGAAAGGGTTATCAGCTGATTTTGTTTTGTACTTGGTATTGTTTATTGTGAATGCAACCGCATGAGCGTATACTTGAGGTTTTAGATTCACATAATTTCTTGACTCGACTATATTGTCTTTGCGTGATGGTTCATCTTCTTAAATTGTTCTTTGGGAGTTTCTTTTGTTTCATTTCATTTCATTTCATTTGTAGCTTATGATGTTGGCTTGTGTGTTTAACAATGGAACTTGTTTAATGAGTAGTGATAATGTTCTTGTTTGTGAAAAAGTTGTGTGATTGATGATTAAAGTACCTAATTGATTAGTAAAGTCATTAACTAATTGATTGATATCTTTCTGTTAATCCAAAAATAGTTTTAATTATGTTAGGTTGCTGGTTTTCAGTTAGTCTAAACAAATGATGCAGATTACATGAAAATGTTAGGTTTTGGATCCATCATTCCATTGGACGCTGATTTCGGCTTTCCTGGCACGCCTGCAAATATTTCGCTCCATGTATCCCAGCGACCAAAAATATGACATTGCTCTTTATGTGGTCATCCAGGCAGCAAGACATCCTATAGCAGGGTCCATTGTGAACATTGTTATAGGAGTACGGGCGTTAACTGTAGTAAAAAATCCCCTGGTTCAAATGTAAATGCTCTAGTTGCGATTGGGTAATAATCTTCCCTTATCCTTGTATTTCTCTCTATATATTTTTTTTCCCTTTCTTTCAATTTCTGAATGATGCAGTAAGATGGATGATTAGTGTTTTGTCTGATTTACAAAAACGGGAGGAAAAGGAACGTAGGAAGACTTAAAACTAGTGCCTGAGAGTGTGCAAGAAGATAAAGGTGTGCAGTTTCAGTTTCTCGAGCAATGAGATCTGTGAATTTGTATAAGGCAAATGAAGGTAAATCTTGGTCTTTCATACTATCTTTAGTTGGTAATTTTTAGATATTTTCTATGTGTGGCTCTTATGTTGGTAATTGTGTGGCTACTAAGTGATAATTGTTTATTGCTTCTATGACAAATTGTAAGAACATATATATATATAACATATATTGAAAGGTATTTTATCATATATATATTCTTATGTCTCCCTTGTTTTCTGTTAATTACTACTGTTTTCTTGTAATTTTCCCGCATATATGATGGTAATGATTCAAATTCTTATTTTTTTTATGCAGAGCAAAATGTTTCGGTTTATTACTCAATTTATGTCTTCCTCAAGCAACGCCTTACACTTAGCAAGCATGGATCGCCCAGAATTACAAGGTCTTCCTTTCATTCTATTCTTTTCTATTCACTTCCTACCATCAATCACCATGCCTTGCATTGCCTTGCCATTCTCTTTATTATCTCTCTGCATGTGGGGTTGACAACATAATATCCAACTGGTGCCCATTAATTTAGATGATAAACTTAATCCCCCTTTCACTCTCTTTTCATGTCTCTTACTACTTAGGTCCTACTCCTCATGTTTTAGTGATTATATAGTGTGTGTGTGTATATGACTATATGTTGTTTTGTTTATTTACAGAGGAAGTTGTCTGAACTGTCAACTGTACTGTATTGAATACTGATGAAGTGATGGTAACCATAAAATTGTTAAACGATATGGAGAAGTTTATTGATCCATTCCTTGATACATTTGGTTTATTCATGCTACACGATGCTATATGATAAACCATTTACTTCTTAACGTTTCATAGGATTGTTAAGTGGTTTGAGTGGGTTATGCTGACAATGATTCTTGTTTGGCAGAACTGACAACAATATTGATACTTAGCCGCTGCCATGAAATTAATCTCTGTAGCCTTGGAGGCTTTTGTATAAGGTGTCTGATGAGCTTATTAGGATATAGTAGGAGAGCCCAATATAAATACTCTATAGTATACATTATTTGTATAAGGTGATTTTGGAAGTGAGTTCTTTTGTAAGATATAAGAACACTCTTATTCTATTTTAAATGGAATAAAATGAGTAAATTTTTTGCAATATACTAGTAATATATATATATATATATATATATATATATATATATATATATATATGGATTAATTTTTTTTTATTCAAAAATTTCATCAAAGAGCACAGTTCTGCACAATAACCGTTCCATTTATAGTTTTATTAAATAGCACAGTTCCGCCTATAACCGTGCTATTTGTACAGAATTAAATAGGACGGTTCCGCCTTCAACCGTCCTATTTGTAAACAATTTTATAGGACGGTTTGACCTTCTTGGAACCGCACTATTTGATTTAATAGGACGTTGACCTAAAGGACGGTTCCTTTTCCAATATAGGATGGTTAAGACCCATCCTATTTAATCCTAATTGTAGTAGTGATAGGAATATACGGCAATGAAATGGTCTAGTAAATACGTAGAACAATCCGACACACACACGCCTACTAACCTAACAACACGACTCCCTACGCACAATAACCCCATAACGAGGCAGTACAATGATAGAAAAGCTAATCCGACTACGACAATAAAACGACCCGCTGATATTAATAATATCACGTTGAAAATGAAAACAGTACGCTAATACTCAACAATCCTATAATCTGACCATCCATATGACCGACAACGAAACATTACGCCACTATAATTCTAAAATCGTACGACAATGAAACCGACAATGTCAACTCCGACACGATTATCGACACTAGAATTCTATAAAGGTGCAATAAAATGAAAAGGAAGTAGTGTGACATACCTAAATCGTGAGTACGATCGAATCTAGTCTATCGACGGTCCGATCCGACTCCTAAATTTCTCCCTTTTTCTTCTTCTTCTTCTTCTTCTTCTTCGTGTGGCGGTTTGGGTGTGTAATGGTGTGTGTTGGTTGTGTGTGGTATGATGGGTGCTTCTTTTTTGTGTGGGTTGATAAAGGATAATGAGTGATGTAAGGATTTTAATAAGTTGTTTAAATAAAGAATAAGAAATAAGATATGCACGGTATTAAGTGGGCTAAGATACGCACGGTATTAAGTGGGCCCGGGTCAAATTACTTGACTCGAGTTTTAAAACAAATGATGTATTATGTATTGACCGAAATATAAAATATAGCTAAGGTTCCGGTTGACCTATACCGTCTTGACTCGATTTGACTCACTCTATAAACACGAGTATTACAATGTCAACCTTATTGCAGAGCATGAGGAGGAAGATTATGGAGAGTGTACCTTTGGGTGGAAGAGTCTCCAAGGAGAACTGAGGACGGAGTTCTTTCCGGAACATATCCGTAGTGCAAAAAGAGCTGAATTTGATCGTTTCACCATGACGGACGACATGACCGTCGAGGACTATTATGACAAGTTTATGGAGCTGGACACTTATTCTGCTGACCTCAATTTAAGTTCTGAACTACTGGCTTCCCGCTTCGAGAGGGGCTTGTCTATCAGAATCCTGGAGAGGCTACCAATGACGCTTAATACTGATGTGAAAGAGGTATACTTGAGGGCCGGGCACGCAGAACGAGTTGCCGACCGAATCAAGGAGCTGGGAGAGCAAAAGAGGGAGAAGAGAAATGCTGAATCTGAAGGCACACTCCAGAATGAACCTAAGAGGGGAAACCAGAACCGGGGAGTGGTGCGGCCCCAATACTTCGGGGGAAACAACTATGGGGGGGGGGAGGCAGGGTCCGGTCAGGGACGAAGGAACGAACCTCGAGTATATGAATGCAAGCACTGTGACCGCAACCATCCCGGTAAGGATTGTAATGGAAAACCCGTCACGTGCTACAATTGTGGGAAAGCGAGACACCGTGCCTATGAATGTTTTGCCCCGAAGCAGAATGGGGGTTTGAGTCAAGGGGGTTTTTACTCCGCTGCTTCAGCAACTTCAGGCAGTGTTAACCAGGGAAATCGGTACCACGGAAATGGGAACCCACAACAGAGAAACTGGAATCGGCAACAGGGGAGTTACTATCAGGGGTCGGGAAGCACTAACCAGTCAGCTGCAGCCGCTGGGCCAACTACATCTGTTAATGGGGTGCCTGAAGGTAGTAAGAATACTGGAAAACTCTTTGCTATGGGGAAGCAAGCTGCTCAGGAGGACACGCAAGTTATCACAGGTACCTTTCTCGTTAACTTGAAACCTTCTTTTGTTCTATTCGACTCCGAGGCAACCCATTCATTTGTAGCTTGTAACCATGTACCGAGTCTAGAGTTAGTAGATTTTGAAAATATAGCTGATGATGTAATCACACCCTCGGGGAAGTCAGTTAGGTGTACAAGGGTCTTTCGAGATGTGTCTTTAATAGTTGAGGGAGTTGACCTGCCAGTTAATTTAATAGAGTTTCCCTTAGATGACTTTGACATTATCCTGGGGATGGATTGGTTGGGGCGGTTTAGAGTCCAGATTGATTGTAATCTTAAGAAAGTGTCCTTAAGAGGCCCAAAGGGCATTAGAGTGTCTTATAGGGGGTATGCTGTAAAGCCAACTGTGAAGAATATAGCAGCCATCACCTTGATGAGACATCTAAAGAAGGGCAACCCGTTATTCTTGTGCCATGTACGGGATACTCGGGCCGAGGAGTTGTCTTCCGATTCAATACCTGTAGTGAACGAGTTTGTAGACGTATTTCTGGAGGATATTTCGGGGTTACCATCAAGGCGAGAGGTTGATTTTGGTGTTGAGTTGAAGCCAGGGACGGGGCCTATCTCTAAGGCACCGTACCGTATGGGGCATAAGGAGTTGACTGAGTTGAAGAAGCAGTTGGAGGAATTGATGGACAAGGGGTATATCAGACCAAGTGTGTCCCCGTGGGGTGCTCCTGTTTTGTTTGTGCAGAAGACGGATGGGAGCATGAGGCTGTGCATCGATTATAGGAAGCTGAACAATGTCAATGTGAAGAATCGGTACCCTTTGCCTCGTATTGATGATTTATTCGATCAACTGAGTGGGGCTGGTATCTTTTCAAAGATTGATTTAAGGTCCGGTTATCACCAGTTAAGGGTCAAGAACGAAGATATTCCCAAGACCGCATTCAGAACCCGGTATGGCCACTATGAATTCGTGGTGATGCCATTTGGTCTAACAAATGCTCCTGCTGTTTTCATGGATCTGATGAACCGAGTTTTTCGACCCTACTTGGACAAGTTCGTGGTGGTGTTTATCGATGATATCCTGGTTTGCTCAAGGAACCGGGAAGAGCATGCAGAGCATCTAAGGATCGTATTGCAACTACTCCGAGATAACCAGTTGTACGCTAAGTTATCAAAGTGTGAGTTCTGGTTGGAGAAGGTCGCATTTTTGGGGCACGTGATTTCAAAAGAGGGGGTATCTGTAGATCCGAGCAAGATCGAAGCTGTCTCAAAGTGGCAGGCGCCAAAGAATGTGGCAGAGATTCGAAGTTTCTTAGGGTTAGCCGGGTACTATCGAATGTTCATAAAGGACTTCTCAAAGATAGCAAGACCATTGACTAACCATATGAGGAAGGAGATTCGGTACAGGTGGGATGACAGCTGTGAGAGGGCGTTTTGAACCTTAAAGGAGCGTCTGACTACAACACCAATCCTAGCCTTATCCGAAGGGAGCGAAAATTTTGAGGTGTACACTGATGCATCGAAAAATGGGTTGGGTTGTGTACTGATGCAAAATGGAAAAGTCATCGCGTATGCTTCGCGTCAGCTGAAGACTTACGAAGAAAACTACCTAACTCATGACCTAGAACTTGGGGCAGTGGTGTTCGCTCTGAAAATATGGAGACATTATCTGTATGGGGTAACATTCAAGGTGTTTTCAGACCACAAGAGCTTGAAGTACATCTACACACA
Source organism: Agrostemma githago (assembly GCA_958450325.1). NCBI lineage: Eukaryota > Viridiplantae > Streptophyta > Magnoliopsida > Caryophyllales > Caryophyllaceae > Agrostemma > Agrostemma githago. The sequence continues at coordinate 12,587,921 of OY288248.1, read as the reverse complement.
GAAGGAGTTGAATATGCGGCAGAGGCGATGGATCGAGTTAATCGGAGATTATGATATGGAGATTTTATACCACGAGGGAAAGGCAAACGTGGTGGCCGATGCTCTAAGCAGGAAATCAGTGCATTCTCTGAGTTTATATATGTCCAGATTGAGGCTAAGGAATGAAGTGCAACAAATGGGGATTCATGTGATAAGGAAAGGGGAAGCAATGTCGGACTTGGCAATTCAACCCGAGTTGTACGCCGAAATACGAGAAGAGCAGTTTTTGGATCAGAAGTATTTAATGTGGCGAGCCCATATTGAGAGAGGTGAACCCTCAAATCTCACCATTCACCCAGACGAGAGCCTCGGGTTCAATGACAGGTGCTGGGTGTCGGAAGGAGGAGATTTAAGGAGGAAAATCATGACCGAGGCGCATTGTAGTCCTTACTCGGTAGATCCGGGTGGGGACAAACTGTATAAGGATCTGAAGAAGACATTCTGGTGGGACAACATGAAGAGAGAAGTGGCCGGGTTTGTGTCCAGATGTCTGACTTGTCAGAAGGTCAAGAGTGAACACAAACGACCACAGGGTAAGCTACAACCCTTAGAGGTACCTGAGTGGAAGTGGGACTCCATTTCCATGGATTTCATTGTCGGCTTTTCGAGAACCCCAAAGGGGAATAATATGATTTGGGTGATAGTAGATCGACTCACCAAGTCGGCTCACTTCGTACCAATGAAGGATACGTGGAGTAAGGCTGAGCTAACAATGGCTTATAGGAGGTATGTCATGAAATTACATGAAGTACCTAAGGACATTGTGTCAGATCGTGATTCGAGATTCATATCGAAATTTTGGCAGGAGCTGCAGGAATCCTTGGGTACACAATTGAAGATGAGTACAACCTTTCACCCCGCGACTGACGGTCAGACAGAACGAACCATACAGACTTTGGAAGACATGTTGCGGGCATGTGCCTTGGAATTTCGGAGTTCGTGGGAGGATCGGCTGGATTTGATTGAGTTCTCTTACAGCAACAGCTACCATGCTAGTATCCAGATGGCACCGTTTGAAGCATTGTATGGGAGGAAGTGTAGGAGCCCGGTATGTTGGGACGAGAAGGCCGACGCAGTAGTGCTAGGGCCTCACATGATTCAGGAGATGATCGAGCAGGTACATGTAATCCGACAGAAGATGCGAGCAGCACAGGATCGTCAAAAGAGTTATGCTGATCTCCACCGCAGAGAGGTTGAATTCACTGTGGGTGATAAAGTCTTGCTGAAAGTGTCACCTATGAGAGGGGTTATGAGGTTCGGAAAGAAGGGCAAGTTGAGTCAAAAGTTCATTGGGCCGTATGAAATTCTGGATAGGATAGGGGAGGTGGCATATCGGTTAGCACTTCCCCCAGCTCTCGATAAAGTCCATAATGTCTTTCATGTTTCCCAGTTGAGGAAATACTTGAGTGACCCGTCTCACATCATTGAACCCGAGACGGTTCAATTAGATGGTTCTCTTACTTATGAGGAGGTTCCCAAAGAAATTTTAGATCGGAAAGTTCGGAAAACCAGGGGAGGAGAAACAACCCTTGTCAAGGTTTTGTGGACTAATCACAACGTCGAGGAGGCCACCAGGGAAACAGAAGCATCAATGCAGAAACGTTTTCCTCATCTTTTCGATAAGGTAATTACTTCGGTTACGGGGACGTAACCTTATCTTTAAGGAGGGTAGGATGTAACAGCCCGACTTATGCTACATACTTAAACTTTCATCGTATAGATATGCTAGTTTTATTGCTTCATTATTAGTAGGTTAGTTCATTGGACTTCCATTGATGTGTCGTGTCAGGGAGCGAACTTCGGGACGAAGTTCCTTATAAGGAGGGTAGATTGTAATACCCGTGTTTATAGAGTGAGTCAAATCAAGTCAAGACGGTATAGGTCAACCGGAACCTTAGCTATATTTTATATTTCGGTCAATACGTAATACATCATTTGTTTTAAAACCCGAGTCAAGTAAGTTGACCCGGGCCCACTTAATACCGTGCGTATCTTAGCCCACTTAGTACCGTGCATATCTTATTTCTTATTCTTTATTTAAACAACTTATTAAAATCCTTACATCACTCATTATCCTTTATCAACCCACACAAAAAAGAAGCAACCGTCATACCACACACACACAACCGACACACACCATTACACACCCAAATCGCCACACGAAGAGGAAGAAAAAGGGAGAAATTTAGGAGTCGGATCGGACCGTCGATAGACTAGACTCGATCGTACTCACGATTTAGGTATGTCACACTACTTCCTTTTCATTTTATTGCACCGTTATAGAATTCTAGTGTCGATAATCGTGTCGGAGTCGACATTGTCGGTTTCATTGTCGTACTATTATAGAATTATAGTGGCGTAATGTTTCGTTGTCGGTCATATGGATGGTCAGATTATAGGATTGCTGAGTACTAGCGTACTGTTTTCATTTTCAACGTGATATTATTAATATCAGCGGGTCGTTTTATTGTCGTAGTCGGATTAGCATTTCTATCATTGTACTGCCTCGTTATGGGGTTATTGTGCGTAGGGAGTCGTGTTGTTAGGTTAGTAGGCGTGTGTGTCGGGTTGTTCTATATATTTACTAGACCATTTCATTGCCGTATATTCCTATCGTCGTTGTCGGTGTTGGTTGACGTTGCATACTAAAGTTTATGATGAGATTGTTTGGGCATGGGAATGGGTTGCCGTCATAGTCATTGTGGTCGAGTAATACCGTGAGTAGTCAGTTGTTTATTGTTAGTGGTGATATTACGTTAGTTTATGGTATAATGGTTAGTTTATGTCGAGTAATAGCGTGGTTATAATGGTATAATGTCGTCAACAATGTTATTATTGCCATATGTTATAATGGTTATTATGTTAATTACGTAGGGTTGTTAGTTTATATTTAATTAGCTACGTTAGTTTAATGATTATAATGGTTATATGATAATGATATATATTAATCTTAGGTTATATGATGGTTATAATGATTATGTTGATAGGTTAATATATATTAATCTTAGGTTAGTGCGTACTTATTTTATAATTTAGTTATGAAAAACCAATTCCATTATATATATATATATATATATATATATATATATATATATATAGTAAGACTCTTATGAGTCCTTATATATATATATGAGTCCCTAAGTGCTCATCTCATCCATTGAATGAGATGAGAATGGATGGACAAGATGCATCCTAATATTTGCATCAAAATAAAAATAAAAATGGAGATACTGCTTTCTAAAATAACTCCCATAATTTTAGGAAACAATAACATCACATTCATTTACTCATTCATTCATTCACGTTCACGTTCACGTTTTTCAAAACCTAAAAAAAATACTTCCAATATCACGTTCATTCATTCAAATTTGTGCTCGAAATTCCGTTACTATGAATTCAATGATCGCGATATCTTCATCAACTGTTGATTATCAATTCATCGACTATAACAATGGTGAGTTTCATTATTGCTTTCGTGTTTTGCGTCAATTTTTATTCATCATCTTGATTAATTTGCGTCAATTTGCTTTCATGTTTTTCGTCGATTTTCATGTCGATATTGCTTTCATGGTCATTTCATTCATCATAGATTCATATCTGGTTCATTGCTTTCTTGTTAATATAAATTCCAAATTTTTATTATATTTGTTAAAATGTAGAATTTTATTCATTTGATTATTCATAGATTCATATCAATGGTACATTACTCTCGTGTTATTGTTTTGTTTATTCTTTAGGTTTTTCTTAAGCTTCACTGATACTTACTATTGTTCTGTTTTCTATTGAAGCAGACACGGCGTTGAAGTAACACAAGTTCTGAGTTACAGTAACACTAATTTTAATTAGAGTAACACAAAAAGGTCTAAGCATTGTATAAATTTTACGCACGAACAAATATATGGAGTTATTGTAATGCACATACTGTGTTACTTTAATATACACAATATGTTATTTTAATAGCTAACCCTGTTTTTTTAATGCACATAATATTAACTGAATCTCGTGTTACTTTAACGCACTTCATCTGGTACTTAGTTCTTTTCATCTGTTACTGTAATGCATTGGAGTTACAAAAAGGATTCAGAATACCGCCATATAAAAAAATAAAAAAATAAAAAAGAAAGATACTGCTTCCTATAATTATGGGACGTGATTGACTTCAAAATAGGAAACAATATCAAAGAATATCGCCCTCATTCAAAGAAATATATTGTGTCATACTCTCATTTCTGATCATTATATGAATTTTTTGCACTAACCTATATCTGGTGTTATTTTAATGAACATTATCTGTTACTTTAATTCACACTATTTGTTACTTTAATGGCTGACCTCTGTTACTTTATACATGGTGTATAAGCATCCTCTGTTAATTGAATCCAATGTTACTTCAATGCACTTCATCTGTTACTTTAATTCTTGTCATCTGTTACTTTAATCCATATTTCAAGTTCTGATTGTTTCTTTTCGCCACGTTTATTGGCACTGTTATTATTTTCAGTAGACGCAAAAGCACATGAATGATGTAGGGATGTGGGTGAGAGTTTCCTCCATAAATAGGGCAGATCTTCAAGGACGTGGATGAGTCAGTAAACTTATATATAATCTACGCATTGGCTTGTGAATTCGATGTGAGGAGGTACACAACGAAAAGATGGCGCGGTGGTTAGATTAAATCAAAGCTTCTGACGATGATGAAGATGAAGAAGAGGACGAGGAGGATGAAGAAGCAGAATTCTAAGTAGGATAGTATATTGTTAGAGTAACATACATTATTCGTTAGAGTAACATACATTATTCGTTAGAGTAACATATTTAATGAGTTAAAGTAACACAGATTATGAGTAACCACATATGTAATGAAGTTGATTCAGTTGGAACTCTTGTACCAATTCATTTATGTAAAATGAGTTAGAATAACACACATTATGTGTTAGAATAACACACATCATTCGTTAGAGTAACATACATAATGAGTTACAGTAACACAATTTATGAGTATAATTTGATTACCAATATCAAGTTCTTAGAGTAACAGGTGTGAAAAATTGGAATTATAATGGAGTTTTATAATTTTTGGTTTTGGAGTATCCTTAATAGAAACATACATTTTGCAACGTACTGTTTTTGTAAGACACTATTATGTAACGTAACAGATTTTATGAGTTAAAGTAACACAATTCATGAATTAGAGTAACACATTGTATGAGTTAGAGTAACATGGTAGTAGCAAAATGATGATTTTTTTTTGTGAAAATGAAGATGAAACGACGCACTTGTTGTGTGATAGAAAGATGCAGTTAAAAATTTGATGGGAGACACAAGATTTGCATTAAGATAATTAAGGAGGAGAGAGAAAAAAATAAAATATTTACCAAGATTTAGTTAGTTATTTCCTTAATTGACAAAACAATCTTAACCATTAATCTATCACTAATTAAAGGGTTGAGATGAAGACTCACAGACTCAATTATGATAAGTGGACTCACTTGATCCTTTCTCTCTCTCTCTATATATATATATGTACACGTTACTATCAATATTAATTCATGTATACAATATTTTATTAAGTTCGGATTTCGTAGAAATTCCGTGGAGAATTCTACTAGCGACGTAGTGGTGACCTGCTAATTTGGTAAGGTTACCCTTACTCAGTTTACGTTGTATGTATGCATATTGTATGATATAATGGTATAATGATGATATTGAGATTGCGGTTGTGTACCGATTGAGAGAAGCTAGCTAGGACTAGCTAGGCCCGGTTGATCTCGGGACCTTCCCTAATGTTTCCTCCTAAGAGAGCCTAGGAGGGGTGTGCACACTCAGACTGACGGGGCGTGACTGCGGTCGCGATAGTGACGATAAGAATGATGGTATGGATTGTACTGATATTGTTTAATGTTATCGTAAATTGATCTTGTGTGTGTATTTATGATGTATCTGTGATGATCTACTTGACGGTTATGGTCATTTGGGGAGCAGGGATGTATTCAGGTGCTTGATGGAATGTGATTTTGACTCGGGATGCTATTTACGGGATGGGCAGAGTGCGAAATCAACAGAGTAGTATAGACCCTGATCGTTCATATTCCATCTTAATTATTAGACCATCATAAATACTTTTTATTATTTGGTTTGAAGACTGAATTTTTATAATCTATTATTAAGTTGTACTTTTGGACACTCTATTATTGTGAGTAATGATGTCTGCTACCTCGGTTTACCGAGATGGGAACACTTGTATTTGTTTAGGATGTCTTGTTAAGTCTCCTGAACAAATGAGGGTGTTACAGCTGCTATGTGCGGGCAAGATTGGGTGTCGATGTCTATCGGACGTTGGCTTCCCAATACGTACCTTCACCCCTTACTCAGAATTGACGGTTTCCGGATGTCCGAAACCATTGGCAATGAGAGTCAATCCAGGCATGGAGTGCTTAAGGGTACAAGTCTTTATCTTTAGGTCCCCGTGCCACTCAACTTTGAGCCGGCTAAGGATCAAAGTTGACTTGAACGGTTTCCGAGTCCCCAATAATTGACTCGGTGGCGACTCCACAAATCGAAAACAAATTCAGTTCACTAAAAAGGTCGTCTTACCAAACAAATTGGCCTTTAAACATTTATAACCACGTCTCGATCGATTCTAACGAAAACACGGGTGCCCGCATCCGTCTAGTACAATCCGAATCGTCAACCAAATCGAGGTCCGACACATCGCCCCGTACGCGAGATCGGCCCGGCCCCCTGAAACAAAGGGGGGCCGCGTGGGTGCCCGCCGCGAAAACCGGACGACTTGCACGGGCGCGCGGGGCACCGGGAGGTGCGGACGGGCGATAACAAAGGCCATTTCAAATTCATGCCGCAAAGCAACCCTATCATACGATAATTCATCCCCGACCAACGTGTTACCTAAGTAGGAAACTAATGTTTCATCAAGAATGGGAATGCCATCAAATCTAACCAAACTGCTACCATTGCTTTGTAGGGAAGCCTCGATTTCAAGTAGAGCTAAGTTATGGATCTCTTCCTCAGTTAACTCCAAATCTAAGGCGAAACGTAAATAACGTGAACATGCTTACAAAATAATGATTACTAAGAATATAAAGGGAGCACAATTTGCAAACTTGAGTACTAAAATGGTATATTGTCACATACTCCCTCCATTACTGTGTATAAATAGTTTTGATTGAAAAAGAAACTTATTTTATGAGGACATGACATAGGTCCACCCCAACGCGGCCACGCGCGGGTTTGGAGGGGCAAAATGTTTCCCATGTGAGATGGTTCTCGGGTTGAAATTTAAATCGAATTAGGAGTCGCCACCGAGCTTTGTGGGAGTTCGGACCCGTTTGAACCCACTCTATATTTTGATGGACCGTGCACAAAGTACAACCTATTTCGATACTAGAGCTTGTGGGGTTCGTCCCTTTGCATTACGATACCAATGCCGAGTTTTCGAGGATCGTATATCGAATGACTCTCGTGCGCTAACGGTTTCGGACATCCGGAAACCGAGGTTTTGAGTAAGGGGTGAAGGTACGTGTTGGGAAGCCCACAAAGGACACCCAACCCCCGCCCGCACTTAGCGACCTCTACTAAGATATTGTTCGAGTGTTTAATACGCGCACTAGTGATTCGGTGGAATGTTATGCAAACAACGTTTTATGGCATATGAAAAATTGAATAAGTTTCTACGTCATTTTATTGCATTTAATTCACGTCAAAGTGGTATAGCATGTGATGTTCATTTAGATGCTATAAATGGCAAACATCAAAAATAAAGGTCGTAAATAAATTACAAATTACATGGACGGAAATAAAACCTGAAATTCACAATACAACAAGCGATATTACAATAATCGAATTAGTAACGGTAAAATTGATAGGTTAGAATAATAATGTGAGGCATGGTTTTGAAAAATAAGCACGTGATGGACTTTACACGTGTCGACCGAAGTCGTAAAATATTTGACGAGACCAAATGACGTTTAGAAGTTCACGTTCTAGTACAAAAGGGACCACTCGACCGAGTCATAGGAGGGACTCGGTCGAGTGACCCTGTACAGGCCCCCTGCCTCGTTTTCGGGGTGCCACTCGATCGAGTGCTCCCTGTTTGAGCTGCTGCTCAATTTCGTAAAGGGTGGCTATTACAAAATTTTTAATTTGTTTAAAATCGATAGTCAACCGAGTCGAATATAAAATGGCATAATATGTATTTCATGATTACGAGACCGGTATCGGGAATTTTGAAAAAGGTGTTGTAAAATTGTTTTGAATCGGATTAGGACGAACTTAGTTCCCTCCGCGTTACGACATCGTTACTAACCCTTACGGATTACGTGATATTCGATTTAGCGTCAAAGGGTTTCGTACCAATCTTGAAAATGGTTTCGGACGTGTTCAACTACGCATTACCACGATCACGTTATGCCCTTAAGTGCTTAGGGCGGCGCTCCTCGAAAAGGCGTCACCACCGTTGCGACTTGTAAAGGGGTTAAACGAACTTGGAGCGGTAGTCGTAGTTAAACACGTTCAATCCAAAAATGGTTTATAAATTTATATGTACGCGGTGTTATTATTATAACGAAATGTAAACAATAAATAAAATGTTAGGTTTTAGAGTAGATAAATAAAATGTTAGATACGAAATTAAAATGTTAGTGTTAGTTTAATTAATATAAACAATATATATACAAAAAAATGAGAAAAAGAAGGGAGAAGAAGGAATGTCGGGATTGAATGTTACACCCTCAACCTACGTGCTTTTGCTTCTCGGAATAGGGCTCGTCAAATGGTGGCAAAGTCACGGGAGCGTCGAGATACGTAGGAGAGTTATGGTGTGTGTGGTTTGTAGAGATGGATTTGATGAGTTTTTCTCTCGGTCTTTGACGAGTTTTGATCTCGGGATTAGGGACGTAAGTGTATGTGTATGTCGGTGTAGGGTTGATGCAAAATGGTGGCTGAAAATGTGTAGGTTTTTTAGGTGGTAGAAGGGTTGAAAAAAGTTGGCAAATGACTTGGGGTGACGGGGTATTTATAGAAAAAATACCCCGGTTTAGGGCCACTCGATCAAGTGCCCGGTTCAAGTCCGGTTCAGCCGGTTCATGGTCTTACTCGACCGAGTGGGCCTGAACCACTAGATCAAGTGGGTCAAAACCGGGGAGAGATTGTAAGGGGTGTTGAGCTTTTGGTGGTTGACTTGACTAAGTAGTTGAGCTGGTTTCTAGAAGCTTGCATAGCTGATTTTTGCTTCGGGTTTCGACTTTGACCGGGTTTTGACCCGGTCGCTAAAAGACGGTTTTATTTATCGTGTTGGTTTTGACCCAAATTAGTCTTATTTGATTGGAAATGACCCACTGGGCCTGAATTTGAGGTCGGTTTTGTGAGATTTGTACTCCGATAAAAGTCCATGCCAGACATTATTGATTTCCGAGCCCATATTCTAGTGCGTTAAAGCACGTTTGTGTCCGATCATCATCGGATGTTTTGTCGGAGACTGCTATAGACACTAGCAACCAATTCCGGGTGTCTACAGAGCCCCCACTCTGACTGAGGCTTGGACAAGGCGAAAGTCAGAGTAGCTACCAGGCCAATCGAGGATTATGACCTGGCAGCCTTCGGGTCGGGTCGTTTATAGTCCATTAGACTTGCGTGAAAGGGCTCGCCAGCCATAAGATAGAAATCATACCTGAGTTCTGTTATCTGGGATAGCTCCGTGGGGACTTGCTTTTAAAGCCTTGGGTCTATCTGTTTGCAGACACATCCTATCTCGGAACTACGCGGGGACTTGTTTCTGAAACCCTGGGTGTATCTGGTTGCGGATACATCCTATCTCGGACTGCTCGGGGACTTGCTTCTGAAGCCCTGGGTGTATCTAGTTGCAGATACATCCCATCTTTGGAGGTAATATTCCAGGAGAGACACCGCCTCGGGTTTTCTGCTGGAGAGTAAAGGAGCCGCACGGGGACTTGCTTCAGAAGTCTTGGGTGTACCTGTTTGCAGACACATCCCAATTTGCATGCGATATTTAAGTGAAACACCGACTCACGTTGGGGAGATAAAAATTTGACGTTCCGTTGGGAAGCACAAGCTGGTACCTAAAATGTTAGATACATAGGTAGAAATAACAAATATAGCAGATGGCAAGATAACACATAAGAAATGCAGTTAGCATCTATAAACTAGCTTGCGCTCGGGAAAATGACTTTTGCTTCATTTTGAAATTGAAGTCCTGAGAGCAACTCACGTGCTAGCAGATAGGTTTTCAAAATTGAAAGGGGTAGAAAAGAAATTTGCAGTTTAAATAGACTGAAACTTGACCTTGTCGAAAAGGATTTCCTCAAATGGCTAAATTTTGCAAATTTCAAAGCAATAATTTGAAGAGCGAGGCATACCGACAGACTCGACTCTGGATGCTACAGGACGAGTTGACAGACACGACTTGGACTCTCGAGAGGTTGGACCGTGACTCGGTAGGAGGGTGGGCCATCTATGACGACAAGACTCTTAAGTTGCGCTACTCCGTAACCTAGGCGAGTGGCAACACAGTCGATCATCAAAATGGGATAGATATGTTATTGTCTGTAATGAGACTGTTTCTGCAGGACTCAGCAGTAGTAGTGCTGTAGACTAGTGCTCTTTTGAATTTTTGGTTTTGGGGTACTTTCCCAAAGTAGGTGTTCCTTCGAGTCCCTGACGGATTCTTGTCTTCGACTGAGCCAAATGCTAAGACACACTATATAAAGGAGGCAAGTTTTTGTAAGTATTTGGATTATGTGAGTGGATGGAGAGCTTCTGCTTAAGAGAAGCCCCCAGGACGACAAAGCTAACTGTTGAGAACATGACAGTGTCGTGATAGGAATGACGGTGCTTTTTTAAATTTGTGTTAATGTGGGTGGTTGCGCCCTTGTTGAACGACTGCTTACGTATTCACGTGTGGTGAAATCAAACCAAGCCGTAGTTCAGGTGATTGGAAGATGTATTATGGTGCCTAGCTTATTAGGGCTTTGTGTGTAATTAGCCATAACGATGGTGTAGGCTAGGTGCATTCTCAATAATGTCTTGATCAAAGGGCTAGAATAGTTAGGATGTTCATCCTGTGACTGTGAGTGTTCTCTGGGGTAGCCCCCAGAAGTGGTGTGAACTATTTGGACATGTTTTATGCCGACCGCAGGTTGAGTTTCCGTGTTTGGGGCTTGGTAACTGGTTTGGATGTTTTTGGGAATGTGGTGCCAGGTTGTGAGTGGCTCTGATGATTCAAAATATGGAGCTCGTTTTTGTGGAGGTAAGGCTTCGAGGGTAAGGTATTGCAATGTGGTAGGAAATGGGGAAGTTGAGTAAAAATGACTCGACCTTCAATCGAGGTAGGATTGATAATGCGAGATCTAATTTCCATGTCTGGCACTAATGGTTAGGGTGTATCCTATGGAGCTTGAATCCTCAAATTTCTGTGCTGTCTCTTAGCCTAGGTCTCGGGAAGGTCTTGAGGGTTGTAATGTGGGAAGGCTAGATCGAGCGTTAGCTGACCAACTTAATTGTTTCTCCCCTATTTGATGGTATGAGTATCGATAATTTTTGAATTGACCGTACCCCGGTCAAGGGACTTTCACTTGAGTTGATCGTTGACCACGGTCATGGGTTTTTAAAAAAAAATTGTTGACCTCTTAGCCCCAGTCATGGGATTCTTCATTTGAGTTGACCGTGCCCCGGTCAAGGGATTGAGCGTATCTGGTCGAGGGATTCTTTTTTGGGTTGACCTCTTAGCCCCGGCCGTGGGATCTTCATTTGTGTTGACCGTTTAACCTCGGTCATGGGTGCGTTTTTTTTTATGATGGCCTGCTTTTCTGTTTTGGCCCTTTGCTTTTTCCTTAGACCTTTGATTTTTTTTGTCTAGCTTTTTCTTTTTCTTTTTCTTTTTTTTTTGGTCAGACTAACATCTAAAGTAGGGATTGATCGGTCTTATTGGAGGAGCGTTTCTTGTGGGAAATGGGCTTGCCTCTCGTCTTGAACCAAAACTAGGAGACTACCTGGATTTGTCATAGGATTCATACCGCTCCTGCTAGGGGTTGTTATGTGGCTTTCTATGGCAGACATGGAATAGGTAAAGGAAAACACGGGTCTCGGTTTCCTTTAGTCATCATAGATGTGCTTATAATAGTCACGTGCATGTACTCACAGTGTATGATGGTGCTCATCATGTTCTCGGAAACACATAAGGAAACATATATGAGAAATTGAAAAAGCAGATTTTATTGGATTGAAAAAAAAGAGGACAGAATACATTTGACTCTGACTCTTGACTTTGAAATTGAAAGAAATAGTACATCCTAGACTCGGACTCAGACTCGGACTTAAATTAAATACGAACTCTTTGGATGATGCTGTCAGTAATCTTCGGCTTCTAAGGACTCAATTGGATGTCCAGTATAGCCTTCAGTAAAAGCTTCACCCAGATCTTCATTACGCCGAAGATCGTCTTCAATCCTAGTGCCCATTTCGGTAAGCACTGCAAAGTTTGAAATGCTGGCATACCTAAGATGGACGCGGTAGGAGGGTAGGAGGTTGTTGATGAAAGCCTCTACTAGTGTCTTCTCGCTGGGATTGTCTACCAGCTTAACACTCTCAGCCCGCCAACGTTGAAGGTATTTGGTGAAACCCTCTGTTGGATCTTGGACCATGACTTCTAAAGTCCGCATGGTAGTCTGTAGTTCAGCATTATCAGAATAGTTTTTAGCAAACTCGGTAGCCACATCTTCCCAAGTAGGGAATATTTTTGTATTAAGCTTATAAAACCAGGCTTTTGGGTATTTCCTGAGGGATGCGCCGAACAAATTGATGAAAATGTCGACGTTGACCCCCTTGATTGCCATGAATTGTTTGAAAGCTCGAAGGTGTAATAATGGATCCCCCGTCTCTTTGAATATGGGTAACCCCTCTAAGTTGAGATCCTTTGGCAGTTTCTCACTAATGGGTGCATAGTCTCGGGAGTTTTCAATACGAATGCTATTCCCTTGAAAGGCGCGGAACTGTTGTTCGAGCTCACGCATCGTGCTGATCAGTTTGACAAATGGCTCAGTTTTTACCGACCCAGAATTGAATTCTTGTCGTTCAATGACAGTTAAACGAGCATTCGTGGCTTCTAGGTCGGCTCTTATGAACCCTAGTTGGGTTTCAAACATGGCCTGCTTACTAACCATTGTCTCTAGCAAAGCCTTCAGTTCATCAATGGTGTTTTCCATGTCCCTATTCCCAGTTGTGGATGCCATACTCTGCGAGAATACCCACGTAATCAGGAATGTTGCTTCGGAACCCAAATACACCAAGGCATAGGGAATAGCGCGGGAGGAAAGATGACTCCAGTTTGACTCGGGTTAGATTTTCCTAAGACGAATATGTAGAGTGCAATTCTCGGAGTGACTGTGATTAATCGCTCCGTCGGAGAATAGCCCCTCAAGTGAGACTAAGGACTCTTATAGGACTCAGATGGTGTGACATTTAAGTGACTCAAAAGTGGGGTACGTGAGACAACACGTGTAGGACATGACCCTTAGAGCAACCGTGATTGATCGCTCCGCTGAAGGGTAGCCCCCGAGTGTGATCGAGGTTTTGCTAAGACTCGAATGTTAGGGGAGTGACCGAACCTTTTTTTATAGGGCTATGCCTTGTAAAAGGTTGACTTGGCCTTGAGGAAAGGCAGATGGGGTAAGGGAAGAAAATTGCGATGTAAGATCGGCAGAGTTTCGACGCTAAAGGCCCTCGACTCGACTTGAATAAGGATGACCCTATGATTTAGGGAACACCCTTAAGTTAAAGGTTTCTTGAATTAGGATTACTCGACTAATGGATTGAAAGATGGGCGAAATTCCCTTAGGAAAGGTCGTGGGGACCGGCCTGTTAGAGGGAAAGATCGCGTCGGACTTTCTAGTTAGGACTCGAGTGTTTAGATGAACCTTCCATTTACGAGTGTATGACTCATGTTGGTCGGTTATGCCTTTAGAAAAAGGTGGACTAAGATGGGGAAGAAACCCGTGATGTAGGATCGACGGAGTTTCGACGCTATAGACCTTCGACAAATTATGAAAAGACCCGACACACGAATTACGGTAGGTCCTATAATAAGGAAGATTTTGAAAGGGTTGACTTCCTAAAATAAGGAAGGTTTTTGAAAAGGATTGAATTTTGAAAATTTGGATGACGGTCCTAACTTTTGAAATTGGTAGCATGCCGACAGGTCCGAGCTTTTTGAAAAGTCGAATATTTGGAATTTTGAAAATTTGAATATCGAAAATAATTTTCCGAAAATTTGAAAATCGAAAACGGGATCTCGAAGATTTGAAAATCAAAATGAAATTTCGAAGATTTGAAAATCAAAATGCAATCTCGAAGATTTGGAAATCGAAATGGAATTTTTGAAAATTCGAAAATCAAATGAGGATCGGAATTCGAATATTGAAATGGATAGCATGCCGGCTAGAAAATAGGCTTGTTTTGAGTCAAATCTTAAGTCTAAATTTCGACAACATTCTGAATTTTTGAAAATTGAATATTTTAGAAAAGATGCATTTTTTGAAATGATGGTTTTTGAAAATGACACGGAAACCAAGCAGCAAGTAGTCAGGCAAGCATTATGACGACAACATGTATGCTTTACACTAAGTCTCGGTCGGTCAAAATAGGGTCTATACCAGTGCGCATGGCCTTTTCGAGAATCGGGACGGACTTCCTAAGTCGAGTTGATCTTAGAACATGTCGCGAAACCCATACGAATTAGTCATGAGCACCTTCAGATATCCATTTTGGAGTATATCACGGTATAGTGGGACGTTCGTCACCAGTACCGACCCGGGTAAAAATGGGGTTATGCATGAACCGTAAAACTAAAGCGCGTATTGTACTAATCGAACGATTTCTCCTCGAGTCTCACCCTGAGGACCCCGATGGTAAGGCACACATCAGTTTTCCCAGCGGAGTCGCCAGATTGTGGACATGACATAGATCCACCCCGACGCGGCCACGTGCAGGTTTGGGGGGCGAAATGTTTCCCATGTGAGATGGTTCTCGGGTTGAAATTTAAATCGAGTTAGGAGTCGCCACCGAACTTTGTGGGAGTTCAGGACCGTTCGAACCCACTCTATATTTTGATAGACCGTGCACAAAGTACAGCCCATTTCGATACTAGAGCTTGTGGGGTTGTCCCTTTGCATTACGATACTGATGACAACTTTTCGGGTATCGTATTTCGAATGACTCTCGTGCGCCAACGGTTTCGGACATCCAAAAACCGAGTTTCTGAGTAAGGGGTGAAGGTACGTGTTGGGAAGCCCACAAAGGACACCAAACCCCGCCCGCACTTAGCGGCCTCTACTAAGATATCGTTCGAGTTTTTAATACGCGCGCTAGTGATTTGGTGGAATGTTATGCAAACAACGTTTTACGACATATGAAAAATTGAATAAGTTGCTACGTCATTTTAATGCATTTAATTCACGCCAAAGTGGTTTAGCACGTGATGTTCATTTAGATGCTATAAATGGCAAACATCAAAAATAAAGGTCGTAAATAAATTACAAATTACACGGGCGAAAATACAACCCGGAATTCACAATACAACAAGCGATATTATAATAATCAAATTAGTAACGGTAAAATTGATAGGTTAGAATAACAATGCGATGCATGATTTTGAAAAATTAGCACGTGATGAACTTTACACGTGTCGACCGAAGTCATAAAATATTTGACGAGGCCAAATGACATTTAGAAGTTCACGTTCTAGTACAAAAGAGACCACTCGACCGAGTCATAGGAGGGACTCGATCGAGTGACCCTGTACAGGCCCCCTGCCTCGTTTTCGGGGTGCCACTCGATCGAGTGGCCTATGGCACTCGATCAAGTGCTCCCTGTTTGGGCTGCTGCTCAATTTCGTAAAGGGTGGCTATTACGAAATTTGTAATTTGTTTAAAATCGTTAGTCATCCGAGTCAAATATAAATATGGCATAATTTATATTCGGCTCAGTTTTCGGTACTCGTTATATATATTTTATGATTATGAGACCGGTATCGGGAATTTGAAAAAGGTGTTGTAAAATTGTTTTGAATCGGATTAGGACGAAATTAGTTCCCTCCGCGTTACGACATCGTTACTAACCCTTACGGATTATGTGATGTTTGATTTAGCGTCAATGGGTTTCGTACCAATCTTGAAAATGGTATCGGACGTGTTCAACTACGCACTACTACGATCGCGTTATGCCCTTAAGTGCTTAGGGCGGCGCTCCTCGAAAGGGCGCCACCACCGTTGCGACTTGTAAAGGGGTTAAACGGACTTGGAGCAGTAGTCGTAGTTAAACACGTTCAATCCAAAAATGGTTTATAAATTTATATGTACGGTGTGTTATTATTATAACGAAATGTAAACAATAAATAAAATGTTAGGTGTTAGAGTAGATAAATAAAATGTTAGATACGAAATTAAAATGTTAGTGTTAGTCTAATTAATATAAACAATATATATACAAAAAAACGAGAAAGAGAAGGGAGAAGAAGGAATGTTGGGATTTGAATGTAACACCCTCAACCTACGTGCTTTTGATTCTCGGAATAGGGTTCGTCGAATGGTGGCAAAGTCACGGAAGCGTCGAGATACGTAGGAGAGTTAAGGTGTGTGTGGTTTGTAGAGATGGATTTGATGAGTTTTGCTCTCGGTCTTTGACGAGTTTTGATCTCGGAATTAGGGACGTAAGTGTATGTGTATGTTGGTGTAGGGTTGATGCAAAATGGTGGCTGAAAATCTGTAGGTTTTTTAGGTGGTAGAAGGGTTGAAAAAAGTTGGCAAATGACTTGGGGTAACGGGGTATTTATAGAAAAAATACCCCAGTTTAGGGCCACTCGATCGAGTGGTGTAGGTGCACTCGATCGAGTGGTGTAGGTGCACTCGATCGAGTGGTGTAGGTGCACTCGATCGTGTGGTGTAGGTGCACTCGATCGAGTGCCCGGTTTGAGTCCGGTTCAGCCGGTTCATGGTCTTACTCGACCGAGTGGGCCTCAACCACTCGATCAAGTGGGTCAAAACCAGAGAGAGATTGTAGGGGGTGTCTAAATTTTATATAAGTTTTTTTCCACTTCCCCGAGAATTTTCTACTATTTCATTGGTTTATAAGAGAATTTTCTAAGATTCAAAGAGTATAAATATCACTTAAAGTAATTTCCTAGCAGGTACCTAGTATTCAACATTACCTATATAAAATAATGGTGGTTGTAAGAACTCCAGCAACTAAACTTACCGGGATTCGATAGAAGCCTTCGTTGCCTAGAGAGGATGTCATCGGATAACAGATCCCACGTTTCCTCCCACACAATATGAGGTGTAGACATGGATTCGGATAACAATAATGATGTGAACATATGCCCCATATAAGTCCCCGATTCCCAATAATGTGCTTCCTTAATGGCGTTAATGTACTCAGTGTCATCACCAATCAAGCCAAGAGCAAAATACGCTTCTCGAAAAGTTTGATAATATACACCATTCACTGTCCGAATGTCTTCTTAAGACCTTG
Source organism: Agrostemma githago (assembly GCA_958450325.1). NCBI lineage: Eukaryota > Viridiplantae > Streptophyta > Magnoliopsida > Caryophyllales > Caryophyllaceae > Agrostemma > Agrostemma githago. The sequence continues at coordinate 12,570,326 of OY288248.1, read as the reverse complement.
CTTCCCTAGAATGGTTTAGCATCGTTCTCATGTAGTAGAGTTCACCACATTTTATGGGGACGTGGTGCAGCCTACTAATTGCAGAAAACTTTTGTTTACGCTTCCATTTCTTCTTAGTTCTATGCCATACGTACCTTTGAGAAATTTTAGATAGTAGTAGCTCACGTGCATCAGGGTCTCTAGCATTCAATGAAAACCAATCGATAAATTTAGACACTGCAACACTTGGGTTCTCAAGAACCTCGTCAATGGGGTCATCATCCTCAAAGATGCAGTTTGCTCCCCGGGGAGATGATATTGAAGATTTTCCACTGCAGGAGTCCTATAATGGATATCAAAAAAAAATATCCTCCAAACAACTTCACACGCAGATACATATCGACAATCATATAACTTCTGAATCTGGTCGAGCTGATTTTGGTTATTGCGATGACTATAGGACGACTCCATAGTAACACGATCAGGCTCTTTATTGATATACTTAAATAAATATTTGATTGATCTGGTTTGATTGCACCACTCCACATTTATGTGGGCACGATATTTATCAATAAGGTAAGCACTATAAGGCACAACATAGCGAGTATCAATGGGTACACCATTTTTCAGTATTGTACGATCATTATTTCTTCTCTGATTAATAGGAAAGCCGTTCTTGTAAACTGTGGTTCTGGGACTGAATGACTTTGGAAATTTTCGAATGCATGCACCATCTAACATGTACGATGATTGAGGATTTGCTGCACTGCAAGGACCATGGATCATTAATTCCGATACAGCAGCATGCAATATGAGGTTTTGCCTCTCATCGAGAATCTCAGCAGAGATGATTCTATCTACGTCAGCCACCTCCGGAAACTTGTCATCTCGCTGGAGAAACAATAGGATGTGTGCATGGGGGAGTCCTCTCTTTTGAAATTCGACAGTGTACACAACTGAGAAGGATTTGAAAAAAAATGATAACAGTTAGCAATAATGCACGGGGAGTCTAAAAATTGATTTTAAAAAGATAATGCAAATACAAACCTGCTTTAGTTCTTCCGAAGATTTCACGTACCTTCAACTCTTGGATTAACTCGTATAACTTCACTTGAAAAATACAGGACAACATATCTGGACGATCTTCAGAGCGAATACCTCTTTTACTTACAAATCGGACAACCTCTAGCCATTTTGGATTACATGTAAATGTAATAAATAAGTCCGGGTAGCCACACCACCTACAAATAGCCATAGTGTCCAGATACTTTGATCTCATGAAAGCATCCCCAGATGTGAAGGTTGAGGGAACAATGTAACGATTACCGGTTGATGATGGCTCAACGTTTCCTTCTTCAACTGCGTCAACAACATTCTTGTATTTATCAATCCAAAGCAAATTTTGGTTGAACCTTAAAAAGGATAATCTTTGAGACTCGATCATCATATATTCGTCTACACATAATTGTTGATATAAATTGCGAGCTGATGTGCACGTAGGATATTCAATCTCCACCGGTCTGTCTTGAAACCGAAAGGCAAAGAACTCACGTAAGGTAAGCTTATCACGCGGTTTTAGGCTCGTGCTTCTACCAACTGACGCTTCACTGTGCGAAATATTTAGACAAAACCCATCCTCGTTGTAAGGAAGAAAATAGGGTATTGTAAGGCAAGATATGATGGATTCAACTCAGAGATTCGTTGCAACTATCCACATGTTTTTTCCACAGTAATGTCACGGTGTTCCATGCCAAGCCCTACGTCACCTTCGAATAATGGAGCTACCTCTGAAGCAGTGGGATGGTTATAGGTTCTACCATTGGTGCATCTTTTTGCGATTAGTTTGATACTAACATCACCTTCTACGTCTGACAATAATCTGTCCCTTGCCCTACGAAATACCTTGGCTAGAGGGTTATGTTCATCAATCATCTCCTTCAATAGTGAAATAAGTTCCTCATTAAATCTACTACGGCCACCGCCTCTGTTTTTAGAGGAAAATAGTTATATAAAGAAGACTAAAATTTTAATTCATAGATACATAAGCTCAAAATTAAGTAATTCACACGGATAAGGAAGTTACATTATAAGATTTATTCGATTGTTGACCTCTTCCTCGACGTCATAGATTTAAAACTGTCAAAACTTAGGAATCAAATCATTAGCAGGCAACAAACTGCCAATCCGATGAACATTCTGGCCTTCTATCCTATATGCATATGGGCCATGACCACGGTTCACAGTTTTATCGATGATGCCACCGGTGGATGAGAAAAAATACCCACAATTGTAACCACGAATATTTGTCATAAACTGAGAACTAAGGCGATGTTCTCGACTTAACAATGACTTCAACAATGGAGGTGACTCACTTAGGAATGGCAGCGCTACTTTCCCATCTGAGCAACATAAAGAGAACCTTGGATTTTTCGTGCCGCGACCTTTACCGATCCTTTCCTCATACCATATTTAGGCATGGCACATTTGACACTGATAGTCAGGGTCACCAATGTCCGGATATCCTAAAACCTATAATAATAATGGAAAAAAATGAAAACAGTAAGTGAACACGTATAATCTATTGTATTATAGGACAACATTTATGTAAATCATTTCACAGATGATATATATCATTGAGTGGTTAAAGTAGTGAATTTTTGAAAGCTACGTCAATATCTACAATACGAACCGTCATAGCACTGCTTGAACAAACTTCAAAATAGTGTTCTTGGAAATCATTACCATTGACCATTGTTTCGGATGGGGGGGGGGGGGGGGGGGGGTGATAAGACTCACTTGTTTGAGTTGCTACCTCGTCAAGCTCAGAATCCGAATCTTGCTCCAAATCAACGTTGGTTGGTTGGTCAAGGCCTTCACATAAAATGAGTGAGATTGGCAGAAGATGTTTACTTTTAAGAAGATAAAGTGCGTCAAAACAACAATGGAACCCAAGCAAGGAAAAAAAACGGGGAAAAAGCAAAGGATTGTAAGTCTCATTTGACAAAATGGATAAATATTAACTAAATATGCTCAAAAAGGGCTTCACGTACATAATTGGGAGGCGACTAATGAAGAAGTTTTCCGTTTTATTTTTGTGCAGTCAATACCTTTCTTCTAGACTTCGTATCTTTGCAGCCTGTTGCCTCAGGGTGAGCACAACTTGTTCAAATGTCAAAGCAGATGATGGTGTAGCAGAATATGAATTGGGAGGCAAAAAGCGTTGTGGTGTAGCACGGACACCCAATGAAGAGGATTGCCCTAACAGTTGGTCACCAAGAAAAATGGCACATTAAAAATGTTTGAATGAAACCACTTAAAAACGGTAAATGAATGTGTATACACACACACACACACACACACACACACACACACACACACGTGTGTGTGTGTGTAATAAGTGATATTGAGATAAAAAGTAAAATACGATTGGTAATATCTGCAAAGGGGATACGCACGTCCAGTGCAAGTTGGTGATCCGATCCGACATTATGTGCAGCAGATGAACTACTTTGACCACCTATTAGTAAAAAATAAATAATGACTAAAAGCAATGAAGGCATAATGACAATGTATATAATAAATGATGAAGGATAAGGAAATGGATAACAATTTGAAAAAGAAGAAGAAAGAATTACAGAACATACAAAAAGAATACAAATGAAGAATTGTTTTATGTATCTCACTAAATTAGTAAATGTCTCATCATTATCAAAATAGATTTTTTTTTGCCAGCCAAGACAGAAAATCGGATGACACTGAGTCCTATGCGGGCAAGCGCATGGACCTCAGTATTATATTTCCTAGATACATAAGATACTGATAAACAGTGAAAGAAAGGAAAAATACATGCCATATTGTCCAAAATTCTTCTAATAGTAAGAGGAATAGGGATTGCCCCGCTTATCATCATGATAAGCATCTGACAGTCAGAAAGGATGGCAACATGTAAGTAGCCCATCGCACGTGCCCACCTAGTAGCTTCGTAAAAAGCAAGGGCTTCAGCCTGTAGAGGAGAGGAGGCACGCAGCTGCTTAGATTCACGGCCAATGGTTAACCCATTCAAATCTTGAGCAAACCAACCACTACTAGAGTGACAATTATTAATCCAAGCAGCATCAACCTGGATGCTAACCTGTGAACAGGTCTCAGGGCTCCCAATCACAAAAACAGGTTTGCCTTTTTTGATAAGAATTAAAGTAGAATTGAGGGTCTTATCCTGCAAGATGGTAGGAACATCATGAATCCCATCCTTGATAATATGATCATTCAGAAGGGAACGCAAGAGGATCAATGCAACTCCAGCATTCGGTTTATGTCCTTGGAATTTGGCTTTATTTCTAGCATTCCAAATGACCCAGAGGACGGTAATAAAAGTCACTCTCCCGAGAGGTCTAGGATCATGAGAGTGGAGATAGTTGAGCCAATCAACGAGCCAAAATTTAAAGTCGATATGTGAGTTGATCTCAGCACGAATACCAAGATCGCAACCAAGCCACATTCGTTTAGAAAAAGGGCAGTCTCTAAAAAGGTGCCCGAGAGTTTCAATTGTTCATGATTGCTCACATAGGAAACATGTAGTTGTAACATTTAATGTGCATTGAGAAACTCCGCACCAATGGGAAGAGCATCATTAAAAAAATTCCATAGGAAGATTTTGAGTTTACCTGGTATTTTCAATTTCCATAGCTTTTCCCCACAAAAGCCCTACACTTTGCCATCCAGAATTTGATGTTCGATTTGTCCTCTAAAAGAGGACTCAAAAGCTAACCGATAGCCGCTCTTTGAGTTACACTCACCAGAGGGAGTTAGACTCCAATAACTGTGATCATTGCAATCCACCAAGGGTAGTTGGCAACAAATAAAGAATCATTTGAGTCCAATCTTCGTCATGGTATCTACGAAGTTTCTCAACATCCCAATTACCTTTTGAGTCAAGAAACTCACGTAAAGAGGAGAGGTAAGGAAGGTTTTGCACTTCCATCTTCACAATTGCTTTCTATCCATTAACCCATCGAACCTTACCAATATCAATGCAACTCGGGTTACATGGCAACCAAGCAATGCCATCATTAATAAGGTTGAGGCCCCAGCAGAGTACTTTGCAATCAGGATGCTACTTAACAAAGAGGATGAATGTTGGAGTAATTTTCAGCCAATTTTTCCAAGTAGAGCCCGATTTATACATTAAACATGTCTAATCCCACTGCCACCCTCTTTCTTAGAGAGAGATAAGTAGAGAGCACTTTTCCAATGAATGGTTCTACCTTTCCTAGTTCCAGCCCACCAAAAATGGGCCAATAGCTTATGAATTCTATTCGCCACACTTACCGATATTTTGAAGACCGATAGGAGATAAACATAAAGGGAGGCAAGAACAGAGAAGATAAGAGTAAGTCTTCCTCCAGGCGAAAGCATGGTCCCATTCCAGGAAAATATACGTCAAACCACATTATCATAGATGTCACTGAAAAAAGCCTTACTATTTCGATTAACATCAAGCAGCACACCCAAGTATTTTCCCATTGAAGAGCCAGAGGGAAGACCAAAAATATTGTAGCAAAATTTTGCAATGGCGAGAGTAGTATTTGGACTAAAGATCAATGAGGACTTGCCATGGTTGATAGCTTGGCCCGATGCCTCACAATACTCAAGAATAGCATAGTGAAGATTTCCAATACTGGTAGTATTCCCTTCAGTGAAGAAGAGAGCATCATCCGCGAAAAGAAGGTTGGAGATCGGAGGTGCATCCCGGGCAATTCTAATTCCACCAATGACATTCATAGCCTGGAGTTTCCGTAGATTGGAGGAGAGAACTTTAGTGCATAGAATAAACAAAAAAGGGGATAGGGGGTCCCCTTGCCTCAATCCTCGATTTGGAGTGATTCTAACTTTTGGCACACCATTGATAAGAAGATCATAGGTAACTGTGGCGATACAGTTCAGAATAAGAGAAATCATTTGTCTCGGGAAACCCATAGACTCCAGTATGAGCCGTATAAAATTCCAGCTTATTCGATCAAAGGCCTTACTAAAATCTACTTTTAAAGCAATTTTACTTGTGCGTCCCGAGGTGGTACATCACTTGATGTGATTGATATGGGTTAAGTCGCATCACCAAATCAAGTTATCCTAATACTACTAACAAGAAGCTAGCGGTAGGTAGGGTATCATATCCACAGGGAAATGGTCAAATTGTCTAATAGCTAAGATTCTAAATTGCTCGAAACAATTGGTTTGATTGAATTAACTAAGACTAGAAATACGTAAACAAAATATGAATTAATCAATTAAAGGAAAATCTAGGGCTATAGGTTCACAATGAGTAGACAAATGATCATGCAAGAATAATCGATAAACACACAAACATGCTAGTTGGCTATAATACGTCCTCTCGGATCGAAATCAACCTAGGAAGACACTAACGGGCTCTCGCTACTTATTAGGCTTCCTACCGAATCACATGTGGGTCTAATCTCAACTCGGCTCTCGCACATGAACTGAAATTTTCCTAATTCGATTAACAAGTTGTGGCCTTTAACAAATTAATCGTCTTTTAGAGCATGTTAACAAGGCACTAGCATATATATATGAATTCATCAAATATTCAACAAGAACTTAAATTCTACCCATCGATCCCCCTTGACCCTAGTAACGGAATTAGCTACTCATAATTAAATTCACACGAAATAAACAATTGATAATGAAATGCATAATGATTGATATGGAAAAAGAAAAACTAATAAAATCAATACTAGAAATGAAAATAGACAATCAAGAGCATAAAAGATGAATAAGAATTAAAACTGATTGAAATGATTACCGATTGGAAATTGTAGCAAGAACAAGAGCAAATCTTCCAAAATAGAGAATGAAAAAAGTAATATTCTTCTAATACTAGGCTTAGGGTTCTTAGGAATGAAAATAGGATACGTTCAAAACTGATACAATGCATTCCTATATAGCCAAAGAAAGAAGAAGCTGAAAAGACACTATAGCTATGTCGTCCCGAATCGGTATGGAGTCCGTCCCGAATCGGGATTAAAGTCGTCCCATGGGATGAGGGTCGTCCCGAATTGGGACAGCTGGAAAATCCACTATTGCTCAATTTTCTTCATTTTGCCGTGAGTGAGGGGATAGGGATGACATATATCCCTAGGGACGGACCTCAGGACCAACAAAAAGGACTCCTCTAGTCTTCTAGACTTCATGATATGGTTCCAACTTGACTCGGGATCACTTCATGACATCCACGCAACCTCGATAGCAACACCTAGCTTGTGGATAAATAGTCACCGACCTCCATGTGAGCCATGATGAAAGGGAAAAGGCGCCCATATCGCCTATTTTCCTATGAAACCGACAAAACACTACGAAACACACTAGAGGAGGATATTAGTTCCCAAAACCGCTCCTAAGAGCGCATTTAACACGATAAATACATTGGAAAAAGAGGATAAAAGCATATAAAATATTAACACATCAAAATCCCCCAAACCGAACACTTGCTTGTCCTCAAGCAAGCATCATCAAACATGACAAAACAAGAGCGGTGAACAAAACCAAATATCCCCGAAATGACAAATCCCATTGACAAGCTCTAGCAAGTTCACAATTCAATCTCAATTCAAACACGGGATGCAAGATAAGCACATAAGGTTTAGAATTACATGGCAAAAATATGAGGGAGACAAGTACTAAGACATTTCAACTCTTGCATGATCCTTATTGACATCGGACTCCTCACGGGTTCACTCTTCACTCATTTTGTGAACGGGTAGTATATTGTGAGAACACTCACCTACTACGACTCATAAGAATGCGCCCGCTACGTAGGATGGTAAACATTCCAAATTCCAATGACACTTTATCACAATTTGCACAAAGAAGCTAAGAAAAAGACAAGAGAAGGAACGGGTGAAGGGTAGAAGGTGGACAAACGTAATGGGCATGAGGAGCTAAAGGTTAAACTAGCAACAATCCAAACGCGCTAAGAATGCTCAAACCACGACAAACACCACTTAGTTATTATTACATCAATACAAAACATCATATGTATCGGAATATAACTTCAACTAACATCACTTCCCGATTCAGTAACAATTATAAACAACTTGGAAGTAACATTATCTTTTCTTTCACTTTTTCTTCTTGTTTTTTTTCTCTGTTTTTCAACATTTTTTCCTTCTTTTTCAACATTTTTTTTCTTTTCTTTCAACTTCATTTTTCATTTTTCCACAAAAGAAACCTCGGGAATCAGCAATCCCGGAAACAATTCTCACATTATTATTAACATTTACCACAATAACCTTAATGAGCATCCATAACGCATCCGACAATTACTAGCTTAACAAGGTAGGCATGATATTCGTAGCTAAATCTTGTGGGATATAAAAATAAGCATGTGGGCTCAAAAGGCTAAGATATATTATGTGAAAAAACAACGAAATAGCTTCAAGTGCAAACTGATCAAAAACATCACGAAAAATGGAACAAAAACCATTCATGTGCGTAATTATGCAACGCATACTACGAGGAGACCTACTCTCACCTAAAGAAGATCGATTAAACATGAATCAATCCAAAAGGCTCTAAAACTCGCATTTTGTAGCTTACCAACGTCAAAGATCAAGTATACTTTGTCTTAGTCTCATCATCACATACAAAAATGCCAAAACATCACCAAAATGTACAAATCCTGAAAACCAAGCTTAAAAAGAGATATGAACGGAAAACCGCACAGCTATGCAAGGGGATAAGCACAACGGGATAGCAACAAACCCAACAACTAATTTTTTTTGAGATTTTTTTTAAACTAAAAATAATAGAAGACTCGACACAATTCCCCCCCAAACCAGACTATACAATGTCCTCATTGTAGCTTAAAACATTTGGTCCACAGCACCACAAAGCCACAAGAGAACCAAGTCAAAGGAGAGAATCATAAAATGAAATAAAATAAAGAAAATAAAAAGAGAAATACCTATTTACAAAGTTGAGTCTCCCCCAAACCAGCAACAACGGGGGAAGGATGGTGGCTAGAACGCCACCTGAATCAGTCAACCATGTCATTCGCGTCGGGGTTAGTGACCCCGACTTCAGTGTCTAATGCATCACCCCGAGAAGTACCAGTACGAACGTTGCCAGAAGCAGAATTATCAACCTGAGACCATGAATACCAACTAGGATGCTCGTCAGGCTCGTGTACCCAACCTCGCCTTACGGCTTCAGCATACCAAGGGCGTAGGGCACGCGCTTGGTCATTATGAATTACCCGTAAGTAGGCCATGACGTCGGAGAATCCAGTCGTGTCAGATGGAGTAGTAGGAATAAGAGTGGACGAGGGAGGACCTTGGGGCTGTGTCAGAGCAGGACGCCTTGCATACGTAAGCACGGGTTGAACTATCCCTCCGATAGGTAGGCGATAAGAAGAAGGTGTAAAATCGGCAAGGGTTGCTGGGGGCGTGACTTCTGGGAGCCGTTCTAATTGGGGCAAAGGCTGTCGAGATGGTAAAGCAATGGAACCCGAACCGTCAATAAGCCACTGCTGTCTTTCCCCCTCAATCGGACGACACCAAGGGAGCGACTGTAGGCAGTTGAGGTCAATGTATGCACGTCCCTCGAGTGGTTTTCGACCATATTCCGTAAATGGCGTCCACCCCAAAGCTAAATGAGTAATGAGCTCGCTTACACAAATTGCTTTCGTCCGAGTACTATGTGCTTGGGATTGAAGGTGCGATGCAAAGTAGTAGGCAATATTGATGTTGAACGGAGCTTGACGTTGCACATTGAGGTAGGAACCTAAAAATTCGAGCTTGGTGAGTCGTACATTACTGGGTTCCGGCCTCCCTAGGATAGTGGAGGCGACGAAACGCTGCCAAATGCGGACTACCGGATGGTGGATAGAACCACTACGAAGGTGACTATAGTCCTCAAAATCAGGCCCTCCTAAACAACTCCAAAGCACGTGAGCATCAAATGACTCTGGGGCCGATAATTCTAAGTGACATGCAAGTCTGAAAAGCTCACAAAATTCCTCGAATGAACGATCATAGCCCACATTAAGCACTCGAAACGTGATACGGTAAGTGTCATTTTTTCGCTTCGGCTTGACAAAGTTGAACAAGCTTAAAAACTCCAAAGTGAGACCCGCATAAGTGGAATGAAACATAGAGAAGAAAGATTGCATCCCAACGCCCTCAAAAAGGGCTCTAGTTTGGTCAAGAATGCCTAGAGTAGTAAGCATCTCACTGTCTAAGAAGATTGTGGGTCGAATGGGGAGCTTCTTTAGCCTTTGGTAACAAAGCCATTGTGCTTTGGAACCAAAAATGATGGTTGGGTGGTCGGGGTCATGCCATAATGACGGACTAGGTGCTTCGGTAGAGGGTTCCTCAACCCCCGAACGACTAGAACTAGGCCTCTTAGTTCCCCTTTTAGCCTTAGCCATTGTGAAAGCTAGGTCGGAAAAAGAAACTCAGGCTCAGAGGGACGACACACAAGTGACAACAAAGAATCGAGATAGGCTAAGAACCCAATGAAACCGAATCAACACAGAAATCAGAAGCAGAGCACAAAAACCAAAAAAATCCCAAATTTCCGTCCTACACAAGAACCCATAAGCAGAAACCGGAAAATCACAAAATTGGTGCACCAAATAAGTCGAAAAACAGCAATGAACTGTTGATTAACCTATTTAACTGACTCAATTCATGAAAAATCAATCTGGAAAATCGATGCTTACAAACCCTAATTATGAAAATTTGTGAAATTGAAGCAATTAGGGAAAGAAAACACCTGAAACTTGTGAAAATCGAATCAATCAAGTAATTCTCGAGCAATTGCACTAGTAGCACGCCGGAATCGACCCACAAATGCCCCAAAATTCGACCCCAAAACACCTGTTCGTGCAACGAAATCCGACCCACAATCGAAATCCGTGAGGCGAGAATGATTAGCAAGAGTTGAAACAGAAAGTCGGATAATGAAGGAGGATGATAATGGAGGAGGATGATGGTAATGAAATTGGTGCTTGAATTTGGGGAAGGAGGAGGATGAAGAGAGTGAATAATACGTGATACTGACCTTTGTTTTGGTTTTTTTAAAATGAAATGAGTAGTGAAGTTATATTCTACAGGTCACCCGTCACGAATAGGGATGAGTTTAATCCCGAATCGGGACCACCATAGTGCAACCCGGGACGAGACCTTCTTGCTGGGACGCATCTCGTCCCTTTTCTTCCCCTGCTCGCACTTCCTTTTTTTTAAAGTGAATTATGGTCCCTATTAGGGACCATTATCGTCCCTAATAAGGACCACAATCAAATCGTTCAAGTAGGCAAATCTCATTATTATCATCACGGGACTCGGAAACCTGGAACAACCTCAATAAAACTACGTCAAATCCCTCCCTCACATCACTCAAAGTTCTAAAAATAAAAATAAATAAAGAAATAATAATAATAATAATAATAACAAAACAAAATATATATATATATATACACACACACAAAACCAGGCTGCCTCCTTGTAGTGCTGGTTTATAGTCCCGCACGACTTGATTACCTCAAATCAGATAGATGGGTGAGCAGGATGAAGTTGAATAACTTCAATCGCCCCAATGTGAGCTCCTTCCTTGTAGATTTTCAAACGTTGGCCGTTTACTTTAAAACGTTCACCCGAATCATTCTCAATTTCGATCGAGCCAAATTTACCAACTTGGGTGACGGAAAAAGGACCGGACCAACGGGATTTGAGTTTTTCGGGGAACAACCGGAGTCTAGAGTTGAATAATAATACCTTATCCCCGACGTTGAATTCACGATCAAGGATATGCTTGTCATGCCACCGCTTGGTGCGCTCTTTGTAAACCCGAGCACTATCATAGGCACCAAGGCGGAATTCCTCTAACTCATTCAGCTGCATGAGTCTCTTCTCCCCACTCAAATGCGGATCCAAGTTAAGCTCCATGATCGCCCACCAAGCCTTGTACTCGAGCTCGACGGATAAATGACATGACTTGCCATAAACCAATCGGTAGGGTGAAGTACCAATAAGCGTTTTACAGGCGGTGCGATAAGCCCATAATGTATCATCTAGCTTAGAGCTCCAATCCTTTCGAGCTTTTGACACGACCTTCTGAAGAATAGACTTGATTTCCCTATTAGAAACCTCAACTTTCCCACTCGTTTGAGGGTGATAAGCAAGGCCGGTACGGTGAGAGACACCGTACTTAGCAAGTAAAGCATCAAGTCGCTTCTAATGAAAATGGCTTCCACCATCGCTAATAATCGCCCTTGGAACACCAAAGCGGGGGGAAAATGATCTTTGTAAACAGAGATATCACCGTTCTAGCATCATTAGCAGGAGATGCTACCGCCTCCACCCACTTGGAGACATAATCAACCGCAACCAAAATATATCGGTTGCCCTTGGATGACGGGAACGGGCCTTGATAATCTATACCCCAGACATCAAAAATTTCTACCTCGAGAATCCCATTTTGAGGCATCTCATGCCTCCTAGAAATATTACTAGTCCTTTGACATGCGTCGCAGGACATAATAAAAGCTTGGGCATCCCGGAATAAGGTTGGCCAATAAAAACCCGACTGGAGGACCTTAGCCGTGGTTCGGCTCGGTCCATGATGGCCACCATATGGTGATGAATGACAACTCTCTAGAACACCTCGAACTTCCCATTGAGGGACACATCGACGGAAAATACCATCGGCACACTCTTTAAATAAATAACGGTCATCCCAGAAAAATTGTCGAACATCATGTAGAAATTTTTTCTTTTGCTGATAAGAAAGATCAGAAGGTAATACCTTGCCAACTAAATAATTAGCATAATCTGCATACCAAGGTCCTTCCCTTTCACCGGTAGTTAAGGCCATGAGAGAATCATCGGGAAAAGAGTCATCTATGGGGATGACAACTCCTTCCTCCTCAACTCTAAGCCTCGATAAATGATCCGCAACGGCATTTTCCGCTCCCTTCTTATCCCGGATCGATAAATCAAACTCTTGGAGTAGTAAAATTCATCGAAGTAGTCGGGGCTTCACTTCTTTCTTAGCAAGGAGGTACTTAAGAGCCGCATGATTGGTGAAAACAATGACTTCCGATCCAACCGAGTAGGTTCTAAATTTTTCCAAAGCATACACTATAGTTAGTAATTCCTTCTCGGTGGTTGCATAGTTAACTTGAGCATTATCAAGTGTTTTACTAGCATAGTATATAGCATGCAAGACTTTGTCCTTCCTTTGACCCAAAACCTCTCTCACAGCATAATCACTCGCGTCACACATTATCTCAAATGGCAAGTTCCAATCCGGTGACTGAATAATCGGAGCAAAAATGAGGGCCTGCTTAATCCTGTTAAAAGCTTCAACACACTCATCAGTAAAGTCGAAAGGGGCATCCTTTAGGAGCAATTGTGTAAGTGGCTTAGCAATTTTTGAAAAGTCCTTGATAAAGCGGCGATAAAATCCCGCATGACCAAGGAAACTTCTCACTCCCTTCACATTAACCGGCAAAGGCAATTCCTCAATCACTTAAACCTTTGCTTTATCCACCTGAATGCCCTTTTCGGAGACCACATGACCCAAAACAACACCTTCAGTGACCATAAAATGGCACTTTTCCCAATTCAAGACCAAACTAACCTCGACACATCGGTTTAAAATGGTATCCAGATTAGCTAAACAAGCTGAAAACTCATACCATACACACTAAAGTCGTCCATAAACACTTCCATAATGGACTCGATGTAGTCGGAAAAGATGCTCATCATGTATCTTTGAAAGGTGGCGGGTGCGTTACATAACCCGAATGGCATCCTGCGATATGCGAAAGTGCCATAGGGACAAGTAAATGTAGTCTTTTCTTGGTCAGCCGGGTGTATCGAGATTTGGAAAAATCCTGAATATCCATCTAAATAGCAAAAATACTTGTGAGAAGCTAGTCTCTCAAGCATTTGGTCGATAAAGGGTAATGGGAAATGGTCTTTAAGGGTAGCGGTGTTCAACTTCCTATAATCTATGCACATTCTCCATCCCGTCATAATTCATGTAGGGATTAACTCATTCTTCTCATTCGGGACCACAATAGTCCCTCACTTGTTAGGTACAACTTGTACCGGACTCACCCACTTTGAATCAGGAACCGCATAAATAATTCCCGCATCCAACAATTTCATAACTTCCTTTTTAACAACCTCTTGCATATTCGGATTCAACTTACGTTGACCCTGGACACAAGGACGATGACCTTCCTCAAGATTAATTCTATGCATACAGAAATCGGGACTGATTCCCTTCAAGTCATCAAGACTATATCCCAAAGCTTTCCTATTTTTCTTCAAAACAACTAACAAATCAAAAAGTTGTTGCTCGGTTAAATCAGCACTTACAATCACGGGGAAGCTCTCGATATCGTCTAAAAAGGCATATTTTAGGTGAGATGGAAGTGGTTTACGCTCCGGAACGGTTATGTCTATTGCAAATGAGGTGTGTACGATGTTGGTTACATCGACACCTTGCTCCTCCATTAGCATCCTTCCTTCCAAAGCAGCTTCCAAAGCATCAACGATAGCAGAGTCAACGGAAGCATCACCTGCACACGCTTCCAAACATATCAGAGCTTCTAAGGGATCCCGTATAAGGGACGCCTCCATAGAATCATGAACTACAACATCAATAACATCTATCATGCAACAAGAATCTGTTACCATCGGGTTCTTAAGTGTACCATCCAAGCAGAAAACAATGGTGTCTCCACCCACTTCCAAAGTCAATTTACCGTTCTTGACATCAATCACCGCGCCGACGGTGTGCAAAAATGGCCTTCCCAAAATTATGGGAATTTGGGTGTCCTCGGCCATGTCAAGGACGATAAAATCAACCGGGATAAAAAAATTTCCAACTCTAACGGGCACGTCTTCTAAAACTCCCAAAGGGCGTTTTATGGAACGATCCGCCATCTGCAAAGTGACACTAGTACACTTTAGAGGACCCATATTAAGTTTTTCACAAACGGAGTAAGGCATGACACTTACACTAGCACCTAAATCACATAAAGCCTTATCAATCGATAAGGTGCCAATAGTACAAGGAATCGAGAAACTACCGGGGTCCTTTAGCTTTGGTGGGGCTTTGTTCTGTAAAAATGCACTATACTCTGCAGTAAGAGCGACAGTTTCTACCTCACCAATGCTTCTCTTCCGAGTCAAGATGTCCTTCATAAATTTAGTAGAGGATGGGACCTGCATAATGAGCTCGGTAAATGGGACCGTAACCTGCAAATTCTTCACAACCTCCATGAACTTGCCAAATTGGGTAGCCTCCTTTCGATTCTTCAATCGACCCGGGAATGGTACTTGGATTGTTGGACTAGTCGGAGTGGGAACGGGAGTAGTGGGTGGTGGAACTTGATCTTCACTTGGAGGTTCCACAATAACATCCTCATTGACATCTTCCACTAGAACCTCCTCCTTCTCGGCCGGTGTATCATCCTTAGGCATCGACGGACCCTCATAGTGTGTGCCACTATGAAGAGTGATCGCATTAGCCGTATCATGCTGTTGATCACCTTGAGAAGGGAGTTTACCTTGTGACGCGGCAAGGTGTCCCACTTGGTTCTCCAAATTCTTGATGGCATTATCCTTGGCTTGATCATTCTTTTGCATTTGAGCCATCATAGGTTCCCGGGTTTTAGCCATCATCTGCAACATATCACGAAGCTCAGTCATTTCATTAGAACTCGAAGAAGAAGAAGAATTACCTTGAGCTTGTGCGGCGGATTGACCAAAATTCTGCTGACTAGTACCAGAATTCTGCTGACTAGTACCGAAATTCTGATGAGAATTCCCGAAGTTCTGATTAGTATTGTCGAAATTTGGTTGATGTTGACCCGAGTGAGGTCGCTGCTGAAAATTTCCCTGATTTTGAAAATTCCTTTGATTACCGAAGTTCTACTAGTTCTGAAAATTCTGCTGGTTTTGAAAATTCCCTTGATTCTGGAAATTCTACTGATTCTGGAGATGCTGCTTGTGTGGGGGTACATAAGTGGTGTAATAGGCGGGTTCAAGACATTAGTACTCCTGTAAGACAAAAGAGATGCATCATAGCCCGGTTGGTTAATATATGGATAACGCGGGCGCATGGAATGAAAAGCATTCACTTGTTCTATGGAGCCTAGACAATCCTGAGCTTAGTGGTCCGCGGCACCACAACGAACACATGCATAATCTTGCATGGCATGTACTTGATGCATGCCTCCTCCCCCTTGAGAACTCGACACTTCAAATGCATCAAACCTCTTAGCCAAAGCGGCTAATTGAATAGCCACGACATTAGAGGACCCACTTTCACCGGAATTAGACCGAGTATTACCTCGAGGATTACCCCATCGGGAGTGATGAGATGCCATTTCTTCAATTTTTTGCCAAGCCTTATCTTCATCCACGTTACATTGGAAACGCCCATTACATGCCGAATCAAGTGTACTCCTGCAATCATCATACAACCCGTTATAAAATCGGTTACAAAGAAACCAAACCTCAAAACCATGGTGCGGGCATTCATTCACAAGCTTCTTGAACCGTTCCCACGCTTCATGAATATTTCCGTTCGGAGTTTCACGAAAATTGGTGATTTGACTCCGGAGCATGTTCGTCTTTTGTGGAGAGTAATAGTGCTTGTAGATGGCAAGGGCAAGAGAATTCCAATCGGTGATCCCCTTGGTGACTTTATCAAGGTCCATTATCCACTCCCTAGCGGAATCCCGTAGTGAGAACATGAAGAGCATCTCCATGACTTCTTCTTGAGTTACCCCGACCGGAAGCGGAATCGTGGAGCAATAATCAGTAAATATCCTCATATGCTTGTGAGGATCCTCCTTAGGGTCGCCACCGATCTCCACCAAAGTAATGAAGGCGGGTCGAATCTCAAATGTACCTTGAGTGGCAGTTGGTCGTTTGACCAACTTAGGAAGAGCAGTTTGCTCGGGCTCCGAATGACTAGAAAGCTTCGGCATTTTTATGATCGGAGGTGGTAAAATGATCTCGGACTGAGATTGATTTCCCTCTTCAAAGGACTGATTCTCATCTACAAATTCGGTATGAATAGCTTCCAAAGTTGCGAGATCAGGAGCTGCGGAAATCTCTCTCCAAAACTGTCGTCGCCTACGAAAGGTTTTCTCGGGTTCAGGATCGAACGAAGTAAGCTCTGATGACCAAAAATACCTGGGCATAACCAAAACTACAAGTAGGGAGTGAGATCAATCCCAAGGAGTTTTAATTCCTTGAGACGAAAGAGAGCAAAAAAGAAACAAGCTAAAAAAACAAGAAAAACCGTTTCCCCGGCAACGGCGCTAAATTTGATATGGGTTAAGTCGCATCACCAAATCAAGTTATCCTAATACTACTAACAAGAAGCTAACGATAGGTAGGGTATCGTATCCACAGGGAAATGGTCAAATTGTCTAATAGCTAAGATTCTAAATTGCTCGAAACAATTGGTTTGATTGAATTAACTAAGACTAGAAATACGTAAACAAAATATGAATTAATCAATTAAAGGAAAATCTATGGTTATAGGTTCACAATGAGTAGACAAATGATTATGCAAGAATAATCGATAAACACACAAACATGCTAGTTGGCTATAATACGTCCTCTCGGATCGAAATCAGCCTAGGAAGACACTAACGGGCTCTCGCTACTTATTAGGCTTCCTACCGAATCACATGCGGGTCTAATCTCAACTCGGCTCTCGCACATGAACTGAAAATTTCCTAATTCGATTAACAAGTTGTGGCGTTTAACAAATTAATCGTCTTTTAGAGCATGTTAACAAGGCACTAGCATATATATGAATTCATCAAATATTCAACAAGAACTTAGGGGGTGTTTGGTTGAATGTTTTGGAGTGGATTGGAATGGATTCAATCCATTCCAATGTTTGGTTGGGGTATTTGGGAATGGAATTAGATCCCCAATGGATTCTAACTCCACCTCAATCCCTTGGAATCCCATCCCCTACCCCAACCTCAAGTTTCCAATTCCACTCTACCTCTAATACAATTACAATCCATTCCACCCTCGAACCAAACAACCGTAAACAAGTATGGGTGTCTAATTCCAATCCTTCGTGGAATCACACTCCATTCCAATGGTTTAAATTCTACCCATCGATCCCCCTTGACCCTAGTAACGGAATTAGCTACACATAATTAAATTCACACGAAATAAACAATTGATAATGAAATGCATAATGATTGATATGGAAAAAGAAAAACTAATAAAATCAATACTAGAAATGAAAATAGACAATCAAGAGCATAAAAGATGAATAAGAATTAAAACTGATTGAAATGATTACCGATTGGAAATTGTAGCAAGAACAAGAGCAAATCTTCCAAAATAGAGAATGAAAAAAAGTAATATTCTTCTAATACTAGGCTTAGGGTTCTTAGGAATGAAAATAGGATACGTTCAAAACTGATACAAAGCATTCCTATATAGCCAAAGAAAGAAGAAGCTGAAAAGACACTACAGCTATGTCGTCCCGAATCGGGATGGAGTCCGTCCTGAATCGGGATTAAAGTCGTCCCATGGGATGAGGGTCGTCCCGAATCGGGACAGCTGGAAAATCCACTATTGCTCAATTTTCTTCATTTTGCCGTGAGTGAGGGGATAGGGACAACATACATCCCTAGGGACGGACCTCAGGACCAACAAAAAGGACTCCTCTAGTCTTCTAGACTTCATGATATGGTTCCAACTTGACTCGGGATCACTTCATGACATCCACGCAACCTCGATAGCAACACCTAGCTTGTGGATAAATAGTCACCGACCTCCATGTGAGCCATGATGAAAGGGAAAAGGCGCCCATATCGCCTATTTTCCTATGAAACCGACAAAACACTACGAAACACACTAGAGGAGAAGATTAGTTCCCAAAACCGCTCCTAAGAGCGCATTTAACACGATAAATACATTGGAAAAAGAGGATAAAAGCATATAAAATATTAACACATCAGTGATGCGTAATCTCATGTGCGATCAAAATATTGTCGCTAATACAACGTCCCGGAACAAAGGCATTTTGAAAACCCCCCCACTAGTCTTCCAAGGACCCTTTTAAATCTATTAGCAATGCATTTAGTCGTTATCCGCATTACCACATTGCAGAGACTAATTGGTAGTAATTGATCGGCACATTCCGGGCTTGCAACTTTTGTAATAAGTGCAATGAAGGTCCTATTCGTTTCCTTGAGAACTTTGCCCGAATTAAGAGTAGAGCAAACAACCTTTGTGAGGTCATGCTTAACAAGATGCCAATACTTCTAGAAGAAGAGGGCAGGAAACCCATCTGGACCCGGGGATTTTTAGCCCCCCCAGTTGAAAAATCGTCGCCCGGACTTCCACTGAAGAAAAGGGCTTGTTCAAATGTTCATAATCCCGGCCATTTAGGCGTGCAACACTGTCAAACAAGTAGCCATAGTTTAATCTGTACTGCTCAAAGGAAAGATTATTATCATCGTCATGAGAATCATATTGATATACTTTAAGGAAATGGGATTTAATAGAACTGTAGATAGCCTCTGGATCAGTGCACCACTTCCCATGAGAATCTTTTAGTCCAACGATGAAATTTCTAGCCGTTCGACCTTTGACGCAGTTGAAGAAGAATCTTGAATAGGTGTCTCCTTCCACGGCCCATTTGATTTTTGCACGTTACTTCCAGTAGGTATTTATAGCAACAACAAATTCCTTAAGTTCCTTATATGCAATCTCATAGTTGTCTTCAGAGCCCCCAGTCAGAACAGAGTCAATTCCTGCATTTATCTTATCATCAAAATCGCCCACTTTTTATTCCACGAATCCCGTTTGTCAAGAGTCCATTTCTTTATAACAGCTCTAATACGCCCAAGCTTGCGCATTAGAAAAAAGGCTGGTGATCCCTGATGATTAGAATGGGCATTCCAATCTCGATGAATTAACTCTCTACAATTCTCATAATTGAGGCACCAAGCTTCTAATTTATAGGGCTTAGATTTGCGGTCACGAACAAGATTAAGATTAAGTTCAATCATTGCATGATCAGATAATTGAATAGGGACATGTGTGTTACCAGTGTTAGGATAAAGTCCAAGCCAGTTTGCTGAGGCATAAGCCTTGTCGAGTCTCTCATAGACCCCTTTTCGTCCTTTACGGTTATTGCACCAGATGAATTGTTGACCTTTATAAGGGATATCTATCAATTGGTGATCCCTTTTCCATTGGACAAATTCCTCCATGCCCATAATACAACCACTTTTAGAACTATACTTATCTTCCACATAGTCGACTTGATTAAAATCACCGATTAGGAGAAACGGGCATTCGAAGGAGTCAATCCATGTACCCAAATTCTCCCAAACTTCTTGTCGTTTTTCCACTTTTGGGTGGCCATAAACACAACACAAATACCAAGCCGAGCTACTTAAAGTGACTTTCATTATAATAAAGTTGGAATTGGCATACACATGATCAAAAACCGTTGCGACTTTCCAACCTAACCATAGACCTCCATAAGCCCAGCCGCTTCCACACCAAACCCAAAAGGAAACCCTAACGACCAACCCGTAAAAGAAGCTAATTTAGCATTACATTTAGTTTCCATAAGGAATACAAAGTCATATTTATTATTATTCTCTACTACCACTCTTAGTTTTGTCATTGTAGGGGGGAGCGGATCATTCATTTCCCTATAATTCTAAGAAAGACCAATCATGGTCCCTTTGGAGGTTTTCCTCGCCTCATCACAGCTGTCAGATAGCGCTTCCTCAAATTCGACTTGCAGGTCAGACACATTCATACGGAATCCATAAGTTGTAGCAGGTGCTTCGGATTTTGCATGTTTAGCCATTCCTTGATTGAGATCCGAGAGGAAAACAGCAACACTATGAATGGAGTTAAGAGCAGAAGAGGGCACATTAGCCAAAGTCAGAAATGGCCTTACGCTTCTTAAAGGGAACACAAGCATCCTCAGCATCCTTAGCCCAAAGGTTATGATCAGGGGTCACAGGAAGAAATCCTCCATTGAAATGGTTCAAAATATTAGCAGTAGTAGCAGAGAGGTCCATCTTCAAATAGGACGGCTCAACACTCATTCTTGCCACAAGGGCCCTATGGGCTTTAGCCAAATCCACATTGCCTAGGTTGACAAATAACACTGCATTATTGGCCTTAGTCATTTGTGTAGCTTGATCATGATTGATTGAAGAGCTACCAATAGTAGTACCTTCCAAAGATCTGGGAAGAGATAATAGCCCAAGATTAGTGTTGATGTTATTGTTATTATTATCAGTAACCTATACCAAATTAGAGAGCAAAGAATTAGCAGCAGAGTCATGCAAATTTGCAATAAGAGTCGAGTCTTGAGAAATTGGAGAGGGAACCGCTACTGCAACTCCGTCATCAGCAATAGCAGCAAACATTGCTTCAGAGGCAGGATGTTTGTCTTCTTCAGAAGCAATAGAGTGTGGACATGACATAGGTCCACTCCGATGCGGCCACGCGCGGGTTTGGGGAGGCGAATGAATCTCCATATGAAAACGGATCGAATGGAAATTTAAATGGAAGTGGAATCGCCACCGAACTTTGTGGGAGTTTGGGCCCATTCGAACCCACTCTATGTCGTAGTGGGCCGTGTACAAAATACGACCCATTTCCGATGTCAGAGCTTATTGGGCTCGTCCCTTAGCATTTGATATCGATACCGTCATTACCGGTTATCGTGTACTGAATGACTCTCGTGCGCCAACGGTTTCAGGCATCCGGAAACCGAGGTTCTGAGTAAGGGGTGAGGGTACGTGTTGGGAAGCCCACGAAGGACACCCAACCCCGCCCGCACTAGCGGCCTCTACTAGGATATCGATTGACTTTTGAATACGCGCGTTAGTTAAACGGGAAAATGATATGCAAAGATTATTTTCCCTAAGCAGATGAATGAATTGAAAGGGTTTCTACGTCAATTTAATGCAATTAATTCTAACGTCAAAGTTGAATTTTAGCATGTGGATTCATTTTAGTACGATAAAATAAACAACCGTAATTGACAAAGGAAACAATAAACGCGTTAGTAACGATATAACGGTTTACGAAATATTGAATGATGTAGAATGATACAAGTGAGTTAATGCATGGTTTTGAAAAAGATGTTTCACGTGATAGATTAGGCACGTGTTGACTTAAGTCACGAAAACGATTAACGAGACTCCAATGCTATAGTAGGACTCACGGTTTAACGTGATAAAGGGCCACTCGACCGAGTCATTGTGTGACTCGACCGAGTGGACCTCTGAAAAAGGTTCTGTCCGGGTTTTATGACCATACTCGATCGAGTTATTGACCAACTCGACCGAGTACATCGCCACTCGACCGAGTCACTGTGAGACTCGACCGAGTGGAGGTCGTAAAAGACATTCTGTCTCGTATTATGGACCCTACTCGACCGAGTTATTGACCAACTCGACCGAGTACGTTGCCACTCGACCGAGTCACTGTGAGACTCGACCGAGTGGAGGTCGTAAAAGACGTTCTGTTTCGATATTTGTGATGCCACTCGATCGAGTGGCGTAGGCACTCGGTCGAGTGGCACCTGTACGAACCAGATTCGTTTGCAATTTTAATTATCGATTTCGAAATTGCTTTTGATCTTGATGACTTGATGAATTGGGCATAAATATTGCGGAATTTATGCTCAACTCTGAAATTACATACTCGTTGTATTCCATATTCGATTACCGAATCGATATGGAACACTTAGAGTGAAAATAAAAAAGAAATTGCTTTGAGTCGTTTGAATTAACTATTGCGATATGAGTCAATTTTCTCCGCGTTTAACAATGTCGTGATTCTAGCGAATCGTTTGACTATTATTTTAGCATCAATGAAAAAAAAATCGCATTAGTTAATTAAATTGACTAGATCGTTAGATTCGACATCCAATTATGGAATTGGTATCGACTCTAACGGATCGACACTTTGCTTGAATTGAAAGACTTGATTCCCTCGGCTTTTCCGACATCGAAATAAATCCCTAGAGATCGTGGTGTCGGATCCGCGTCAACGGGTTTCGACCCTTATTAAAATGGAATGCTTGTTCTTGAAGATCGATGTGAATATGCGATGCAAACGAAAATAAACGAATTATTGTTGAAATTGACCCGTTTCAATAATCAAATGCTAGGGTGTCAGGATAAGCGACCGGCAACGCTGTGTGCAGTACACTTGTATATTCGGGTTTCCTTATCCTGACATCCTTCGCACTCGACACAAATCGACGAGTATTTTAATGTCTTAATACTAACGGTATTACCAATACTATGATGCAATAAAGAACAGAAAAAAAAACGAGGAAAAGGGGAAAGATGACGAGAGGAAGAGAAGAAGGGAAGAAAGGGTTTTGCACCCTCAACCTACATGTTCTTGTGCTCGGTATGGACTCGTAGTTGCGGCTTTAACACGGGAGTTTCGAGGCTTATGGAGGTTGAGTTGTGGTGGTTAGGGTGTTTGCTTCCTAAAGCTAGGTTTAGGGTTCCGGTTCCTAGGCTAGGGCTAGGGTTTGCTTGGTGTAGTATTAGGGTTTGATTAGGGTAGAATTAGGGTTTTTTGAAGGATGATCAAAGTTGTGTTTAGGGTTGTGTATGGGTGTGCTTATATAGGCAAAGCTTAGGCACCCGGCTAGGGTTACTCGACCGAGTAACCAGCTGACTCGGTCGAGTGGCCCGTTATGCCTGCAGCCGGGCTTGAAACAGGCCCACTCGATCGAGTGGAGGGGGCACTCGATCGAGTGGCCCAGCTGGGTCGCGCGGGTCCGCTGTTTTGGGCCGCGACTTGGGTTTTTTGATGACTTTGTGTTTGACTTGGACTTTTGATGTTGTGAATGGTTGTTTTGTATGTCTCCGAGACGACTTTGACCAGGGTTGACCCAATCGCTAAAAAGTCGTTTTATTTCCGGTGTCGGTTTTGGCCCAAATTAGTCTTGTTTGACTCGGAACGGTCCACTGGGCCTGGATTTGAGGTTAGTTTTGTGAGATTTGTATTCCGTAAGTGCATTAGCCAACAACTAATGGATTTGAGCCCATGTCCGAGCGCGTAGAAACACGTTAGTGTCCGATCATCATCGGGTGTTTTTCTGGGAAACTACCATAGACACTTGGCAGTCAAAATGCGGGTGTCTACAGAGCCCCCACTCTGACTGAGGCTTGGACCAGGCGAAATTCAGAGTAGCCACCAGGCCAATCGAGGATTGAAACCTGGTGGACTTCCGGTCGGGTCGTTTATAGTCCATTAGACTTGCGTGAAAGGCTCGCCAGCCACAAGCTAGAAGTCATACCTGAGCTGATGACGATAATTCCGTGGGGAATCGGACTTGTCGCATAAGTCCTGGGTGCGCCTGTATGTAGGCCCATTCCGTGAAATGCCGTTGTTGGCTTCTGGTGGGGAGATATAGTGGGTTGCACGTCCCTGTTTAAGTCGTACCTGTATAAGTCACATAAAATGCATGCAACACGTAGGTAGTAAAATGACTCGCGCTGGGGAAAATGATTTTTTTTTTGAAATTTTGAAAGTCTTGAGAATTTTGGAAATTTTGAATTTTGTTTGAAATTTTGACTCCTAAAGAAATTAGGAAAGTTCGGGATGAATATTTTGTGCTAGTATCGGGACTAGGCTTGCGGGTTGATTCTAATCAGGATTAGGAAACTCTTGTGATATGGAAAGAGGGCTATATAATTAATTCTATAAATACCCCTTTAATGCCCTTGATTTTCTCACAATTCCATTACAATTCACTCCCTTCTTAAAAAGAAAACCTTTTCATCCTTCTCAATAAACTAGTCATGGGAATTGATAGATTAACTGTGATGCTGCAAGAATGGTCCCGACGCTTCAGGGACACGGATAGGGTAGCCCTTAACCAGACGGGCATAACTCACCTGTACCCGTTCCGTCAGATGGTGGTTGATCGTTATTTCTTGGATGCTTGCTTGGCTTACTGGGATGACATATATCATGTCTTTGCCTTTCCTCGGGGCGAAGTTTGCCCTTTACCCGAGGAGATTGCAGCTATAGGAGGATGGAACCCGATACTCCGTCCCGCTGTCCCGTACTCGATCTATGACCCGAGGAGGAAGCTTTGAGAATTTCTAGGGCTTTCTCACAATGAGGTATCCTGTATGATGGAGGGTGATAATATTTCTCTGATCGACTTGGCCGAGAAATTCATGAATCTTCTTGATGTTCGGGTCAGGCCGGCTTACAGCCGTAGGGCTTTTTCTTTCTGCATGCTCCATGTTTATGCTTTCGAGGGTCACATGGATTCGCTATCCTGCATGGGAAACACCCGTCTTTTGACCGTAGTGGACTTGATGGAGACTGAACACAGCCCGGCTTGGCTGATCACGGGCGAGATCATCCAAGGATTGGACAACCGCAAGAGGGACCCATCGATTCGTCTTACCGGGAGCACCCGTTTGCTGCAAGTATGTTACTTTGCAATTTATTTTTCCCAATTTCTCGAATTTTTGATTTTTGATTTTTTTCGCGGATTGCCTGCTGCAGTGGGCACTCGATCGAGTCACCCTGGCACTCGACCAAGTGCCCTCGTAGAAACCTCCTGATCTGCTCTCAGAGGTACAACTCGATCGAGTCACCCTGGCACTCGATCGAGTGCCCTCGTAAAAGCCCCATGTTTGTGTTCAGGGGTTCTACTCGATCGAGTGTCCCAGGCACTCGACCGAGTGACCTTAGGCGGACGCCTATTTTGCCTTAAAAACTCATGTTTTTGTTTCCTTTTGCAGATTTGGCTATATGAGAGGTTATCAGTGATAGATCCTCCCCTCGATGCGAGCAACTATCGTCATAACCAGGTGATGACGAGGAGGCGGGCCATTGACTTTTCTCGTCAAATTACGCAAAAGTATTGGGACGAGGTTTTGTCATTCCATGGTGGTCCGCTAATTCGATGGGTAGTTCCGTGGTGGCCCATCTATCTTTGGACCGGCTTAGACCCGAGGGACAGAGCCCGTTATCAGGTGATATTATCTTTCAGGCAAACAGTTCATCTTTATCCGGATCGCATACTGAGGCAGTACGGATGGACCCAGCGAATCCCTGAAGTCGAAGCAGTTGTGAGTGACCCTACCCAACTGACTGATGTAATGTGTGATACCTGGATGCAAAGATGGTACACACGTCATACTTGGTCTGTTGTCAAATCTCGCCATTCGATCTGGGTTTCAGACTCTTACATGAAGTGGACTAAAGCAGGCGATGCTAAAGCCCGAGCTGCTCTGAA
Source organism: Agrostemma githago (assembly GCA_958450325.1). Lineage (NCBI taxonomy): Eukaryota > Viridiplantae > Streptophyta > Magnoliopsida > Caryophyllales > Caryophyllaceae > Agrostemma > Agrostemma githago. Next base: position 12,544,001 of record OY288248.1, on the reverse strand, counting down.
GGTTGATGAAGCTTTCGACCTGCTGCGAAGGGAGCAAGCTAAAGACAACAGGGGCTTTTTTGACGAAGGAGACACTCCTGCTACCCTAGTCCGTCTTATGTCAGGACAAAAGAAGAAGACCAAGACTCAAGCTAGAGGGTCTAGTGCTAAAGGTGCTTGGGGGAAGGTGAGCCTCCAGACTGACTTGGAAAGGAGACTAGGCCCAAAACAACCTGTGCAGGACCGACTTGGCCCACGGGATAGATTACCCGAGCACGTGCGGGCTCGCATTGGACCGAAGACTGTGGTAGAAGACCCGTCGTCGAAGAAACGGGCTCGTGCTAAGGAGGTTCCACTTGTGATTCGGGAACGCTCGCCACCACCTCGAAGACCTCAGGCTCCACGCGACCCGAAGGACAAGGGGAAGGGGAAAATGCCCGGATATTAGTCTCCATTATTACTATTTGAGTATTATTATTATTTTTTGGGTGTGATTTTTTTTGTATGTGGCGGTTTTCTTTTTTTTTTTTGTAATTCCCGAGTTTATCGGTTTAATAAAGACGTATTAAAGAATATCGTTCCCGTCCTTTTGTTTTATTGCAATGGTTGTACCCTTTTGAGGGGTTGCCTACGTATCTACAATTAATGGAATCAAACCAAACGTAGTTCAAAGTTGATTTGATTGATTTTTTGCAATTTTTGAAATACATCAAGATTATTAATTCGAGATGTGCGACAGTAGAATAATTAATTCTAGCTTATTGACTTGTCTATAATTTTTGAAAATTTATAAAAAGACAAATTTTTATAAATTTTTGCAAATGACATTGAGATGGGGTTTATGGGTAGTAGCACTTTAGCTGGTCCAAGTTGGTTGGGTTGACGAATTTGTTCCCGTCCAAATCTGTCAGCATCACCGCTCCTCCTGATAGGACCTTCTTGACTAAGTATGGCCCAGCCCAGTTGGGTTTGAATTTACCCCTTGGGTCAACCGGTAGTAAGGCACGAACCGATTTTAGGACCAGATCCCCTTCTTTGATGTTTCTGGGCCTAACCCTTTTGTTGAAAGCCCGTTGGATCCTCTTTTGATATATTTGGATATTGTTGAGGGCCCGTGATCGCCGTTCGTCTAGAAGGACTAGCGAATCGTATCGGGCTTGGACCCAATCTGTTTCAGGTACTTAGCTTTCAAGTAAAATCCTGAGGGATGGTACTTCTAGCTCGACCGGCTGGACTGCTTCCATTCCATATGTCAAATAATATGGAGTTGCTCCGGTTGCGGTGCGAATTGACGTTCGGTACCTCCATAAGGCGAAGGGTATTTTGTCGGGCCAGTCGCGGTAATTCTCAGCCATCTTTTTAAGTATGGTGACAATTATTTTATTGGCCGCTTCTACCGCTCCATTTGTTTGAGGTCGGTAAGGGGAAGATGTATGCCTTTGAATTTTATATTTTGCCAGCAATGCGGCAGTTTCAGCTTGAAATTGGGTCCCGTGATCACTGATAAATTCGTATGGGATCCCATACCGGCATATGATCTTGTTCTGGATAAACTTGGCCACGTGCTTGGCGTTCAAGACACGGTATGACTCGGCTTCGACCCATTTGGTGAAGTAGTCGATGGCCACCAAAATGAAGCAATGACCTCCCATCCCGGAAGGATGCACCTTTCCAATTATGTCTATACCCCATGTTGAAAATGGTCATGGTGACGTCATGGTATATAAGAGGGAAGATGACATATGTTGTACATTGGCAAAGATCTGACAGTTATGGCAGTGTTTGATATACAACTAACAGTCTGTTTCCATGGTGTTCCAATAATACCCGAGCCTCATGATTTTGCGGGCTAGCATATGGGCGTTCATATGCGGACCGTTTTCACCATCGTGTACTTTGTCCATAACCTTTTCGGCCTGTATTTTGTCGATGCATAGGAGGAGAGCCCCCTGTGTCGTCTTCTTGTACAATTGTCTGTCATCCGCGCGAACAAATTGGGTTGCCAATCTCCGCAGGGCTTTCTTGGCCCGGTTTTCAGTTCCCGGGGGATACTCTACCGCTGCCAAGTAGGTTAGGACTGACTGATACCAAGGTTCTGGGTCGGCTAGCTCGATATCCTGAATGGCATGGATATAGGCCGGCTCGGACCGTCTTTCGACGTAGATTGGCATGCTGGTGAGGTGATCCGGGATGTTCAGTAGAGATGCTAATTTGGAAAGTGCATCCGCAAATTGATTTTCCTCCCGGGGCAGGTAGATATATTCCACCTTCTGGAATTGTTTCTCTAGAACCCTTACCCGTGCTTGGTAAGCCACGAGATTGGCATTCCGAGTTTTCCATTTTTGGAGCGCTTGATTGATGACCAATGATGAATCACCGTGGACCCGGAGGTTTGTTACCCCTAAATCAGCGGCGACTTGCAACTCGTGAATGCATGCTTCATATTCGGCTGCGTTATTGGTCACGTCAAAGTCCAATTTGATGGATAAGGGAGTGTGTTCCCCTCGTGGTGAGATTAGCAGAATCCCGACCCCGAATCCTCGAAAGTTGGATGCCCCATCAAAGTACAAATCCCATGTCTAGGTATCGATATGGAATATGTCTTCATCAGGAAAGGCCCAAGTGTCGGTGTGGTCCTCTTCAGATATTGGGCTATCGGAGAGGAACTCGGCTACTACCCGTCCCTTGATGGCTTTCAATGGTACAAACTTGAGGTCAAATTCAGCTAGCATTAAGGTCCATCGGGACATCCTGCCGTTGAGGATGGGCTTCTCGAACAAGTACTTAATAGGATCCATTTTGGATAATACATGTACCTCGTGACTCAGCATGTAGTGTCAGAGCTTTTTAGTGGCCCAGACCAACGCTAGGCACGTCTTTTCGAGCATTGTGTATTTGCATTCATATTCGAGGAACTTTTTACTAATGTAGTAAATAGCCCGTTCTTCTGAATCGAATGTCTGGGCCAGCATAGCCCCCATGGCTGTCTCGGTCGTTGTTAGGTATAACGATAAAGGCAAGCCGGGTTAAGGTGGCATTAATACTGGCGGTGCAGACTGAATCTCCTTGATTTTATCGAAAGCCGCTTGACACTTGTCGTCCCACAGTACCCGCTCCCCTATCTTCAGTTTCTTGAAAATGGGCTCACATACCATGGTTAATTTTGAAATGAACCGGCTGATGTATTTGACTTTCCCGAGAAACCCCCGTATTTCTTTTTTGGTCTTGGGTGGTTGCATCTCGGTGATGGCTTTGATTTTAGCTGGGTCGACCTCGATGCCGCGTCGGCTAACGATATGGCCCAGTAATTTGCCCGATGTTACCCCGAAACTGCATTTTTGAGGGTTTAGCCTCATGTTGTATTTGCGCAGTCGGGTAAAGAATTTTCTTAGGGCCGCAATGTGCCCACTCCGATCTTTAGATTTGACGATCATGTCGTCGACGTAGACCTCCACTTCTTTATGCATCATGTCATGTAGTAAAGTAGTGGCGGTCCGTTGATAAGTGGCCCCAGCATTGATAAGCCCAAATGACATAACAGTGTAACAGTAAGTACCCCAAGGTGTAATGAAGGTGGTCTTACTCATGTCCTCCTCTGCCATTTTAATTTGATTGTATCCGGCATACCCATCCATGAATGAGGGCATGATCGGCCGTGTTATCCACCAATATGTCGATGTGTGGTAACGGAAAATCGTCCTTTGGGCTGGCCTTGTTGAGGTCTCGGAAATCCACACATACCCGCATCTTGCCGTCCTTCTTGGGTACCGGCACGATGTTTGCAACCCAGTCTGGATACTAAGACACTTGTATAAATCCCGCTTTGAATTGTTTGTCTACCTCCTCTTTGACTTTGAGAGACCATTCGGGCTTCATCCTTCGGAGTTTCTGTTTTACCGGCTTACACCCATCTCTGATGGGTATTCGGTGTTCGGCTATTTCCCGATCTATACCCGGCATGTCCTTGTAGGACCATGCGAAAACTTCTTTGAACTCTTGGAGGAGGTCTGTGAATTGTTTTCTCTCCTCTGGATCTAAGGATAGGCCCAACTTAAGCATCTGGGGCTCTAAAGTGGTTCCCACGTTGATGGACTCGGTTTCTTCAATTACCGGATCTCGGGATTCCCTTTATTCGAGTTGCTCAATCAGATGTGGAGGTAGAGGTACCTGTTCGTCGGGTTTCTCAATGTCATTGCATATAAAATCTTTGAAATTGAGAAAATTTTGGAAATAAGACAAGTCGTAAGCAGAACGATTTTCGTTATTATTATTAATAGTAAATTTTGTGAAAAGCTCGAAAAGAGCGGCCATCTGATCGTTGGTCAGTGGCAGGATAAGGAGAGGTCTTGGGACAGGCCCCGAGACCTCAGTGGATAAGGGAAGAGGGGTTACAGACTCGACTATAGCACCAGACCCTCTAGACTCGGACTAAGACTCTGACTCTGACTTTGACTCTGACTCGGTATCCGGCACGTCTCCCTCGCCGGTGGTCAGCTTGTAGGTCCGTCCTTGGCCATCAGTCCACTTGATGGTCTTCTTCCAGGCCCCCTTCCCTGTGTCTGTACCAACTTCGGTGATCAGCTTTGTTGGGTCGAACCGATCGCTACGGAGGATCAGGTTGACCAAGTCGTCCTTTGGAGCAGGGACGGCTTTGTCTTCTCCAAATAGGAGCCCCAGCACGGGCTCGGAGTTGTTTTCCTCTTTCTTGGACTCAGTTTGAACAAGGGTGAATATATCATCGGGGATGAAATTGCATTCCCGAGCCGTTTTGGTCTCGGGATATGTGTTGGTTGGTTGGTAGAGGCCCACTTGAATAGCTCCGAAAACTGGAGTGACGAAGTAGTCAGTTAACCTCGGGCTATAAGGGCCTATGTTAGTACCCTTGAGAATGTCGATGGCCTTGTGAATACCGGCCCGAACCACGTTTTCCGGGGTTATAGCATACCCCAACCCAAAATGTGATTCGCCATCATTTAGGACCTCAATGATCTTCCCAGCCGGAAGATTCGGCCTCGAGGTTGCTCCCGGTAGATAGCCTAGATTCTGTAGCATCGTGTCAATGCTAGTTGTGAAGTAGGGTCTAAAGAGATACTCGTCTTCGATCATGCCCACGAAATCAAATCCTCGTGGGTCGGCCCGGCCCGTAGCGTTGCAGCTTGCTACGGAAATAGGAGTAGCCTCTAGTGTGATGATGCCGTCCCGGAGTGGCATCTTGACTTTTCGGTGGAGAGTGGAGGATACGGCCTTGACTGCGTGGATCCAAGGCCTTCCTAATAGTAAGTTAAAAGACGAGGTGACATCAATCACCTGGAACTCCAACTCTTTCTCGATTGGGCTCGTTATTATTGTTAACTTAACGGCCCCGGCCACCGGTTTTGGGCTTCCGTCGAAAGCTTGGATGGTCTGTGCTGTCGGGAGGTAGTCGGCATCGGTGATGCCGAGAGCTTTAGCGGTCCTTAGTGGTAGGACATTCACAACGGACCCATCGTCAATAAGGGTCATTGGGAGGTACTTCCCTCGGCAAATGACCGTAATGTATAGGGCCAGATTATGATTGGGTCCGAACGCTGGTAGATCAGACTCGGAGAAGGTGATAAGGGGGCCTTCTTCCTTGGACTTACCCTTGAGGTAAGGCATAATAGTGGCTACCATTGCAGTGGGGGTAACCTGTGAGTCGACCTTGATTTCATCGAGAGCCTTAGTTAATGCTTCCCGATGAGCTTGTGAGCTAACCAGTAATTGCCATATGGTTAGATCAGCTCGAACCCTCTTCATTTGCTGAACAAGAGCCGTGTAATTGTTTGGTTCTTCGAGGGTGGGATCCGTCCTGGGAGGTTCAGTGACGGATGTGGGAATAGAACGCCCAGCTGCGGCGAGGTGGTTGGTGGCTAAGGCTTTGGACTTAGCCTTTCGGACCTCTTCAAGGGTGATGGGGACAGCTTCCCCTTTGGCTAAGTATACATCATCCTCGTCATCAAACCATATCCCGTTGATTTGTGGGATATAGGGGGAGATGAGGTGAGAACAGTCAATTACCTCACCGGTGAATATTGCGTGGGCACTGAACGGGTTTTCTTTGTTGCTCGGCTTGTCTCCGGGCAATGGGATCTTCCCGCTCTCGATTAGGTCCTGGATTAGATGCTTTAGTTTCCAGCACTTTTCAGTATCATGCCCATTACCACGATGATACTGGCAGTAGGCTTGGGCGTTATAACTTTTGGGCCTCTTTTCTACTGGAAGCTCGGGCATCGGGACTATCGGTTGGATCAGACCCTTTGAAGATATCCTTTGTAAGGCATAAGTATAGGTAGTTCCTATATCTATGAATACTCGATTTGGTGTATTCTTTTTGGATGAGGTGTCAAGCATGTTTACCTCGTCAAAGATGCTGCGAGTTGCAGCTGCAGGTGTGGGCTTGCTCGTAGATGAACTTGCCCCTTGATAGCCTTTGGTAGAGGCCTTAGTCAGGCTTTCTAACCTTAGGTCATCCTCGATCCTGGTACCCATTTCAGTTAGGGTAGCAAAATTAGGGATAACAGCATACCGGAGATGGACCTGGTAGGATGGGGGAAGGTTCTTGACAAAAGCTTCCACTAGGACCTTCTCACTGGGCTTGTCGACCATTTTTACGCTCTCGGCCCACCATCTTTGTAGATATTTAGTGAACCCCTCTTTGGGCTCCTGGGCCATTACTTCCAGAGTACGCATTGTAGTCTGGATTTCAGTATTGTCGGCGTAGTTCCGAGCAAACTCGGTCGCCACATCATCCCAAGTTTTATATTTCTTGGAATCGAGCCTGTAGTACCAGGCCTTGGGATGCTTCTCCAGAGAGGAAGGGAATAGGTGGGTAAACATGGTGGACTTCACTCCTTTTACCGCCATAAAGTCTTTGAAAGCCCGGATGTGGTGGACCGGGTCCTCGGTACCCTCAAACATTGGAATTCCCGTAAGGTTGAGGTTAGCAGGTAACTCGTTATTCAGCGGCGAATAGGAACGAGCGATTTCAGTGTGGATCGAGTTTTTCGTCGACAGGTGAACTTGTTCTTCGAGCCTGCGAACAACGCTGATAAGTTCAGCTATGGGCCCAGTGGTCCCTAACCCGTCAACTGGGGCCGCCTTTTCTACGGCGCTCAAACGGGTGTCTAACGTTGCTTGGCTAGCCTGGATGGAGGTCAGTTGAGTCTCGGTCTTCTCTAGGACCTCCTTCAATGCGTCCATTTTGTGTTGATATCTGGTTTCGGGTGGCCTGTCTGTAAGAACACCGCGTAATCAGAAACTAGCCCGAATCCCGGAATAGCAAGCACATCCCGAACAAGACTAAAAAGGGAAACGACTCGAGAAAAGACACCTAGATGGGTGACTTGTGAAGTGTGGGCCTTCCTTAGGATTCGGCGAGTGGGCCTAGTCCTGTTCGAAGGAAGGTTCATGTGAGACATCCCCAGACTTTTGACTCGATCGTGTAAACGGGCCCTCTTTTGCAGGGGTTTGTCCTACGTAGGTGGGCCTTGCCTTAGTCTAATAAGGCGGACTGGGATGGGGAAGAAACTCGCGATGTAAGATCGACAGAGTTTCGACGCTAAAGACCTTGACAACTTATCACATGACCCGACACTGCTAAATACGGGAAGTCCTAAGAAGAGGAAAGTTTTGAAAATTGATGGTTTTTTGGAAAGTCCGAGAGAACTCGGAGAAAGGCCCGATTTTTCGAGAAAATTGGAAAGTGTATCGGGCCTCGGTTTTTGAAAGTTCGAAAACGTTTTAGAGTTTTGAATTGGGCAGCATACCGTCTAGAAAATAGGCTATTTTGAGTAAAATCATAAGTCCTAAATTCGGCATGCGACCCGGGTTTTGAAAATTGAATACCTTGAAAAAGGTGTATTTTCGAAAGGTTGACGGTTTTTGAAAACGACACGGAAACCAAATAGCACGTAGTCACACAAGCATTATAACGACGCCATGTATGCTCTACACTAAGTCTCGGTCGGTCTACGAGGGTCTATACCAGTGTACATAGTCTAGACGTTGATTGGGACAGACTCTCTAAGTCGAATTGAGCTTAGAACACGCCGCGAAACCCACTCGAATCGACTATGGACACCTTTTGACATATCCATATTGGAGTACATCAATGGTATAGTGGGACGTCGGTCACCAGTACCGGCCCGAGAAAATATGGGTTATGCATGAACCGTTAAAACTAAAACGCGTATTGTACTAGTCAAACGATTCCTATTCGAGTTTCACCATGAGGATGCCGATGGTAAGTCACGCATCAGTTAATCCCCAGCGGAGTCGCCAAATTGTGGACATGACATAGGTCCACCCCGACGCGGCCACGCGCGGGGTTGGGGAGGCGAATGAATCTCCATATGAAAACGGATCGAATGGAAATTTAAATCGAAGTGGAGTCGCCACTGAACTTTGTGGGAGTTTGGGCCCGTTCGAACTCACTCTATGTCGTAGTGGGCCGTGTACGAAATACGACCCATTTCCGATGTTAGAGCTTATTGGGCTCGTCCCTTAGCATTTGATATCGATACCGTCACTACCGGTTATCGTGTACTGAATGACTCTCGTGCACCAACGGTTTCGGGCATCCGGAAACCGAGGTTCTGAGTAAGGGGTGAGGGTACGTGTTGGGAAGCCCACGAAGGACACCCAACCCCACCGCACTAGCGGCCTCTACTAGGATATCGATTGACTTTTGAATACGCGCGTTTGTTAAACGGGAAAATGATATGCAAAGATTATTTTCCCTAAGCAGGTGAATGAATTGAAAGGGTTTCTACGTCAATTTAATGCAATTAATTCTAACGTCAAAGTTGAATTTTAGCATGTGGGTTCATTTTAGTACGATAAAATAAACAACCATAATTGACAAAGGAAACAATAAACGCGTTAGTAACGATATAACGGTTTACGAAATATTGAATGATGTAGAATGATACAAGTGAGTTAATGCATGGTTTTGAAAAAGATGTTTCACGTGATAGATTAGGCACGTGTTGACTTAAGTCACGAAAACGATTAACGAGACTCCAATGCTATAGTAGGACTCACGGTTTAACGTGATAAAGGGCCACTCGACCGAGTCATTGTGTGACTCGACCGAGTGGACCTCTGAAAAAGGTTCTGTCCGGGTTTTATGACCCTACTCGATCGAGTTATTGACCAACTCGACCGAGTACATCGCCACTCAACCGAGTCACTGTGAGACTCGACCGAGTGGAGGTCGTAAAAGACATTCTGTCTCGTATTATGGACCCTACTTGACCGAGTTATTGACCAACTCGACCGAGTACGTTGCCACTCGACCGAGTCACTGTGAGACTCAACCGAGTGGAGGTCGTAAAAGACGTTCTGTTTTGATATTTGTGATGTCACTCGATCGAGTGGCGTAGGCACTCGGTCGAGTGGCACCTGTACGAACCAGATTCGTTTGCAATTTTAATTATCGATTTCGAAATTGCTTTTGATCTTGATGACTTGATGAATTGGGCATAAATATTGCGGAATTTATGCTCAACTCTAAAATTACATACTCGTTGTATTCCATATTCGATTACCGAATCGATATGGAACACTTAGAGTGAAAATAAAAAAGAAATTGCTTTGAGTCGTTTGAATTAACTATCGCGATATGAGTCGATTTTCTCCGCATTTAACAATGTCGTGATTTTAGCGAATCGTTTGACTATTATTTTAGCATCAATGAAAAAAATCGCATTAGTTAATTAAATTGACTAGATCGTTAGATTCGACACCCAATTATGGAATTGGTATCGACTCTAACGGATCGACACTTTGCTTGAATTGAAAGACTTGATTCTCTCGGCTTTTCCGACATCGAAATAAATCCTTAGAGATTGTGATGTCGGATCTGCGTCAACGGGTTTCGACCCTTATTAAAATGGAATGCTTGTTCTTGAAGATCGATGTGAATATGCGATGCAAACGAAAATAAACGAATTATTGTTGAAATTGGCCCGTTTCAATAATCAAATGCTAGGGTGTTAGGATAAGCGACCGGCAACGTTGTGTGCAGTACACTTGTATATTCGGGTTTCCTTATCCTGACATCCTTCGCACTCGACACAAATCGACGAGTATTTTAATGTCTTAATACTAACGGTATTACCAATACTATGATGCAATAAAGAACAGAAAAAAAAACGAGGAAAAGGGGAAAGATGACGAGAGGAAGAGAAGAAGGGAAGAAAGGGTTTTGCACCCTCAACCTACATGTTCTTGTGCTCGGTATGGACTCGTAGTTGCGGCTTTAACACGGGAGTTTCGAGGCTTATGGAGGTTGAGTTGTGGTGGTTAGGGTGTTTGCTTCCTAAAGCTAGGTTTAGGGTTCCGGTTCCTAGGCTAGGGCTAGGGTTTGCTTAGTGTAGTATTAGGGTTTCATTAGGGTAGAATTAGGGTTTTTTTGAAGGATGATCAAAGTTGTGTTTAGGGTTGTGTATGGGTGTGCTTATATAGGCAAAGCCTAGGTACCCGGCTAGGGTTACTCGACCGAGTAACCAGCTGACTCGGTCGAGTGGCCCGTTATGCCTGCAGCCGGGCTTGAAACAGGTCCACTCGATCGAGTGGAGGGGGCACTCGATCGAGTGGCCCAGATGGGTCGCGCGGGTCCGCTGTTTTGGGCCGCGACTTGGGTTTTTTGATGAGTTTGTGTTTGACTTGGACTTTTGATGTTTTGAATGGTTGTTTTGTATGTCTCGGAGACGACTTTGACCAGGGTTGACCCAATCGCTAAAAAGTCGGTTTTATTTCCGGTGTCGGTTTTGGCCCAAATTAGTCTTGTTTGACTCGGAACGGTCCACTGGGCTTGGATTTGAGGTTAGTTTTGTGAGATTTGTACTCCGTAAGTGCATTAGCCAACAACTAATGGATTTGAGCCCATATCCGAGCGCGCAGAAACACGTTAGCGTCCGATCATCATCGGGTGTTTTTTGGGAAACTGCCATAGACACCTGGCAGTCAAAATGCGGGTGTCTACATAGAGTTATCGGTTACTGAATCAACGAAAGCATTCGAATCAGAATCACAAGCATTATTAGTGTTGCTATTTGCGTTGTCATCATCATCAGCATGATAAGGAGAATCGCCACCAGATTTGTTGCCAGATTAATTCTACCCAAGGGGCCCATTAAATGGCCACTTCGAGGCAGAAAAGAGGGATGAATCGTAGTCTGAGCTGACATCAATAATCCACCCACCAGCACGGGCACTGGCATTAGGGCGAGCAGTTTGCATCGAAGTGTTCATCGGCGTAGCATTAACCTCATTGAGTGGTGGTTAGTCATTATTAGCATTAACATTGGGTGGAGAGACCTGTTGATCCTGATAAAAGAATTCATAACCATTAGGAGGGGGATTAAGGCTTTGGAGAACCTAGGCATCAACATCCGGGTGAATGAAAACTTGGTTCCAGCCACGATCTTCATCAACCCTCCTTGCATAACCAGCGTCATTCTCAACCCTAAGCCTGATAGATTCCTGTTGAATCACATCAAAGTCATTCAAATACACCGAATCAGCACCCGTATTATTTCTATTATAAGGATCCCCACTAATGTTGACAAGGTTCTCGAAAATATGCCCATAGGGTCCTTGCTGACGATGGAACTGTCTATTTGCAGCAGCCTGCGAAGACTCCGCGATATCCATAGCCTCTGTCGTGCTTGTATGAGGATTAGGATGGGTCGAAGAACTTCCAGGAAAGAGAACAGGTGCCCTAAAGGGCTGGTTCGTAACAAGAAAACGCATACCTGGAGTAACACGTCCACCAGGGAGAATTCCCAAATGGAAATTGACCAGACGATCATCAAAATAATCAGTAGGTACATTCTGATTTGCATTATTACCCATCCTAATACCAGAGTTTAAGTATCGTGTTGAGGCAGGTGTCGCACGGAGATCCAAGTTGAACATGGTATGAGTGCTAGTTGACTCAAAGATAGTATACAGCATTAATACCTGCACTAATAATAATAATAATAATAATAATAATAATAATAATAATAATAATAATAATAATAATAATAATAACAACAACAACAACAACAATAATAATAAAATTAAATAATAACTCACTAACTAAAATCTAAGATAATAAGCAAGTAGTCCCCGGCAACGACGCCAAAATTTGATGCGTGTCGTTTCCGCACTCAAAATTAAATTTATATTTTCTCTTACAAACTCTAACTAGCAAGTAAAAGGGTAAGTAAGGGTCAAACCCACAGGGACTAATGTACTCTCCTAAATTGACGTAATTATTATATTATTTATAATTTATAATAGTAGGTATAGTTATATAATTATATTGAGGGGGTTTTGTTGAGGTGAATAATTTCTAGTATAAATTAAACTATTACGAAAATAAATCAGACTAAATTAAAAAGACAAGTAAATAACAACGATGTATAATTCAAAGTTAAAGTTATAATAACGAATTAATAGGAGACATGTAATATTCTATAGATATTGGGTCAAATCATCGATTCACTTATTTAGTTATTGGATAGATTTGTTAACTATTTAATCCCTTGTAAGCAAGTAGATTAACAGTTTTATCTTTTTTACTCGTTAAACTCCGTTAACTACGCAAGTTTAATCCTAACTAAATTAGATCAACTCAACTATGTAAGCACGAATCAAGTCAATAAATTTAATTGCTTTAAGAACACCAATCAATTAGGTCTTACGGAACCAGAAAGCTGCAACTCTATAAGACGGAACTATTATTCAAAATTATGGCAATTATGATTAGACCAGTAAGCTACAACCTAATCAAAATTACTACCTATTAACAATAGATTTAAGAGAACAATCTAAGTGATCAATCCAAATTAATAATCATAAATCACAAAGTTAATAATAAATTTCGAATAAATATCCAACAACAGTAATCTTATCTTATCTTATAATATACTCCCTCCGTTCCAACGAATTGTATACGTTTTCTTTATGCACGTATATCGATACTCGTTTTCTTTTGTCTATATCTTTAGTTACGTGTTACTAAAAATTATAAAAAATTGATATTCATAATGTATTTTATTAGACGATTTAAACAAGATCCCACATGACTATCTTTTATCTTGTATATTAGAAGTTATATTGAAGATTCTCATTACTTATAAATAATGTTAAAAAAACAAATGTATACAATTCGTTGGAACGGAGGGAGTATTAAATAGAAAGCAAAGCACTCTTCGTGCTCTATTCAACAAATGCTCAATTCTAAGGTAGGACACTTGGCGCGATGCGATTGGCTAGGAATTGAAAAGACGGGAGTTGAATACATAAAGTCGGTTATTATTAGTTAGGACCTTTCAACTTCTTTCTCATTCATTAGGTAGAATCCAAGGTGAGGAACTCATCAACTTCTTCATCATTGATGATGTTGAATCCTAGGTAAAGCAATCAAAGTCGGTTATTATTACTTACAATCTTTCAACTTCTTTCTCATTCATTAGCTAATATGGTGAAATCTAAGCTCTTTCAACTTCTTTCTCATTCATTAGGTAGAATCCAAGGTGGGGAACTCATCAACTTCTTCCTCATTGATGATGTAGAATCCTAGGTAAAGCAATCAAAGTCAGTTATTATTGAAATGTAAGCTCTTTAACTTCTTCCTCATTGATGATGTAGAATCCTAGGTGACAAGATTCCTCAAAATATTTAGTTAAATAACAATGATAATGACACATTCAATTACGTAATGAATAAAATGATTCCTCTAAACATTTATTCTCACGTTACTATACTAGCCGCATATAAATACCCCATGCACACTACTCTACCGATACACTCTTTTAACACCCAAGCTAAAATACGCGACACAATATTGCAACAAAATAACCAAACCACAGACAACAAAGGAAACAAATGGCGCCAATAAGAACTACCATTGCATGCTTGGTCCCCTCAAAATCCAAATATCAGATAACAGCACGAGCCACAAGGATATGGCGCGTAACACCAAACAAAAACAGCCCTCCACTGTCGCTAGACATGGTGCTATTAGACAAAGAGGTGAGGTCCCAACCCTTCAATTGGACAACCATTTTGATTCCCTGTCTATTTTTGTCGGTGCTAAAAAATTGCTGAACATTTTGTTTCATCTCATTCTGGCCAGGGAAACCATATACATGCAAGAATACCCAAACGGTGGGTGACCTCATATGAAGGCGTGCTGCACGAGGGGAAAATTTACACCCTTCAACATTTTGAGGTGACGCAAAATAATAGATCGTACAAACCAGTAGAAGAAAACCCACACATCATCAAGTACACCCAATTTACATCGATACATGAGGATAAGGACCAAACTCAAAGTATTCCACTCCACAAATTCGAATTCCACCCACTCGACAAATTGGAAGAACGCAACAACAAAAATGATTATTTGATAGGCAAGTTCACCGACACATGCACTATAAAATGCAACAATTTTACTATCTAAAGACTCTATTTGCTTATTCACTCTTTTTAACAACATGGTGCAGACGTTGTTGGCTTCCTGAAAACGATCGAGGCAAAAAGGGAGGTGCTAACAAAAAATGGTCGGACACATTTACGTCATATACAAATACAAGATGAAAGGTACCTTCACCACGCATATAGCTACGTGTAAAGTAATTAACTTACCGCAATATAATGACTACACTAGTAGAAAAAAGCTCATTTGCGGCTCCAAAATATCTATCATTTGCGGCGTTTTAGGCTAAGAAGCAAATGGCGGGGAAGCAAATAAAATATTATTTGCGGCGTTCTATAAACGCCTCAAATAATACTTATTTGCGGCGTCACTATAAAAAACGCCTCAAATAACTTCATTATCTGCGGCGTCTTTATCTAAACACTCCTCAAATACTCGCATTATTTGCGACGTTCTATGTAGGAAACGCCTCAAATAATGAATTGTAAATGGTGCTTTGTAGGTGGTTGACGCCGCAAATAAATATATTTGGCGCATCTAAATCAATTACAAATACTCCACAAATACATTTCTAAAATGAAAAAAAAAAACCTTTTTTTGAGACTTTTGGTACCATCCAAATTTTAAATAACACCAAAGATGCCAATATACCGCCTCAAAAGAGCATCAACAAATTGTCAAATCCAAATGATTCATAGTGATGCAACTTACATATTATCCACCATTCAAAAGAGCATTCTACTACAATCAACTTAGAAATCTAAAATTACTTAGCATTTCACGTACAACGAGAAGTAAAGTAAGAAGTCCACTTGTCCCGTACATCATTAAGCTCATCTTGGCTGTAGTTGTACCACTGCTCTTTGCGTGAGATCCAAACCTAACATAATGCCACAAAATCGACCAATATTCATAATTCATATGCATCCATATTTACAAAATATCCAATTTCAACAACTTCAACATCCACAAAATTGACCAATCAAGCACAAGTTCAGGAACCTAATTTCATAATCCATATTCATCCTATAATAGTTCACTCTAACTTACAAAGGGAAATTAAATTAGTAATTTTTCATACGATCCCCTACTCCACCACATTTCATACGCATAACCCATTGGATCATAGTAATGAAAAGCGTACCTTATCCAAGTCACTTATCGTGGAGCAATTTTTTACTATATCATGCATAAACCGCATCACATAAAAGCCATGGTCCATGTCTCCACTTTGTTGAGGGCACTACCAAGACATACAAAAACATCGGTATTCTCATCACAATAATGAAGCTCAAATGATCGAAAACACAAAGAAATGAACTTTTAAACGTTTACCTTCATAGATTTCCAAAATGGTTCATTTCTTTTGACCTTCATTTCACCACCACTCATTTTGAACCTCTTTAGAGCCCTACAAATCAAAGGTTATTATGTTTTTTTATTTTGTTTTTAAAGTTAATCAAATAAAATTAAGCTTTTAATTTTTACTTACCTATTGACCACCATCTTCACGTATAACTTGCGACCTTCTTTAAGGGTTACTGAGTCAAACTCATAAATGGTGTAAGTTCGAGGTCAAATCACAAGTAAGACCCAATGCTTACTACAAAAAAGACACGTTAATTTTTATTACTCCGTAGTATACAAAAATGAGAAAAATACTAGTAAGTCAACGATGATGATATTCGTTAGTATTACCTGTCACATATCGGGGCCAAGATAAATTTGTTACCACCAAGAGTTGACTTTAGGAATGCATTACTAATGTAGGATATTACATCCTCTGTTTTTTTCTTCAACCTACTTTCATCGTGGCAGCCGGACATAACCATCCAATTCGGAGTCCACTTTCGTCTTTCTCCATATCCTCTCGAAGAGCCCTACAGAAACATTAAACATTATAATCTAACACTAGAAAAATAATGAATAAACAGAGAATTATAAAGGTTTTGCAAAATTAAACCTCATCAATATCTGCATGATCGGAATATTCAGTTCAATCCCTTTAAGAAAATTTTTTAGGTCATCTTGGTGTACTTTTGCCTTTCCTTCCTCATTATAATAGAATAGTGGGGTGTTGCCATCAAAGTAGGTTGTTTGTTTGTTTCACCGTTTTGAAGTGATTAACCAACATAGTGAAGGAAGTCAAAAGGCACAAAAAGATGATAAGGAATTTCAAAATAAAATAAATTGCGAATGAAAAGTTTGTGAAGAGTGAGAAATTTCCTCTGTACTTATAGACCGTTTTATATCCTTAACTTCACCACATATATAATAGGCATTCTGCTGCAAGCCAACAGAATTGAGAGTTGCAAGCCTCTGGCAAACACGGCAAACACTTAACTCGATAAGGAGAGGAAAGCAAGACTGCAGCAAATTTAAAGCCAGTTCATAATCAAAGAAAAAGTTTGGGTTCATAAAGAAACTCCAAATAACCATGAAGCGTGACGAACAAACCTATGATCAGAAAATCCAAATATTTATGTGTGAGACACAATGTTCTCAGGGAACCCCCCCCCCCCCCCCCCCCCCAAGTTAAAAATAATAAATTGTCGATTAAGAGTGAACAAACTCCCTCGAATTAGTGTACTTCCTTAACTTCAAGTGAAATAGATAACATTATAACATGCTCCAAGTCTGCAACATAAGTTAACTCGCTAAGGAGGATTTATAACACATAGGCTATGACATTAAATTAAATAAATACTAAATAGAAGTCGAAGTTTAATGCAAGAAACTTCCATAAACCATAAAACGATACACCGTTACGGAGTAACGGACCTAAAAAGGAAGGGAAATAAAAAACATACAAGAGGCACTAAAGATTTTCATAAGCAAAAAATTGTAAATGATAAGTTCATCAACAGTAAAAAAAAACTCCCCTCTGAATCACATCCCCTATATCCTTAACTTCATTTCATATTAACCATTCTGCGCACCAGTAGAATCATAGTTGCAAGCCTATGACCAAAGCTTAACTTAATAAGGAAAGAAAGCCAAACTACAACATAATTTTAAGTAAGTTTGTAATGAAAAAAATTCAGGGTGAAGAAACATAAACCATGAAACGTGGTGAACAAATTGAAAATTAAAAAAACCCAAAAGAGTTGATGTGTGAGATACATTGTTCTTAATGAACCTCCTAAAGTCCTAAGTTAAAAATAATAAATAAATAAATATATACACTAAGAGTGAGAAAACTCCCTCCAATCAGTAGAAAGCTCTACATCATTAACTTCACAACAAATAGATATGATCAAAGCCTGCAACATTAGTTCAACTCACTAAGGATGGAGAACATGTAGGAATTAGGATCGTCGACTGATATTATATATAAATAGTAAAAGGGTTGATGTTTAATGCAAGAAACTACCATAAACCACTCGACGATACACAGTTATGGAGTGACAGACCTATATAGAAAAGGAAATCAAAAGGCACATATGAGATGTGAAAGAATCACAAAAGGGACAATTCTAAATGATAAGTTCTTTAAGAGTCAGAAATTCCCTCTGAACCAGTAGAAATCTCTCTCTCTCTCTCTCTCTCTTTATCCCATAAGTAGATTGGGGTGTTGATTCACCTCTATCCCATTTAATTTATTGAAACAAACAAAAACCACGTCAGCCTCTGCACAGCCTTGCAGTTACCAATCCCGGAAGGGATTTCACCACTGAAATCATTAAAGCTCAATTCTATAAGTCATTGAGGAACGAGTACTGAAATCAGGCTAACATTAATAAATTCGTACTCGTTCGTATTCGTTCCTGATTTCAGTTAAAGCTCAATTCTATAAATCATTGAGGAACGAGTACTAAAATCAGGCTAACATTAAATCAAGCTTTACTGAAATCATTAAAGCTCAATTCGTACTCGTTCCTCAATGTCTCTACCACATCAGCCTCTGTACAGCCTTGAGGTTTACTGACCTGCAGGTTTCAGACGGAAAACTTCCAGTAAAACAGTATTTAGACAAACGAAGGTTTTAGACAGACAAACGAAGGACAATTCGAACGCGGTTCAGACAGACGAAGGAAAAAAATGGGCGGTCATACGCGGGGAAGTGCGGTTTGCAAGTTCAGTTTGGGAAGTGAGTTTTGCAAATTCAGACAGACCAAGAACAGAGAAAACGCGGTTTAAATTCGAAGACAAATGGGCAGGTAAACGAAGAACACGGTTCAAATTCAAATTGATGGATGAAAAGCTGTTACCTTGATTCCAATTGAAGTAAAACGATTGCTGAAATGAAGAATGTTGAATGATTCCAGTTGAAAGGACGTTGAAAGGAAGAAAAATCGAGTATATTGATACAAGAAAACCTAAACCCTAATTGAGAGGATGTGAGAGAGGGAGAGACATTGATGAGGAACGCGTATACTGAACAAGGAGATGGAGTAGGCCGGTAGGGATAAGACTTAGGTTATTTGTTTAATTTTTTTTTTCTTTTTTGTTTTGCTGCTAACAATTTCAACAAATTGGTGTTTAATCTCTATATCCAACTAAGAGCACACAGTTTTTATAACTTAATTTAAACTTAAGTTGACATTAGACCGGTTGAAAATTGACCCGACACAAAAACCCGACCTGAAACCGTTGGAATACAAATCCGAAAAAAATCGTCCGAAAATGACCGAAATCCGAAACTAACCCGACCTAATAATAACCCGAATATTTTGGGTCAAATCATGCCCGAATCCGTCACCCGTCCGAAAATAGATAAATTAAAAAAATTATTGTTATTATACATTAAGTCATGGGTACGACGTGGATGAGAGACTGCCGATTTTTTTGTTTTATTTTAATAATATATTAAATAATCCCAAAATTGGTAAAATCATTTTTGGCTGACAATAAGGTGGGTGAAAATTTAGAAGTAATATTATTTGCTGCTATTTGGCTAAGATGTCGCAAATGAGGAGCCGCAAATGAGCCGTTTTCTACTAGTGATGCATGGAAAAAATAGTGAACGTGACTTTATGGGGTGATGCGTCTGACTACATTACAGAAGAAATTAGCCGGCAAAATGGACATGACATGGTCGTAGTCATCACATCTGCAAGGGTCATAAATTATGAAGGTAATAAACTTTTGTTTATCAACTTTTATCATTCATCTTTTTGAATATATGTAAATTTACATGCTCGATCTGTCACATATGATTATCAAAACCATGATTATCAAAACCATGATTTTCAAAAAAGTTGTTCACTACTCCGTATTGTGTGATACGAGAAAATAAGGCAACATAAACCTACGCCACTTCAATGCCAAGGAAAATGTACATGGAACATGTAACATGTGTATGTGGATGCACATATTTTGACACAGCAGCATACTACCAGTACCTCTCTTTTCTCCTCTTTCAACCTCACTCCTACTCATTTACTACTACTACTACTACTTCCGATTTCTACGCATTTCGGGTTAGCACTAAACAGTTTTCTCCATTCGTCTCGATTGTTTATAAACCCGTGGTTTAGTACGACTATACAAAGTCGAAAGGACAAGGTACGTAGGCTTAATATTATGTTATTAACTTAGTTAAAGTGTATAATAAAGCCAAATATTATAATGTCACTTAATATTATGTAAGTATTATGTTAACGGTTTTTCTAACATGTGTCTAATGGACACGCGTTAATATGTTATTAACATAAATATTAGGTACCCGTTGAATCTTGATGTGCAGTCACATAGAAAACATTTTAAACTAATTGGTTTTAAGTTTTTTATTTTTACAAATTATATTAGTTAAATTGCTTTGATTTAATTACGGTTAGTCTAATCACATTTGACTGATCTTTTTACCAATAATAATGTTGCACATATCATACTTATTAACAAAGACTACAACACCGATGTAGGAGATTACCAATTACAATCCACATATGGGACCAAGGTCTTCCTCGACTTGGACTTGCCAGAGACTAGAATATTACTGCAAAGGTAACCGTTTGCCCCCATAATAAAAAAAACGCACATGAACCATGTCCCCGATCTCACATATACTATATTAGCCACATATTATTATTTGCGTTGTCATACCACCCTACAGAGATCAGGAACCCGTTCAAATAAGAGTCCTCGATGCTGAGGTCGTAGAAGATATGGTCACTTCAACCATTGCAGAGCTTCTACAAGCAGATGTCGACGATCAGGTAATGTCGACAGACATCGCATACCTACTGATATGATATACCATTGAACATTTTCGATTAAATAAAACAATTGGAACAGAATGAGGTATACAAATGTCACGGAACGATGACAGAAGTAAGAATAGATGTTGACTGACGGTATCAGTCTTGCACATCAAGTCCCGCTGGAATCGACGAGGACGGAAAGTGTCACCAATGTGACGAACCAATACCCTACCCCAAACAAAAGTAAGAAAAAATACAAAAAATATAACTCACCGTACGGTAAGTTAAACCTATCTACTGCTCCTAGACAATATCACTGATGGGAGGATTTGTCGTGCATCCCCACCGATCAATAAAAAACCAACTATTCCTAACTGGGTAGATAGGGCAAGTCGGGTCGAATCCACGGGGACGGTAAAGAGGTGTCTAGACTAAGGTCACCCAAATACAAGACTAGGTCTCGGGACTAGGCTAATCTAGGACGATAGGCGGGGGGTAAACTATGACTAGGACTAAGCTAAGGACAAAGAATAAGGAAAGAATAGGGTTAGGTCGGGTTCATAAGTGTAGTAGGATAGTTAGGAGATCGATGGTGCAAGGTTCACCTAGTTACTAAGGATGGTCCGCGCTCTCGCGTCAAGGCCTATGTCCGCACTCTCGTGTCAAAGACAAAACCCGAATTCTTATGCAAGGTCGGTCCACGCTCTCGCTTCTAAACCCAAGTCCGCACTCTCGTGTCAAAGACTAAACCCGAAAACACAAGAATTCAATCACAAGTCGACCACGAAATGAGAAGAAGAAGACTAGTTATGAGAGGAATGGCCAATTCTACTCAAACAAGCAATTCAACAAACACATGGAGTGTCCAACATGTGACTAGTAACAAAAGGATCAACCTTTACCCTCAATCAAACCCTAATCATCCATAATCAACACTTAATCACCCTACTAACCCCACAAAAAGTCTACTCACACATATCTAAACAAACATTAACATAAACAAGAGAAATCCACACAAACAACAAAACATACATAATGAAACTAGTGAAAACTATGAACAACGAACAAAACAATGAACAAATATTGAAACTTGAATGAATAAACAAGATAAAGAGAAGGGAAAAGAGATTATACCATACTAGAAGATGAATGGAAGAAGGAAAAACTTGCATAAAAGAGAAAACCCAAATACATCACCCAAGGTTGTCAATCTTGGTTGGATTCTTCAAGAATTCCCTTAATACAAGAGCTAAACTAAGATTAAGGACTAATTACCGACTAATCTACACTAATCTATGCTAAACTATGCTAAAGTAGTCTAGGGTTTATGGGTAATGTCTAACATAACATAGGAATACAAGAGGAAGGGTATATATAGGGTTCCAAGTGGAAAGGAGAAGAAACAATGCATTCACGGGCTGCCACTGGGCCGTCCCGGCCGGGATGAGGTGGTCCCGGTCGGGATGGGGTCAGTCCCGGCCGGCATGACCTGCTCCCGGTCGGGATAGGCTTCAAACAGTAGCCTCCTCTTTTGTACACCTCATCCCGGACGGGATGAGGCCATACCCGTCGGGGATGAGTCTTGTAGGCCTCCAATATGATCTTTAAGGTTCCTCCTTGCTTCACATGGACTTCTCATTGACTCTCGGGTCTCGGGATCGAGCCTAAGGGGCTCGGGATTGGGTCCCAAGGTCTCGGGGTCGAATCCAAGGCATCGAGTGATCGTTCCTCCGCTTCGTTGGCTCCGAAAAGTGTATGTATTGAGTCGGAATCGCTCCCACTCTTCATGAATGGTCTCGGGAACCTGAAACGAGCTAGAGGAAGCATAAGTAGCCCATCAACCGCTACCAAGGAGCGATTCCGCAAGGAAATGGGACCAAAACACAGCAAATTAGGCACTACAAACTACACTTATCAACTCCCCCACACTTAACCCTTACTCGCCCTCGAGTAAGCACAAACTAACTACTAAACTAGTCGAGTGGGTATTAGCGCACCCTACGCCCTTTCAACTCACGCGAGAACACCTAGAGGATAAGTGCTCTCCGCAAGGCAAGTGAGGTCTTGCGACAAAAATGTGGATGCAACCGGACACAAAAACACATAAACAAACAAACATACAAACAAACACACAAAAGGTTGCACCCAAAAAGAAACAAATACCGCTTCCCTCCAAAAAGCGGTGAAAGAAGCACCGGTTTAGGACTCGAGGCAAGTGACAACGTTCCCAAGCTAGCAATACAAACCAAAATGGACCAAACCCTAATAGTATGACGACAAAGCAATAAAAACGTTGATAACTTACCTAGGTCCTTCTAACTTTCTAAGAACGTACCACGGGACGATCGGCGGGATGGAAAAGGGATGAACCACGGTGTTAGTCGACACTATAGGTAAGTGAGACCCCGCCCCCTTTAGCAATGAGCCAAGAGGGTCGTCCCATGCCCAAAACCGCCCAACTAGTCCAATTAAAAAGGTGGATATGATTGCAAAATGAGGGAAGACCGATCATTACCGCTATCATCCTTCCTAGGGACTTGGTCCTTTGGTAGGCTCTTCACGGTAACGATCGGAAAAAGGCTTATTTTGAGATGTGGGGATTCTTTTTGTGAGACGGGTTTTCTTTTGGCATTTTTCTTTCTTTTGCATTTTTTTTTTGCTTTGTGTTGCTATGCCATTTTTTTTTTATCTTTTGCATTTTCTTTTTGGCTTTTGTGCCTTTTCTTTTTCTTCAATTCTTTCTTTCTTTCATTTTCTTTCATTTTCTTCTCTTTGCCCTTTTTGGCTTGATTTGATTGATAGGCATTTCTTGGCAATTAAGAAAGAAGGACTTCAACAAATTGCGATTTATTGTGTGGATATGTGTAGGAGGTAGGGGAATGGGTAAGTCGGGGGTCGCGATTTCCCTTCAAACCCAGAATAAGGGGAGAACTTGGACTAATCAAACAATTCCGTACACGGTCACCTAAGGGACGGGACTCGGCAACCAAGGCCTTTTCACACCGTGGGTGCTCGTAATGGTCAAAATGCAAATCCCGTAGTAAATCCCTAGTAAGCTAGGTGGACTCAAGGTAAAGGACCAACGAAATCATTGATTTAGGGTCATTCTACTAGACTAAAGTCCAAGACTCGATTTATACCACTAGGAAGGGAAAGTGAACACTCGCACACTAGCATCTAAACCGGGTTTTCGAAAACCGTTTACGCACTAGACACAAGTACACACCACAAAACAAAGACTTAACAAAGAACGAAAGAAAAAGAAGTAAAAGAAACAAAACAAAAGCAAACAAAACGAACACATAAACAACACAAACACCACCCCGAGCTTCCAAACAAGCCACCAATCAACACCAAACTCTACAAAGCTCCTCCCGAGCACACAACATCACAAATCTCCTCCGAACATTATAGGGGTAAAGAGGAAAAAAAAGGGATAAAGGCGGTACCGGATGTCTTGAAAGCTTTCCAAAGTTAGCGGCGATTAGGCGACCTAAGAGGAAAAAGGGAGGCAAAACACGCACAACAAAACACATATACGATACAATGACATAAAAGGGAAAACACACAAAAGGAAAATCTTTTTGATTTTTGTGAAAAAAAATTCAAATTTTTAGGATTTTTAAAGATTTTTCGAAAAACTACGAAAATAAAACTAACTATGATAGAATATCGCTCCCCCACACTTAAGCCGAGCAATGTCCCCATGCTC
Source organism: Agrostemma githago (assembly GCA_958450325.1). Taxonomy (NCBI): domain Eukaryota; kingdom Viridiplantae; phylum Streptophyta; class Magnoliopsida; order Caryophyllales; family Caryophyllaceae; genus Agrostemma; species Agrostemma githago. Next base: position 12,519,715 of record OY288248.1, on the reverse strand, counting down.
GACCGTAGTGCATGGGAGCACAAAAGAGAAGAAACTACGAAAATAAAGCTAAAAATCAAAAAGTGGAGAAAATGGTAGAAAGTGTCCGGCCGGGGTATAGTCAAGTCACCGTGGGCCGAGACAAGAAAAGATATGGAAAAAGGGAAGAAATAAAAAGAAAGAAGTAAAAGAAAAATGGGAGGGGAGGACTAGGTGGAATCACGTCACCTAGCCCGGATTCCGCCCAAATCCGACTAATCTCTACCAAAAAGGGTGAAAATCTTGTAAAATTTGGATTTTGAAATGACTCTCGATGTAGTCACGTCATCGAGAGTCGGGAGCAACAAATACCAAGGCCCCGAGGGCCACCATGAGACGAAAGTGTATAAGGGGAGGGGAACAAACAAGGGCAAACAAGCTATAAAAGACGGAAAAGAAAGGATAGTTGCCATACCATACGGTTGGCAACTCACTCGCTCCATCGTCTCATAAGTCAATAGCGGCACGTAGCTAGTCGTCGGCATGGCTATTTCTCTCCAATCGCGATACGGATCCATGGTTGGAGCACAAAGGTATAATGAGGTGGGTTTTGATGTGAAAGTCGGTGTAAAGTGAAGAGAAAGTGAGGTGAAAATGTGTATATGAGGTGTAGGGGTCATATAATGAGAGTAAGGACATGTAGGGAGGTTGGGAGGGGGTATACAATGGCTGGGTGCACTCAAATGTCGAAGAAGAGGCACAAAGGGGAGTAGCGGACCTTCCCGATCGGGATTGATGGTCCCGATCGGGATGATAAACCCTTCCCGGTCGGGAAGCCTCCTTCCCAGTCGGGAAGACACTCCAGAGATCTCGAAATATGGCACCCTCATCCCGATTGGGATGGCTCCTTCCCGGTCGGGATGCCTCATCCTTCCCGGTCGGGATGCTCTCCTCATGTTCTCCAAAACCTCAAAAGCTATTCAAGGCTTCAAAAACCCGTTCCCTTGCTCACAATCCATGCTCTATCGATAACCACTCCTCCCTAGGAATCACCTTCACTTCACCTATCAAACAAAGCTCATACACACATCAAATTCCCTCCCTCACATCGCTCATCAACAATCCAAATAATCAAGCATTACACACAACAAACAAATCCTAGAAACAAAGTTACAAACGACACAATTACAAACACAAGAACTCTAGAGAAGAAGGGAGAAGAATATACAACATGACGGTTCTTTAGGGACTCCGTCAAACCGAGGATGGTGGACTCTCATTCTTCAACCATAGCCCTCAAGGGCTTGGAGGAGCATGTCAAACGCACGACCGATATCGTAATGAAGGCCCAAAGAGTGCCCAAGGCAAGCTATCCTTCACGGCCTCCAAGGTGGAGGCAAGAAGTAGAAATCCAACGACCCAACGTCATCTTGCATGTCGTCTCCGGGGTCTATCCATCCTATAAGCCTTAACGATCTCTTCCTCCCTAAGCATCGTCTCCTAGCACAACCAAAGCTCAAAATTCTAGCACAAGTGTCGAAAGAGAGCTTAACCCTCTTCTTATCATCAAGCAAACCCAAGTCATCAACAAGTTCCGGCCCATTATCTTCCAATCCTAAAACATCGTTCTTCCCCACATCATCAATAAGAAGAGATTTGAAACTCAAGCAAGCGGTTTCAACCTCCTCTAAACCAAGATCCAAATTACATACAAGGGGTTCACAATGCTTCATTGGATTGTCACATATGGGCGACTTGATTTCTTCATTCATGTCCCATGACTTCACAACACTTATCACCTCACTCAACTCATCCTAAAGTTCAACATCCTCAACAATAGTCTCGCAAGAAGCGGCATGAAGCTCAAGAGGAGGGCAAGCGGTGGGGATTGAAGGTTCAACAAATATAGAGGGGGTAGACTCTTGACTCTCCTCTATTATATCGGTGTTTTCATCAATAAAACTCTTCAAATTCCCACTATCCTCACCCAATTCTTCACCAAAAACTCCTCCATCAAGGATTATCTCCTCTTTCTCCTCTTCCAAGGAAATTTCGCTACCAAAAGGACCTTCATCGGCGGCTTCGTGATTAGGTTGCTCCCTTTGCTCAAGTGAGCACCCTTCTTCGAGTTGCGATGTTCGGGATAAAAACATTACGGTTTTGACCGATAACGCATTTAATCGACCATCCATCGCCTCGGTTTCCCTTCGATATTGGGCCATGAATTCCTCTTGGTTCTTTTGCATTTGAATGGCCATCTCTTGTTGGCTCCTTTGAAATTGAAGAAATGAATGATAAAACTCCAAGTTGGGCATTTGGTGGTCATTGGGGTTTTGGAGTGCTACTTGGTGGTGAGGTTGAGGTGATTAGTGATATGGTGGGTTTTGGGGAAATTGGCTTCCATATCCTTGAAGCTCATACCCACGGGTTTCTCGATTACCGAATGAAGCTTGGTGATAGTTTGGAGACATCATAGCATAGTCTGATACATGGAGGAAGAGGAGTAGCTTGTTGCGGCTTCTTTGGGTGGGGAGTTTAGATCAAACCTCATGCTATACTCGAAAATCGTGGCTCGTACCCGGTTGAGGACCCCTCAATCTAGCAACCGTCCGTTAAAGCGGCACTAAGTCGTAAGAAGAAGATGGTCACCACCTCTAGGTACAAACTGTAGACTAAGAGCAAACGTGAGAAGTCTAGTGCTTTTGGGGCACTAGACAAGAAGGAAATAAACTTCGCACACACAAGAAGCAAAAGAACAAAAAGAAAAACACAAAAACAAAAGACAAAGTCAAGTAAATAGACAAACAAAGTCTAAACTAGCACCGTCCCCGGCGACGGCGCCAAATTGATGGAAGGATTTGTCGTGGATCCCCACCGATCAATAAAAAACCAACTATTCCTAACTGGGTAGATAGGGCAAGTCGGGTCGAATCCACGGGGATGGTAAAGAGGTGTCTAGACTAAGATCACCCAAATACAAGACTAGGTCTTGGGACTAGGCTAATCTAGGACGATAGGAGGGGAGTAAACTATGACTAGGACTAAGCTAAGGACAAAGAATAAGGAAAGAATAGGTTTAGGTCGGGTTCATAAGTGTAGTAGGATAGTTAGGAGATCGATGGTGCAAGGTTCACCTAGTTACTAAGGATGGTCCGCGCTCTCGCGTCAAGGCCTATGTCCGCACTCTCGTGTCAAAGACAAAACCCGAATTCTTATGCAAGGTCGGTCCACGCTCTCGCTTCTAAACCCAAGTCCGCACTCTCGTGTCAAAGACTAAACCCGAAAACACAAGAATTCAATCACAAGTCGACCACAAAATGAGAAGAAGAAGACTAGTTATGAGAGGAATGGCCAATTCTACTCAAACAAGCAATTCAACAAACACATGGAGTGTCCAACATGTGACTAGTAACAAAAGGATCAACTTTTACCCTCAATCAAACCCTAATCATCCATAATCAACACTTAATCACCCTACTAACCCCACAAAAAGTCTACTCACACATATCTAAACAAACATTAACATAAACAAGAGAAATCCACACAAACAACAAAACATACATAATGAAACTAGTGAAAACTATGAACAATGAACAAAACAATGAACAAAGATTGAAACTTGAATGAATAAACAAGATAAAGAGAAGGGAAAAGAGATTATACCATACTAGAAGATGAATGGAAGAAGGAAAAACTTGCATAAAAGAGAAAACCCAAATACATCACCCAAGGTTATCAATCTTGGTTGTATTCTTCCAGAATTCCATTAATACAAGAGCTAAACTAAGATTAAGGACTAATTACCGACTAATCTACACTAATCTATGCTAAACTATGCTAAAGTAGTATAGGGTTTATGGGTAATGTCTAACATAACATAGGAATACAAGAGGAAGGGTATATATATAGGGTTCCAAGTGGAAAGGAGAAGAAACAATGCATTCACGGGCTGCCACTGGGCCGTCCCGGCCGGGATGAGGTGGTCCCGGTCGGGATGGGGTCGGTCCCGGCCGGGATGACCTGCTTCCGGTCGGGATGGGCTTCAAACATTAGCCTCCTCTTTTGTACACCTCATCCCGGACGGGATGAGGCCATACCCGTCGGGGATGAGTCTTGTAGGCCTCCAGTATGATCTTTAAGGTTCCTCCTTGCTTCACATGGACTTCTCATTGACTCTCGGGTCTCGGGATCGAGCCTAAAGGGCTCGGGATCGGGTCCCAAGGTCTCGGGGTCGAATCCAAGGCATCGAGTGATCGTTCCTTCGCTTCGTTGGCTCCGAAAAGTGTATGTATTGAGTCGGAATCGCTCCAACTCTTCATGAATGGTCTCGGGAACCTGAAACGTGCTAGAGGAAGCATAAGTAGCCCATGAACCGCTACCAAGGAGCGATTCCGCAAGGAAATGGGACCAAAACACAGCAAATTAGGCACTACAAACTACACTTATCAATCACAAATATGTTAATACCTACAACACAGGCACTGTAATCCCCTAGAAATTCTAACGCGATACAGTGGCGGAAACACTACAGAGTCGGGATTATAACACGCTGTAACTATGTTTTGATAATATTTAAATGGTAAAGTCAAACATTAGGCCTTAAATAAAATGGCCAAAATTAAAACAATCCACAAAAAAAGGGGGTTTGAACAATCCATAAGACATAATTGTTAAAAATAAATAAGCAGGATCCACACTGCTCGCTAGCCCACACCCGGAACACGTATACCTGCCATGTTAAAAACATAACAGCCACAATCAGTGAGGAGCAACGTCAACGTTCTCCCAGCCGTATAACAGGATTTTAAAACTGTAATTACTATTATAGAAAAATGTAAGAAAACGGAAAACAGTAAAACATTATAATGAAAATAAGTTTTCAGTGAAAAAACTTCACGTATCGAAACAATATAATAAAAATGAGTTTTCCGGAGAAAACATAAAACATTTGCCAACCTGCAAACCAAATTATATCGATAATAATAAAAATATTCAAAATGGCGTTATGGATAGGAGTAGTGTAGACGACTAGACTTTTACTAGGAGAATACTAAAAACTAGCTTCGAGAACTTAGTTCAAACAAATCAAACTTCGATCTCTAACTAGGCTACTCAACCATAATAGAGCGGCGACTTATAAATGCGTGGCCCTAGTTTAAGATAATGCACACCCCTCCTGGGATTACCTGTCACCCAGTTCAACTTATGACGGCGACTTACTGCGAGGCCTAAGCTTAAGGTCACAATGTACAAAACTCTCGGGATACCTGTCACCCGGTTCAACAACCAATGTACCGATTCCTGATACACTAGCCTTATAGTTGATGGCAAAACCGTAAACCCTAGAATATATTACTCTAACCTCACACTTGTCCTTATTCCATAACTCCAAAACAAATCCATTATCGATATTCAAAAGATATAATCAATATAAATAATATGAGGATAAAAGAAGTAAACATTTATATTCTAAAAGAGGAAATTTTCTATTTTAGGAAACTTCTATTTTTAGAAAATTTACTAAAAATAGCATTATATCAAAATAGTGAAAATATTAGTTCATACTAATACCACATTTTTAGTAAACGATATAGATTTATAAAACTAATACTTTCGGCCTTAACGATATTAATTATTAAAGTAAGAACATTTGAGTTTATGAAGTTATTGAAATATCGTACAAGTGTATAAAATGATTAAAAATGTCTTAAAATTTTTAATAATACTAATCAGGGTGTTTTCAAAATTTACAAAGCTAAAATTCCCTAATTATTATTAGTTACGACAATACAATTACAAATAGGATTTTACGGCAAATGTCAAATTAAATCTTTTAACGTCTTTTATTTAATTAAACCATTGAATATATTTAGAATATGTTAAGGGATGATTTAACTCTTAATGTTTCAGATTTAAATATTTTCAAAATAGCTGGAAAAATAAATCTTTTAGGTAAGACGAAGCATTTTAACGATAAATCGTAATTTGTCCAAAAATCAATACTTATTAATTAAAGACTTTAATAAATAGTACAAAAATTACGTAAAATAGTTAAAATATATTTATGGACATTCTTTCCAGAAAAGAAAATTTTCCAGAATCCTAAAACTCGATTTTTAAAGCGTTTTCTCGTTAATCGTCTAATCTCGACAATAACGATTAATAAAAATAGTAATTACAAAACGATTTAAGTATTAATATCCAAAAATTATTATTAAGATTAAAAATCATGATTTTCCAGAAAATACTATTTTTCCATATTTCTAAAAATTCCAGCTTTAATAAATCCCATCAAAACCGTCTTTAAAACCCGTTTTCACAATTAACGATTCCATTATCGTTCCTAACATTTTATTAAATCACTAAAAATCATAAAAATACATTTTATTAAGAAACCATCAGAATCATAATTTTTCCAGATTTAAACCAAAGACCAGAAATCGAGAATTTAAACGACAAACACGGTTTTAACGATAAACGATGATTTAAAGTGATTAATTAATTCATCCACTTAACAATTCCGAAAAATTATGAAAAGATTCAGAAAATTCTATTTCATAAGAAAGTTTCACCACGTCAAAAATCAGATTAAAATAAAATGTTTAGGTACTAGAACTAAAAATCGGCTTTTAATCGTTTTTGTCCGATAACGGTAATAATTCAATAATCGATATCAAAAATATCAGAAAAATACTAAATTATTAAATATCATCAAACCAACATTTTTCCAGAATATAAACATATATTACATGTTTAGGCCGATTATTACGATTTTACAAATTAATATAACAATTTAATCGTTAATCTCGTAAAAGCGATAAAAATATCGAAACATGCAAATTTTCAACTTTTAAAAATTTTCCAGATTATAGGACATACATATATTGTCAAAAATGAAATATAAAAATTATACATGTAAACACACAATTAAAATCATGAAATACCGAGTAACATCGACGTTACCTCTAACCCAAATTCGAGTCGATTATAAATTCGTCGGCTTCGGGATCATTCAAAAATCCTTCAACACAAGAAAAGCATGGTGGAAAATACCATGAGAAAACTAAGAAAATCAAGGAAAATAACGATTGAAAACAACGTCGATTATTACCTTAACGAAGGGATCGGAATGACGATTAATTCGATGATGAAAACGAGATGATTATGACTCGATTTGAGACAAGAATTAGCCTTGAGAGGCTGCTGCATGCCATGGCTAAGAGAGAAGAATGAAGGAATTTTTTTGTTGTTTAATTAGCAAAATGAATGAATGGGAAATGGATGGTTTTAAGCATGAATGTTAATAAAACTTTTGATGAAAACTATGCTACACTTCCTTCCTAAAGCTGGCCAAAAGAGAGGAAGGGGAGTATGAAAAGTTTGTTCAATAATTTGTCAAATAAATGGGTAAGAAAAGCATTATCTTTACGTTTTAACATAATAAAACGAAACGTATGAAGAAAAACGTAGTAAGGGTGTGACAAGGAGGCGTGTCGGTCCAACACTTGAGAAAAAGGTCCCAAATAATTTCTAAGTTGATAAAAAAAATCGTTAAATCGTTAAAGGTATTTTAAAGCAATTCGAGTAAACCTCGCGTTAGAAAACAATTATTTACGAAACTTCGTAATAAAATCTTTAATGGCTAAATTTCCGTAAATAAAAATAATTATTAGTTGAAAATATTATATAAATATATTTATACACTTGTAGGAAAAGAAATAACTTAAATCCGAGCTTTAAAACGTTAATTCGTAGAGAAGTAGAATTCCTCGCGGAAAAATAATTAGTTTACGAAGAAAATCAATTAAATAGATTTAAAAGAATTAAAATATTCAAAAATAAAAATAAGTATCATTAGACTCAAAAATGAAAATAAAGCTTGGGAAAAAAAATGATGAAACATAGGGCCGAAAAGTGACAGAGTTATGACGAAGTCATAACGGTAAGGATAAAAATGTTAGGAAAAATAGCGGGTGTTACAGGCACAGATTAATCACTACAATAGCGGACGAAATAGCATACGCATCTTTGGTGATTTTTGGGAGAGAAGCTGAGAAGATAGTCGGGAGACCAATCGAAGCATTACTAACCCAATATGAAAAGGTACGCACAACAAATAACACACCAACTACTCGAACAAATTTTAACCGTTTTGTCCTAACAAGAGAGGGGAAAACAGGATGGGGGAAAGGAGAAAGTATGTCTTACATACTCCAACAATATGTCGGGAGAGAATACACCATGAAAGTCTAGATTAGGATTACCAAATACAACTCCGAACGGGAACTAAAGTGTCAAAAGGTATTGTCGACGCCAAAGGACCCTCCAACTCCAACCATAGTGGAAAGGGGGGACAAAAGAACAGAGGTAACAACAACAATTCTTACCAGCAACTTTTTACACACGAGACCATATACCCAAACAACTCCAATTTTTTCGCAGGACCAACCACAACAAGACAACTTAGAAAGTCAGCCTACAACAAAATCCGACCCTCCGGTGAACACCTCAGCTAAAAATGGGAAGAGAACCTAATAACGGGCTCTCGCACTTATTACTAGGTCGACCCACCCCAAAGAAAGCTCAACGAAATATAATTCACTCATCGCGGCCAAGACAAGCAAATCATACAAAAATCGCCATCAATGGAGAACACCAACAATAAGTCGACAAAGTCTGTAAACACACAACAAACCCACAAAACGAGACAGACCGAGTCTTCCTCGGCCCTTGAAATTAACTACTCAAACATGATTAAAAGTAAACTAATTAATCTACCCATTACTCTAATCATAAAATAAAACGATAATAACTAATAAAGATGCAAACTTTAATAAAAGAGAAAGAGTAAAGAGATAATACCAATACTTGAAGAAATGGAGAATTGCATAAATTGAGAAAGAGAATAGAATGTAGATTGGTCCAAACTAATTAATAGTCTACTTAATCTAAACTAATAAAGACACAAAACTAATTAATAATCTACTAATTAATAGTATCATCGGTGTAAACTAATAAACTCATTAATAAAATGAAGTGAGAAAAAATAAAGACACACCAAAATTCAAACTACTGCTACTCTACGTCCTATTCCTACTGCTTGTGCGGCTCCCCTCCGGCTCCCTACCCTACGGCCTCCTTTATCTTTTCTTTTGAACCCAAAGCCCAATTCATTTCTTTCCTCTGCACTCCTCTTGTCCACTCACACATTCTCCTTTTCCTCTTGTCCACTCACACATTCTCCTTTTTTCTTCATCTCCTGGCTGCGTGTTAATCTACTCCTCTCCTCCTTTTTTTTCTATTGGGCCAGCCCACCCTTTCTATTTGGTGAATTGGTCCATCTTCGTGCTGATTTAATAGCTGCTGATTTAATAGAATTGAGTCTTGCTCTCTTCTACAAACTTGTAAGTCTCGAACTTAGCTTTCCAACGCATCTTCAATCACGTAATTTCGACGTCGTATGAGTGAGATATCGTCAACTCAAGACAGTCCGATCAAGTAGGGCTTTGACTTTAATTTGCTCGACCCGCTTTGTTCATTGACCTGGTTTTTCTCGTCTTTACTCGATCATTCCTTCAGACGGTACCTACAAAAATACGCACGAGACAAGGCAGTACCAAATTCTCGGAAAATAACAATTATTACGATAATTATAACTAAAACGACTAATTAACACTTAATATCGGATAATAACCTATATTGAGCTATAATATCAATTAAGCACACAAAATTGACCCGAATAAGTAAATAAATGTGGGTAAAATAATGACTAAAATGTCGATTATCAGAAAGATAGACAAGGAGTAAGTTAATTATTATTACGTACACCAACTACAAGCAATTTTTCACTTATATTTCAGTAACAGAATTTTCACACCAAAAATGACTTACAGCTTCGAAGTGACGGCGAAAGAAGCATCCGTAGCAAAGGAAACAATAGAGAAAAAGAGGCAAAAAGTTGAAAAGACAAAAAAGACCCCGACAGAGAAAAACACAGAAGAACAAGGGCATAATTTATGCATATTACATATTGCAATTATTTTATAGTATACGAATTTTTTAATGTCTGTTTCTTCCTTAGACTGGATTATGTCAACTTCTTTCGTTCTTTATATTTACATGTCATGCGTCTTTTAGTAGCTTTGATGATTCGATCTTCGCAACATCTGCCCTATTCACGATTACGACACTCTCTACAAGCACGCGTCGTGACAACCACATGGAAGTTAGACAAGTAAATTAGTAATCCCGTGCGGTGCACCGGCATGGCGACTAGTTAATCGTTAAACATGCAAATCCAATCTCATAACCCACAATATCAATAGTTAATTATACACTCCTATTGAAAAACTACTTCATACTAAACATTAAAAGAGTAAATAAAAGGGAAAGATTAAGAAAGCTCATAAAAATCGGGTCGAAAATCGAGTCGGATTGTCGTTTGCCGTGCGTTTGTTGTTGCGTGACTGCTTCTTCTTCTTCTTCTCCAATTCTTTTTCTCTCTTTTCTGGTCTTTTTTTCTTGCTGGTGCGGCCTCCTGTCTTCCCCTTCTTTTTATAATTTTTTCTTTTTTTTCCTTTTATTCCCTTATGGACTTTCATATATCCTTTTGTCAATTCAGCCCAATTTATAAGCTGAGTTCTATTAATCTGATTTCGACCCATAAGACTTTGGATTTGTGTGGACATGACATAAGTCCACCCCGACGCGGCCACGCGCGGGTTTTGGGGAGGCGAATGAATCTCCATGAGATGGTCAAATGGAAATTTAAATCAAAGTCGGAGTCGCCACCGAATTTTATGGTTATTCGGAACCGTTCGAGCCCACTCTATGTCGTAGTGGGCCGTGTACAAATACGGTCCATTTCCGATGTCAGAGTTTATTGGGCTCGTCCCTTTGCATATCGATATAGATGCCGACTGGAGCGGTTAATCGTATATTGAATGACTCTCGTTGCCAATGGTTTCGGACATCCGGAAACCACGGTTCTGAGTAAGGGGTGAGGGTACGTGTTGGGAAGTTCACTAAGAACACCCAACCCCGCCCGCACATTAGCGGCCTCTACTAGGATATCGAATGACGTTTTAATGCGCGCGTTAGTAATACGATGAATGATATGCAAACATTGTTTTCCTAAGCATGTGAGGAATTGAATGGGTTGCTAAATCGTTTAATGCATGAAAAATTAACGTCAAAGTTGAATTTAGCATGTGAGATTCGTTTTAGTATAATAAAACAAATGAAATAAAAGGATGAATTTGCTACAAAAGATGAACAAACGAGTTAGTATCGATTTGTAAAATAATATAGCAAGAAATAAATATGCGAGATCGAGAAACTAAATATTAATCGAAATCTGAAAAATATTGTTGAAAAGACGTTGTTTTGTATAAAAAACGATGTTCGAAAAAATAAAAAAGAACGAAAAGGGTGTGTCGGGACAGCCGGCCGCGCGGCTCGCCCGGGACGCCGGCGAGTCGCGTGTCAGTCTGTTTTTGACACGGTTTTCTGAAAAATCGATTTTTTATTAAATCGCGTACAAATATTGCCTAATTCGTACTCGACTTAATATTTTCGATATTCGTTATATTCGATAGTTGACTACGAAATCAATATCAAATACTCGAAATAGTTTTGGAAAAGATGTAAATTTTAGAAATCGTTTCGTAGAATAAATAATAAAACGAACGAAAAGAGCTAAAAAGGAGCGCGGGTTTCAGACTCGTACGCGAGTCGCCTGTGAGGGGCGCGACTCGCGTGCGGGCCTATCCCGATTTTGCTCGTTGTTCGAAAATTGTTATTTTGATGAATCGCGTACAAGCTATGAATTAGTTTGTATTCGATTCATGTTTTCTATATTCGTCGTATCCGATGTTCGATTATGAAATCGATATCGAATATTCGGAATAAAAAAGGGTTTTGTAAAATAATTTGTTTTGAACGAAAAGTAAAAGAAAAGAATTTTGAACGAAAAAGATGTAACGATTTTTTGATATCGTCGAGATCTTAATATAATTCTTTTCGATACAATATTCGATTATAGAGAAATCGATATCGTATTTTTAAGAATGTTTGTTATGAAAATAGTTTTTCGTTAATAACGATATTAGAGAAGAAAAAAAAGACGACTCTTGACCCATAAAAAAACGGACGAAGAGAAGGAAGAAGAAGAAAGGAGAAATCGGGTTTGGTACACCCTCAACCTACATGCTTTTATTGACTTGGATCGGGGCTCGTCGAAATGTGGCTAGGCACGGGAGCGTCGAGTGATGTTTTGGTTTGGCTAGGTGGTACGGTTTGGACGAGACGGGTGAAGGGTGTCGGGTATAGGACCGGTTTCCTTCGGGTTTGTAATATCGGTTTCTCGATGCTAGATGTAAGGAATTATGTGTGTGTTATGATATTTTTTGATGCTCGAATATCATGTGACCGTATCTTTTTTGTTGTATGCAAGGGGCTATTTATAGGGAGTTCCCGACCTTGGCTTAGGAGAGTTTGACTACCGCTTAGGATAGGAAACGTAGGAATTTGAAAAGCATGAGAATTCCGCTTTCTTGTGAAGGAAGAAAGGGAAACACGGCTGGTTTGCTGCTGTTTTGGCCGAGTGTTTGTACTCGGTCGGGTGTTTGAATCGGTTTTTGGATAGGATTCCCGTTTGAGCTAGAATTACCGCTTGAGTAAGAAGCTGAGAAGAACGAGGATTCCGTTTTCTTGGTGAAGAAGTAAGAAAAACCGGCTGGTTGTGTGTTACTCGGTCGAGTACTTGCACTCGGTTGAGTGTCTGAGTCGGTTCTCGGATAGGATTCCTATTCGAGATCGAATTCTACCTTACACGGAATTGTTTATTATTTTGTGAAGCTGATTTTTGTGGAGTTGGAGTCCGATCAGAACGCGTGAGACATCACGGTCGGCCCACAAGTCTCGGGAAATATCTTTGACCGGGTTTTGACTCGGTCGCTAAAAGACGGTTTTACCCCTGGTGTCGGATTCGACCCAAATTAGTGTTATTTGACTCGAAACGACCCACTGGGCCTGAATTTAAGGTTGGTTTTGTGAAATTTGTACTCCGTGAAATGCCTAGGCCAAATTCCATTGATTTCGAGCCCATTTCCGAGTACGTTAAATCACGTTAGCGTCCGATCATCATCGGGTGTTTGTCGGAAACTACTATAGACACCTGGCAGCAAAATGTGGGTGTCTACAGAGCCCCCACTCTGACTGAGGCTTGGACAGGGCAAAAGTCAGAGTAGCTACCAGGTCAATCAAGGATTAAAACCCGGTAGCTTCCGGTCGGGTTGTTTAAGGTCCATTAGACCTGCGTGGAGGGCCCGCCGGCCATGGGCTAGAAATGTACCTGAGCTGATGATAACTCCGTGGGGAATTTGAACTCGTCGCATAAGACTTAAAATGGGCATGTATGTGGGCTCATCTTGTTAAATGCCGCTGGGGAGTTATGCAAATTGCATGGTCCTGTTTGAGTCGTCCTGTACATATTTATGCAAAGTAACAAAGTTTTGCACGTAATATTTGTAGGAAAAATGACTCGTGCTGGGGAATAAAAATTTTGAGAAAAGGGTTTGAATTTTTGAGTTTGCAAAAGTCTTTGAAAAAAATTAAAGAATTTTTGTGACTTTGAAAAGGAATAGGAATGCTCGGGATGACTTAGCTAAGCCTTAGGATAATGGCTTGTATGCTAAACACTCTAGGATTGGGAATCCTAAGGTGAAGAGGAGAACTTGGTTTTATGCTATAAATACCCTCCTTGCTTCATAAATTCTCATAATTCCACAATTCCCTCAATTCCTTAAAGAAAAGAATAAGTCCTGAAAGTTTATTCTTTCTTTTTAGCAAATCAATTATGGGGATTGACCGATTAGTTGGGATGCTGCACGACTGGTCCAAATATTTTAGGGATGCCGATAGGGCATCCTAAATCAGAATGGCGTTACCCAATTGTCTGTGATCCGTCAGATGCAAGTAGGCCGTCACTTCTTGGATGCTTGCCTGTCCTATTGGGACGATACCTATCATGTATTTGGTTTCCCTCGAGGAGAGATTTGCCCTATTCCTGAGGAAATTGCTGCTGCAGGAGGATGGAATCCTATACTCCACCCTGCTATTCCTTTTTCAGTTTCTGACCCAAGAAGGAAGTTAAGGGAATTTTTAGGGCTTTCCCATATGGAGGTATCCCGTATGCTAGAAGGAGATACCGTTTCCTTGATCGATTTAGCTGAAAAATTCATGAACCCAGATGATGTCCGGGTTAGGCCGGTTCATAGCCGTAGGGCCTTTACTTTTTGCATGCTCCATGTCTATGCCTTTGAGGGACATATGGATTTATTATCTTGTATGGGCCATGTTAGACTTTTCACCGTGGCTGACCTGATGGAGACGGAGCATAGCCCGGCTTGGTTGATTACAGGGGAGATTATCCAGGGTTTGGATAATCGCAAAAGGGATCCGTCAGTCCGGATGACTGGGAGTACTCGGCTTCTACAGGTATGCCGTTTTTGATTTTTTTTGCTTTTCCCGATTTTCCGGTTTTTTCGATTTTCACGTTTTTTTTTTTTTGACGTGATTTTGACGATTTTTGCGATTTTGATTTTTTTGCGGGTTTTTCAACTGTGGCTGTTTGAGAGGCTATCGATCTTGGATCCTCCCTTAGACGTGAGCCGGTATCAACCCCGGCAAGTAATGTCGAGAAGACGAGCTATTGCCTTTTCTCGTTTTAATACCCAAAAATACTGGGATGAGGTGCTATCTTTCCATGGAGGCCTGTTGATCCGTTGGGCCGTGCCATGGTGGCCAATTTACGTTTGGACCGGTCTAGAGTCTCGAGATAGGGCTAGATATCAGGTAATCCTATCTTTTAGACAGACTATCCACCTCTTTCCTGATCGCATACTTAGGCAGTATGGTCGGGTGCAAAGAATCCCAGAAATCGAGGCCGTTGTGAGTGAATCTACTCAGCTGACGGATGTGATGTGTGACACCTGGATGCAAAGGTGGTATACACGAGCTACTTGGCCTGTTCTCAAAACTCTCATTCGATCTGGGTAACCGATTCTTATGTAAGGTGGACCCGAGCTGATTCAGCTAAAACTCGAGCTGCCTTGAAAACTGACGAGGCCTATGACCTGTTACGCCGGGAGCATGCTAAAGACAATAGAAGCTTCTTTGCCGAAGAAGCTACTTCGACAGGTCAGAAAGGGAGATCTAGGACTCAGACTGAAGGGTCCAGTACTAAGGGTGCACGGGGGAAAGTGAGCCCCCAGACGGAATTAGAAAGGAGACTAGGACCAAGGTTGGCGGTCAAGGACCGACTCGGTCCTCGAGACAGGCTTCCCGAACCCGTTAGGGCTCGGCTTGGACTGGTGCAAATGGTGGAAAACCCAAAATCGAAGAAGCGGGTTCGAACAAAGGAAGTTCCCCTTGTGATTAGGGAACGTTCGCCCCCGCCCCGTCGGCCTCGGGCTCCACGTGACCCAAAAGATGAGGGGAAGGGCAAAATGTACGAGTAGTCTCCTAAATTTATTATTTAAGTATTACTACTATTTTTGTGGTGTGATTTTGTTTGTGTTTTTTTGTGTGATGTATTTCTTTTGAAATAATAAAAAGACATATTAGTGAATACCGTTCCCGTCTTTTCGTTATTGCAATGGTTGTACCCTTTTGAGGGGTTGCCTACGTATCCAAAATTAATGGAATCAAACCTTCTGTAGTTCAGAAGTATTTTTGCAATTTTTCGAATACATCAAGATTATTAATTCGAGATGTGTAACGGTAGGATAAATAATCCTAGCTTATTGACTTGCTTAAAATTTTTGAAAATTCATAAAAAGACAATTTTTATAAATTTTGCAAATGACATTGAGATAAGGTTTATGGGTAGTAACGCTTCAGCTGATCCAAGTTTTTTGGGTTGACGAACTCGTTACCGTCCAAGTCTGTTAGCATCACTGCTCCTCCTGAAAGGATTTTCTTTAGTAAATATGGCCCAGCCCAATTGGGTTTGAATTTTCCCCTTGGGTCAACTGGTAGTAAAGCTCGAACAGATTTTAGGACTAGATCGCCCTCTTTGATGTTCCTGGGTCTAACCCTTTTGTTAAAAGCCCGTTGGATCCTTTTCTGATATATCTGAATGTTATTCAGAGCCCGGGATCGCCGTTCGTCTAAGAGGACTAGCGAGTCGTATCGGGTTTGGACCCAATCTGCTTCTGGTACCTGACTTTCGAGCAGAATCCTAAGGGATGGTACTTCTAGCTCGATTGGCTGGACTGCTTCCATTCCATATGTCAGATAGTATGGAGTTGATCCGGTTGCAGTTCGAATTGAGGTCCGATATCCCCATAAGGCAAAAGGTATCTTATCGGGCCAGTCCCGGTAATTCTCAGCCATCTTTTTAAGAATGGTGACAATTGTTTTATTGGCCGCCTCCACCGCTCCATTTGTTTGAGGACGGTAAGGTGATGATGTATGCCTTTGGATCTTGTACTTTTCCAGCAAAGTGGCAGTTTCAGCTTGGAAATGGGTCCCGTGATCGCTGATGAACTCGTGCGGAATCCCGTATCGACATATAATCTTGTTTTGGATGAACTTAGCCACGTGTTTGGCATTCAAGATCCGGTATGACTCGGCTTCGACCCATTTAGTGAAATAGTCGATAGCCACTAGGATAAAGCAGTGACCTCCCGTCCCGGAAGGGTTCACTTTCCCGATTATATCAATTCCCCATGTTGAGAACGGCCATGGTGATGTCATTGTATATAATAGGGATGAAGGCATATGCTGAACATTGGCGAAAATCTGACAGTTATGACAGTGTTTAACATACAACTGACAGTCAGTTTCCATGCTATTCCAGTAATAACCGAGTCTTGCGATTTTCCGGGCCAACATATGGGCGTTCATATGCGGACCGTTTTCACCATCATGTACCTCGGCCATGACTCTTTCGGCTCGAGTTTTGTCAATGCATAGAAGTAAAGCCCCCTGTGCTGTCTTCTTATATAACTGTCCATCGTCTGTGCGGATGAACTGGGTTGCCCATCTTCGTAGAGCTTTCTTGGCCCGGTTTTCAGCTCCCGGAGGATATTCCCCTGACGTTAAGTAGGTTAGGACAGCCTGATACCAAGGTTCTGGGTCAGTTATCTCGATATCTTGGATAGCGTGGATGTATGCGGGCTCGGACCGCCTTTCGACGCAAATGGGCATGCTGGTTAGATGCGCTGGGATATTCAGTAAAGATGCTAATTTTGAGAGAGCATCTGCAAACTGGTTTTCTTCCCGAGGCAGATAAACGTACTCCACTTTTTGGAATTGTTTTTCGAGAACCCTTACTCGTGCTTGGTAAGCCACGAGATTCGCGTTCCGAGTCTTCCATTTTTGTAGGGTTTGATTTATGACTAAAGATGAGTCACCGTGGACCCGGAGGTTTGTTACTCCTAAATCAGCGGCGGCTTGCAACCCGTGAATGCATGCTTCGTACTCGGCTGCGTTGTTAGTCACGTCGAAATCTAGCTTGATGGATAACGGGGTGTGTTCCCCTTGTGGTGAGATTAGTAAAATCCCGACACCAAATCCTCGAAAGTTGGACGCTCAATCAAAATACAGATCCCATGTGTCGGTGTCGGTATGGAATATGTCTTCATCTGGGAAGGCCCAAGTATCGGTGTGTTCTTCCTCAGATATCGGGCTATCGGCGAGGAATTCCGCTACTACCCGGCCTTTGATGGCTTTTAAAGGTACGAACTTGAGGTCGAACTCAGCTAGCATTAAAGTCCATCTGGATATACGGCCGTTGAGGATGGGCTTTTCGAACAGATACTTGATTGGATCCATTTTGGATAGCACGTGTACCTCGTGACTAAGCATGTAATGTCGGAGCTTTTTAGTGGCCCATACTAAAGCTAGACACGTCTTCTCGAGCGTGGTGTATTTGCATTCGTATTCTAAAAACTTTTTACTGATGTAGTAAATAGCTCGTTCTTCGGAATCGACCGTCTGGGCTAGCATAGCGCCCATGGCAGTCTCGGTCGTCGTCAAGAATAGTGATAGAGGCAAACCATGCTGAGGTGGCATTAGCACCGGTGGAGAGGATAGAATCTCCTTGATCTTATCGAAAGCCATTTGACATTTGTCGTCCCATAGTGTTCGTTCTCCTATCTTCAGTTTCTTGAAAATGGGTTCACATACCATGGTTAGCTTTAAAATGAATCGGGTTATATATTGGACTTTCCCGAGAAACCCCCTTATCTCCTTTTCGGTTTTAGGCGGTTGCATCTCGGTAATGGCCTTGATCTTTGCTGGGTCAACTTTGATGCCACGTTGGCTGACAATGTGGCCCAGTAGCTTGCCCAATGTTACCCCGAAACTGCATTTTTGAGGGTTTAACCTCATGTTGTACTTGCGTAGTCGGGTGAAGAACTTCCTTAGGGCTGCAATGTGCCCGTTTTGGTCCTTGGACTTGACAATCATATCGTCGACGTAGACCTCCACCTCCTTATGCATCATGTCATGCAATAAAGTGGTGGCGGTCCGTTGATAAGTGGCACCAGCATTAATAAGCCCAAATGGCATTACGGTATAGTAGTAAGTCCCCCACGGTGTGATGAAGGTGGTCTTACTCATGTCTTCTTCCGCCATTTTGATCTGATTATATCCTGCATACCCGTCCATAAATGATAGAAGGGCATGGTCGGCCGTGTTATCCACCAGTATGTCGATGTGTGGCAACGGAAAATCGTCTTTTGGGCTGGCCTTATTAAGGTCCCGAAAATCTACACATACTCGGACTTTGCCATCCTTTTTGGGTACTGGTACTATGTTTGCAACCCAGTCTGGATATTCAGACACTTGGATAAAGCCCGCTTTGAATTGTTTATCAACTTCTTCCTTGACTTTGAGAGACCATTCGGGCCTCATTCTTCGGAGTTTCTATTTTACCGGCTTGTACCCGTCTTTGATGGGTATTCGGTGTTCAGCTATCTCCCGGTCTATTCCTGGCATGTCCTTGTAGGACCAGGCAAAGACGTCTTTGAATTCCTGGAGGAGATTTGTGAATTGTTGTTTCTCCTCGGGATCTAAAGATAGGCCCAACTTAAGCATCTGAGGTTCTAAAGGGGTTTCTACGTTGATGGAATCGGTTTCTTCGATTACCGGATCTCGGGACTCCCTTTGTTCGAGTTGCTCAATTAGATGCGGAGGCAATGGTACCTGTTCGTCGGGTTTCTCAATGTCATTGCAAGTAAGATTTTTGAAAATATTTTGAAAATAAGCCAAGTCGTAAGCAGAACGGTTATCGTTATTATTGATAGTAAATTTTGAAAAGAGCTCGAAGAGAGCTGCCATCTGATCGTTGGTCAGAGGCGGGATAGGGAGAGCCCTCGGGACAGACTCCGGGGCTCCCGATGGTGTGGCTAAGGAAGGGAGAGGGGTTACAGACTCGATCCTAGTACTGGACCCTCTAGACTTCGACTCAGACTCCGACTCTGACTCTGACTCGGACTCGGACTCAGATTCGATAGCATGCATATCTCCTTCACTAGTAGTTAGCTTGTAGACTCGACCCTGACTGTCGGTCCATTTAGTTGTCTTCCTCCAATCTCTCTTCCCAGTGTTGGTGCCAACTTCAGAGATCAGCTTAGTTGGATCGAACCTGCTGCTGCGGAGAATCAAGCTGACTAACTCCTGCTTAGGGGTCGGGATGACCTTGTCTTCCCCAAAGAGTAGTCCTAGGATGGGCTCAGTATTGCTTGTGCCCTCCTTTGATTCAGCCTGAATAAGGGCGAAGATGTCATCTGGGATGAAATTGCATTCCCGAGCCAGTTTGGTCCCGGGATATGAGATGGTGGGCTGATAGAGGCCCGTTTGGATAGCTTCGAACACCGGGGTGACGAATGTGACCGCTTTGGTCTGGTCCAGGTATCCGGGCGTCATGGTGTAGCCTAGACCGAGGCGAGATTGTCCGTTGTTCAGGGTTTCGATAATTTTCCCGGGTGGAAGATAGGGCCTTGATGTGATTCCCGGTAGACAACCCAGATTCTGTAGCATGGTATCGATGCTAATAGTAAAGTATGGCCGGAAAAGGCATTCTTCCTCGATCATTCCCACGAAGTTGAATCCTCGTGGGTCGGCTGAGCCTGCCGTGTTGCAGCTTGACACGGTTATGGGAGTAGCTTCCAGAGTGACGATCCCATCTTGTAAAGGCAGCTTGACCTTCCTGTGAAGAGTGGAAGACACAGCTTTGACCGCGTGAATCCACGGTCTCCCAAGTAGCAGATTGAAAGATGAAGTAACATCGATCACTTGGAATTCTAACTCCTTCTCGATTGGGCCTGTTATGATGGTTAGCCTAACAGCCCCAGCAACTGATTTTGGGCTTCCATCAAAAGCCTGGATAGTCTTCGCAGTCGGAAGGTAGTCAGCCTCGGTAATGCCGAGGGCCTTGGCTGTCCTTAAGGGAAGGACGTTAACTGCGGACCCGTCATCAATCAGGGTCATCGGGAGATATTTGTTTCGGCAGATCACCGTGATGTATAGGGCCAAGTTATGGGTGGTCCCGAATGGTGGAAGGTCGGATTCGGAGAAAGTGATAAGTGGGCCTTCTCCTTTAGACTTGTCCTTGAGGTGTGGCAAGATTGTAGCTACCATCTCGGTGGGGGTAACCGATGAATCGACCTTGATTTCATCAAGGGCCTTAGTAAGTGCCGCCCGATGCTCTGTGAACTAACCAAAAGCTGCCATATAGTAATATCAGTTCGGACCCTCTTTAGTTGCCTAACTAGGGCCGTGTCGGCGTTTGGTTCTTCAGGAGTGAGTTCCGTCCTGGAAGGTTCAGTGACGGTTTCTGGAATGGCGAGACCGGCCGTAATGGTGTGCGTGCCGGCTAGAGCTCTGGCTTTAGCTTTCCGGACTTCCTCGATGGTGACGGGGACAGCTTCCCCTTTGGCCAAGTAAACATCATCTTCATCATCGTTCCATATCCCGTTGATTTGGGAAATGAAAGGGGAAATGAGATGAGAACAGTCAACTACCTCTCCAGTAAAAATGGCATGAGTAGCAAGAGGATTGTTTTTGTTACTCGGCTTGTCGCTGGGTAGTGGTATCTTTCCACTTTCGATCAGATCTTGGATAAGATGCTTCAATTTCCAGCATTTCTCCGTGTCGTGCCCGTTGCCTTGGTGATAGTGGCAATAGGCCTGAATGTTGTAGCTTTTGGATCGCTTTTCCACGGAAACTTCTGGAATTGGGCCTATCAGTTGGATTAGGCCTTTCGAAGACAGCCTTTGTAAGGCATTAGCATAGGTTGTCCCTATGTCGGTGAATACCCGATTTGGAGTATTCTTTTTGGTTGAGGTGTCCAGTGAGTTAACCTCGTCAAAGATGCTTCGGGCCGCCGTTGTGCTGGCGGGCTTGCTGGAGGAGGAACTGGCTCCTTGATACCCCTTGGTAGAGGCCTTAGTAAGGTTCTCTAGCCTTAGATCATCTTCGATCCTAGTACCCATTTCGGTCAGAGTGGCGAAGTCGGGTATGATGGCGTACCTGAGATGGACTCGGTAAGCAGGGAGGAGGTTTTTGACAAAGGCCTCCACTAGCACCTTTTCGCTGGGCTTGTCTACCAGTTTAACACTTTCGGTCATCCACCTTTGAAGGTATTTGGTGAAACCCTCCTTAGGTTCTTGGGCCATAACTTCCAGAGTACGCATGGTAGTCTGGATTTCAGCATTATCCGCGTAGTTCCGCGCGAATTCCATTGCAACATCGTCCCAAGTTTTGAATTTCTTGGGGTCTAGCCTGTAGTACCAGGCTTTCGGGTGTTTCTCCAGAGAGGAAGCAAAGAGATGCTTAAACATGGTCGATTTGACCCCCTTAGCCATAAAGTCCTTGAAAGCCCGAATATGAAGTACCGGGTCTTCAGTCCCATCGAACATTGGCAAGCCCGTTAAGTTGAGGTTAGCGGGCAGTTCATCAGTCAAGGGTGAATAGGTACGGGCATTTTCCGTGAGAATAGTGTTTCTTGTGGTCGAGTGGACCTGTTCCTGCAGTTTCTGGACCGCGCCGGCCAATGCGGCTAAGGGTCCGTCATCTTCGATCGAAGCATTGGGGGTTCCCTGTTCCACGGCACTAACCCGAGTGACGATGGCAATTTGGTCCTCCCGCATTCTCCTCAATTGGTTCTGGATTTGGGTCAACGAGGCGGTCAAGTCGTCTATGGCTTTTTGCGTCATGGTTCGAGTGAAGGGTGGCCTGTCTGTAAGAGCACCACGTAATTAGCAACTTAACCCGAATCCTAAGAAAAGTACATCCCGAGCAAGGGAAAAGGAAGAAGACTAAAACGGTAATGACTCGGAAAAGACACCTAGACGGGTGACTTGTGAAAAGGTGGGCCTTCCTCAGGACCAACACTGTGGGTTGGGCCCTGTCCGAAGGAAGGTTCACGTGAGACATTCCCAGACTTTTAGACTCGATTGTGTAAACGGGCCAACCTTTGTAGGAGTATGTCCTACGTAGGTGGGCCTTGCCTCAGTAAAATAAGGCGGACTAGGATGGGGGGGAAACTCGTGATGTAAGATCGACGGAGTTTCGACGCTAGAGATTTCAACGACTTATGACACGACCCGAAACTACTAAATACGGGAAGTCTAAGAAGAGGAAGTTTTGAAATATGATTTTGAAAGCCCGAGTAAAATCGGGGAGAAGATCCGGCCCCTTTTCGAAAAAGAAGTGGGCCGAATGACGGGTTTAGTAAGTTTCGAAAATATTTTCGAGTTTTGAAATGGGCATAATACCGGCTAGAAAAAGGCTATTTTGAGTAAAATCATAAGTCCTAAATTCGATATATGTCCGGGGTTTTGAAATGGGATATTTTGAAAAGGATGCAAATTTTGAAAAAAATGACGGTTTTGAAAATGATGATGTGGATCAAGTAGCACGTAGTCATGGAAACAGTATAATGACGCCATGTATGCTCCTAAGCTAAGTCTCGGTCAGTCTATAAGGGTCTATACCAGTGTACATAGCCTATCGAGAATCGAAGCGGACTCCCTAACTCGAGTAGAGATTAGGACATGCCGTAAAACCCATACGAATCGGCTAATGGACACCTTTGACATAACCAATTTGGACTATATCAATGGTATAGTGGGACGTCGGTCACCAGTACCGGCCCGGGAAAAAATGGGGTTATGCATGAACCGTAAAACTAAAGCGCGCATTGTAATAGTCAAACGATTTCTATTCGAGTCTCACCCTGAATGACACCGAAGGTTATTAACGCATCAGTAAATCCCCAGCGGAGTCGCCAAATTGTGGACATGACATAAGTCCACCCCGACGCAGCCACGCGCGGGTTTTGGGGAGGCGAATGAATCTCCATGAGATGGTCAAATGGAAATTTAAATCAAAGTCGGAGTCGCCACAGAATTTTATGGTTATTCGGAACCGTTCGAGCCCACTCTATGTCGTAGTGGGCCGTGTACAAATACGGCCCATTTCCGATGTCAGAGTTTATTGGGCTCGTCCCTTTGTATATCGATATAGATGCCGACTGGAGCGGTTAATCGTATATTGAATGACTCTCATTGCCAATGGTTTCGGACATCCGGAAACCACGGTTCTGAGTAAGGGGTGAGGGTACGTGTTGGGAAGTTCACTAAGAACACCCAACCCCGCCCGCACATTAGCGGCCTCTACTAGGATATCGAATGACGTTTTAATGCGCGCGTTAGTAATACGATGAATGATATGCAAACATTGTTTTCCTAAGCATGTGAGGAATTGAATGGGTTGCTAAGTCGTTTAATGCATGAAAAATTAACGTCAAAGTTGAATTTAGCATGTGAGATTCGTTTTAGTATAATAAAACAAATGAAATAAAAGGATGAATTTGCTACAAAAGATGAACAAACGAGTTAGTATCGATTTGTAAAATAATATAGCAAGAAATAAATATGCGAGATCGAGAAACTAAATATTAATCGAAATCTGAAAAATATTGTTGAAAAGACGTTGTTTTGTATAAAAAACGATGTTCGAAAAAATAAAAAAGAACGAAAAGGGTGTGTCGGGACAGCCGGCCGCGCGGCTCGCCCGGGACGCCGGCGAGTCGCATGTCGGTCTGTTTTTGACACGGTTTTCTGAAAAATCGATTTTTTATTAAATCGCGTACAAATATTGCCTAATTCGTACTCGACTTAATATTTTCGATATTCGTTATATTCGATAATTGACTACGAAATCAATATTAATTACTCGAAATAGTTTTGGAAAAGATGTAAATTTTAGAAATCGTTTCGTAGAATAAATAATAAAGCGAACGAAAAGAGCTAAAAAGGAGCGCGGGTTTCAGACTCGTACGTGAGTCGCCTGTGAGGGGCGCGACTCGCGTGCGGGCCTGTCCCGATTTTGCTCGTTGTTCGAAAATTGTTATTTTGATGAATCGCGTACAAGCTATGAATTAGTTTGTATTCGATTCATGTTTTCGATATTCGTCGTATCCGATGTTCGATTATGAAATCGATATCGAATATTCGGAATAAAAAAGGGTTTTGTAAAATAATTTGTTTCGAACGAAAAGTAAAAGAAAAGAATTTTGAACGAAAAAGATGTAACGATTTTTTGATATCGTCGAGATCTTAATATAATTCTTTTCGATACAATATTCGATTATAGAGAAATCGATATCGTATTTTTAAGAATGTTTGTTATGAAAATTGTTTTTCGTTAATAACGATATTTGAGAAAAACAAAAGACGACTCTTGACCCATAAAAAAATGGACGAAGAGAAGGAAGGAGAAGAAAGGAGAAATCGGGTTTGGTACACCCTCAACCTACATGCTTTTATTGACTCGGATCGGGGCTCGTCGGAATGTGGCTAGGCACGGGAGCGTCGAGTGATGTTTTGGTTTGGCTATGTGGTACGGTTTGGACGAGACGGGTGAAGGGTGTCGGGTATAGGACCGGTTTCCTTCGGGTTTGTAATATCGGTTTCTCGATGCTAGATGTAAGGAATTATGTGTGTGTTATGATATTTTTTGATGCTCGAATATCGTGTGACCGTATCTTTTTTGTTGTATGCAAGGGGCTATTTATAGGGAGTTCCCGACCTTGGCTTAGGAGAGTTTGACTACCGCTTAGGATAGAAAACGTAGGAATTTGAGAAGCATGAGAATTCCGCTTTCTTGTGAAGGAAGAAAGGGAAACACGGCTGGTTTGCTGCTGTTTTGGCCGAGTGTTTGCACTCGGTCGGGTGTTTGAATCGGTTTTTGGATAGTATTCCCGTTTGAGCTAGAATTACCGCTTGAGTAAAAAGCTGAGGAGAACGAGGATTCCGTTTTCTTGGTGAAGAAGTAAGAAAAACCGGCTGGTTGTGTGTTACTCGGCCGAGTACTTGCACTCGGTTGAGTGTCTGAGTCGGTTCTCGGATAGGATTCCTACTCGAGATCGAATTCTACCTTACACGGAATTGTTTATTATTTTGTGAAGCTGATTTTTGTGGAGTTGGAGTCCGATCAGGACGCGTGAGACATCACGGTCGGCCCACAAGTCTCAGGAAATATCTTTGACCGGGTTTTGACTCGGTCGCTAAAAGACGGTTTTACCCCTGGTGTCGGATTCGACCCAAATTAGTGTTATTTGACTCGAAACGACCCACTGGGCCTGAATTTAAGGTTGGTTTTGTGAAATTTGTACTCCGTAAAATGCCTAGGCCAAATGCCATTGATTTCGAGCCCATTTCCGAGTACGTTAAAGCACGTTAGCGTCCGATCATCATCGGGTGTTTGTCGGAAACTACTATAGACACCTGGCAGCAAAATGTGGGTGTCTACAATTTGGGTCTAACTTTATTCTATAAAGTTATCGGTCTTGGACTTAGCTTTCCAACGGGTCCTATATCGCCCTATTCCGATGTCGTATGTGTGAGATATCGTCGTCTTAAAACAGACCTGCAAGCATAAATACGATTTTAGTAGTCTTTTACATGTATATATATTAAATAACTAAATATATATTAAATACCCAATTTAGTACGAAAAATAATATAAGGTCGATAATATATCAAAAGTTACTAAAGTTATAACGTCTAGCTCAAGCAATACAAAGACGACGTAGAAAATCTAATATTATAGGGGTAAAAAATACGCGTAAATATCAACTTATCAACCCAGAAACGCATCCTCAAGTAGCTGCACAGCTGTCGCACTACAGTTATGGTGTGTGTCATAGCTAGAAAAAAAAGAATTGACTATAATACGCGCCAAATACTTGAGTATGGGGTTCCGAATCGAAAAAGAGCGCATCTTCCCCCCTTGGAAAACTCTCTGGCGAGAAATCTTGTGCCAAAATCTATCTCGAGCAAGTTTCTCTTCACGGGATTGTCCCGCACGATGTTTTCCGGTAATCAAGGTGGGAAGACGCAAAAGCACGCCAAAGGCCTCGAGGGAAAAAGTGTGGTGAGTTTCTCGCAACTGGAAAGAAATGGTAGTTGTGCCATCATTCATCGTCATTTTGTAGGTTGCGAAAAACTCACACGCTAAGGCTTTGAAAGTTTCCTCGGTTAAGGCATAAAACGCCTCGAGGCCAATTTGGTCGCACATAGCTCTAACCTGAGCCTCGATGCCCATGCGAGTAAGGACGGTCCTCGAGGCCCAACGAGTTGGCTCGAATCGACAGTTCCAAGACACTTTAAAATGTTCAAAACTCAATTTTTTCGTGAAGTGAACACCCGATTTGGGGTGACGGAAATTACGCCGGATGGAAAGGTGACGTACCTCAATCGGGATCGGTTGATCATGTGGGATTAGACCTAGATCCGGAGTCGGCATCATAAAAGGCCCCTCCGATTGCGATGAAGACGATGAACCCGACCTGCGATTGAAGACGGAAGATATTCTTTTCCTTTTGTTTGCTTAAAACCCTTCATTGTTGATTATTGATGATGGTGATTTGTAGTGAGGTTAGGGTTTGGGATTATGCGGTTTTGAGTGATTCCTTCAAAAATCGATTCCTAAAACTTGTTAGGAATGTGATACAGGTTAAGAATATGATAGTTGATTTGAATTTGGTTGGAAGATGTGGAGGTAGGAAGGATTAAAAGATGGTGGAATGGGGTATTTTATTTGGGGATTTTTGGTGTTTTTGTGTGAGGAGAGAGAAGAAGAAGGGTGAATAATGAGGAATTGAGGGTGGGTATGGGTAGATATGACGCGGGCGAAATTTCGCCAGACAGGCTTCCATCGGGTGAAATTTCACTCGACGGACTTTCGTCCAAAATCTCCAAATCTACGCATTTTACCGTAGGGTGAAGTTTTGCCCGATGAGATTCCATCGGGTGAAATTTCACCTGACGGACTTTCGTCAATTCCAGGTCTCGAAAATTTTACCGTCGGGCAAAGTTTCGCCCGATGAAATTTTCATCGGGTGAAATTTCACCCGACGAACTTTCTTCAGCTCTAGTCTTTTCTAGCCAGATTGCCATCGGGTGAAATTTCACCCGACAATCTTAGGCTTAAATGCCACCGAGTGAAGTTTCACCCGGCGGTTTCATTCTCGAATGCGAATCTGCCTTTTGCTGAAAGAAATCTTCTCAACCCGATCCAACCCAATACCGATCTCTCAAAGTTGACATCCGTCCCAATCCATGCATTGCAATACATGAAGAAAAACTATCCTAATCTTTGAAAAAAGTCCCAAATATCCTCAAAAAGAAATCTCCTCAAAAACCTGCAAGAATTATCAAAACAAGCTTCACCAAATACTAAACTATTGTCCAAAGAAAAATGAAAAATAAGAAGTAAATTATTTACAAGATGCTTATTGATGACATCACCAAACCAAATTTAATCATGAAAAGTTTAGTTGGGGTTGCATGAAGAGCAACCCGAGGGATCATTGTTCACACTCTTGAAGTCGATATCACCAATAGTAATTATTCCTCTCGGGACCGGCAAACCCATCAATCGTGTCACTTTGGGATTCATGGGATATTCCTCGGTGGCATAGTCGAAGGTGGAATCAAGTCTTGATGGGACCACATTGTCCTCATTAGCATTTTGGTCAATATTATTTGTTGATGGCTATTGATCAATCAAAAACACCACCATTTGATTCCAAAGTTCTCCACTTAATGAAATGTCCGGTAGAAATTCGGGCAACACAAATTTCACGATGTTGTTGGCGACATTAAAGGATAATCTACCTCTCCTAACATCAATGAGTACACCTCCAGTGGCCAAGAAAGGTCGTCCAAGTAGGATAAGATTGCACTTTTCCACGGGCATGTCCAAAATAACAAAGTCGGTGGGTATATGCAAGGTGCCTACTTTGACCATTACATTTGGAGCAAGTCCTACTGGGTCTTTAGTAGATCCATCGGCCATTTGAACGTTCAGTGGGAAGTACACTACATTCTTAACATAGAGAGTTTGAGCGATGGATAGGGGAATGAGACTTATATCCGCACCTAGATCGCACAAGGCTCGGTATACTTGGACATTATTGATGGAGCATGGAAAAAAGAAACCTTCGGGATCACCTACCTGGATGGGTATGGTAACCTTAGGGGTAACCCTTGGTGAGATAGGAGTTTCATCAATTTTGGTGGAACTCAATATGATATCTCGGATATAATCGGAAGAATTTGGTGTAGAGAAGCTTGTTTTATTGTTCTCTAGTAAATCCGCGAATGTGATGCTTCCCATGTTTCTTGAAGTAGGAATTTGTCGCGGATCCCCACAATCAAACAAGAACCTAACTCTACTAACTGGGTAGCTAGGGTAAGTCGGGTGTCGAATCCACAGAGACGGTGAGCTAAATGAAAAGTCTCTATCTAGTTAAAGTTTTAGTCGGAGAAATTAGGTTTGGGTTGAGATATCTAAACTAATTAACTAAACCTAACGATAAAGGAGAACGGTAACAAATATAATAAAAAGGACTAGAGTCAAAGTTAACAGGGTAGTCTCAGGGGAGTTGTCGGAGTCATAAAATAGTCGATTAAGGTCAGTAATAGGCACAAGATAGGCTCTCTCGAGTCTCTATCTACCATATAACGGTCCTACCGGGCTCTCGCTACTTACTAGGTCGACCTATCCCAAGGAACGTAAGTCTAACCTAAACTCGGCTCTCGATCTTAAGTTCAGGTCAACTAAATTGATTAACTAATTTGGCCAGAACAAGTGAATCATACAGATATAACGTTCAACGGAGATAAATAACGATTAATCAACAATTAAATCAACTCGAGACAAAACCTCAATTAAGACGAACCGTGCTGACCCTAACCCTAGAAATAAACTACTCTGTCATGATTGAAACTAACTAATTAAGTTACATAATACTAATAACATCGTAATAAATCTAATTAAGTGATAAAGATGCAAATTTTGAAGGAAGAAGCATAACAAGAATAAAATAAGAAGCATAAAGAAAATAAGAACTTAAAGAAAATAAGGATTTAAAGAAGATGCTATGCATTAACCTCCTCAGAAGAATTCACTACACTAAGCTACCAGTACTCCTCCTTTTCTAATTAAAAGAATAAGCTATGAAGTGTCTGTTTGAATAACTGCTAGTCTCCCCTCTCCCTATTACGCGGCACCATCGTTTATTTTTATGCTGATCGTGGGTCAGGTATTAGGTCCGTCTGTTTTGAGACTGAATTGAAGTTGGGCTTATTGGACCTATATCTCATCGTGTTTGGCTTCATTTTCGTTGTTTCTTAACTCATCTGGACTCGTCTTTACTCGGTTACTCTCGAACGGTACCTATAAAATATAAACGAGACAAAGCAGTACCAAATCCTCGAAAAATAACAATTATTACTACAATTATAACTAAAACAACTAACGGACCCTAATTAACACTTAATAATATATAATGAGCTATATAATAGTTATAGAACACAAAACCGGACTAAATAACGGGTAAAAGTAGGGGTAAATCACTACTAAAATATCACTTATCATTTCTTTTGCTTGGAGAAGCATGTGACACATAAGATAGTGGCGGTGCACAAATCTTCAAGATTAAGTTTCTCTCCTTAATTGGAATTTGTTCGATCACATAACTATGGTCTCCAACGAGGTATTTAGATGGGTCTCTCTTTGGATGTCTGTTACATCCTTTACGATACACTCGTCGAAACCAAGCATTGAGGGATGAGTGTGACATGGTTTCACATTTGAGGATTTTTTAGATTCCACATTGCTTACCACTCTTATGGCATTAACCGAAGCTTGAGGAGAAGGATGTTGACGCGTGCAATTTATATATGATTATTTCGTCTTTTACGCAGGCATTTCCATGCATATAGAGTAGCATTGTCTACAATTTTCCCCCGAATTTGTACTTTATGCTCATGTTGCATCTTATGTCGGTTTGAACCCATGGACGCATAAACAAGGCAAAAATCGTGCTTAAAGATGAAATCTTTTGCAAAATAAGAAAAGAGAATGATCATTTCCAAACGGGTCTAATTAAAATGTGAATATCTTGAGTTTTACAACTTTAATTTATCTGATTCTAGTGGCGTTGGAAAGCTCCTTTTCTTAGCTTTTCAACGGTATATTACAAGCCCAATTTGAAGAAGTAACGAAGAAATGGCAAACGTTTGAAGTTGAGCGCGCAGTGATGAGAACGAAAACAGGTCAATAATAGTCGAACGACTATTCAGAATAGTCGACCGACTATTATCGAGACTGGACGAAGACCAACACTTTCCTAATTTGATGTTTGGCGTTAATAGACTTTTAGGCTTTTGTTTTAACTTAGTATTTAAGAAACTATTAGACTAGATTTTATATACCACTTCTTCCTTGTGCTTTTACTTCTCTTGAGATTACTCTTTAGATTTCTCTCTACCCTCAACTTTTAGATCTAGATTTATGAATTCTTTTCTACTCATTCCCTTAAACTCGGTAATCTAATTCTCTCTTTGTTCTTCCTTTATTCCTTTATTCCTTTATTCTTAATTCTTTCTTTCTTAATCTTATTAATTCGCCTATGCTTATTTCTCTTTAGATCTATTAGTTATGTTTTAATCTAGTTATCATCTTTATTATTGTTGTCGTAAATTTCTCCATGAGTAACTAATTTCTCTCGCTAGGATTTAGGGGATCTGTGAACTGAATGTGGTCGGTAAATAATTTATAGATCTATCAATAATACTGCGTCTGAGTTGTCAATTGTAGCATTTAATTGAGATTAATTGATTAAGTCGACGTAATTGATTAATTGAATTTGTAAACTTGAACCTAAGATCGGAAGCCTGGTAAAAGTTAGACCTGCTACAACACATTAGTATGCTCTAATAAGATCGGAAGCCTTTAGACGCATGCTAGAGTGAATAGCGGACCGGAAGGACCTTTTCACTACCCCTTAGACCAATATTTGCGACAGACCTGTGACCTAGACCGTGACCATATGAGATTCGTAGCGAGCCGACAATCCTAGTTTTCTCTCTATATTTATTCATCCTTATTCATCTTATTTATTTTAGTTATTCTTCTTTTTACTTCTCTTCCTTCACTACTTTTTGATTAGTTAAACACAAACACAAAAAACCTCCGAATTGTTACTTAGATAAACTTTAATACGAGTAAATTTATTTGTCTCCTTGTGGATACGATCCCGACTTCCCTAGCTATATTTTTAGTTGGACCGTAGTTGGTTATTTTTGATAGGTACACGACTAGCTTATCAAATTTTGGCGCCGTTGCCAAGGAGACGGTGTTTTTCTGCTTGTTTATTTTAGTTTGTCTTCTATCTCAGGGAACTCCAGTTTCTTGAGACGATTATTATTTTTATTTTTATTTATTTTTAGTTTATTATTATTATTATTATTATTATTATTATTATTATTGTTATTGTTATTATTATTATTTCATAGTTTTATTTTTCTTAGTTTTAATTTTTTTATTTGTTTTTATTCTCATTCTTTTTATTTTATTTATTTATCTTAATTTTTTTCCACCATTATGACTATCTTCTACTTCCCTCAGTTTGAACATGAACCACTGCATATTTATTTTGATAGACTTGACTATTTTATTACTCAAAGTGGCTATCATGTGAGTGTCTGGGAGGTAAGTCATATGATTTACGATGGTGTCGATGACGCGACACGGGCTTATATTGAGGGAAACTGTGAAGGCATGTTTAAATACATGTCTTATGTGAAACGATGGGCGCTACTCCAATATTTAATCCGAAACAGTTTGGAGTCTGAGATAAAGTGGAAAGCCGAGATAGCGGAGCTTAAGGCGATGACGCAACAATTTATAGATATGCTAACTTTAAAGGAAAACGGGCATGATACTCCACGTAAGTTAGATACTATAGTTAATTTCTCACATTCCACTGACTATGTTATGACTGAATCTGTTGCATCTATTAGACATGACATATGCCCATTTGAAGAAGAAGATGATGATGTGTATAGTGTTCAATCCCAACTTGTTCCCCAAACCCCTAAGATTTCTAACTTGATGCAAGATGATGACTTGCATTCCTTGGATACTTGTGAACCACCTTATTCTCCTTCGGAGCAACTTTCACACCCTTTAATCAAATATTCTTCTCATTTTGTGAATGTTGTTGTGGCAAATAATGATTGTGAGATGGAAAGTGTTATATTTGAGGAAAACGCGTGTTTGGATGCTTTGACTAATGTTCTTTTTGAGGATAACATTGAGGATTTTGGTTCATCTGAATTTGAGAGTGTGTCATTTGATATCAATTTTGAGATTTTGGAAAGAGGGTTGAACAAAGGAGAAGTCAGTGAGCATGAGAGGAAAGATCAAACGAACGAGAGTCGGGAAGGGAGTGCACTTTTGAATGATACTTTGAGTGATGAGCTTTTCAGTATTGAGGGTACTTGAGATTGCGAATCTGATTTCTTTGAAAAACCTATTTTAGAGAAATTTGACGTTTCCCATTGTTTTGAAGAGAAATCTCCTTCACCCATTGATTACCTTGACCTCGATTCCTTTACACCTTTACTTGAGCCTATGATTATGGATGAGGATTGTGAGACTCTTTTAGGAGAGATTGTTTTGGCTCTTGATTTCTCGTTTGATGGTCGTATTCTTGAGAGCATTGAAGATGGTGATAATAATAACTCTTTCAAGGGAGTTGAAGAATGTAAGTTTGATGCTTTGAGTAGTTTTGAGTCAGTTGACCCTCCTCTTGTGCAATTTGTGTCAAATGATAAGCCTTGGGCTAATTTGGAGATATTTGGTTTGTATGTCTTTTCTCATAAACTGCTCATTAGTCTTCTTACATATCATGTTTACTATTGGTCATGTTTATTGATGTTGATTCCCTATGACCACTTTGCTGCCGATTGGTCTAACTTGTTTGACAAGCTAATGCGATCATTGACCTATTTTTTAGGTGATTCACATAAGTTACTAAGATGTGTTCTATATATTTTCTTTGCTTCTCTTGTGTTTTTTTTGTTTTTTTGTTTTTTGTGTGTAGGCACCGTTTTGCGACGAAGACATCGACAACTCCGATTATGAAGAGGATGCTTCGATGTGGTTTGGGGGATGTCTCCTTTATATGTATCTTGTAAGTAGTCTCATTTTTTTTCCTTTTACACTTTCATCGTCTTTCATATCTTTCCCCATATTTTTTTATGCCTCTTATTATTTGTTGCGCACAATGAGGGCATTGTGTGATTTGGTTTGGGGAGGATATGCATTTGTTGTTTTCAGCCATCTGCATATTGCATTTCTGCATGCATAAAAAAAATATGTTTTTGCATTTAGTCGAGTCTTAGTTGAGTCGGAATGCTATGTAGCGATGATGATAATGCTTCTATGTCTTCATTTAGTTGTTTATGCTTGTGCGCCGTTAGAGTTTTTGTCCGCAATCACTTGTGATATTCTTGCATCTTTGTTTAACTATAATGAACAAATAAACTTGACTCATTGTTGGTAAACTACTCAGAATTGTAAGGAATTAGAGCCTTAAACTGATGACATTCATGGTCAGTTTCATTTAGGTTGAGAGTAGTACTCCTTATGAGACATGTAACATCAAATTGCATAAGCATGACATTCGTCTCTTAGGTACCTGTACATTTTTTACTCGTGGTTTTGACATGTGCGAAAAAGGCAAATCCTTTCTTTTATTTTAATTCTCATAAGCATCACATAGCCAAATTGACTTGTTTGACCCGTTTATCAACTACATGTCATATATTGCCTACCCTAGTCAAGCTAGTAGATGAATTAGACGGAATTGTTTTTATTTTGGGTTAATTTTGGTACCATGATGATTGGAAAAGAAAAAAGGGGAATTGAGGAAAAAAATGAAAAGAAAAAAAAATCAATGAAAGAAAAAAATTGAATGAAAAAAAAAAAAGTGAAACTAGAAGAAGAATGTGTTTTTGCTATGAGAAAAGAATTGATCTCTCTAATTTCATAGTTATTAGTGGGAAGCGATTTTGATAAGGCGCTTGTTGCTATGCCTAATTTCTTCGACTGGAGTTTGGTGAGAACGGAATGTTTATTATTGATGGGTGTAAGGAATACTAGCTTGGCTTTTACCTCCTCATATCCATATCGTTTTGCCCCTTCTTACCCGATTAGCCTCACTTTATACCATATGTAAGTCTTTGGCACTTGTCTTTACC
This sequence comes from Agrostemma githago, assembly GCA_958450325.1. Classification (NCBI taxonomy): domain Eukaryota; kingdom Viridiplantae; phylum Streptophyta; class Magnoliopsida; order Caryophyllales; family Caryophyllaceae; genus Agrostemma; species Agrostemma githago. The sequence continues at coordinate 12,485,120 of OY288248.1, read as the reverse complement.
CAATAGCAGAATGCGTATGTACGGTTAGTAGAGATTGATTTCATGTTAGATTGCATGCATGTTCTTGTAGGTCGCAGTTTAGGTGAGTGTTTTGTCTTTCCATTTCTAAATATATTCACAATATCTCCCATAATTGAGTGATGAGCGACCCGTGAGAGTCCGACATAGACGAGTCTCGCAAGGTTGATGGTTCAGTATTGTTGCCATTGATCAAGCTTGTTGTATATGATTGTTTACATTGACTTTAATCGTTGCGCATTGGTTTGAGTAACTTTGGAGCATATTCCGCTATAAGTTGTATACCGTTCCAGTAGGATATTTTTTTTTTATTTTGCGTTTGCGTGCTTGGGACAAGCAAGGGTTTGGTTTGGGGAGGTTTGACGCGTGCAATTTATATATGATTATTCCGTCTTTTACGCACGCATTTCCATGCATATAGAGTAGCATTGTCTACTATTTTCCCCCGAATTTGATACTTTATGGTCATGTTGAATCTTATGTCGGTTTGAACCCGTCGACGCATAAACAAGGCAAAAATCGTGCTTAAAGATGAAATCTTTTGCGAAATAAGAAAAGAGAATGATCATTTCCAAACGGGTCTAATTAAAACGTGAATATCTTGAGTTTTACAACTTTAATTTATCTGATACTAGTAGCGTTGGAAAGTTCCTTCTCTTAGCTTTCCAACGGTATATTACAATCCCAATTTGAATAAGTAACGAAGAAATGGCAAACGTTTGAAGTTGAGCGCGCAGTGATGAGAACGAAAACAGGTCAATAGTCGAACGACTATTCAGAATAGTCGACCGACTATTATCGAGATTGGACGAAGACCAACACTTTCCTAATTTGATGTTTGGTGTTAATAGACTTTTAGGCTTTTGTTTTAACTTAGTATTTAAGAAACTATTAGACTAGATTTTATATACCACTTCTTCCTTATGCTTTTACTTCTCTTGAGATTACTCTTTAGATTTCTCTCTACCCTCAACTTTTAGATCTAGATTTATGAATTCTTTTCTACTCATTCCTTTAAACTCGGTAATCTAATTCTCTCTTTGTTCTTCCTTTATTCCTTTATTCTTAATTCTTTCTTTCTTAATCTTATTAATTCGTTTATGCTTATTTCTCTTTAGATCTATTAGTTATGTTTTAATCTAGTTATCATCTTTATTATTGTTGTCGTAAATTTCTCCATGAGTAACTAATTTCTCTCGCTAGGATTTAGGGGATCTGCGAACTGAATGTGGTCGCTAAATAATTTATAGATCTGTCAATAATACTGTGTCTGAGTTGTCAATTGTAGCATTTAATTGAGATTAATTGATTAAGTCGACGTAATTGATTAATTGAATTGGTAAACTTGAACCTAAGATCGGAAGCCTGGTAAAAGTTAGACCTGCTACAACACATTAGTATGCCCTAATAAGATCGGAAGCCTTTAGACGCATGCTAGGGTGAATAGCGGACCGGAAGGACCTTTTCACTACCCCTTAGACCAATATTTGCGACAGACCTGTGACCTAGACCGTGGCCATATGAGATTCGTAGCGAACCGAGAATCCTAGTTTTCTCTCTATATTTATTCATCCTTATTCCACTACAAAAAAAATATATCTATAGCGGCATTTAATTTGTATTCAGGTGGCATATGTAAATGCCACAACAAATAATAGCAGCATTTGCTTAAATGCCGCTAGATCCAATGTCGTTAAAACTCTTAGTGGCATTTGTTGGATATGCTGGTAAATGATATTATAAATGCCACATAAACCCTTCTTATAAATTATTAGATTCACCCTTTTTTCTTTCCTTTATTAAATATTTTTTCCCCATTGAAACACATTATTGTTTTTTTAAAGCTTTGTCATTGTTTTATAAACTTTTCGACTATTTGGGATTTTTCTTATTAAATAAAAGATAATACTTAAAAAAGAAAGATAAAACATACAAAATTAATAGCATATAGTATGATATTGGAAATAAAATTTGTCATTACAAAAGGCTTATATGAATATCAACTCAATTTATTACCACCTAGTCAAAAAATAACATAAACCTAAATTGGTATCATCCAAAAGTTAAACTTGCTGGAGTCTTTAGCTATTGGAACATTTACAAAAGCTTCAGAGTGCATATTTTATCGTTTTCCCTTATCATGTGATCAAAGCTTGCATCCGCTTCAACTGCACTTATAATGGTGAATCTGCACATTCAGAGTGCTTCAATCACTCTACTGATTTCAACATCGGCTTCAATCACGGACTTTTCTAGATGACAGTAGCATCAGTAGCTGATAACAATTCTTCTTCCAATTAATCTGATTTCTCGAACAGTCGATAATATCGAAAACCAACTCTAATTTTGATGTAGTCCCTGAAAAAACGTTAAATTTCATCAATTTCATGAAATGTTCACTTCCTGATCAACTTTCTTAATCTCTTACGTCTTAAAATTTTCTTGGTTTAACATTGTTTTGATTGAATCAAACTTAATGAATTAATTTGTACATCAATACAATGATAAAGGGCATTGGAGATATCTAATATGCACAAACAGATGCATTGGAGATATCTAATACGTATTACGGAGCACGTAACCAAACGCAAATATCTATTGAAAACTAGGCCAAAACGTAAAGGCCATCACCGCCCAACAGTCCATCAAAACAAAGGTAGCTCACAAAATAGACCAATACTGCATTACATTCTACGTATAACTTAAGCAAGTAATAAGAAATGTAAATCAACTAATCATGAGATAAAGACTAAGCAATCATATCACTATACTACTCCAATTAAGTGTATAGTTGAAAGGTAACATTACTTCGTATAATCCAAGGTGTTATAAAGTCGTCAACGACCTCGTATATCTTGCCTCAGAATAATCAACTAGGAGAAAAATGGATAAGAATGAATGAAAACTACAGCAAATACAAAGTAAAACCCTTATCGAATGAATAAGAATGGATAAAAATGAATGAAGTAAAACTACAGCAAACTACAGCAAATTGGAATCAGTATGCTCTTGAATACTACTCGCATGATGAGCATCTAATTTGATTAATCACCCTGGAATGTTAAATAAAGGGAACTAATTTACAGGAACAAAAACCACCAGGTTTTTCATTTTACCATTTTTCCCTATTATTATGGGATCTTAAGTTCAACTTCTTTAGTACAACAACCTTCCTGGTTCCTAAAGTGCATAGTCAAATAACAAGTCAAGTAATATATAAAATACGAAGAATGTCAAGAAGATCCTCATGTGTAATGAATGTAATGAGATGACATATCATATGCTGCACAACTTCAACTCCAACCATACAGGAGAGCGGGGGAGGTCTCGTATTAATTTTTATTATTCGATATAATTCATAGAAAAAACATTGTAGCAACTGCAATCAATCTCAAATTATGCAAGACATCGAAGCGAGAAGAGCGACTAGTTACCGATTATCAGTAAAATCAAAATGACGTCTTGAATCCATTAGAGCATATATCACTTTTATATCTCGCCATCATGGGGAAATGCAGTTTGATCAGCGAAACGAAGTAGTTCCACAAACTCGAACTTTGTGTTACCAACCAAAATGCTCTTCAACTTCTCATCAAAATGATCAAAACTAACATCACTTTGGGAAATTACTCTAATATTAGTCTTATGATCACATTCCGACATTCGTGATGCTGAAAACTAGAGCTAAGGATAGTAATCCTAGTTTAACAACAACGTGTTCCGTCACTTGGGCTTTGATGCTCGAAAGAAGCAATACTAGACATAAACAATATCTATGTTTGTTCTCTACCATTGCCATTGATAAAAAAAATTCAAACTGTATCATCGATTAGTCTCAGAGACATACCATAGACTTGTATGCCGATAGAAGCTGGTTCAGATGAAGCTCCTGATGCAGAATTCAACATTCGAGTTAGATGTTGTTTCAATGGAATAGATAATAAGATGTGAGTGCTGATCCTATTCATATGGACAATATTCAATCTCGAACAAAGCTTCACCATACTTAGCTCAAGACAGTTTGAAACTTGTGAACATATACTATTCATATTCCATAATTAAAGACCTGTCTTCATTCGTGACACTCTTATTAGAGTCTTTTTATGGTACTTTTCCAAAACACGATTAGCTATAGAACCCTGTAACAATCAATCTAATTCCATCATACTATATAATAACTAATCAGACCAACATCAATTCATGCGCACATGATAAACCACTTTATCTTGAGTTTGTCGAAATCAATAATGAGCATTCAACAGGAAATGCAACTATAAGCAAGCATACAACAAGCTCAATTTACTGGCTAATTTGAGGACAACAGTTTTTCAGTCAAATCAAAAGCCAACCCTAATGTAGTAATATCCCAGTTGAAAAAAGCTTTAAATCCATCACACTCGACTAGACGACTAACCTGCTGCTTCATCAATTTAGAGCGAGCCTTGTTCCGGATATTTGGAATATCACTCAATACACCCAAGTTCATATCATCCAAGTATCTGCACCAAGTAAGATTTCGGCTATTATGAAAGCTCACAACAACAACACTAACCCAGGATAAATATCTATCATAAACCCATTAGATAAATTGTAATATTGCTTCTAAGATGCATCTCAAAATATGATTAATCATGTTAGTTTCTCTACAAAAGGATAAAAAAATGTGTATTGTTTCCGAGATGTGTCATCAGAAAATGGTACCTGGAGGTCCGAGGTGGAGGACCTGAGGAAAACCTCATTCCACGCTTGAGACGAGAGGTACAACCTATTGAACTGGTTGAGCGATTGAGCCTCTTCTTCGAGGTACAGTCGGACAATGTCTTCAACACCTAAATTTGCCTGTGTGGGTTTGAAAATTGTATGAATCTGTCCAGCAAAAACATCACAAAATATGGAAATTCAAGAACTAAAAATATAATTGAAGTAATGAACAGATAAAGAATTCATAAATTTGGGGAATAGATAACATATCATGGATGATGAAAGAAAGAGGAGAAGAAATGAAGAAACCAGTATAGACGATGGATGCAAAAGGGATCGATCGAGACAATTAAATTAGGGTTTTAGTTGAAGGGATTAGAAATTAGGAGAATAGAAGATGATAAGCATTCTGCCGTTTTTTTTGTGCGTTCTCCTAAATAAGTCCAAGGCACTTAAGGCGACATTTTTTTCTTTTGTCACATTAAATGTCACGTTAAGTATAATTAAGATGGCACTTCTATTTGTGTCGTTAGATAAATGCTGGCTAATACATATTCTCTTGTAGTGTTCATCTTATTTATTTTAGTTTTTTCTTTTACTTCTCTTCCTTCACTACTTTTAGATTAGTTAAACACAAACACAAAAAACCCTCAAATTGTTACTTAGATAAACTTTAATACGAGTAGAATTTATTTGTCTCCTTGTGGATAAGATCCCGACTTCTCTAGCTATATTTTTAGTTGGACCGTAGTTGGCTATTTTTGATAGGTACACGACTAGCTTATCAGATGATGTGTCGGGTTTTGAGCATTTCGAGCTCGAGAAGCGACTCTCGCTTCCAATGCCTCTATCCGAGCTCGTATATCAGCATTTTCCTCCATCAAAAACTTGAGTGTTTTTTGGACATCATAAATAGGTTAGTTCAGAGCATTGTCATAATTCGGTGGATATTGAGAATTAAAGTGAGCTTGCCTTTGAGGGCCTTGATTGAAGTGGGGATGGAATCCTTCATTGTATTATTGAGGAGGAGGACCATAATAGAATGGGTGAGGTCCTTGAGAAAATTGAGTTCTTCGATTAAAATTACCTCCTTGAGAATATTGATTGTGATAATCAAAAGTATTAGAACTAGAATAGTTCCCTTGATGTGGAGCTCTTTGGCTTGATTGACTTTGAGAATAATTCGGTTCTTGAGTTGGCATAGGATGAGATCCTTAAGATTGATAAGATGATGTAGGTCTAAATCTTGCTTCTGAGTTAGGATTGTCCAAGGGGGGTTCATTATAGCTTCTTCGATTTTCGACATGATGTACCATTGCTCCTTTCGAGCATAAATTAGACTCATGATCGTATGATCACATGGCATCTAAACTCTATAAGGTTTGGGTGGCAAGGATGATGCTTGCCTCGGTGGGGTAATCTTTCTTAGCGGGGTCATTTCTCTTGGTGGGGGCTGTTCCCGGGGTCATTTCGCTTGCCTCAGATTTCCTTAGAATGTTCACCACTTTTGGCCATCTTGTCGAGGCTTTGGGATTCAATCTCATTGAGTAGAAAGAAGTCGCCTCTTGTTGCTGTATTGATATTCTCTTTCGCATTGTCGGACAAGGAATTAAAGAATGTGTGAAGCAAGAGCTAGTTAGGTATACCGTGGTGTGGACATTTTCTTTGTAAAGTTTGAAATCAGTCCCAAACCTCACTCAGATTTTCATCCTTCTGTTGTTAAAATGTTTGAATCTCCATCTTGTATCTATTAGTCTTGGATGGCGGGAAGAATTTCTCGAGAAAAGCGTTGCATAGATGCTTCCAAGTGTGAAAAGTGTTACTCGGGGAACTTTGAAGCACCTTCTTGCACCATTTCGCAAGGTTCGGGGAAAAAGGATCTGATGCAATTGACACTTGTTAAGACCTTCAAGCTTGATACTAATTACACTTTCCTTGAAAAGACACACATATTCTATAATGTCTTCCTTCGGTAACCAATGGAAAGTATATTGCTAAATCAAATTAATCACCGAAGGCTTACGCTCGAAGCCTTCCGAGATAGTTCCGATGAAGACGGGAGATGAAATTCCCTCGTTAGACGATTGAGAGTGAGAACCGAGCGTGGTCATACTTGAATCTTTAGATGTTGGGAGATGGAGACTTAATACGAATAATTATAAAGTGTTGAGAAATGGATGATGATCGGTGTGAAATCACAATATTGGGTTGTTGCTTCGACACACGAGATCTTTAATATTGTTCTCCGAATGGCGATCAAGCAACCTAAATAAAAGGTATTCCTAGCAAAAACTCAACAAACGATAAGACTCCTAGTACCAAGTGGCACTAGGGGAGAAAAATAAAATAAAATCAAATAACCAAACACAATTAGAACCAAAAACTTAATCAATTAGCTACCGTCCCCGGCAACGACGCCATTTTGATGGGGGTTGTTGCGAACCCACATGCAAACAATATTTATAAATCCAACTAACTACTCTCTCCATTCCAACCATTTGTATACATTTTCTATATGCACGTACGTCGATACTCGTTTTCTTTTGTCTATATCTTTAGATACGTGTTGGTATAAATTATAAAAATTTGATATTCATAATGTATTTTATTAGACGATTTAAACAAGATCCCACATGACTATCTTTTATCTTATATATTAGAAGTTACATTGACGATTCTCATCACTTATAAATAGTGTTAAAAAACAAAATGTATACAAATGGTTGGAACGAAGGGAGTACTATATAGTAGTGGTAAGTCAGAGTCGAACCTCAGGGACGGTGAGTGTAAATGGTCAAGTCTAAGTCTAATTGTACTTGGGGTCTAAAAAGGGGGTTTGGAATGGTTAAACTAAGCTAAAGTAGACAAATTTAAAGCTAGAACGGAAAACAATGAGGGGAAAGGCGTTAGGTGGAGTCGGGAAATCAAAACTAGGTACAAGGGGCTAAGAGTCGCGGGAATTGTCACAAGGTCGAAAAAGGGGGAGCCACCTTTCAGTTTCCCTACCCAACCTAACTAAAACCCGCTTTCGCGGCGAGAAAGCTATGGTCTCAAGACAAGATTACCCAAATCCCGGATTTCCCCATATTGGTGAGAGTGAGTCAATGCTAACTGAGTTGATCAGGCTAAGTAAACAAGAACACAATAATCTCATACAAGATAAATCACCTTAAATGCAACAATTTCCATAAACCTTTGATCCATGAAGCCCAAGTCCATCCTCCCCTAACCCCCTAACTAAAATCTACTCAATATTCATGGGAAAATTAACAAGAGAAATAAACAAAGAAAGCATACTGGAACAATCCAAGCTAGAAATGATAAGAAAATTAAATCTAACACAATAATGGAGATTTCAATGACATAAGCATAAGAAGAACAATTAATGTCAATAAATTAAGGAGAAACTAGAAAACAAACTAATTAAGGAAGAGAGAGAAGAAATGAAAGTACCAACAATTGAGGAAATTCAAAGGAAGAAGATGAAGATTAACATAAATATGAAGCTTGAAGAAGAAATACAAGAATCTTGTCACCAAATCCTTGCAAACCCTTTAATCTTCAATAAAATCTAAATCTAGACTAATGTATTTGCTTGATTGCAAAATGTAAAGGAGATAATCTAAGCTAAGGAGAGTTTTCTAGATCTAATGGAGTTCTCTAATGCCGACTACTACTAAGAAGATGGGAATCTATCTAATGAGGCATAATTTAGATGAAAATCTAGGGTTAACTATATACAAAGCCTTAATGGGTCCTTAGAACAAACCCCAAAACTGAATTTCGCTTGATTAATGAAACTTCACCCTTCGGGTCTTCATAGGGTGACACTTTGCCTTGCGATTTTCTGGAATTCTCGTAGTTTTCTGTCGGGTGAAACTTCACCCGATGGTTTCGCCTGGTCAGTTATCTTCCACAATGCAGAATTTGAAACGTCATTGCCGTCGGGTGAAACTTTACCCGATGAGTAAAAGTTTTTCCTGATCATCACCCGGTCAACTTTCTTCCCGAAGACCATCAGAGGTGCCTTCACCCGACGAATCTCATCGGGTGAAACTTCATCCGAAGGATTCTCTCTTTCTTCTCCTTGAGTTTCACTTCTTTTGGCTCAGTTTTCTCGGCTCAGCGACAAACTCTCGAACGGTGTTCCATTCTCATGTGCTCGTATGAACTCGGATATGCTCTCTGAAGGATTCCTATCAAAATGAATTGAAAAACTACCCAAAACACATAAAATGCACACGGGAGACGCTAAAGCAAGAAAGACCCAAATAAGGCGATAATCGCACAAAAATCTCGCTAAAGCGATAGGAAAACGGGCTTAGATGGGTGGAAAAATGGTCCAAATTTGACACACATCACTAGTATTTTCTACTCTTCAACGCGCATCTTAACAAGGTCTGCCTGTCACCTGAAATCGCATGCAAAGAATGTAAAAACACTTACTTCAACAATAACATGCTTGCTTCTAAACCAACCGACGTAGCAAAGACATATGGTTAAAATGGTTGGTTGTTACAGTTTTACACCACATTAGAACAAGATACATCTGGCATCGATTGATTAGTAGAGCCCGCTACCTGCGGGAGGATTGGGTGTTAATAGTCAATGATATTGGCTTCCCAATACGTACCATCACCTCTTACTCAGAATCTACGGTTTTTGGACGTCCGAAACCATTGGTAACGAGAGTCATTCTAGACATGGAATGCTTAAGGGTACAAGTCTTTATCTTTAGGTCCCCATGTCACTCAACTTTGACCCGACTAAATATTAAAGTTTACTTGAACGGTTTTCAATCCCACATAATTGTTCGGTGGCGACTCCACATCACATCGCGAATTCGGGTTCACTAAATGGTCGCCAGACCATATGATCCGACCTTTAAACATTTACAATCACATCTCGATCGATTTCAACAGAAACATAGATGTGCTCATACATCTATCTAGTACAACCCACGAATCGTCAACCAGATCGAGGTCTGACACATCGCCCCGAACGCGAGATCCCCCCCTCGAGGGGGCCGTGTGGGTGGCCGTCGTGGGTATAATTCCAACGCGCAAGTGCGCGCGCGGGTGGCAGCGTCCACAGATATCCATAAAAAGTTGAAAATAGCAAACCCAAAAATGACCCGAACCCAAAATAACCCAGCCCGATCCGAAGTCAACCCGATTTTAATAACCAGAAAATGGCTTGACCCGAACCAGACTAGTTGGCCCATTTTGCCAGGTTTAGTGGTGATCTTGCGAGAGTGAAAAATGAGACTATACAAGGGATACTAAAGACACAAAAAGAAGAAAAGGGAAAAGAGGGGAAAAATCATTTTGGATAAGGACCCAAAAATACGTAAAATATACAAGAGAGATCGCTAGTGCGAGAAAGACTCAATAATGACGATAATCGCACATGTGGGCTAAATGCGAGATGTGGGTACAGATGTGGGCTAAATAGCTACACATCATTTACCTGCTAAAATTGGTCATAAAGTACTCTAGTTCGTTATGAGAAGACTATACTGATACTGCGGTTTATTATGAGATTAACGTTAGTTCGGATTATTAGAACCACTATAGTTAGGATTATTTATGTTAAATAATCCTAAAATGATTGGATATTAATTAACTTTTCACCACAAAACGATGATTAAGTATGCAAGTAGGGATGTCGATGGATCAGTTTCGGGTCGGGTGAAGCTTCACCCGCATCCATCCATTACATCAAATGCATCATCCATCATCCATCATCCTTGAATGAAACGGATGAATCGGGTGATAAATGGGTTACGACTAAATTATCTTTAAAAACTCAAAAAAAAATAATTAAATTTTAATTAATCAGCAAAAAAATTATAAGGTCAACTTGTATTATATTAAGAGTTCTTAATAAATCTTGTAACTTAATCATTATTTTGATATTATAAAAAGTATAACAATTATTACTTCGTATAAGTTATCCTAACGTTTATATAAATATGTATATTTTTTTAGCAAAATACAAAGAATATCGGGTGACGGATGGATAACGAGTGGATTTAGCATCATTCGTCATCCATCCATCATCCATTAATTTTGGATTTTCGTCCATCCATTTAAATTGGCTGGATGGATATAACGCGGGTGCGGGTAAAATTTACATCCCTACACGCAAGTAATAATCTATTAGTGGAAGCCGCTATAAGAGGGCGATATTTAGTGTTGTTATTCTTAATTTTGGTTTTTCAATACGTACCCTCACTCGTTTGGTTGAACAAATGGTCTAACCCTTGATACAAGAGTCGTTGTAGATATAGAGTGCTTAAGGGTACGATTGTACAAGTCTTTATCTTTAGGTTCAATGTCATACTCGATTCCTAACCCAAAAATTATTCGGTGGCTATTCCTAATCACCATGTATGGCTCGTCTCGAATAATAAAATCTTGTTTTTTAAACAAAATGGTCCGACCATCAAATATTTACAACCACGACAAAGAGAATGAAGGTAACCTGGAAAGAGCTCTCCTTGGTCCCCTCCGAAATCGTGTATGACTGACGCAGACGGTTACGAAGAAGTTCGTCTCTATAGAAATAGCAAGAGGCGTTTGGTTTGAGGTTTGGGATAGAGTTAAAAGCAAAATAGTTCTAAATCCAAACTTATTAGAATCTCAATCCGAATCTTTATTTCAAACTTTATATGACTCGCATACACCATAAAAAAGACATTTACAATTCATTTTAGGATCAAATAAATCAAAATTAATAAATACTCATACGAGGTTTAATGTGACGCCCTGCCATCAGAATCCATTCTATTCCATTTCTATTACCGACATCAACCGACCTCTAACATAGGAGTACATGCGTCGTATACCAAAGCAAGGCGAGAGTGAGACAAGAATTGTTCGAGGGAGCTAGAGAAGGAAGGAACAAGTCGTGGAGTCGTAAAATAGAATAATACAAAAAAATTACTCTAGTAGAGGAAACGTGAGGAGTAGAGAATATGGAAAGTGAGGAGTGCCGAGTGTAGTTGTTAGTAATTGTTGACTAGAAAGTTGGAGAAGAGGCGAGGGGATTAATCGAATAATCGAAGAATCGATCAATGAATGTGACGATGGCGGATCATCTGATGGCTCCGCCGTCGGATCCGCGGGGGAGTCCGGCGAAGGAGCAACAAGCAGCAGGAGTTGGAATTCTTCTGCAGATTATGATGTTGGTTCTCTCCTTTGTTCTTGGTCATCTTCTTCGCCGTCACAAATTCTATTATCTTCCTGAAGCTAGCGCCTCTCTATTAATCGGTACGCTACTCCCTCTTCCTTTCATTTCAATTCTGCAATGCCAAATGTAGAAGTTGCTGCTGCTGCTGCTGCTGTTGTTGTTGTAGCTTTTGTGTTAGATGGATGCTTCATTCTTAGCTAGGGAGTTGCTGTTGTTGTAATTGCAGTTTGGGCAATGTCACACATTCTATTAGTTCCCCACATTCATTCATTCATTCATGAAGCTCACTTACATTGATTGGATTGATAACCGATACTCCCTCCGTCACGGTCAATTGTTGTCCTTTTGATTTTGGCTCAAAGACCGAGGAAACAGGAGAGGGCCAATTATAAGATCGACAAGTGGATGGATTTGATCGTGAAAGATCAAATTGCTTATGAAATGTAATCCGAAAATAGAAAGGACAACAATTGACTAAGACGCCCCAAAATAGAATAAGACAACAAATAGAATAGTATGTAGTAGTAGTAGTTGCTTTTGTGTAAGGTTGGTTGTGTGTTGTGTTGTTTTTGATTGTCGAATTCCGGATGTGAATCTATCTTCTAATCACAACTTATTCTTGACAACATTAGGTCTAGTTGTTGGTGGCCTTGCTAACATCTCCAATACAGAATCCAGCATCAGGTTCGTCCTTAGACAAACTTGAAAACATTTGCTCAACCTTCGTCCTCCATTTCTTCACCATTTCACCTTTCTTAATCTTGCAGGGATTGGTTTAACTTTCACGAAGAGTTTTTCTTCCTTTTCTTGTTACCTCCGATCATATTATATCCTTTTCCATTCTTCTGCTTTTATTTTATTTTATTTATTTACTTTGTGAATTTACTACTCGTTATTATTTCTATGATAAGTTGATTTCCTTGACTTCCTTAGTGGCTACTCAATCAGGGTTCATTCTTTCACCGGTTAGTAGACTCTTTATCTAGTTTTCTCCCTTTTGGGTTCAAGCATCTTGGAGACTCATGAAATGTGTGTCGTACGCACTCGACTTATGTGTATTCCTTTTTGGTTGTGATTTTCAGAAACCATTCTTCTCAAATTTTGGAGCCATAGTGACATTTGCTATTCTTGGAACTTTTATAGCGTCAATGTTGACCGGTCTTCTAGTGTAAGCATTTGTGTCAGTGTTTGAATCATTTATAAATAATTGCAATTTACTGCTTGCTTCTTCTTATTGTGTTCATGCTGCTATAGGTATCTTGGCGGAGTGACATTTCTCATGTACAAACTTCCGTTTGTCGAATGTATGATGTTTGGCGCACTCATATCATCAACCGATCCTATCACTGTTTTGGCAATATTTCAGGTGACCTTTCGTCTTTCGGTGGAATTTATAACATGAGGGACTTAATATGAGAGGTCACTTAACTTGTGAAACGTTAACTTGAATGTAACAGACTAGGCTATTCTATGTACAGTTCATTGCCCTATGTGCGGTAATGTAGTTTCCAGTTCCACATAAGGAAGTGTCACTTTTTTTCTCTACATTTATTATTATTATTATTATTGTTTTTATCGTGCTCTTGTCACAAATCCAATCGCCATTTTTTGCGAATTTTTGAGCCCTCCAGTTAATTTACTTCAATACAGGTACTAGGTCAATGTCAATCTAATTAAAGATATTGTAAAATTGTGTTAGTCTATTTCTTGCTTGAGCTAGAGCCGCAAAGGGTCTCTGAACATCCAAATGATCTAACGTGTACTTTAGTTTCTAGTGCTGAATGGCGTATTAAACTAGGCGATGCAGCGACTCAGCGACTACCACATATTTGAATATATATCTTGTGCTCTGTTCCACTTGTGTCCATTTGGTAGCTTGTTAACGATCTTTGTTTTTAGAGTTGTCAATGCCTTCCTGACATCATCTAAAGTCCTGAATTCTCTTTCAGGAGCTTGGGTCGGATGTCAATCTTTATGCCTTGGTTTTCGGGGAATCTGTTTTGAATGATGCTGTAAGCTCTTTTATTTTTACCTAAACATTGTTTAATAGCTATTATTGACAATGACTTCCCATGAGTTTGACAAGAACATTGCTCCTCTGTTACAAAACTGGCAGGTTGCAATTTCCTTGTACAGGTTTATAGAGCTGGACTTCTCTCTGTGATTTTACTCTACTCAGAGGAGGTCATTTGATGTAGCATGTTTCTTTCCAGGTCAATGTCCTTATTGAAAGGTCAAACGTCATCGAGCCAAAATGTCTTCATGTTCGTTTTGGGATTTCTTGAGACTTTTATTGGTTCATTGTCTTCAGGTATTTTTTATACAAATATCTAAGTAGTTTATTTGCACTTATATAATTGCTTTTAAACTGTGATTATTTGAAATCAGATTCTTTGTGAGCGGTATACCTTTGTTTTAGCTCTTGCATTGGTCCTTTTCTTCTTCATTTTCATTATATATTAAGAGTCATGATGTCACCTTGTTATTCTCATCCCTCATTTGCTAAGGCTCTAGCATTCATGGTACAATTCCACAAGATGAATGATCAGTTGCCTTCTAAGTTAGTTAGCTAGATTTGAGGTGCTTAGAGAACATAGCGCTGCCATACCTTTTTCATTTCTGACCTTAAAAAAAACTAGTATTTGGATTGATTCGGAAATCATATTTGGAGTGTCACTGTCCATCATCGAGGAGGATACTGTGGGAAAATTGTATTGTAGCCTGCTGCATTATGATACAGTAATCTATAATGACTCCACATTCTAATGCCAGGCCTATGTTAGATACTAGCCTCTGAGCCTGCACTGTCCTAAAATCAAATTTTGCAGTATAGTGTAGATAATAAGAGTATCTTCTGCAAGTTTTTTGATTCTGTGTTTCTGCTCATGTTTGGATTTTTGTTTTCCACCTTGCCCTAGACATATTTTGATCTGACAAATCATTTGCTTATCGTGATTGCATTTTCCCATATTTTTTCCTGCCTATATTCTTTCCCCTGGTTTATATGACTAAGCATTTATATTCTTTTACCTTTCAGGTGTGGGTGCTGGCTTCATTTCTGCTCTAATATCCTTATGTTAGAAATACATATAATTAGAATCCTTGTCTTTGTTGCTATATTTACTTCTAGCATTATGTTATGTTGCACAACCTTGACTTCACGAACCTTTTCAAGTATGCCGGTCTAGATATTGAAAAGTGAGTAAATTTTATCCAACTTTTCAAGGTTTTCAATGCTCAGTTTGCCCCATAATGATCTTCTTATCTTTATTTCGCGCAAACCTGATATACATACAATAGAATAATGAAAAATAGATGGAGGGGAGCCGAGTTTAAACAGGAACTGATATATATGACTACTCAAAATGAAAATTAAGAAGATCATGGTGGGACAAAGGGAGTACAAGTTTAACAGTCCTACGACACTTTCTAACAAAGTTTATTATGTTTGTATCTTCTGATCAGCCTTCAGAACTTGGAATGCTGTCTGTTTGTTCTCTTCCCGTACTTCTCGTAAGTATTCAAAATCTTTTCTTGTGTGACAGTGTCTTTTTCGGTGAAACTTTCTTAAATCATTTTTTTGGCATTTCAGGTATATGCTTGCAGAAGGTCTTGGGCTCTCTGGTATTGTGTCAATATTGTTCACTGGGATTGTGAGTAAATATTGTACTTGACCTTATATGCCTCATTGCTTCTTATAATTGAAGTTTGAATCTGTATATGACGTTGGACTTTCTTGTTCATAGGTCATGAAGCACTATACTTATTCGAATCTGTCCGAAAAGTCTCAACAATTTGTATCAGAATTTTTCCACCTAATATCATCCCTAGCTGAGACCTTTATGTAAGACATTGTCATTTTGGTTGCTAGTCCTCAAGCTTATAGCTGGAATGAGTATTTTAAAATATCTGCAGATTCATATATATGGGCCTTGATATTGTCATGGAAAAGCACAGCTGGTCACATGTTGGATTCATCTTCTTCTCGATCGTATCCTTCAAATCATTTAAAATTTGATCTTCATATGGATGACTAAAATTCAGTGATTATGCTCCTTTAACGGTTTCTTTTGATCCTTAACTTCCCCCTTTTTTCCAGATATTTATTGTGATTGCCAGGTAACCATCCACTCTTCTGCTAAAATTATGAACCATATGATTGATTCTTAGGGCTTCGCAATAAATGCTTGTTGAAGAATGAAACTTCCTAGTCGGTGATGGGGAAAGGGAGCTGCCAATGAGGGGAGGGTGTAGTAGATATGTTGGTGAGGAAGAGTTGGGAGGAGAGGATTGTGGGTCTAGGAAGGAGCGTGTGGGTTTAGTGTTGGAGGTTAGAGTTAGTAGATATTGGGTAATCATAAAAATTAGAACGACGTAGTGTCTCTAGTTTAGGGTTAATGGTATTGTGTCATAATCATAAAATTCAAAACCTCAGGGGAATAATTTTTTTGTGCGAGGATAAGCTGATTCCCTTACCCTTATAAACATACCGGTTGTAGAATATTTCGATCGAGAATATTCCCAAAACAGGGCATGGGAAGTATATAGTGAATGGGAGGGAGTATCTGGTTTATGGAAAATTTTGAGATATAACTTGGCAGTGACACATTCGTTTTTATAAAATGCGCGACTCTCGTAAGGAGTGTTTGTGCCTTTGCCTCTTTCTATACACGTATGCCTTGATTGCTTTCTCCTGAAGGGAGAAGTTATTTGTAATGCCTGCTTACACTCCTGCAGGGCCGTCAATGTCTTCTCATGTGGATACCTAGTAAATTTGTCTCGACCTGCACACAGGAAGATACCCATGACACATCAGAAAGCACTTTGG
The DNA here is from genome assembly GCA_958450325.1 of Agrostemma githago. Taxonomy (NCBI): domain Eukaryota; kingdom Viridiplantae; phylum Streptophyta; class Magnoliopsida; order Caryophyllales; family Caryophyllaceae; genus Agrostemma; species Agrostemma githago. The sequence goes on along the minus strand of OY288248.1, from coordinate 12,468,379 downwards.
TACAGTGGTATGTTATTGGTGGCTTTTTGTTTCACCAAACGGACGTTAGCTTCTTTTGCGAGACCCTTTTTCCTGTCATTGTTACTGTATCATTTAACAAAACTGAAATGGAAGTTGGGCCTTATACTTTTGATCAGGACTTAGAGGTGCCATGGCTTTTGCTCTTGCTCTTCAGTCTCTTCATGATCTGCCTGAAGGCCATGGGCAGACAATCTTCACTGCAACCACCGCAATAGTAGTTTTAACGGTGGGATTCCTGATCTCAATTTGTCACTTTGTTGGTGGAGTTTCTTTTAGACGTTTGCTTCTATGCTGTTGTTACTGGCGTTGTCGTAATACCCTTTAATAATCATGATTATCGTATAATTCAAGTGCTTGAGTCACACACATTCTTGTATAAGCTCTATAGTTCCTTCTTCTCTACCTACCTTTCGCTCCTTATCTGTATTCTTCTCAGGCTTTTATTTAAGCTGTAGTTTCAACACTGATTGGTTTGCTGCTCTTTTTCTCCATGTTTCCATCTTTCACCCCTCTTCCTTTCTTTGCTGGATAATATAGATGCAAGTTTATTTCAGAGGTTTAAGCTGTCATATACTCCCTCCGTTCCATTTGATTCTTTGCATTTATTTGTTCACACTTGCCAATACACGTTTTCTTTTGTCTATATCTTTAGTTACATATTTCTAAAAATTACTCCCTCCTTTTCACTAACATCTTCTTCCTTTCCTTTTTGGGTAGTTTCTCTAAGATCTTCCTCTTTCCTTTTTGATACAAAATACATGGCTAATATTAACCCAACTTTACCTTCACTCAACCACAACCACATATTCTCCTTCCCTAAAATATTGTGCCCAAAAGCACCAAGAAGAAGATAGTGAAAAGGAGGGAGTATAAAAATTTGATATTTATAACGTACTCGGTTAGACAATTTAAACAAGATCCCACATGACTATATTTTATCTTATATATTAGAAGTTACATTGACGATTTCACTCATCTATGAATATTGCCCAAAAAGCAAATGCAAAGAATCAAATGGAACGGAGGGAGTATATCACCACTTTACTAGCCTGGTTTGCATTGATTGCCATTTCATAGCTACATGGCCATTCTTGGTTACGTGCAGTTTGATAAGCATTTTACTCGCATCTTAGGATTTAATCCACATCCGTTGTACAATGCTGATTGATTTTGTGAGTTCATAACCATCATGTGTAACCATTCTGAGTTTATGTGGATCACGTTTGACCTTGATGTTAGTTACCACCTAAGAATTTTTTCTTTTGAAATCGTTGGGAGTTGAGAGTCTTGGGACACCTGATATCTGTTGCTCTAAACTGAATGCTGAAGATCACAAATTCACAGGGTCTTTCTCGTCCCTAGAAATTAGATATATATTCCCTCCTTTCACTTGAATTCCATAGATACTTAAATATGTGAGAAATTTTGTAGATGTATGAAATTCAAGTTGATGGAGGGAATGTACGTTAAAGATATGATATTGCTCAGTAATCTACAGGAAAAATACTAATTAAATAAACAAAATAAATACAAACAGGAGAAGTATTAGATACTCTGTAAAGTTCAGTTGTGGGTAGGGTATGTATCTATTAGCATTTAGGTTGGTGGATGTGTGATATGCACGTTTTCGGCTGTCATATATGTTGGAGAGGATTAATGACATACATTAGAGACTTTGCTGCATTTGTGCACTTATCTCTAGATTATTCTGAATTAAGGTAATTGTAGGGAATATTATAGATAATAGAGATATTGAGTTTTGTAGTAGTTGATAGATGTAGCCACAAATTGAGAGTAGAATGTGAGGTCTCTCCATGATTTCATGTACAATGACTTGGAAGAATTAGAAGACAGATGGATACATGTGTAGAATGTGTCTTTCTAATGGCCAACTCAATATTATTTTCGACGCCCTGGTACCTATCTCACATATATGTAACCAACCAATGATGTATTACAAAAATGGTTGTCCTTATGGCTTCCATTCTGAAAATTAGAGATCTAATTGTGGCTTCTCCCTTTTTAGTTATTACTCTAAAACATTTACATATCTTCTGACACTAAATACAAAGCACCATGCTTTAGAGTCATCTTGTAATAGAGGGCCACAGGTGTGTCCTATTGGCATGCATGTTTATATGTTCCTGCATATTTGCTCACTCCCGAGAGTTATTTTCTAGGTGTTACTTATTGGAGGATCAACTGGTACCATGCTGGAAGCTTTGCAAGTTGTAGGTGATAACCGTGAAGGCAGCTTAGTGGAGGTAAGTTCTTGGTTCTTAATGCCTGTTGTTATCTCATTAGTTTCTTCAAAACATGCCTTGAATGCTTGGAGTATGGTTAGCTGTCTATAAGTTGAAACACCATTGTGTTTCCTTGTCTTTTGATTATGTGAAACTGAAGTTTAGGGCATTCTCCATACTACATAACATGCATGTCGATTCAGAATACTTGTTTTTCTACAACATTTTAGCTTAACATGGGGTGTTAAACACAGGGCTTTGAGAGGACTGATGGCTATGCATCCCCTATCTCGGAAGAAGAAGGATCATCTGCAAACAGATTCAGGATGCGACTAAAGGAATTTCATAGAAGGTACCATGATCTATAGCCTTCTTACTGAGCTCCAGCCATAAAGGCATTGCAGAAATTAATTCTCTCCTTTTTGATACATTTTATTTTTATTTTTGCAGCACTCCATCATTCTCAGCTTTGGACAAAAACTATCTGACCCCATTCTTCACTAGTCAGACGGTTGATGAAGAAGAAATTGGTACGTAAAACCATTTTTTTCATGTGTCTTGATGATTTTTTTAGAACTCTTAGACTCACACTTCAGGATGAACTTCTAGCTATAGACTGTCCCACATTCCCACCTCGTCTTGGTGTTTGGTAGATTTAACTAACGGGTCATTCATGTTGGGTCTATTTTAGGTGCACGTTAATCAGTTATTTTATGTGTGGGACTATCGGTTAGTTGCTACGTATCGGGGAAGTCGGATCATTTCACATCTTGGCTATCTGGCTTTCTGTTCCTATGTAGGCACATCTAATTGGTTGTTTTCTGTCGTTATGGATCATTATAAATTAGGTCTTTTACTGAATGTGTGGTTGCACATAGGGTCATTTCGGTTCATGTCTACTTCGGGTTGCTCTGTTCAGTTCAAGTGTCGAGGGTCAGCTATAGCTTCATAAAGTCGTGTATAGTTGCTCTTGGTTGAATGTTCATTGAGTTTGTTTATTGCTGTGTGTCATCTAATATTTACCTGCCAATTGGATTGTTTTAACTGGGTTTGAATGAATGTGGTTTATAATGAAACAGAGAGTCTGATGGCTACACCGAGAAGAGAAGTCTACAGTAGCCGAAACTGACTGATCCTCAATTGTTTGGTTATTTTATACAACATTTTATACGAGGATGTTTGACATGACAGTGACTGAGAAGGACACGCCCTCCCTAGTTAAAGATCTTGGTACATATGTTAGTTTGCTATGATGCCGAATATTCTTGAGAGCACATCATCGTTGCCAGAAGTCAACCACGTGTAACAGATTTGCATTTTGCAAGGTTCATGGCTTGTACAGTTACTCTTTTTTTTCTTTACATTACAGATTCATTTCTTGTCTACTCTTTGAGTTTCATGTAGTGTGCATCAGAGACTTAGACTAGAAATGAAGGTCGAGTTGTGAGATTTCTTTGGGCATATTTTGACTTTAGCTGTGAATCTGTGATAGCAATATACGAGTATGATTTTTGTTGTTGTTTGGCGGAGTCCTCAGGGTCAGGTTTTTGTGGAGGTGGGTTTCGACATTCATGAGTCATGACTATCATTACCTTTCATGCGTAGTGCGTTGCATATGAAACAGAAATGCTCCTGCAAATACCCACTCACCATTTTTCTGAGTGACACAGGTAAGGTGTTCGGAGAACAAGTAGTTGGGGGAAGATAGTGTTTTTCGTTTACGTTATTTAGATTTTCGGATTGATTTTGATGGGTTTCAGCTATAAGCTAAATCTTGTTTACTTGGTTTTATGTTTGCTTTTGCTGTTTATCGCTTAGTCTTATAAAATCCGAATTTCCCGACTTAATATTGATGTCGGAAGTGACCTTTATAAGCTTGAAATATTGAGACTTCATTTTGTAAATTTTAGAAATGTTTAGCACACTTTCCCTCTTCCTCTATTAACGCCATTTTTGAGCTCCTTTAATCACCCATCTTCAAATTATTCTAGCTCTTTAGTTTCTTATCAGAATTGAGTGATATCTTCCTCTCTTCAAGATTTATAATTTAGTGCAAGTATATTTAATTTTTCATTTGTGCTTTGCAAACCTTATTTTGGTTCTTTAAGTAGAACAATGACGAATGTTGTCCTAACTTGTTCTGGACTCTTCCATTAAGTTTTTAGTGAAGCTTTAATTGAAGATTAAAGAATTGTTGATGAATACAAGTACGGAGTAATATATTTGAAAGGTAACTAGGAAGGTCGTTACGGTGTCGTTGAAGTATGTTTGGATGTTGTTAACTACTTGTTCATGTGTTGGTGATGGATTTATGGTCATGAATTGATGCATGGGCGAGTTCTTTCGATTAACATTTGGAATGGTATTTGTTTTGCAAAATGATGAAGTTGCGATAAAAATTGGGCAACTCGATCATGTAGATCCTTTATTTGGTGAGATGAGAGTGTGAAGTCTGACTAGATCAAGCAAGGATCGTTTGAAAATGTGTGTTCCCACCTCTTTTACAATGTGCGACAACGTCTTCGTTTCTTATCAAAATTTAGTGATTTTTGTGTCATTTTCTCGTCTTGATCTCCTCTTCGAGATGATGTAGTTATATTGTATTCTTAGTGTGGACGGTAGACACCCAATTTAAACCTAAAGTGTCCATTTTTATCATAAATTGTTAATATTTAGTTCTGTCGCACGGTACAACGGTTGTAAACTACTACTATTTACGTTGTTTAGGGCCCACAACAACCATCTAACACTATCACACGTGTTACTTGTATTGGATACACAGAGATGTCCTTGGCCATAAGTTTGGTTCATGGGAACTATTCATCTGCTCTCGTTAGCTTGTTGAGATTCTCGAGTCATCGGATTTTTTACTGCAACGATCGATTACTTAGATGTAAGTGAGTAATCTTCGTCGGAGGCAAGTGTGTTTGACTTGCATTCTCATTTTCTTTTATATGGCGTGGCGTAAGTATACTTTGTTATAGTTTTATCCGCAACTTAAGTTTTAGGATGACTTGTGGAAGTTGCTAGCATTGCTGATGAATTGGATAACGAAGCCCATGCCCAATCTATCGTCATCTACTATCATGTTATTTGTTGTATCTCTAACCTTGTGGCCATTGCAGCTTTATCATTATTAGGTTTTACTTTTAGAAGGGTTTGAATTTTAAGGCACATAGCATTGCCACTGTGGCGCTTGATTCATGATTTCCACTATTGTTCCCGTTGGCAAAAAAAGATTTTACTTTTAATTGTGTACCTTGGACTGTAGCTAAAAACATTATGCACTTACGTCATTGCTTGTTAAGCAAGAAAGTTTAAAAACAATCATGGGAAGTTTCATGGAGCATAAGAACAAATTGAAATATCATGGTGTTAAAAAACTATGTTATCTCGTTATTTATATCGAAAGTGATTCTGCATTATGGAGTGTAGCAATAATCAAAAGATTGTGGTTATTGTAGCAGGAGCTGGTATAAGGGCCTATTCAGATTTGGGAATTGGTAAAGAACATACGCGGAATGGGTATGATTATGGGTGCTTTGAATGGCTCTAATTGGCAAATTAGGGCTTATTTCATTAAATCTCTTTTAGTACAATAAACTACACTTAATCACCTTCAAATAAGTCCAAGACATGTTCGCTTAAAACCCAACTCACTCATCATAAAACCCACATCAGTCAGCCATGGTCCGAGAGAAGTCCGGCTTGACCAATGATGCTTTAAGAGGGGCTAACTTTCAGCTCGGTTTGTATTTTCATGAAATTCTACTTGCATTTGAAACTAGACTCAATTTACTAAATAAACGTCTAGGGTCACTTTTGCTGAATCCTAATTCCAAAGGGACATAGGAGAAAATCTTAATGGTGGGGGAGTATGTATCTAGTCTCATTTAGAACATGTACTAGCTTTCTAAGGCTCTATATAAGGACCTCTTTATGCTTGTAAGAAATCAGATTTTGATTGAATGAGAAAAATCGAGTTTGAGTCGAAAACTCTTTTTTAAATCCTTCACAAAACTAGAGTTTAGTGTAAGGTTTAGGTCTAATTAACCTTGTTAAAGTTAGATTAGTTCCCTAATTCGCGTCACTAGTTTAGGCAGACCTGGGCTAGTTTCGTGGGTGCGTTTTGAGTCATTGTTGCTTGGGTCTAGGAGTGGCTTGAATCGCACAAAACCAACTCGATTCGTCTGAGCCTTGGAGGGGTAAGGGTGGGTTGTTTACATCTTCACATAGCTCACCCCCGATTTTACACTCCAGATATGAACGATAGAAGTTGAGACCGAGGAAAAGATGATACTAATGGCGAGACGAATGAATGTCAAAACATGTTTACTGGATGAAGATATGTATTTACGAGTTGAGCTTTGTAACGAGCGGATGTGTCAAGAATAGTTTAGTAGAGTGAACTCTCAAATAGAGTAAATCCAAATGAAAACCACATTCTAGACCCGACAAAACTGACCAGACTTGAACACGACCTGACACCCGAATGGAAGACCCGATTTTGACACGTTATCCGAACGAGTTCGTATCTCTGAAAAAAGTAGAAAATAGCAAACCGAAAAATGATCCGAATCTAAAATGCCCAGCCCGATCCAAAGTCAACCTAAATTTAATAACTCAAAAGTGATCCGATGTGAAGCTGACTCGACACGATTCAACCCGGTCGACCCTTTTGGTTGGTCTACCAGATTTGAAAGCATGGATTCAACCCGTTTTTGTTTACTCCTACCTTGTGAATTGTGAAGGAACACCCAGTCTGGTATACCCACAACATCTACTGTACGACATACGAATAGTTGATCTGGGATATTGAGATCTTTGATGACATCTTACACTACATCTACATGGTGGCTTCAACAATAGTACTCCACCTAGAGATCTTGATCCACCACCATCACCATTTGTAACCTCCATAAATCAAAATCCAAAATCGAAATCGATAATGGCAGCAGCGTCAAGGAGATTTTCATTGTTTGGGTTTGGGGAATCAAGCAGCCAAGAGGGAAGCTCCATTGATATATCCCCAACCCCAATTCCAATTCTGAAGATTGAAACAGACAAGAATGTGTACAGGCCTGGGGATGAGGTTATGCTCACCATTCAGATTCAAACCCCTTCTCATGAAATTAAATCAACTTTCGAGACATCATCCCTTTTGGTTGAAAGGCTTAGTTTTGAGCTCAAAGGGGTTCAGAAGCTTGATACTCAATGGTTTTCCACTCTAAAACCCACGCCCCCTTCCAAACACAGGAGAGGTACCTTGCTTCCTTTTATTGCCCCCTTTCTCTTTTTTTACTGACTATTTTATCTTGTAATGCCAATTCTCTGCTATCTTCTTCTTCTTGTTGCCAAGTCAGCTCACTGTATGTAGTATGATTTGGGTGTTGATTTTAGATGCTTACTTAGTAATGCAATCGACTAACCAAGAATCCGTCCCTGCTAGCCCCCTCACTTAGCCATTGCTAGCTGTGGTAGTTGTTGTCTTTCATCAAGGTGTAACCTATGCTCAACAGTTTTTGCTTGCTAGTCCTCAGACAATCATATGTTAGTTGAAGGATATAATTGTCGGAGTCAAAGGGGCTCCTTGTATCCTTTACTTCTGGAATATGATTGGACTAAAGCAACACACTTGACGTACTGTGTGATTCTGGCTCCTTAAAAAAGCTTCTTTGTCTAGCTGCTGCATAAGTGTCATAGCCCTGAATGCACTGGAGTAATGTTATTCTTGTGCTGACATTGTTTGATTCGCCCCGCTAATGTTACATACACAGTATTTATCTCTCTTCTTTTGCTTGTCATTTCTCATGTATGTAAGTGTTCAAGTGTGACTAGTAGGGAAATGGGGCTCACCATAGTGGTTATTTGCCTGTATTATTAATTTTTTTTTAAATCATTATTTCGGTTTTTCCAGGAGAGAGTGTGTTCTTGGATTGTTCCACAACGTCATTGGTCTCAAATCAGATCATTTCATCAGGGGCTTCTAAAAAGTGTGAGTTAGTTTCTTTAACTGTTCCACCTCCTTCCCATATTCAGATACACAAGATACTGTGTTGATATGTCTTCATCTTGTTTGAGCATTTCCCTTTTCCTTTATGTGCTAGGTTCAGTTGTGTCAGAACTCTTGTATTGCGATGTAGCCTCTTAGAATCATTGATTATAAGCTACATGGATTTATAATGTGCACAGATATCAAAGGAAGAAAGTTGGTGAGGGATAACTGTTAGCACTTGTCTTTCTGGTTGGTGACCAGTGGTCGGAGGAGCATCTATTTTTTTAAAGATGTAAAAAGTTCTAGGAAACCATTTTTTTAAATTCCAATGATCTGATCACATTTTATACATTTAACATTTCACATCGATTTTCTTTTCTCTGAAGTCTTGTTCACTCATGGTTTGAGAGGGCGAGAACTCGAGAAGGGTTAACGTGTTTAGTCCCTCAGCCAGAAACAACAATGTGCATGTCTGCCCCTCCTTACCTTGCCATTTACTCAGGGAGCCGTTGCGGCACTGCGGTAATGATTTAGAATTTAAAGCCACTCGAGCTGGTCTATCTTAAAGGTTTTGACCACTTTTTGTGTATATGTATTGAAATGCCCTTTTCGCTCCACCTTTATTCGCCTCTTTTGAATGCTGTGGTCAAACAATGTCGATGTTGACCAATATTTTCACCCAATAGACATTAGACAATAGCTACAACTTCTTTAGATGAAAATTTGTTAGTACTTGTAATTGTTATGATAGATTCAACTGGACCAAATTTCAGTTGTAATCTACATATATTTATATTAGAGTCTCTTTTTGTGCAAAAGTACATTTGATGCTTAATATGTATGTGTAGATCACTATGTCATCTGCCACTTCCATTTTTCTCATCAGGAAGTTGTTTTTGCAGATGTTGTTCGAACTATTCTGCCAAGCAGTATACCACCATCTTATAGGGGTACAGTGATTCGATACTTTTACTATGTTAGAAGTGTCTTATCAGGACAATGGTTGATACTGGAAAGTGGCCATTCCAATAGAGACGTGGTTAAAAATATCACTGGCCTGGTCAGTCTCTCTTCTTCCTAGATCTCTCTCTTCATCTGTCCTTTCATTTGTCCTCTTTTATGTCCGTTTTTCTTAAACCCTTTTCCTTCTTAATCGTCAGGCATTTTAAAAAACTGGTAATTGTAGTAATAAAAAAAATGCTTACTTCAAGAATCGTCTAAAATTGAAGGACTTAAAAAAAAGCGTAGTATGATCCCCTAGAATTTGAACTTGTGAAGTAATCCGATCCATGTCACTAGCCATTCAAATTGAAATGTGATTAAAAATATTGTTGGTCTGGCGTCACTGTTTTTCTAATCATAATCTCTTGCCCTACATTAAAAGGTCTGGAGGCTTGGAGTTTTAGTTTTCTACTCCCTCCGTCCCAAAATGATTGTCCCATTTACTTTTGCACAATAATTAAGAAAATTGTGTAATGATGGGGTATATAGGCAATTATGACTACTTTATAGGGTGATGTGTGAGGTGGTGTGGGTTAATGGAATGGCAAAATGGTAAATACTTTGTCTTAGTAGGGACAAAGTTGTAAAAAAGGATGGACTAAAAAGGAAAGTTGAGAAATGGGACAAACTTTAAGAGCCTACCCAAAAAGGAATACAGGATAATCTTAGTGGGACGGAGGGAGTATCGTTTAGTACATTGTTTGGTTACGGGAGATGTTGGTCTTGTGTGTTGCTTTTCCTTATATTGCTCGTGTAAATGTTGGCAAAACAAGAAGGTGCTTATTCTTATGCATGCCTCTCAAAACTAAATGTTTCGTTGACTATACCCTGGTGGAATGAAAAAAGTATCAGTCGTGAGTTCGTGACTTCTTTTAGCGATTCTATAGAAGCATTTGGCTAAGGTAAGGGGTGAATCTTGCCTCAACTTTGTAAGATCCAGCAAAATGGTGAACATTCCGATATCCAACCCTTCCAAAATCTCCACTACATATGTATGGGCATATTGTCAAAGCTGCAAGTTGCAGATAAACTTGCTGATGGAGTTGGGGATAACTTCTGAATTCTTGGAGCAAAACCGCCAAAATTTGTCTAGTTTACACATTTATATTAGCATGTTTTATGGATGTAGAATTGCACATAATGCTATTTGATGAAGCATTTCTGCTGACTGCTTGTTTGCAGTGCATCAATGTCATTGACTTAGGGAATTGAAATGAGTAGTTTTTTGCTTATGGGTTTTAGACTTTGGTCACTGTGAGAGTTCAAAAAATCTTATTGCTTACAGCCTTCCCCAGACAACTAAACTTCTTGTTCCAAACGGTTGATTCATAGATACTCCGTATTTCTTTTCCTTCATTTCCTCTCTTCTCCATGCTCCTTTTCGTCTATTTTTTCCGTCCTTAGTTTTTATTTTTGTATTTGTTAATCTCTTTCCTTCATAATCTACAAGCATTCACAACAACTAGTTTCGGTGCTTGACCTCACCTTGGGGATAGGGGCTACTTTGTCAATTTCACTACTCGCATTGTTATTACGGTAGCTTTCACTAATCTTGTTGCTAGTGGTTTTACTTTCAGGTGCTGGTATGCAAAGAGTATTTTAATGAAACATATGGAAATGAAATGGATAAGGAGTGTATTAGATACACTGTAGCTTATAAAATTCCAACAAATAGATAAAATTTTGATCTTTTATTTGTGATGTCATGTAAATGAAAAGCAATCAATAGTACGCTTAGTTTAAAGTACTTCTTGAGTCTTTCATGATGTTATGTTAATGTTTAGACCGGACTTAAAATATAACTCCATGCGAGAAATAGTTATGCGAGAAATAAGACTCCATTTAAACCAAGTATCACCAACAGAAATACAATTTAAAAATAAAATGAAGATGACAAATAGGCTTTCTTTAGCAAGTCTTTTTAATAAAAATGTATTGACAAAATAATGTTTAAAATAAAATGATTTTTTTTTTCAGGTCAGGACAGAACTTATTTGCTATAATGTCCACCTAGGCTTGGTAAACCCAAATCCTAGACCCTCACCAACACCTATCGTCATGATAGACTTCCCCTCTGCACCAGAACACCATCCCAATGTTAGCCACTCCACCACTGTGCCACTCACCATTTATCGGCACCACGCTCACTCTCCCTTTCTGGCTCCACCACCTTCTGACTCACCACTTCCCTAAGCTCTATCCTCTTATTAAAGACCTTCAAACTCCCTAAAAGTCCACCACCGCACCTATTGTTCACCATAGTCACCAACCTTGCCAATCGCCGCCCTCCACTATTCACCAATCATAACTCCACCGCCGCGGCTTCAAAACTCTAATGATTTCACCAAAACATAACTAACATATATCTTATGGATGATCAAAAGTTAACTTAGTATTTAAATTATGACTTGTTTACAATAATTGCATGATCATTATCAAACGCTACCTTTAACATTGATAAAATGTATCTGATGAATAATAAAAAATGTAACTTTAACCTCAATAAATGTGCTTCATGAATAATTAAATTGCTAACTACTCCCTCCGATTCATTGGATTCGCAACGTATTCCGTTTTTAGCAAATTCATCAGCTTTGCAACATTTCCATTTTAGGCCATATTTTTCTTATGAAATGACTAACCTACCCTTCACTTTTCATTACTATATTCCAAAATATTCAATCTAATATTATTATATTACTTAATCTTACATGACATTACTATTGTGGTCCACCAATTCACTTTTCTTATTTTTTGTGTGAATAGTAAATGTTGCGATTCCAATGAATCGGAGGGAGTAATACGGAGTATGTATTTTACAAATAATTCATCCCTAATATTAATAAATTGTATGGAGTACTATTAACATAATTAAAATGAATCTCCAACATTAATGAAAAATATCTTACCTTTATGTTAAATTTAATTCACACACATTGCAAATGTACTACTCCCTCTCATCCAATCCAGTCTTTACATTGAAAAGTGGGCCCAATTAAGAATTGGATTGGGTGGGAGGGAGGGAGTAGTATATTTGTTCCTTGTAAATTTGAATGTGCCATACCTCTAGCTTAAAAGCACTTAAGGTATATGAAAATTGTACCCAACGATATATAAAATGTACTTGAAACTGTTCTCATACTTTTGTAGGAAGGGTATATTTTTCATATGCTTTAAAAACATTTTCTAGAACTGTAGGTACATGCTGATAATCTGTAAAAATGTGCTTGACAGTTATGTAAAATATTGCTTGTGCATCTTTAACATGGACCTAACGCATATCTACATACTTGATGTTTATACAAAATGTACCTCGTGTATCTGTGAAAGGTACCTAATGCATATGTAAAATGTACATGACGTTTGTATAAATGTACTTGGTCAACACTTTGACAGTTGATTATGTGTTTTAAAATGTAATATAATAGAGTTAAGATAGTCGTTTTATTATATGAGATGAGTATTTTCATGGTTGAGAACTTGAGATGTGGGAGTGCTCATGTGAGAACTACCAACTCGGTGAGAACCTTGAAAACGTCTCTTATCAAAAAAAATTGAAAAAATAACGACATATTTGTCTGTCATAGAATTTTGATGGCCGGAGAACATATTTGTTGGTCGAAACTTTCTTAACTAGTGACAGAAACGGAGGCGCACATATACATATTTTTTTAGCCGTTTCCTAAAATTTGTCCGTATCTGAAAATGTAAAGTGCTTTGGCTTGACTTACTGAAAAAGGATCGTAATTGTAATAGAGAAAAACAACTGCTTACTGTGCCAATCATCAAAAATTTAGGACATATAGTTCCATGAACGCCTAGAATATGGAATATCCCCATCCTAAGTTTTCCTCTAAATAATGTATAACTTGTAATATGCGCATGGTTCTCACTATTTGTCTGCCTAGTATTCTGACTTCACTTGAGGATGATCTTTAGACAGAAACATGTATGTGAAGCATCTCTGCCCACTTATGGTTTCCTTCAGATCGTTTTCACTTGGCATATTTCAGGCTCAGTTTTGTCATAAGTACTCCCTTTGAGGACTATGCATTTGGAAACATGTTTATATACTTTTTGAGACAGTCTAATTGTCGATCTTTACTTGAGAGTATAGATTAATACACCAGTTGCTAGTAGATTTTTATATGATGTAGCATATTGGTTGAATGTTAATCATTTTGGCAAACTTCATGTTCAGGAAGCCCGCGTTCCGTTGCAAATATGGGTTACACAAAAGGGGAATGGCTTGATGAATGAAGAAAGTCAACCTGATGGTAGGCTTCTTACCCAGTTCTACTTTCGACTATAATGGAATAAAGCAACATCACGAATTAAACTCTATGCTTCTTGTATTGTGTATTACCGGAGTATCGATGCATTTTGCTACACAATTTTCATTATGGTCATTTGGAAACGTCTCCATATCCTCTTTACGACTAAGAGGATGACAATGGCTTATGTGGCATGCTCACATTGAAAGTTTTTCCCTCCAAAAGCATTACTTTTTATTTATGGAAACAAATAATTAATGGTACAAATCAAAAATTAACTCATATTTACAAAATTTTCATTATACCAATTACAGTAACTTTTATGATAAATCATAAAAAAAAAAATTTAAAAAAAACTGCAAATATTTATTTGCATATTATTGACGTAGTTTAATTAAAAGAGTGGTTAAACTAAAAGAGCAAATTTTCCAATTTATCAACCTCTTTATTTAATACTCATATTAATAACATATTTTCATGTTCAAAACAAAATTGAAATAAATTATTTTTTTATTAATATTACCATTATTTAAAAACCATGCAATTGCATGGGGTCTATACTAGTTAAATATTATACAAAATAAGATGGCGTGTATCCAACCGCCCTTACCCCAGCTATTAGGGGATTTGGGTGGTGGTGACGACGACATTGTTGTTGTGACAATTGATGTTCTCTTTGTTGGCTTCTTGCTGAGTTTCTTCCTGATGATACCTGACTTTTGAATAACGAATGCAAAAGAGAAGGAAAACTGTGATTCCTCTATGGTTTAGATAAGAACTTTCCATTGCAGTCTTGCAGAGGATGTGTTAAGTTCCATAATCATAAAGCATTAAATTTGAATTAGCTATAGTGAACAAATGTAAACCTGTTACTGGTTTGAGTTTGACATACACATACTTGCACAAGTCCAAGAGCTTTTGAAGAATTCAATTTATTTGTTCTTTCTAGGTATTGTTCCTAGCCGGACCATCCAAACAGATATCTACTGGAAAGAGATGGATGAGGATTCCGAGTGGGTAAGCATCTCTTACTTCTCACTATTATTATTTTGTTTGATCGATTGAGTTTGTGGATTCTTTGGTTACTTTATTTGGGTGTAAGTGGCTCACACATTTTGTTTAGCTTAGATTCTTTCCCAACTCAGCATCATTTTGTCTGTTGATGCAACAATTTTGAAAGGCTAGGGCCAATGATTTATTTGACGGGGCTGAAGAAGGCTATGATAGCTCAAGAGATGAAATTTCATCTCTTTCATCGTATAATCCTTCAAGAGAAAATCTTCACAAGGCTTTTGGCAGTTCATTATCTCTGAAAGGATCACTGTCGAGGTCGTTTAGAGAACCCTTGCATGCGGAAGCTGATGAAGTCCTACATGATTCAAGTGGAGGTTAGAGAAGCTCTGAGTTGAATAATATTCTGCACATGATTAATATGTACTCCCTGCATTTCTCATTAATTTCTTGTATGACTTTATGTAGTCTCCAAGATGACCCTATGAGCAAAATAAAGCAAATAATACTCGTACTTGTTTTGTTGAAAATATAATGTTTTTGTTAAAATAAAAAGTAAACATTTTAGCATCATATAACAAATCTTATGCTGCTGTATTTTACTGCCAAAGTCTTGAAACAGTGACCTCAAAAAAGTGAAAGCAGATGATTAATGTTAAACAGAGGGAATGTCTGTTTAGTTGAATTGGCCTCTCTAAGCAATGTTCTCTGTTGCGTCCAGATATTTTATCTTCCAGCAGTCCTCCAAATATTGTCTTACCATCTCCTCAAAAAAGATACTCAAAATCATTTTCTAGAGGCAATGATGAAAGTGGAGCACCTTCATTTATAGGAACAACCGAATCAATTGCATGTAATTGTCATCTTTTTCTCATCTCTATTTTTTTCAGTTTTACCCATATTATTATTTTTAGTTCAGAGATCAATCCAGCTTTGTTACATTCTAATTAGATGTAAACATTTTCTGCAGCAGAAGGCTACATTCGAGGCAGGTCTTACAACATCAAGCTTGATGATCAAGTTCTTCTAAGATTTTCACCCATGAAGTCGGATTCAAATTATTATTTCAGTGATACGGTAAATCCCAGAAATTTGCTACCTTGGAGATCTGTATAATGTCATATTCTTCAATGCGGTTAAACATTTTGGTGACAGATAGGTGGGACACTTACGTTCTTTCGTGAAGAAGGAACACGGAGATGTCTTGAGGTATCACCTCTTCTCATTTTTCAAAGTTCATTAGAGGAAGTTGCGCAGATAGGTTCAATATTTATAGGGTTGCTTAACTGTGATATTTTATTCTAGGTCTCAATTACATTGGAGATGTCAGAGACTATAAGCCGAAATTTTGTTCACCCATCTCGGAGAAACTCCCCTACGATTACGAAGGTAATAAAGTGATTGCATTTAAAGCCATATATGTCAAGATGATTCTGGAGAATCTTGATATATGTATGTGAAAATTGAAATGGTGGAAAAGCTACAGAATATAGTTTGTTTTGCGATGTCAATTCTGCATCACCAGTAAAAAAAACCTCTAATCTTAGCTGCATGTGAATTTTTGCTGTTTCACTTGTTCTGTGATACTATATGGCAATTTTTTTTATTATTTTTATTTTTATTTTTCTCCATTTCTATTACTGCTATTATGGCTTTTTATATGATTGTTTTATTGGAGATGACGAGATGATTTCGGATAATGATTCACGTTAGCCGACCCCAAATCTTTTTGGGACTAAGGCTCTGATGTTTTTGTTGGTTGAATGTCAATAGGTTCACAGTGATCATCATGAGGTTGTTGCTGACATAGTCCAGACTAGCTTTCTTTTCTCTGTTCCCATGGATGGGCCTATGTCTTTTGCAACTCCTCACGCTTCTGTTCAATGGGCTTTGCGGTTCGAGTTCTTCACAACACCAAGGAATATCGACTGGACTAGGTAGTTTTTTTATTTTATTACGAGGACTTCCTATCGATTAGCAAACCTGCTGTCTAATAAATCAATTTAAATGGAAAACAAGATAGTAAATGAATCAAGAAAGAAGAAAAAACCTGCCTGGCTTCAGTACACAACTCTGTTGATTAAGCAAGAGTTTTGTCTCTTTAGGAGTTTAGGGACAAACACAAGTACTTATGCATGGTGCTGCATCTTAAATTCTCAAATTATTTACCTAAATGCCCACTAAAGGATATTAAAAAAGTTTTTTTTTTATAAGGAGAAATGGGTAAATGACTTGCAGTTTTACAGTTTCAAGTGTAAAACTGTCTTTACTAGAGACTTTTTGCCATTTTGCCCTTGCACCGACATATCTGGAGGATGAAATAAAATTATCAGGGAACGGGCTCTCTTGTTTCTTACTTTCTTTCAGGTTCTGTTGACTGCTTGATCCTTCATTTCTTTTTCACTGAAATCCCATTCTATCAAAAACTAAAATAGCCTTATATGTTGTAGAAAAAAAAAAAGAAAGACCATACTGTTTGATTGATCTTGGAAATTGGAATGAAGGAGCAATGCTAATACTCTGATTGATTTGATTTGATTTGATTTTGGTTGCATGAAATGTTTCAGGTACGAGCATCCTCTTCTAGTTGAGGGGCGGGACAAATGTGAATGGTGTCTTCCAATCAGTGTGCATGCGCCTCAGCCTGGAGGAGCTGCTACGGGTCACTCCAAAACCAGGAAGAGTCCATCATTCGAACCTCTTTGGGCACGTGACTGAAGGCAGTTCTCAACTAACCCCATTTTTTTACAGGCCCTGGAGTTAGCCAAATAAGTCAAATTACAATGTGTGGGAATGAATGGTGTTCGAGTGTGTTGAGTTATTTGCTGCTACTCAAATGCTGTTTAGAACTGTCTGATGAGACGAGATGAGATGAGACGAGACCTAATTGTTGTATCTGGGTCTACTATTTTTTCTTGAGACTTGTCCATTTTGTCGGCCAAGTCCATGAGACTCTAAACCACCTCGTGATACCTACGGTGATTGGTGAGAATGATGTAGATAGAAGATTTTAGTAGTCAAAATTGTTGCTTCTCTATTGCTCCCTGTGGCAAAATGCAAACAATGAGTATAATGTATGTGGCCTTTGGAATTCAGTCTACTAATTTCACTGTTTATCCTTTAATTTTAATTAATCCTAAAGAACTTAATGTTTTTGCCCACCGACTAGAGGCAAGGGCGATTAGTTCGTGACGTTAACTTCCTGTTCGCAAAAAAAAAGAAAAAAAGTTTACTAACTCAGTGTCATTATTTGCCGTTAATAAATGGTACGAGTAACTTGCATGTATTGATCTTTATGTTCTTTTTTTGGTTGCCACTTGCCAGCCAGAAAAGGGAAAAACTAACTCCGGAGTCATTTGTAATATAGTTGGCGCGGCTACTCGGTGGCTCTCGCCTCTCGCTGCGCGTACTTATTAATAAATATAGGGATACTCCCTCCGTTATAACCATTTGTATACGTTTGGTTTATGCACGTATGCTGATACTCGTTTTTTTGTCTATATATTTAGTTACGTGTTACTAAAAATTATAAAAATTTGATATTCATAATGTATTTTATTAGACGATTTAAAAAGATCTCACCTGACTATATATTTTATCTTATACTGGTTTGTAATGAATTTGGACAAAAAATTATTTTGTCAAGCCCAATTTGTATAATGAAGAGAGAAATTGAATGACTTCTTTGCCCTTTGGTTTTTATTTGAGTGAATAATAGAGGAGGGGTTGTATAATGAAGATAAAAAAATTGGGCGGGAAAGTTGAAATAACTTCTTTGCCCCTTGGTTTTTGTTTTAGTGAATAGGGGATTAGAAGTTACATTGAAGATTTTTATCACTTATAAATAGTGTTAAAAAATCAAATGTATATAAATGGTTGGAACAGGGAGAGTATAATATAACTTATAATTATAGATTGTACAAAATTATAGATGTGATTAAAGTTGAAACACGTGAAATAATGTAGGATCGTATATTAACGGCTAACAATGCAGTATCTATTTTTTAAATTTTTTTGGGATATTCTACGTGATACCCATGACTTAGGGACACGGGTTCCAAAATGACGATATTTTCTCTAAATTCATTGTCTTTACAAGATCTTCAATTTGAGAATTTTTATTTTCCAATTTCGAAATTTGTACTAAGAATTATGGTCAGTCAAACATTTTTAACCGAATAAACTTTGATCGAGAATACTCTTTGTCCCCATGTTTCGGAAGTGATGATTTTTGTCCAAACTGATCATTTATAAAAGAATCTTCGGTTTAGAATCAAAATCGTCTCGTTTGGATTTCATAGCTAAGAGTTATCGTAAGTTAAAGATATTTTGACCAAAATGAGGGTACCATGTAGAATGTGAAAAAGTATAGGGGTACCATGTAAAATATCCCAATTTGGGATTTTTTTTCGTGTCTAGCCCGACCCGTGTTCGACCCAAACCCGCATTTTGAACAACTTTACGAGACTGACATGAAGAGTTCCGGAAGACACAACCTGAAGAGTTTATGGATCCTAAGTACCTAAGAGGAGAAGGAAGTGAATTAGGTACTTTTTAAAAATTTCAACTTAATCTTTATTGATTAAAGCAAGTTGAATCAAAGTAGAAGACGAATATGTAAAGAAGTACTAGACTTAACACACAACGGACAGTCAAACTGTTACGCTTTGTCTTAGCAAGGAGTACGGCTACAGAACAAGGCCACAGTATGAGCGACTGTTGTCAGACTGTATTCTATTCGCTTAGCAAAATGAGAAGCTACAGACGAATGTCACAGTATAGGCGACTGTTGCATGAAAAGAAATAGCACAACTAAAACTAAGTTTGAAGCTTGAGCAAAGTAAAAGAAAAACAAAATAACATGCTTTATCGAAAGATGCAGCGGAAAAGTAAAGAACACGATAAAACACGATATTTTTAAATTGGTTCGGCCAACGCTCTAAGGGCCTACGTCCAATGCTTTTCTTATTACTTTTCTTTAGAAATCTACTCCAAAATCAAAAGACCCTTACAATGAAAAGCGACCCATAACCTACTCCGGTTACGACCAACAGCCTACTCCGGTTGCGATTTGAGTTTACAAGACTACTCCGTCTCTAACTCACCAATGACCTACTCCGGTCACGACCAATAGCCTACTTCGGCTACGACTCTTAATAACTTGGAAAGTTACAAAGATTACAATTGAAAACCGAGTTAGACAAGAGTGTGTGTGATTTTGTATAACAGTGTGTTCGACTGTGACTTTGAAATTACTGAAGACTTTTCGAAAATACTTTGCAAAATGTTTTATGATTAAAATCTTTTAAAGAACAAAATGCAATATCAGATTTAGAGTTGATGTGTTTGAAAGTCTTGAGAAATAAATGAAGCAAATGAGTTTCTTTTATAGTAGATGTGAAAATTGGATAAAAGAAAGATGCATCATTTCAAATCCAAAGGTTTATAGAGATAATTGTTTTTCCAATGGATAAAAGAAAGAACCATTAGATTGAAGTGCACAACTAGCAAAGTTGAGTAGTCAATTCATCATTCCAAAGTAATGATTTGCTTCTTTGGAAAAACTTGGGGAAAGAGGTTTATTGTTGCACAAGAAACCAACCAATCTTTTTTTTTTTCCAGAAATCAGATTTTTTTCAAAGTCAATTTTATTTTTTGTAAAAGATTTTTCTAAGGATTAAACTTTTGAAAATAAAATCTTTTTGATCCTTTTAAGAGCTGTCGAACGATGTAACAGTCAGCCAGACTGTTACTTACTGTTGTACCGAATATGCACACTTTGCCTTTACAAGTGACTTATGGACTTAGACTCATTTCTATTCTCTTCAAATGGAGTTCTTGATCTTTATCTTGAGTAGCTTTGGCTTGTCTAGATATCAACATTCTTGGATTAGCACATTTGATAATTATCACACTAATGACGATTAACATATAAGATTAGACTAAAAGACAACTTAAATAGGCATTGTCATCATCAACAAACCCAACAACCCATCTGATGGCTGCTAAAATACCCGGTGCTTCCGCCTGAATGAGGCAAATTGCCCATAGCTTCATACCACCTGTAGAACAAATGGATCCAGATGGATCATAAACAACCTATCCTGCAACAACAAATTTGTCTTCGTGCCACGTTGCGTCAACCTTAATTTTGTAGATCACCGTTTAGCGAATCACTAATAATAGGTGGGGGTGACCGTTTCTAAGGCGTGATTGGATGCAAGTGCTTTTATTCCCCACTTTTGAAGTAGAGAACAAAACCTTTTTTTCAATCCTCAATGCATGAGAGCAAAATTTTTTAAATTTTTTTTGAAGCAATTGAATTGATTGCATTTCACGCCCAAATTTGTTTGAATTTAGCGGGAAAATTAGTGGGTTTTTCAAATTTGATTGATTTTTCTTTGGAATTGTGTATCGTATACGGAGTATTTATCCATTGAATTGATTGCATTTCACGCCGAAATTTTTCTAAATTTAAAAGGAAAAATTAGTGCGAAAAGACTACACTTACACAGCGTATATGAGAATTTCATACACAGCCAATCATATTGTGTCATGTGTCAATTTATTGTTAACCTAATGCGATTAGTTTAGGGTTAGGTTAATAATTTTTCACCTTTAATTAATTTATTACTAAACTAGTTGAAAAGCCCGTGCGATGCACGGGCCGATTTTTAATGACGTTGATAATGACATCAAGTTATTATGCATAATAGTAAATGAATATTATCCACATACGTGAATGCATTTCTAGGTAGATATTATTTGCAGTAAATGTCAAATTAAATTATAGGCGTATATTATAGTTAGAAAGATTAATTAAAGTACCTCTCACACAAGTACATCTTCAACTACATATTCGTACCATTATTCATTTATATTTATATGGAATATTTATTTGTTACTCTATAAGTTTTGCATTCAACAATATTATCTACGTATTATTAATAATAATAATAATATTATTATTATTATTATAAATGTAATAACTAATAAATAAAATGACAAATAATATTTACGTATCAATGTAAAGTAAGAGATCAAATTTGACATAGATAATTCAAAAACATACTGTATGTAGAGTGGATATATAGCGATATGAGTAATTAAATTTCATGATAATATAAAATGACGTGTTTATTTTGTACACAATAAATGCATAAATAATTAATCTAATAGAGGATTAAAATATTGCTCATATGATTAACTAAGTACACATAAGATTGTGCAAAGACTTTGAGACAATTTCTATAAATTGTCAAATATAAAAATCTCTTACGTTATCTCACTTTCTTAAAAAAAAATAAAACTCTTGAATCATGCTATTAGTAATAAATTATAGTCAAATATAGCGATACATGGTCCGCTTGTTAGTGATGTTAATAAAAAAATTATTATAATTAATTACATTTTAAAAAAAATATTAAGAAACTTTTCAAGTATCTTGTGCGAAGTATAATGAGTACATTGATGATGTACGTTTTGTTATTCTCAGATTTTTTTTTATTGATATAATGATGTCTAAGGGTGATTGATTTCTTTTATTTATGATATAGAATTTCATCACCTCATCATAATTTCTCAATGTGATTTCTCGATGTGAGATAATTTTACTTGAACTATTTTTAGGGCTCGCTTGGGATGGAGGTAATGTATTAGGGGGTAACGAAGCTAAAATGAACTAAAAAATAGAGGGTGGTGGTGATGGTGCTAAGCGGAAATGGAGAAAAAGAGATCAAAATGAGACTAATATGGCCTCTTTTGGGGGTAATACATTACTCCCCTCCCCCATAAGTAATGCATTACTCCCATATGGAGGTAATTGTTACTCCCTTCTCCCCCTTTACACCATAAAATAGAAACACTAATCACTCATCTCCTCCATTTTCTAGTTCATTTTAGCTCTATTATCCCCTTAATACATTACTCTCATCCCAAGTGAGCCCTTAAAATTCAAAAGATTTCTGCTTGACGGATGATTCCTTTTATTTATATAATAGAATTTCATCATCTTATTAGTATAATTTTTTGATGTGCGATAATTTTACTTCAATTTATAGCCTTAAGACTTAAGAGTTGTTATAAGACTCGAAAGATTTTTCGTTAATATCTAAAACGAATGATTTCTCTTATTTATGATATAGTATAAAATTTCATAAGCTTATACAAATTTCTATATATTCTTTATTTAGATTAAAAAATATACTAAAATTATAATAATTATTAATAATAATATTTAAAAAATCAAAAATTTTAATTTTATATTTTTCGAGATAAATAAATAAATATTAAAACAATTATCAAACAAAATTGACCACGCGTTTCACGCTGCCGCAGTCCAATTTTTGTTGCCTTATGAGGTGATAATCGTCGGTTTACATAGTGATAATTTTTAGAGTCTTAAATAGGGTAGGATTATTTTTTTTGTATATAGAGCCTTCCACAATTTTTGAACGGTATCCTCTCCATAGTGCACTTCCGATGGTAGCGGGTACATAATTCCCGTAAATTGAATATGAGTATAACGTTAACTACGCAAGAGTGTATTGACATAAGTATACCAGTCATGAGAGGGGATTAGTTAAAAGTATCTCTTCGTCAATGAAGACCATGTCCACGCATACCAAGCTATTATTATTTCTGAAGTTAGGAACTTCCCATAGTCTTGAGACACAAACCTTAATTTTCCATTCGGTTTTCGATGAATCTAATTACCTGAGGAATGAATACGACCTTCCAAAAAAATAAAGAAGAGATGATTAGACATATTAACAAATACAAAAAAAATCAATCACTTTGGAGACATAATTAGATGGTCATGCTCTATTTAGAACGTATAAATACATTCATGATGCCATCATTGATTTCAAGTAATTACTGGATTGATTGCTAGCACTTTGATGGATATATTGATTTGTTACCGCCTTATTAACCTTATATATAACTAAAACAAATCCTAAACTTAACTAAATTAGAAGTGTGTATTGTAATTATTAGAAGAGAAGCTTATTTTTGAGATAGTGTGTAATATTTGTTGGAATTCTATTGGAAGTAAGAGTAACATTAGAACCGTAAAATTATCGTACCAAAAAATAATAAAAAAAAGAACCGTAAAATCAATATTATTAGTGACGTTAATACGATATCTATGTAGTATCCGACCCTATGACTGATTACTTGCCCACATACGTTAGTCTATCCGACTAAACTACTATATCATGATGTATAATGTATTATTATTATTATTATTATTATTATTATTATTATTATTATTATTATTATTATTAAAGTCTCACAAAGCCTAGAATGACCCGCATAGGTATTAGGTATCATATTAGGAGAATTAGGATTAGAACTGGCATAGGTATATTATACTTCTATTATTATAATCAAACATATTATTATTATTATTATTATTATTATTATTAAACTATGTAAACCCATTCCAACACCTAAACTTTAATTAAATAAAATAATAAGTAAACTTTAATTCTAAATACATTAAAAATAATATTAAAAAATTTCGACCAATCAAATCGCTCGGAAAGTTCCTACTTTATTAATATATATTGATTGATTGATTATAGTTAAAGTTAATTTTAGAAAGTTTTAATATTTTTATTTTGGGTTATTTCATGGGAATAATACCAACTATGCGTGTGCTTCTTAAA
Source organism: Agrostemma githago (assembly GCA_958450325.1). Taxonomy (NCBI): domain Eukaryota; kingdom Viridiplantae; phylum Streptophyta; class Magnoliopsida; order Caryophyllales; family Caryophyllaceae; genus Agrostemma; species Agrostemma githago. The sequence continues at coordinate 12,444,162 of OY288248.1, read as the reverse complement.
TTAATACAAACTATACGTAATCCCATTTTAATACGAATTATGCCTTCATTAATCTCGCTTTGTTATGGGTGACCGGCTACCTGTTCAACCTCCATTATTCAACTCTTTCTCTAACTCTTATTCTTCTGATTCACATTTCGTATTCATTTTCGGCCCTTGAAAAAAATAATTAAATTTTCCGAAAATTCATCTTTCATTTCTTTTTCAATTAGTCTTATAGAAGCTATGGAAAAAAAATGTTTTTATTATTATTTTGGTTTTCACGATGACTGCAACGGACCTAATAAAACCCTAGAAAGTTACAACAAGTCACTATGACCTGTAATAGCAAGTCATAATTTCATACATAACAAAGAGAGATTAATGAATGCGTAGTTCATATTAAAATGAGATTACGTATAGTTTGTATTAATTTAAGAAGCACGCGCATAGTTGGTAGTATTCCCATGAAATAACCCTTTTATTTTTCATAATTATCTTTATTCAAAGTCAATGCATATAGATTATTTGTGGTGTTCAGAGGAGATCACATGTCCCGCTCATTTGTCCCACTTGGTGTGCCACCAATCATATCTTGACCAGTGTGGATCACCCGTCCGTTTATCCCACTCTATGTGCCACTAATAAAAAAAATGACATGTGGCAAAAGAAAAAAAGGTCATGTTCTTCCACTCATCCCTATTCTTCCTTCTCCTCTCTCACTAAATATTCGTAAGCAATTATGCTTAATTTTTTTAGAAAATATAAAGATGGCTGGGATTGTAGTTTCATCCTCTTGATTTTACTAAGTTTAAAGTTAAAATTTAATTGTTGTGGAAAAAAATGTTTATCAAGACAAAAAAATTCATGAATTGGATCGCTTTAAATATGTTGAATCCAGTGGTTAAATAAAGTGATTTCAACAACCGGTTGTCTTTGTCAATGGCGGAACAATAATGGACGACAATTGAAATTAAGGCGAACCGATTAGGCCTATCGATTTCGCTTTGATTGATAAAGCCGTGGAAGAATCAATTGAAGAAAAGCATACTTCTAATAAAATCAGAAGAAAGATTCAGATAAATTTCATTTGAGAGAAGAAGATGGAGTAATGAGGGATAATATTAATATGGCTAAGTTAAACACCATTGAAGCGCCATTGATCTAATCGACAATATTAATAAGGCTAAGTTAAACACCATTGAAGCGCCATTAATCTAATCGACACGAAACTTAAAGAATAACTATTGAATTGACTGGATGAGTTTATTAATGAATCATGAGGTTGAATGATTATGAAAAATTAATTGCTCATGACGATTTCAAAAAGAAGATGGACGAGGAATAGGGAGGAGGGATCACTAGCAAATTAGCAATACATACCTTTTTTACTTTGACACATGTCATTTTTTTATAAGTGGCACATAGAGTGGGATAAACTTGTGGGACGGGTGATCCGAACTGTATATTGACACGCAGCGAATGATCACCTGACGCTAAAGTTTAAATGACTAAAAATAACTCATTCCATCTTTTTCCATAGTTCATCGCCCCATTCTTTTCAAACTCTTATTTTAAAATAATTGCAAGCTTACGGAAGTCCTGGACTTGTTTCCTTTTTTTAAACATTTGTAAATCTTTCCTTTTTTTTTAAACATTTGTAAATCGCCACACATGGTGCCATATAGTATTCTTACGTGGACGATAACGTGAATGAATGTAGTGCCTCCAAATTCTTCTGCTTTAATATATAAAAGATTATTCAAACAATCACACATGTACTTTGATGCTTTCTGCATTAGCCATTAACAAGGAATCAATCGTAAACAATCGTCCCTTGAAAATCAAAATAATTTTAAGTTTGTAATCAAATCCAATTATTGTTAAATATATGATACATAATCCCCCAAAAAAGCACTAATTTTCCCACAAAATTCAAATAAAATTGATGTATAATCCAATCAAGTCGCATAGTCATTTCCCACAAAATGTCAACATGAATCATTATACAAAATCATCAAGTCGTCTCTAATAAAACAATCATATAATCGTCATTAATGATGATCGAACATAAAGTAATTCAAAGATGTGAAAAGCCCAAAAAAATCCCAATAAGTTAAGTGTGTAATGGGTAATCCAATCAATTGTTAAATGTGAAGATCATTCGAAATCCCTAAAAAAAATTATAAACAATGAAAATTGAACTTGATGAATCACGTACATCAAATTATACATCGATCGAAAAACCCTAAAAAAAACCTACTAATTTTCCGCCTAAATTCAAATAGATTTGGGCGTGAAAGACTGAAACAAATAGATTGATCAGTTACTCTCCTGTGAGACCGTCTCACGATAACTTATCGTGAGACCGTCTCACGATAACTTATCGTGAGACCTACTCACAGAAATAAAATAATAATAAAACTAACTAATCTCCATATGAGAGGTCTCACGATAAACTTATCGTGATACCGTCTCATATAAGAATTTGTGTAGATTTATATACACACATTGTAATTATGTCATTTAATATCTCCTCAATTATAGAAGGATTAGTTAGATTAGTTCCTTAATTTACAACAACAAATTAGGAAACACATATAATTAGTTCCTTTAGTATCTTCTCCAAATATTCCAAGAAAATCATTACAATATCTGAAATTATTTTCAAAACAGTTTTATAAATAAAAAAAATTACAAAATATAATTATAACTATTATATATTAATGTACATGTTCAAAATACAATCCGAAATATTATATATATTAAACAAAAATATTTTTATTATTTACGAATATATAAAATAAAAGATGTATATGTTTTTTTTTGCCAACTAAGAAAGGAAAAACATGTCACTAGTTCTTGATACCCATGGATGTTAAGCCATGGGCATCCTTGTTAAAGATTCTAGAAATGTACGATACGGATACGCAATGGAAAAGAGCAAAGGTGTTATGGATTAGGGCTGCAATCATGCAAATATCAGGCGAGACGTCCATCATACCACCAATCTGCTGTACCAGGCAGAGACAGTATGTGGAGAGATCAGAGATACATGTGGAGATAACCATGTGTTTGGGCCTAGAGAGTGGCACGAAGCATAGTAAGGGCTTCGGCATGAAGGGGGGAGGCGGCACGAAAGCTGGAGAAATCCCTTGTCACACAGGTTCCATATTTCGAGAAGGCAATCCAACCCCCTCCAGCATTGCAGAAATCTTTCCAAGCCCCATTCGTTTTGATGGATAATATATTACATCTCCACGGACTCCACCGAATCCAATGATCCTAATAGAATTCTTTTTTTTAGCTTGAGAATCATCCGAGGGAAACGTGTATATGTATATAAAATATAATATAATTCGAAACATATTTAAATATCAGAGTTACTCTTCGCAGTATGCATTTTACTCGACGCAGTACTTTTTACACATATTTTTCCATTATATACTCTTATCATAAAACAAATCAAATTTCGTTTCTCTCTCATCCTCTCTACCCTAACCCTAAAAACCATCTTTTCTTTTTTTCAATTATCAGTGATTACCTCCGAATCTAATTATACATTCATTCAATTTATCAAATTTAATAGATTATGGCTACGATTTTGATTGAAAAACAGATATCAACCATTAGTTATCATTAATTATTAAAATTAGGGTTTTTTTGTTCCAAAGTTCAAAATATATATTGTTATTTTGGGTTTGACACTCCCTTTTTTGTTTTCTCTCTTACGAACGACTTGTTCCTCTTTTTTAGATACTGCGTCAAAGTTGGAAAAAAAAGTACTGCGTCAAAGTTGAAAAAAAAATGTACTGCGTCAAAATTGAAAAAAAAAGATGTGTATTCCGTGATAAAAGAAATATATTGTGTTAATAAAGTTAAAAAGATACTTTATATCAAAGATTAAAACAAATGTGCTACATAAAATTTTAAAATAAATGTACTGCAAAAAATATACTGCGTAAAAGTAAAAAAAATAAATGTACGGTGTAAAAGAAAAAAATAATATACTGCGTTGAGGTACGGAGAAGAAAAAAAGAAAAGAAAGGAAAAACAAAAGGATAATTTGAGGGTGAGGGAAATGAGAGCGGCAAAATCGGAAAAACGGTACTGCGTCGAGTAAAATGCGTAGCAACACCCAAATATATATACAGTTATTTATTTATATATGATTAAACCAGAATATTTAGAAAATACATACCAAAAGGTGAACAAAACACAGAGCGGATCTCTTGTCCCATTTTTGTGTCTCACTCGCCACACCATACACTGGATAACATCTCGCAAGAAATATCATAACTAGGTGATGTGTCATCTAGTCTGTGGTGCGACACAAGAAATATCATAACTAGTTGATGTGTCATCTAGTCTGTAGTGCGACACATAGGGTGGGATGGGAGATCCATACTGACAAAAATAATACTTCGTAATAAAATAAACCACTATTTTAAACTATTATTTAAACCAACTAATTATAAACATGAAATATGGAGTATTAAATCAACTCATGATTCTTTGAAACATTATATGCAATTAAAGCAAAACTTGTTTTTTTGGACAAATAAAACCTGGGAAAAAAAAAATTAATCCCTAATTTTTTTTAAAGCCCAATATTTTTACATAAAATAGTTAATGAATTTTTACCTATGACAATATCGGCACACTTTGAAAAAATTTCTAACCCGACTCAAAACGTTAGATAATTTATTTTACGAACATTAATTTCTAAATAGTGTCGCATCGATTATTTTTTTAAAATCCGTAACAATTTGTAACCGATTACGTTTTTTTACCAATTTGCTGAATCGATTTTTTTTTTAATTTGTAACACGATTACATTTATTTTTACCAATTCGTCACTTGGGTGCCACATTTTTTTACCTATTTGGTACCGGCGACATTTTTTTACCAATTCGTTACTTGGTGCCACTTTTTTTTATCTATTTCGCATCGGCGATATTTTTTTACCAATTCGTCACCTTTGAACCACTTTTTTACCCATTTGATCCTTTGACCCAATTTCTTACCATATCATATTTGCATCCAAATAGAATACCTATTTCGTAATGAATAATTTATCGGAAAAATATTCAAAGAATTGTCACAATTCTTTTTGAAATTTAATTGTGACAATTATTTCACGGAATACATCGTTATTATGTTGTTTATTTTGTTATTTATTTGACATAATTTAGAAATATAAAATATTTACTTGAATTATTTATTTCTATAATCGTGAGTATCAAACAAGATTTTATTTAAACGTAAGGTTACCTAATACATAACCACGTAATAGCATTTATAAGTAATGCACTAAAAATAAAATTCTACATTTCATCGTGCATTATTGCATAGAATCTATACTATTTATATTTTTATCAAATGTATATATAGAATTGAGATACTATATTTGTATGTTGTATATTCGATTATATTATTTTTGGATATTTATTTGTGCTTTAATGGTAGGGAATCAGAATCTTGCAATAATGAATCTCATATATTTGTGAATTTTCCGTCCTGATGTGATTCAAAATGTGAAATTGGGTGCTCTGTATTTGAATGATTCAAATCAAATATATATTCTTCTATATTTTGATGGAATGTACATAGAGATACTCCAAAATTGAAACAAAGATTCCAACCTATTTATAGCAACGAGAATAACGAGTACTTGGGAGTAGAATCTTGAAACAAAAGAAAGAAAATACTCAAAACACACCCATAAATGCTATAATCATTTTTAAAAAAAAATCTAAAATTAAAAAATAAAAAAAATGAAAAAACTTTCGTAGGAAAGTTCTCACAATGATGTAGATTGCCATTGTCATTTCACTCACTCGAGTTTATTGTAACAAAAAAATATATTGTTATCCTCATTACCCAAAATAAAAAAATAAAAAATAAAAAATCTCAGATGTACATCTATTATAAATAGAGACCCACTAGCTCAGAGTATTACTCATTTTTGAGGATACACGGATTCCACCCTCCTTTTTTTTCTTTCTATTATTTCATCATATCATAATAATAACAAAAACCCGTGTGATAAATATTTTATTATCATCGCTAAAATACACACAGATGTCTGTCCTCAACGATCTCGTTAACCTCAAACTCTCCGATGTAACAGAAAAGATCATTGCTGAATACATTTGGTACGTAAACTAATCTTACAATTTAATTAATTTATTTATTTTTGAAATGATAGGATGATAATGATCGTAAATGCATGTTTTTTCTGATGATCCCTTTTCACATGTACAGGGTTGGAGGTTCTGGCGCCGATATGAGAAGCAAAGCCAGGGTATGTAATCAATCAATATATATAATGGAGTATTATTACCATTGTTTATAGATTTTACGTGTGAAATGAAATAAAATAAACTGGTTCAGATCATTAACCCTAGAACGAGACTCATAGATATGCGTACCTATGATTTAGAATTAAATATTTGGAGAAATACTTACTGATTTTATATGTGACAATCTCATTATAAATCGTACTCCGTATATATTATGTAAATTATTGACGTGTGTGATTTATAACAGACGTTGCCCGGACCGGTGAGCGATCCAGCGAAATTACCAAAGTGGAATTATGATGGGTCAAGTACTGACCAAGCCCCTGGAAACGATAGTGAAGTCATTTTATAGTACCTTCCTACCTCCCATTCATCTCTCTTTTTTTTTTTGCTATTTATGTTTTTTTTTTAATTCTAACGTCTTTTTTTTTCTTCTCTCTATTTTAGTTACCTACAATTATTTTCTCATAATATAAAAAGATAGACACGTTCCACGATCCCACTCTTATATTTTATATATATGATCGTATTCATAATATTCTTTTATTTTTCATGATCCGCTAATAACAGGAATGAATGATTTTAAAATTGGTTGGGGAACATTTTTTTCCTTTCTTGTTAGATATTTAGTCAATACAATACAATAAACAAGGAAAAAAAAATTAGTAACTCTCATGTGAGACCGTCTCACAATAATTTATCGTGAGACCTCTCACATGGGCACATAGGTGGTTAGTAACCACCTCTTTTATGAGCCGTTTCACGATAAATTATCGTGAGACGGTCTCATACAAGTTTTTGTGGAAAAAAATAGATGTGAGAAAATAAAAGGTTAGTTAAATGAATCCTAGGAATCTGGTTTGGAAAGATTCAATGTTGATATTAGAATCAGGAATCCACTTTATTTAATTCCTATAATAAAAGTATTGAGGCGCCTCATTTTCGGCAGTTCTAGTTAATACAGTACGATGATATATTAGGCGGTGTATGTCTGGTCGTCTGGATAGACATCTTAGACCTGATCCACAAAAATCCATCTTCAAACCCGCGACTCTCATATTCAAATCCGTAACTAGGGATGAATATAAACCTAATATTTTGTGGTAGCGAGTTCATTATATTTGTTTATTTTATATGAAAATGTATTCTTCTTACTATTTATTGGGTAATAAATATTTTTTTTTTTTTTTTTTAAGTTTGGGGTAGCTAGATTCCCCTGCCTCCAACTTTGATGAATTCAAATGACCTACTTGGTATAGAGCATTACGCTAAGTTTATCCCCAACTTTCTACTCACTTTTCATTTTTCTTACTCAGAATCACTTTAAAAGTACATTTTATTAACAAACTCATCTCAGATTTTTCATCTCACATACCTTATTTTATATTATTGTTAATTCATCTCACCTTAACTTTCTATTTACATTATTTTATTTTTTATTTACCTCTATCTCACCTCAACTTTCTACTCACCTTATTTTATTTTATTTACCTCAATATCTACGTTTATTTTATAACCAGGGCCGGTCCTAAACATACAAGGGCCTAGGCAAAATATTCAAATGGGCCCCTTAGTAAATCAAAGTCACAAAAAAAAAAATTGTGACATTGTCAATAATAGTCAATACATGTGGTTATAAAATCATAAAAAATTTCATTTAAATTAACTAAATTTTCATTTACACCATTTCAAACAACAAATCTATTGATAGCACCTGAATTTGTTCCGCAAGTTTTTTTTTTCTTTTCTCATTCCTTGATAAGTGTTTTTTAGGCAACATTGTAACAAACGAAGAATAACCATCGATGAATTTCTAAATCACAAGCTCAATTGTTCAACACTCAATTTTAAAACTATAAAATCTTAAACAAATAAAGATTGACCTCTCAACTCTAAATACTAAAATCAGAAACTCAAATTAGCAAGACAACAACTCAAACAGAAATTAAGAAGCAATAACACAATAATATAATTATAAGACTCTAAAAGACTAAAATCAAATAAAAGCATAAATCTTTGCCCAATAATCATTCATCAAGCAAATAATAAAGATAAAAAAAAGATTTAGAACACCCTGATGTAGGTCGTCTGGCAGAAAGATGGTGGTTGAGACGACGGCCGGCAACCGGTGGTGGGGCTGCGGCGGCGTCGGTGTCGGCGGCCGGCGAAATAGGGCCAAGTCAGATTTTCAAAAATTGAAAAATTAGAGAGCAAGACAGATTGAGGAAACAAAGATGAAGATAGAAACAACTTGGAGGAAAGACATAATATATCAAGAGATAGGACTAAAAAATTAAATTTTTTTACAAATGAGTAGAAACAAATCAAACAACTTTTTGATTGTAAAAATTTTGATGGGTTATTTTGGTGTAAAATTCTGAAATGTTTTGACTTTTAATTTCTATCTTCTCCTCTATTACCTTTCCATCTTCACGTGACAAGCTGACAAGTGACAACTGCTTTCTAATTTTTTTTATGTTTTTTTTTTGGATTTGGGCCCCCTTTTCCCTTGGGCCCTAGGCCTGTGCCCCTCTGGATTAAGCCCAGGGCCGGGCCTGTTTATAACTCGAATCGGAATAATTTTATTTACAAGCGGTCATTATCAAAGGTGGCAATCGGGCGGGTGGGTCGGTGTTGTCGGACCTGGCAAACAAGTCAACCGAGTTGGGTTTGGGTCGGGCGAGTTTCGCGTTGACTTTGGGTTGGGCCAAATCATTTTAGGTTTATTTGTTATTTTCATTTTTTTAGAGATATCGACTTGTTTTTTATAATAATAGATTAATAGTCATGTCAATTTTGGGTTAGCTCGGGTGAATTCAGGCTACGAGTCAACCTTAGATCTTTATAACAATAACAATAGTAATAATAATAATAATTAATGTTCGCATACTAGGGGGTATTATTTGTAAGACAAGCTTCTATTATTCCCGTTTGGATGAATAAGATGAGTCATAACTTCTTGCAAAAAAAAAAAAAAAAAAAATAATAATAATTAATATTAATATTAATTATTAATAACGTTATAATAATAATAATAATAATACTAATATTAATAATCAATATTAATATTTAATAGTAATAATATTAATAACAATAACAATAAAAATAATATTAATTTTTATAAAAATGTCATTAATAGTAGTAATATTTAATTATAATAATAATAACAACAACAACAACAACAACAAAACAACAACTTATTGAACTAAAATGAACGGAACTTAACTGAACTGAATGAACGAGTCTGAAGATGAGTATTTGAAATCAAAGACTCAACTTCAGATTTATCAGAGGCTCATACCGTCTCAACCACTTTAACCAGATACGAGAGAATCTGAGCCTCAGACTTTTGTTCAAACTCGACTTCAGACCCCCTTTAAACTTAGATTCGTCTGAGCGTCAGACTCGTACCAACCACATTATCCAGGTACGAGTCTTAGACTCATGCTCAGACTCCCTTTAAACTTGTTGTATTGTTCTAGTGAATATCATTTGTCTCACTTTTGTATCCCGTGTGTCTCTCTGTACATCCTCCGATACATAAGCAACACACAGAGGATTCTCACTGCTATTGGTCGATCTATTCTATTAAAAATAGGGTATGAGACATTAGAATAACTAAAATATTTATATTTATAATTTAAACTAGGTACGGGTCCCGTGAAATTCATGGGATTATTTGTTTCAATTTTTTATCTTATTGTTAATATATTTCTATCCAAGTATTATGTTCATTTTAGAAGATATGATATACATGAAAGTGACAATTGTCAATATTATAGTACATAAATTTATTGCATTGGACAATAATAGAAAGACATTGTTAAAGTAGATGTTGTATCTCATTTCTGTTGGATGTGGCCGCGGACAGATGGTGTTAAGTATCGTTGGTCCAAGGTATTTATTTGTGATTAAAAAGGTAATAAAGTGAGTTTTTGACTGAGCCATTGAGAACATAAAAATACTAAAAACAATGCAAATACCTGAAGTGTGGTCATGTTGTTTTAACTTTTTTTCTATGTTATTTATAGTGCAATACTTAATTTAATTTTCATAAATAAGGGCAACAATTTTTTATTTTTTTAAATAAAACTTTATGAATCTGTATTTATATGTTTTAATAAAAGGCAACTTAAAAGTTGTTAAATTAAAAAATCAAACATGTGTATTAGTATGTATTTTGATATAATTTTACAATAAGAGAAATGAAAAGTTTGTGGATAAAAATTAATAAGTTAATTAATAAAACATTTAATAATAAAGAGAAATGAAAATATTTTGATATAACAATTAGTAATGTAATAAATATAAAATTTAGTAATATAAAAAAATTAATAGAAATGATATTAAAGACGCCACGTGGCAAAAGTTGTCTTTTAAATATATATATATATAGATATAACTTAGATAGATAAATTTAATAAAATGACATTTCTAGTGGTTGTATTTATTTATGAGTATTTATGTAAATATCATGAATAAGAGAATTTTGAAAATTTTGTTGACTAAAAATGTATGAATGTATTTATTTGTGAATATTATGTTTTTTTATAAAAGTACTAGCTAGTTTTTAATTCTGTGAAAATCACGGGACCATCCTTAAAATTATACTCGTATTAGGAACATATTTAAAATTTTAGAAACATATTGTATTTATTTGATGAATACGGGGAATTTTTTTAAATTTTAACTATAATCTTCTACCGAGTTTTCTGGATTTAAATTTCAAAACTTAAATCGTTAAATTTATTGCAAATATAAATATGGTGCGAACAGAATAATTTATATTTAAATATAAAAAATAAAATGAAATAATTTTTGTCATAATTATATAAACATTATAAGTTATTTAAGGCGATCATAATTAGAATATAAGAGATGATTATTCTGAATTATATATATTTTGTAATCTACTATGGCTTTAAATATAAATAAAAGTTCATTGTTATCAACAGAAAACCAATGTGATTTAAAATTAACCCAAAAAAAATGTATTTATAATAATAACCAATATATAGATAATTTTTTTTAATATTATACCTGAAAAATGAAAAAGTGTGGACTTGACTACTGGTTTTGCAAAAGTTCTATAAATAAAATGCAAAAGAAAAAATTAATACTAAAATTTGAATCAACAAACGACAATGCAAATTCATATCTTACAAAACTGAATGTAATGTTCAAAAAAAAGTGAATGAAATATAAAAAAGAAAATTCTCAATTATTTGTATTCTTTCAATACTATATATTATTTTTTTAGTTATAATATGATATTTAATGTTAAATAATATAATTACTCATATTAACTTTGGTTGATCATTACAACGAAAGTGGGTTAAGTGATGAAACAACCAAACTATTAATTTTTTTAGAAAACTATTAAACTTTCTTCAACTTTGAATATAAATAAAAGTTTACTCTTATTAACACAAAACTCATAACTTTAAAGTTAACTAGAAATGTATATAAAAATAATCAATATAAATAACAATTAAAGTAAAATAAAATTATTTTACCAGAAAATGAGAATATTGCAGACTTAATATCAACAAACAATAATGCAAATTCATTATTTTATTTCTTACAAATTTGAAGGGAATATCTATAAAATAAAGCGAATGAAATGTGAATAAGAACTCACAAAATACAAATGATTTTTCATCCCTCTATTATATTATGGAAGGGGTACTTTTTTAGTTATGTATAATGAAGTTCTTCATAATAAATTAATAGATGATAAAATTATTAATATTAAATTTGCTTATTAAGATAGAAGTAGATGAAAATGTGTAGCATCAAAATGATTAATATTTTTGTTTTAAAAATCATTAAATTTTATATAACAAATGCTTTAAGTGAAATATTAAGATTTTTTTTTCCATTGCCTTAAAAAATATTTGATGTGTGGAATAAATTTTAGGCTAGTGAATAAATTTCACATGTAATAATTATAAATTTATTAAAAATGAAACTTAATACCACGTGTAATAATATAAATATAAAAATTATTAGATAGAAGTAAATGAGAAGTTTGTGAGTAAAAAATGTTACTAATAACAAATTTATTAATAAAGGTAAATACATAATTATGAAAAAAATTAATAATGTAATAAATTTCAAATGTAAGAGGAATAAAATAGCATACACCTAAGAAATGGAAAATCTTATTCTAAAAAAAGTTATACACCATTTTACAATAAGGGAAATGAAAAGTTTGTGGATGAAAATTAATAAGAGAATTAATAAAACATTTAATAATAAAGAGAAATGAAAAGATTTTGATATAACAATTAGTAATGTAATAAATAAAAAATCTAATAAAAATAAATAGAAAATTAATAGGAATTATATTAAAGATGCCACGTGGCAAAAAATTTATGGCAAAAGTTGTCTTTTAATTAATTTTATATATATATATATATATAGATATCTTTAATAAGTATGTTAATTTAAATAACAATATTAAAAAATACTCATATTAGCACATGTATTGACTTATGTTATACGGAGTAGTCCATATGCTTTGTAGTGTATTTACATTTACATTATTCCCGCGATATTGGAAATCCATAACCTACCTACCTACCTAATGGATTCCCTTTGTTAATATTATTATACAGCCCTCAAGCTATATATAAGGATCCATTTAGAGGGGGTAACAACATCTTGGTAAGTTGATTATTGCACTTTTCACTCTTCATCACTCACGTCAAGTTTTTCTTGCAAATCGCGAATAAACATGACTTTTATTAGTACTCGTACAATTCAAAGTCCATCAATAATCAATACGGAGTAATAATGAATAATGAAACATGGAGTATAGCACATCCTTAAATATGAAGGTACATATATATTTTATACGTGACGATCTCATCATTTTTTTTAAATAGTCAAAATTTAAAAGACGATCTACCTTATTTATCAAATCCTACCTAAAATAGTTTTATTATTACTGTTAAATTGGGAACCTATATAGGTGATGTGTGATTCGTACACCCCAAAGGGAGAGGCAATCCCCACAAACAAAAGGTATATTGCTGCCAAGATATTCAGTCACCCTGACGTTGCTGCTGAGGAACCCTGGTATGCCATGCATTCCTTCTTTCTCACCCATTTTTTTAATGTGTTTTATATGAGATTTAGAATGAATGGAATGGAATGGTATGAAATGTAGGTATGGGATAGAACAAGAGTATACACTTTTTCAGAAAGATATTAAATGGCCTCTTGGATGGCCCATTGGAGGATTTCCTGGCCCTCAGGTTGCTTGCTTGCTTGCTTGCTTTCTACACTTACTTAATGATAATCTATCGTATCGTTGTTGTTCAGATTGTCTGTCTCTCTAATTAATAATCTTGTACTCGCTCTTGGGACCGGGTATATATTACCTACGATGAGCTGAGGCTAGCTACGAAGATTGGATTAAGTTGGTTGGAAATTGGAAATTGGTTGCAGGGTCCATACTACTGTGGTGTAGGAGCTGACAAAGCATATGGGCGGGATATAGTGGATGCTCACTACAAGGCATGCCTCTATGCTGGCATTGATATCAGTGGCATCAATGCTGAAGTTATGCCCGGTCAGTGGGAATTCCAAGTAGGACCTGTTCTTGGCATTTCGGCTTCTGATCAACTCTGGGTTGCTAGGTACCTTCTCGAGGTAAACAAACAAACAATTTCCATCTCAAAATCGTCTTTGATTTTATCCCCCTCACCCGGCCAAACCTTTACTTTTACCATTAAGCTAAACTAGCTTTGGCATTTTCTTCAGAGGATTGCGGAGATAGCAGGAGCTGTTGTTTCTTTTGACCCCAAGCCAGTCAAGGTCTCTTCTTCCTTCCTTCCTTCTCCCAAATCATTAGCATTAGCCTTAGCTTTTATTTATGTATCTTCTGTGCTCGTTCTAATCTGTGATTTTATCCCACAATAGGGTGACTGGAATGGAGCTGGTGCTCACACCAACTTCAGGTAATAATTATTACCAGTAGTGAAACCGAAAATATATAGGCAACTAATTAAAATGAATGATTGTTTCTAAGTCTGGTGTGAAATGTTTGATCGATCACAGCACAAAGTCGATGAGAAATGAGGGAGGAATAGATGTGATACATAAAGCAATAGAGAAGTTAGGAAAGCGGCATAAGGAGCACATTGCCGCTTATGGGGAGGGCAATGAAAGGAGGCTCACCGGTCGTCATGAGACTGCCGATATCAACAACTTCTCCTGGGTATGTACTACTCTATATCTACTGGAGTATTATTTCACCCTACACCATCGTCTACTCATTCATTCATTCTGTGATTCAATGATCAATGTTCAGGGTGTTGCAAATAGAGGTGCCTCTGTTCGTGTTGGCCGAGACACTGAAAGGGAGGGCAAAGGTGAGACTGAGACCCCTACCGTGTTTTATACTCCATTAAGAATCCAGTATATGGTTGGTTTGGCAACACCATGCAATGCATGGCTTCTAATCTAATGGTGATTGTGTATTGTGTACTGAACAGGTTACTTTGAGGACCGAAGACCGTCCTCAAACATGGATCCATATCAGGTTACCTCCATGATTGCTGAGACCACCATCCTCTGGAAGCCTTGATAACCTTCTACTACACTACTGCACTCTATATATCTAGCTACATTTAGTTAATAATTATATCTATCTATAATCTATGTATTTCAGCTGCTATCTAATAAGTTTGTGTTTTATAGTACTATCACGTTACTAGCTAAGTAAGTCTTTGCTGTTAGACTTCAATCTTCAGAGTTAAAGCAAGAGTTGTTATTTTGGATGATCTATGTTTGATCACATCATTTGTATCAGTCAGTACTAGTAAGTTAGTAGTAAGCAGGTAAGGCAGGCCATAAATTGTTGGAACTTAATTGCTTTGCCCTTTTGGAATCTTGAATTCTGAGAATAATGCAATCCCTTCCATATCTATCTATTACTATATAATAAAACAGAAACCAAAACATGTTCTTTTGGCACCAAAACGCAGTTTACTAAATTAGCTCACTTTACATATTAATCTAGATAATGTATATAGTATAATAATCATTAATCTAACACTACAAGAGAAAAGTCATTTTGGGTCCGCCAAAATCGGTCTCAAAACTGAAAAAGCGGTCCCAAATCTCAGTTTTGGGACCGACTTTGGGACTTTGGGACCGCTTTTGAGCGGTTGCAGAATCTGGTAACGAAACACAAAATTTGGGACCGAAAAGCAAATCGGTCCCAACTTTGTGACCGTCGCAAGCGGTCTCAAATCTTATTTTCGGTCTCAAATTTGGGACCGACTATTGTGTTAAACGAAGAAGATCAGAAACGGAGTTGAAGAAGATGAAGGACGAACCCTAATCTACAAGCAAATTGACAGAAATGAAGGAGAATGAAGGAGAAGAACAGGATGAAGGAGAAGAAATGAACGAACGAAGAACTGAGGGTTATCCACATAACATAATCAACGACGAAAATTAGGGTTCCTCCATGGGAGCTGCTCGAAGAAGGGAACAATATTGGTTAAGAAACGAAGGAGAATACGAAATGCAGTCGAAATTGTTTTTCGAGTTAAAGTTTAGTAATATTGGTTACTGATACAAGTTATAACTTGACAAAAAAGGCAGTCCCAAATAAAAAAAAATTTGGGACCGACTTTGGTCCCAAAAATTAAAAGCAGTCTCAAATTTACAACCGACCAGTTATATTTGGGACTATTTATAATGCGGTCCCAAATTTGCAACTACATTAGATAGTTTGGGACCGTTCGTAGTTTCAAAATAATTTTTGGGACTGTTTTCATTGTCGGTCCCAAAAAGTCGGTCCCAAACTCATGTTTTTCTTGTAGTGTATAATATAATACTCCGTATTCATTAGAAGTTTCATTTTAATAAAATATTTTTGGCATATACACCTATTAAAACGTCAAAGACACAAGTTTATAATATTTCGACGGTAATATAATTTATCACGGGTTAAAACATTTGAAAACATCATAGATATAAGTATGTAAAAATAACTTATTATGTTAATTACGATTGGATTTTTTTTATATTAATAATCGAACATAGATTAAACATTTTCTGAATTTTTTTTATTACACAAATTTCAAAAATGTAAACAAATATACATGGTTTTAAACTTTATTTATACCAAATGTTGGATCCACATGGATGTACATAATATAAAGCAATTTATATTGTCATATAATAAAACAGAAATCCCAAATTATAATTTGGCGTCAAACTATACACGATGTTAAAAATCGGCTAAAATACATATAAATGCAATTTGAATCCATCATAAAATATTAATGAGTACCAAAGTAAAACTTTTAAAAACGTTGTCAAAACCTCAAATATGTATTGCAATGTAAGTCACAACATAATTTATTCAATTTTTTTTCTTATTTATTACAGTTAATTAAAATTATAATACAAATTAATACTCCGTAACTAAAATAAATTATATTAATGAAAATGATTATAGATTTATAACTCCCTAATTTTTTAGCCCATAAAGTAGGTATCATAATCCTAACTTGATATTTTTTAGTATATTTTTTACAAAAGCAATTAAAATAGTTCTCATTTCCCCTCGTGATAATACACCGTAACAAATATAATAATAAAAAAAATACTTTCTAATCATAAAATTGGATCCCTGTCAAATAAGAACCACTCATTAATAAACTAACATGAAAACCACAAAAAAAATATAATCTCCATATCTCTATTAAATATATTGTTGTCGATAACCAATAATAATTTATTACTCCGTAAAAAAATAGAGTATTATTTGTTTCACCTAATTGATTACCCCCGTAATATTTTAGTTATGAAAATATTGACATAAAGTTTACCTAATTGATCATACTTCATATTTGATAGGTGAACCAGACTTCAATTAAATATTGAAATTGAATGATATATCACATTTTACGTATTATACGACTACTATAATATTACTATGTACATGAGTAATCACTATTGGATCAAATAATATATTTTAAACTTATACTCCGTATGAAATAAAAGTCACACTTATATGTTTTTATTGTTACACCTTTGACTTTCATGAGACGTTTCTATTAGAGGCCTATTTTTATTCGTAATTTCTTGAAATATTTTGTGTTACGATTCATATATTAAGTTAGCTCTACAAATAACAAATTTTAAATTGTTTTAAAAAAACATACGATAAAAATAATTAATGCAGTGAATAATTGTATCAAACGTATGAGATACGAGTGTAAACATGATACTCGATACGAGTCGAACACGTCTCTTAAGATAGATTTTCATCATGTTGATTTTGAGCGTATACTTTTTTGATATTATAAATATTTCTGTTAAAGATTGAATATCCATATAGTAGTATTTATATAATTCATTTATTTATATACCCGTGCAACTTTGCACGGGTAATAACCTAGTAATTGATATATTCTTCTTCTAGGTAAGGTTGTACATAAAACTCGAGTTAGTTTTTTTTCAAAGAAGAATGCACTTAGTCGCATTACAGTTGTAGACACCCACATTTTGACCGCCAGATGTCTATAAAGGTTTCCAAAAAAACACCCGATGATGATCGGACGTAAACATGACTTAATACGCTCGATTTAGGACTCGGAATCAATGGTAATTGGCGCGAGCTTTTAGCGGAGTAAAAATCTCACCAAACAGACCTCAAATTCAGGCCCGGTGGGTCGTTTCCAGTCAAATGAGACTAATTTGGGTCAAAACTGAGACCAAGGGCGAAACCGTCTTTTAGCAACTGGGTCAAACCCCGGTCAAAGACATTTTCGAGACAGAAAATCTGTCACGCAGCATTGAGAATCCAATTAGAAGTCCAATTCCTCACAAAAATCAGCCACGAAGAAGGATTAAGCAACCAAAACTCTTCCTTAAAGATAAAAATCGATCTCCAAAAGGAGACTTCTACCCGACTCAAACCCACTCGATCGAGTGGACCGGCCACTCGGTCGAGTGCGCTCATAAAAACCGCCAAATTCAGCGTTAGACCGGGCACTCGATCGAGTGACCTCCTTTTCAGCCAAAAACCGGATGTTTCTTCCCATGCAAGCAAGTCTCTCCTATCCACAAACGGAATCCCACTTCACCTCAGCCGATTGCTTTCTTCCCTCAAAAGCAATCTATATCCTATCCAAGTCGGGTATTTCATCCTATAAATACCCCACCCCCGCAACACATTGAAAGCCATCAACACTCATTCATACACAATCAATTCATACATAGAATTCCCGACACTCAACACACATTCATCAACCCGAAACTCTAGGCAATTCTTAGCAAAACCATACAAAAAAATAACACCTTAACTCCTCCTATATTCTCGTTAGTCCTACGCAAGCGCCGTTACTACGAGTTTCTAAATCGAGACCGAAATTAGCATGTAGGTTGAGGGTGTTCCAAATCCCGATTTCTCTCTTCTTCTCTTCCCTCCTCACGTTTTTTTTCTTCCTCGTTTTCGCGTCCGTCATCTATCATCGTCTATCATCATCGTTTTCTTTTTATTTCTAGTATTATTATTACTACTATCGTAGCTAGTAATAACGAGTCTTCCCTAAGGATTCGATATCGACTCTATAGTCGAATATCGGATCTAGAAGGAATCAATCATTAAAACTATTTTAAGCATAATCTCGTTGATGCCGAAATAATCGTCACATAGTCCTAAAAAGACTAATACGACATTACAACGCGGAGGGATTTATTTCGATTCAAAGCAATTTCTAAAAACATTTTTTTTTTTCTAACAATCGCTCCAAGTATTTGATCTCGATTTCGTAGTCGAATATCAAATATTTACGAATTTTGAAAATTTTAACTCGGGTATAAATTGTACCATATTTTTACACAACTTAGCGAAATTATCGGTTTTCAAAAAATAAAAGCAATTTCGAAACTTGCAAATCGAGTCTCCACTTGAACAGTGGGCACTCGATCGAGTGCCATAGCCACTCGGTCGAGTGACACCCAAATCAGAGACAAAATACTTTTCTCGAGGACCACTCGATCGAGTGTCATACCTGACTCGATCAAGTGACACCTCAAAATCGAAGCATGAGGGTTTTTTCAAGAGGCACTCGACCGAGTCCCTCCACGACTCGATCGAGTAACCTTCGTCACGACAAATCCGTGAGCCTTCAACATATTTCGAGCTTCGATAACTCTTTTTTAACGACTTCGGTCAATGCGTGTCAAGGCTATCACGTGTCTTAATTCTTTTTAAAACCATGCAACATGTCGTTTATGTCATTCTAATCTTTTTTACAAACCGTTATACCGTTACTAACTCGTTTGTTCCTATTTTGAAGTTTTATTTCTCGTTTTTTTTTTTATTGTACTAAAATGAACATCTGTAAACATCCACATTTTGACCGCCGGGTGTCTATAGCAGTTTCCGACAAACACCCGATGATGATTGGACGTAAACATGACTAATTACGCTTGATTATGGACTCGGAATCAACAGTAACTGGCGCAAACTTTTAACAGAGTAAAAATCTCACAAAACAGACCTCAAAATCAGGGCCAGTGGGTCATTTTGAGTCAAATAAGACTAATTTGGGTCAAATCCGACACCAGGGGCAAAACCGTCTTTTAGCGATCGAGTCAAACCCGGTCAAAGATATTTTCGAGACACACAAACCAGCCGTGTCACCCCATGAGTCCGGCTTGAGCTCAAACACTACAAAAATCAGCTACACAAAATATTAAACAACCCCGCTAAAGGTAGAATTTGGTTCCCAGGAGGAGTCCTACCCGAACCCGAATACTCGACCGAGCAAGAGACTACTCGGCCGAGTACCCTCATACCAGCCAGGTACCTTGCCCTCTTCACCAAGCAACGGAGTTCTCGTTCCTCTCAAATTGCTTACTTTTCCTATCCTTAGACGGAATCCCACCTCATCCCGACCGGTGACTTTCTTCCTTTGCAAGTTAGCCATCTCCTATAAATAAGACCCTCCCATCAAAGACGTCAACACACATATTTTACACAACAATTCAACATACATCTTCTACACCAATTATTCACTACAATTCCCGACACATCCAATCACGACATACACGACATACAACCCGAATATCTAGCAAATCCTAGGCAAACCTTACCAAAAATACAACACCTTAACTCCACCTATATTCTCGTTACTCCTACGCAAGTGCCGTTACTACGAGTTTCTAATCGAGACCGGAATTAGCATGTAGGTTGAGGGTGTTCCAAATCCCGATCTCTCTCTCTCTCTCTCTCTCTCTCTCTCTCTCCCTTCTCACGTTTGCTTTTCTTCGTCCGTCGTCGGTCCGTCTTTTTCATATGGGTCATCGTCACGTTTTTCTAATATCGATACTACAAACTACTTTCATACAAAATAACGTTCTTAAAATATGATATTGACTCTATAGTCAAATATCGTATCTAAAAAGAACTAAATTAATCTCGTTGATGCTAAAAATCGTCACATGGTTTTAAAAAAATAATAAATATGACGATTTTAACGCGGAGAGAATTAACATTCTTTTCTTTTCATTCAATTTCTTTTCAAAACAACTTTATAAAACTTTTTCTAAAAATCATTCCGAATATTTGATATCGATTTCATAATCGAATATCGAATACGACGAATATCGAAGATATAAGTCGAGTATAAATTAGTCCATATTTATACGCGATTTATTAAAACTAACGATTTTAAAAAAATCAAACCCAAGAGCAGCCCGTGATGCGAGACGCGCGCGTCCCGGGCGAGAAGCCTTCCCGCGCGAGTCGCGCCTCTCTCGGGCGAGTCGCGTGAATTCCTGAAACCGTGACGTTTTTTTCTCGTTTTTCTTTCTTTTTTTCCAGCATCGTTTCTTAAGTAAAACAACGCCTTTCTCGGCATATTCCATGCTTTTGATAAATATTTTTGACCTCGGTCAACGCGTGTTTAATCCATCACGTGTCACAAACCTTTTCAAACCATGCATTAAGTTTACATTTTAAATTCAATTTACAAAGCCGTTTACTAACCTGTTTGTTCATGTCTTTAGCAATTTCTTTTCGTTTGTTTTATTATACAAAAATGAACCTCGCATGCTAAAATACAACTTTGACGTTAATTTTTAGATGCATTAAAATGACTTAGCAAACATAATTCACATGTCTAGTCTAAAAATACTCTTTGCATATCATTCAATCGTCGAACTAACGCGCGTACATAAAAATCGAACGATATCTTAGTAAAGGCCGATAAGTGCGGGCGAGGTTGGGTGTTCTTTGTGAACTTCCCAACACGTACCCTCACCCCTTACTCAGAACCATGGTTTCCGGATGTCCGAAACCATTGGCAACGAGAATCATTCAATATTCGATTACCGATAATGTCGGTATCGGTATCAAATGCTAAGGGACGAACCCGATAAACTCTTAAATCGGAATGGGCCGTACTATGTGCACGGCCTACTACGACATAGAGTGGGTTCGAACGGGGCCCGAACTTCCACAAAGTTCGGTGGCGACTCCTACTTCGATTTAAATTTCAACTCGAGATCCATCTCACATGAGATTCATTCGCCTCCCCAAACCCGCGCGTGGCCGCGTCCGGGTGGACCTATGTCATGTCCACAATTTGGCGACTCCGCTGGGGATTCCTGATGTACCACTTGTCATCGGGGTTCCTAGGGTGAGACTCGAAAAGTAATCGTTCGATTAGTAATGTACGCGTTTTAGTTCAATGATTCATGCATAACCCAAATCTTTCCCGGGTCGGTTACTTGTGACCGACGTCCTACTATACCACGGTGCATTCATAAATGGGTGCAATAAAGACTTCGATGGTGGAACTCGCATGGGTTTCACGGCATGTTCTAAGTCCAATTCGGCTTAGGAAGTCCGTCCTGATTTGCGAGAAAGTCGTCGTTGTTGGTATAGACCCTATTTCGACTGACCCTGACTTAGACTAAGAGCATACATAGTGTCATTATACTGTTTCTGTGACTACGTGCTACTTGATCTACACATGTCATCTTTTTTTCAAAAACCGCTATTTCAAAAAACTTGCATCTTTTCAAAATTATCCATTTTTTCGAAACCCGGGACGTTACCGAATTTAGGACTTATGATTTTACTTAAAATAGCCTATTTTTAGCCGGTATGCTACCCGAACATTTTCAAACTTCAAAAATCTCGGCCCGATAACATTTTTTTCGATTTTCAAAAAAATTGGCCCATCCATCCTACTTTCTCGGATTTTTCTAAAAAAAAAAACACAAACTCTCTTTTCAAAACTTTCCTCTTCTTAGGACTTCCCGTATTTAGTAGTGTCGGGTCTTGTCATAAGTTGTCAAAGTCTTTAGCGTCGAAACTCCGCCGATCCTATATCACGGGTTTCCTCCCTATCCCAGTCCGCCTTATTTGTCAAGGCACGACCCACCTGCGTAGGACATACTCCTACAAAGGAAGGCCCGTTTACAGACTCGAATCCAAAAGTCTGGGGAATATCTCACGTGGACCTTCCTTCGAGCGGGACTCGACCCACATAGCCGAATCCTAAGGGAGGCCCACCTTTCACGAGTCACCCGTCTAGGTGTTTAGTCTCAGGTCGTTTTCTCGTCCAGGCTTTTCCTCACTCGGGGGCTACCCTTCAGCAGAGCGATCAATCACGGTTGCTCTAAGGGTCATGTCTTACACGTGTTGTCTCACGTACCCCACTTTCGAGTCACTTAGATGTCACCCCATCTGAGTCCAATCAGAGTCTTTAATTAGTCTCACTCGGAGGTTGTACTCCACCCGAGCAGTCAATCACGTTTCCCTACGTCCATCCTACACCGGCATCCTTCGAGTCGTACCTATGCTATGAATATTCGAGTCACCTAGGGTTATGTCACCACGGTTGGTCCGAGCACGCGACGCGGTCAAACACGGTCGGCCCATTTTCGGACTCACTCTTCTGCAGCTCGAGTGTAATTCGCGGTCGTCACTTTGTCTAGGTCAACGTTCGGGTATCCCGATCTAAGATTCTTTGTCATCCCGTCACCTCGGGCCGTGTCTAGTTTGACTCCCTCTCTCGCATTTGCGCAAAGCCGAGTCTAGGCGAGTCATGGTACCTGTCGTTCTCTCCAATCAAGGACCTTACTGAAAAAAACAACCAACCGAGCATCCGAGTCCGGATTTGATTCGAGTCTAAGTTTGAGTCCGAGTCTAGGATACCCTACATCCTCATTTCCGAATCAGAGTGAGAGTCTTTTGCATTCTTTCCTCTTTTCAAAATTCAATAAAATCAGCTTTCAATATTCTATCCCTACTATATGCTTTCCTTATGTGTTTCCGTGAACATGATGAACACCATTATACACTGTGAGCACACGCACGTGATTATAGGCACATCTATAATGACTGCAGGAAATCGAGACCCGTGTTTTCCTTTACCTATTCCATGTCTGGTATAGAAAGCCATATAACTACCCTTAGCAAGAGCGGTATCGAATCCTATGATAAATCTAGGTAGTCTCCTAGTTTGGGTTCAAGACGGGAGGCAAGCCCATTTCCCACAATAAACACCCTTCCAATAAGACTGACCAATCCCTACCTTAGGTGCTAGTCTGATCAACAGAACAAAGAGGAAAAAAGCTGGACAAAAGAAAATCAAAGGTCCAAGAGAAAAAAGCAAAAGGCCAAAACAAAAAAGCAGACCATCATAAAAAAAGGCATCTATGACCAAGGTTAAACGGTCAATCCAAGTGAAGAATCCCGAGACCGGGGCTAAGAGGTCAACCAAAAAATATTCAAAAACCCACGACCGTAGTGAAAACGGTCAATTCAAAATTATCAAAATTATACCATCGAGAAAAGGGAAAAGCAATCAAGTTGGTCAAACACCACATCTAGCCTTCCCACATTACAACCCTCAAGACCTTCTCGAGACCTAGGCTGGTGACAGCCCAGAATTTTGAGGATTCAAGCTCCATAGGATACCCTAATCATTAGGGCCGGACATGGAAATCAGATCCCGCGCATTATCAAACCTACCCCGATCGAAGTTCGAGTCATTTTTATTCGACTTCCCCTTTCCTACCACATTACGGTACCTACCCTCGAAGCCTAGCTCCACAAAATCGAGCTCCAGAAGTCAAAACATCAAAGCCACTTACAACCTAGCACCACATTTCCAGAAACATCCAAACCAGTTACCAACCCCAAACACGGGAATTCAACTTGCAGTCGGCATAGAACATGCTCAAATTGTTCACACCACCTCTGGGGGCTACCCCGGAGAACGCTCACAGTCACAGGATCAACATCCTAATTATTCTAGCCCTTTGATCAAGGCATCATTGGGAATGCACCTAGCCTATACCATCACTATGGCTAGTTACACACAAAGCCCTAATAAACTAGGCATCATCATATATCTTCCAGTACACCGAACTACGACTTGGTTTGATTTCACTACACGTGAATACGTAGGCAACCTTTCAACAAGGGCACAACCACCCACATTGACACAAATTCAAAAAACACCATCATTCCTGTCACGACACTGTCATGTTCTCAGCAGTCTGCTTTGTCGTCCTGGGGGCTTCTCCTAGGCAGAAGTTCTCCATCCACTCACATAATCCAAAGACTTTCAAAAAAACTAGCCTCCTTTCTACAGTGTGTCCTAGTACTTGGCTCAGTCGAAGACAAGAATCTGTTAGAGACTCGAAGAAGCACCTACCTTGGGAATATACCCCAAAACCAAAATGATCCAAAAGAGCACTAGTCTACAGCGCTGCTACTACTAAGTCCTGTCGTTGCAGTCTCATTACAGACTACTGCAACCCCGTATAGCATATCTATCCCATTTCAACCGTGTTGTCACTCGCCTAGGTTACGAAATAGCGCAACTTAAGAGTCTTGTCATAGTAGGCGGCCCACCCCCCTACCGAGTCACGGTCCAACCCCTCGAGAGTCCGGTCGAGTCTGTCAACTCGTCTTGTCACGTCCAGAGTCGAGTCTGTCATTAGGCCTCTCTCTTCGAATCCTCATTTTAAAATTTGCAAAACTTAGCCATTTGAGAAAATTCTTTTCGACAAGGTCAAATTTCAGTCTATTTAAACTGCAAATTTCTTTTCTACCTATTTCGATTTTGAAAACCTATCTCCTAACACGTGAGTTGCTTTCAGGACTTCGATTTCAAAATGAAGCAAAAATCATTTTCCCCAGCGCAAGTCAGTCTATAGATGCTAAATGCATTTCCTGTATGCTATCTTGCTATCTGCTATATTTGCTATTTCTGCCTATATATCTAATGTTTCAGGTACCAGCTTGTGCTTCCCAAATGAACATCAAGTTTTTACTTCCCCAGCGTGAGTCGGTGTTTCGCCTAAATGTTACATACGAAGTGCTATGTGTCGGCATCAAACAGGTACACCCAGACTCGAGAAGGAAGTCTCCTCGCAAAAACTCATCAGTGGAAAGCCCAGGCAACATTTCTACTAAAGAATCGGGATGTGTCTGCAAACGGACACACCCATAGCTTCCTATGCAAGCTCCCGCGTAATTCTGAATCGAGATGTGTCTGCAAATGGACACACCCATAGCCTCCTATGCAAGCTCCCGCGCAGCTCCAAGATGGGATGTGACTGCAAACGGGCACACCTAAGGCTTCTTAGGCAAGTCCCCACGGAATCTTTAGCATCCACTCAGGTATGATTTATATCTTATGGCTGGCGAGCCCTTTTACACAAGTCTAATGGACTATAAACGACCCGACCGGAAGTCTGCCAGGTCTTAATCCTCGATTGGCCTGGTAGCTACTCTGACTTTCGCCTTGTCCAAGCCTCAGTCAGAGTGGGGGCTCTGTAGATGATGGGAGGGATTTGACGTGGATCCTGCCACCAAATAATAACCAACGAACCTAACTGGGTAGCTAGGGCAAGTCGGGTCGAATCCACAGGGACGGAAAATGGGTTTAGACTAATGGGTGCTATGGTCCAAGACTCGGTCCGAGACAAGCTAAACTAGGAGATAGACTAATGACTAAGCTAAGGTCTAAAACACGAAATATCAAGGCTAAACGAAAAACTAAAGACAAAAGGAAGCTAATAAATCGATAGGAAGAAACTAGGGCTAG
The DNA here is from genome assembly GCA_958450325.1 of Agrostemma githago. Taxonomy (NCBI): domain Eukaryota; kingdom Viridiplantae; phylum Streptophyta; class Magnoliopsida; order Caryophyllales; family Caryophyllaceae; genus Agrostemma; species Agrostemma githago. Next base: position 12,417,767 of record OY288248.1, on the reverse strand, counting down.
GTCGGGTTCATGGATGTCAAGGGCATAAGAAGGGGAAAAACGGGGTTACTATCGTGCTTTCGTAGCCTAGGTCACGTTCGGGCTCTCGCTACTTAAACGGCCTAGGGGTCATCATCACCACGCTCTCACTACTAATGAGGGGACCAAACCAACCAACCAAACACACACATACAAGAGAAGAGGCAAGAAAAACAAGGATTGATCGTCTCAAGTCTCACAAGCAATTCATCAAACATGTGGAGTGCAAGGTAAATGGGAAACAACAAAAACAACATCTAATACCACCCATCTCACCCTAATCATCCCTAATCACACCCAATCCCCCTACTAACCCTAGCAAGAGTCTACTCAAACATAACTAAACTAAAACTAACACTAACAAGAGAAACCAAAACAAGAACAAGAGCATACATATGTAAAGCTAACAAGGATGATGAACAAAACAATAAACAAGAGCTAAAGATTGAAACTTGAATAACATAAACAAAGATTAAGAGTAAAAGGATGAGAAGATTATACCAACTAACAAGAGAATGAAAAGATGAGAACTTGTATATAAAGAACACCCAAAACATCCACCAATGTTGTCAAGATTGGATGGATTCTTCAGGAGATCCCATAATACAAGATTATCTAACTAGATTAAGGACTAGTTAATGACTAATCTACTCTAATCTAAGCTAATCTATGCTAAAGTAGTCTAGGGTTTAGTGGGTAATCAAGAACATAAGCTAAGATTACAAGAGGGGGGGGGGGTATATATAGGGTTACAAGAGGAAAGGAGAAGAAAAGAAGCAAAAGCGGGCTGCAGCTGGGCCATCCCGTCCGGGACGAGATGGTCCCGTCCGGGACGGAGTGGTCCCGACCGGGACGGACCCAAAATAGAGCCTTCGCATTTGTGCAGCTCATCCCAGACGGGATGAGGTCCTTCCCGACGGGGATAGGTCTTGTAGGCCTCCAATATGATCTTTAAGGTCCCTCCTTGCTTCTCATGGGCTTCTCATCGATTCTCGGGGCTCGGAATCGAGTCTAAAGGGCTCGGGAATGGGTCCCAAGGTCTCGGGATCGAATCCAAGGCATCGAGTGATCGTTCCTTCACTTCGTTGGCTCCAAAAAGTGTATGAAACGAGTCGGAATCGTTCCAATTCTTCATGAATGGTCTCGGGAACCTGAAACGAACAAGAGGAAGCATAAGTAGCCCATGAACCGCTCCCAAGGAGCGATTCCGCAAGGAAAATGGGACCAATACACAACAAACTAGGCACTACAAACTACACTTATCAACTCCCCCACACTTAACCCTTACTCGCCCTCGAGTAAGCACAAACTAACTACTAAACTAGCCGAGCGGGTATTAGCGCACCCTACGCCCTTTCAACTCACGCGAGAACACCTAGAGGACAAGTGCTCTCCGCAAGGCAAGTGAGGTCTTGCGACAAAACCGTGGATGCAACCGGACACAAAAACACAAAAACAAACAAACATACAAACAAACAAACAAACAAAAGGTTGCACCCAAAAAGAAGCAAATACCGCTTCCCTCTAAAAAGCGGTAAAAGAAGCACCGGGTTAGGACTCAAGGCAAGTGACAACGTTCCCAAGCTAGCAATACAAACCAAAATGGACAAAACCCTAATAGTATGACGACAAAGCAATAAAAAACGTTGCTAACTTACCTAGGTTCCTCCTAACCTTCTAAGAACGTACTACGGGACGATTGGCGGGATGGAAAAGGGATGAACCACGGTGTTAGTCGACACTGTAGGTAAGTGAGACCCCGCCCCCTTTAGCGATGTGCCAAGAGGGTCGTCCCATGCCCAAAACCGTCCAACTAGTCCAAGTAAAAAGGTGGATATGATTGCAAAATGAGGGAAGGCCGATCGTTACCGCTATCATCCTTCCTAGGGACTTGGTCCTTTGGTAGGCTCTTCACGGTAACGATCGGAAAAAGGCTTATTTTGAGAGGGTGAGAATCTTTTTGTGAGACGGTTTTCTTTGGCATTTTCTTTCTTTTGTATTTTTGCTTTTTGTGTGTTGCTATGCCATTTCTTTTTCATCTTTTGTATTTTCTTTTTGGCTTTTGTGCCTTTTCTTTTTCTTCAATCTTTTCTTTCTTTCATTTTCTTTCTTTTTCTTTTCTTTGCCCTTTTGGCTAGATTTGAGTTGGAGGCATTTCTTTTTCGCAACTAAGAAAGAGAGAGATTTCAACATATTGCAACTTTATTTTGTGGAAATGTGTAGAAGGTAGGGAAATGGGTGAGTTGGGGAGCGTCCTTCCCTTCAAACCCACAAAAAGGGGAGAAACTTGGACTAATCAAAGCAATTTCGAACACGGTCACCTAAGGGACGGGACTCGGCAACCAAGGCCTTTTCACACCGTGGGTGGTCATAATGGTCAAAATGCAAATCCCGTAGTAAATCCCTAGTAAGCTAGGTTGACTCAAGGTAAGAAACCAACGAAATCATTGATTTAGGGTCATTCTACTAGACTAAAGTCCAAGACTCAATTTATACTACTAGAGAGGGAAAGTAAACACTTGCACACTAGCCTCTAAACTGGGTTTTCGAAAACCTTTTTACACACTAGACACAACTACACATCACAAAACAAAGACGAGACAAGACGAAAGAAAAAGAGACAAAGGCAACAAAACAAAACAAAACAAAAACATATAAATAACAAACACCACCCCGAACTTCCAAACAAGCCACCACAACCACCACAAATTTCAACAAGCTCCACCCGAGCACACATCATCACAATTCTCCTGCAAATTTCACAAGAAACAAAGAGGAAAAGAGATAGAATGACGTTACCGGTTGTCTTGAGCTTTCCGAAAATTACGGCGATCAAGGAACCTATAGGAAAAAGGGCAAACACACACACAAAACACAAAAACACGACACAAAGACACAAAAGAAAAAGACACAAAGAAAAAAAATCTTTTTGATTTTTGCGAAATTTTTTCAAATTTTTAGGATTTTTAAAGATTTTTCGAAAAAATTACGAAAATAAAACTAACTACGATAGAATATCGCTCCCCCACACTTAAACCGAGCAATGTCCTCATGCTCGACCGTAGTGTATGGAGACACTAAAAAAAAAGTACGAAAATAAAGGTAAAAATCAAAAATAAAGCGGAGAAAAGGGTAGAATGTGTCCGGTCGGGGTGTAGTCAAGTCACCATGGGCCGAGACGAGAAAAGATATGGATGGGGGAAGAAATAAAAAGAAAGAAATAAAAGGAAATGGGAGGGGAGGACTAGGTGTAATCAAGTCACCTAGCCCGGATTCCGCCCAAATCCGACTAACTTCTACAAAAAGGTGAAAATCTTGTAAAATTTGGATTTTTCAAATGACTCTCGATGTAGTCACGTCATCGAGAGTCGGGAGCAACAATTACCAAGGCCCCGAGGGTCACCATGACACAAATGATAAGGGGAAGGGGAACTAACAAAAGAAGACAAGCAATAAAAGACGAAAAAGAAAGGATAGTTGCCGTACCATACGGTTAGCAACTCACTCGCTCCATCGTCTCATAAGTCGGTATCGACACGTAGCTTGTCTTTGTCATTGCTATTCATCTTCCTTCTCAATAAGGCCTCATGGTTGAAGTACAAAGGTATAAGGAGGTGGAATTTGATGTGAAACTTGGTGCAAGGGTTCATGAATGAAGTGTAAGGGTGGTATCATAGAGGCAAAGGTGAGCCGGGAGGTTGGGAGGGGGTATAAAATGGTTGGGTGGGCTCGAATGACAAAGGAGAGGCTAAAAGAAGGAGCAGGGCATCATCCCGGTCGGGATGGATGGTCCTGGTCGGGATGACACACCCTTCGCGGTCGGGAAGCTCCCGTCCCGGTCGGGATGACACTCCAGAAAACCCAATTTTTGGTACACTCATCCCGATCGGGATGACATCCTTCCCGGGCGGGATGCTCGACCTTCCCGGTCGGGATGACATCCTTCTCGGCCGGGAAGAGTCCTCAAACCCTCTATGACCCCAAAAGCTTGTTCAAAGCTTCAAAAACCGACTCTCATGCTTACAATCCAAGCTCTATCGATAACCACTCCTCTCTAAGATTCATCTTCACTTCACACCTACAAGTAAGCTCAAACACATTCATCAAAATCCCTCCCTCACATCGCTCATCAAAATACCAAATCACAAGAATTTCACAAAACCACTAACAATCCTAGAAACCAAACTATCCAAACAAGCATATATACACACACAAAAGCTCAAAAAGATATTTACAATAGGATACTCTCACCATCTACACCTCCATAACCATCAAGAGCTCGAAGGAGTAAGTCAAATGCTCTAGCAACATCTTCATTGAGGCTCACATGGCCGAGCCTAGCTACCTTCAAGAGCTTCCAAGTCGGAGGCAAGAAGCGATCATCTTCATTATGCTCGGGGTTCTCGTGATCTTCCGGGTCTTCCAAACTATGATAGCAACGACTCTTATGACCATCCGGTAGGTATAGTGGTCTAGAGTCAAGCTCGGCATTATGAGTTGGGAGATCACACCCTAAGGGGGTTGCTTCTTCTACGGGGTCGAGAGTAGAGTTCTCTTCCACCGCCCGACAAGGATCCTCTTCATCAACTGTCTCACAAGACAAGGGACTTGGAATCGAGTGCGATAAAGAAGGTGAAGGCATCAAGTTTTCTTCATTGGAGGCTTTAGGATCCTCCAATTTCCCATTCAAGGCGAGTTCTAAGGCATCTACCTCTTTTTCCCAAGTATTGCGTTCCTTTTCACTCACCTTGTCTACATGGCCTAGAGGAGGTATGTCTTCACTTGGCTTTGGATTGTCAAGATCCGGTTCATCACAAAGAAAATCGTACAAATCCAATTTGATAGCCAATACATTGGCTCCCCAAGAGTTACCTTGAGAATCATGTTCACACCCCTCCGCATTGTCGACCCTTGAAGCTTCAACTTCCTCCATTCTTCCCATATCTTCACCATCCAAGCAACACTCAACAATGGTCTCTTGATTGACCTTTTCTTCTTCATTCATGGCTTCATGATCGGGTTGACTTTCTTGTTGAGACACCCGACCTTCTTGCCCAAATGAACCTTCCCCAACAATTTGTGGAGTTCGAGTGGCCGACATCGTGATGCGAGCCATGAGTGCATCGATTCGAGCATCTTGCACCGCTTTTTGGGCCCTAAACTCCTCCCTAACCCCTTGTAATTGAATCATCATCTCTTGTTGACTCTTTTGCATTAGATTTATCGCCTCTTGTGGACCCTTTAGCAATTGAATCAACATTTGACAAATCTCAAAGTTGGGGATTTTTGGTTGTGGGTCATGTGGGGGTATTTGGTAGTTGTTAGGATGTTGGAATGATCCTTGACAACTTTCATGGTAACCATATGGAGGGCGTTCGTAAGATTGTTGATGAGGTTAATACGGTTGGTGAAATTTTGGGACTTGGCAATTTGCCCCATAGTTGTCCCGTGACGATTGATGGAAGCTAGGACGTGCCATTTCCATAACGTTGCTTTGATACCTAGGATGAACTAGAAGCACTTGAGCAAACGTTAGTAGCCTAGTGCTTTTGAGGCACTAGGAAGGGAGAATAGCACACAAGAATTAGAACGGAGATACACAAGGAGAAGAAAACACAAAAATCAAGAACAAAGTCAAAAACTAAGCACACAAAAGTCTAAACTACGCCGTCCCCAGCAACGGCGCCAATTTGATGAGAGGGATTTGTCGTGGATCCCGCCACCAAATAATAACCAACGAACCTAACTGGGTAGCTAGGGCAAGTCGGGTCGAATCCACAGGCCAGGGACGGAAAATGGGTTTAGACTAATGGGTGCTATGGTCCAAGACTCGGTCCGAGACAAGCTAAACTAGGGGATAGACTAATGACTAAGCTAAGGTCTAAAACACGAACTAACAAGGCTAAACGAAAAAATAAAGACAAAAAGAAGCTAATAAATCGATAGGAAGAAACTAGGGCTAGGTCGGGTTCATGGATGTCAAGGGCATAAGAAGGGGAAAAACGGGGTTACTAGCGTGCTTTCGTAGCCTAGGTCACGTTCGGGCTCTCGCTACTTAAACGACCTAGGGGTCATCCTCACCACGCTCTCGCTACTAATGAGGGGACCAAACCAACCAACCAAACACACACATACAAGAGAAGAGGCAAGAAAAACAAGGATTGATCGTCTCAAGTCTCACAAGCAATTCATCAAACATGTGGAGTGCAAGGTAAATGGGAAACAACAAAAACAACATCTAATACCACCCATTTCACCCTAATCATCCCTAATCACACCCAATCCCCCTACTAACCCTAGCAAGAGTCTACTCAAACATAACTAAACTAAAACTAACACTAACAAGAGAAACCAAAACAAGAACAAGAGCATACATATGTAAAGCTAACAAGGATGATGAACAAAACAATAAACAAGAGCTAAAGATTGAAACTTGAATAACATAAACAAAGATTAAGATTAAAAGGATGAGAAGATTATACCAGCTAACAAGAGAATGAAAAGATGAGAACTTGTATATAAAGAACACCCAAAACATCCACCAATGTTGTCAAGATTGGATGGATTCTTCAAGAGATCCCTTAATACAAGATTAGCTAACTAGATTAAGGACTAATTAATGACTAATCTACTCTAATCTAAGTTAATCTATGCTAAAGTAGTCTAGGGTTTAGTGGGTAATCAAGAACATAAGCTAAGATTACAAGAGGGGGGGGGGGGTATATATATAGGGTTACAAGAGGAAAGGAGAAGAAAAGAAGCAAAAGCGGGCTGCAGCTGGGCCATTCCGTCCGGGACGAGATGGTCCCGTCCGAGACGGAGTGGTCTCGACCGGGGCGGACCCAAAACAGACCCTTCGCATTTGTGCACCTCATCCCAGACGGGATGAGGTCCTTCCCGACGGGGATGGGTCTTGTAGGCCTCCAATAAGATCTTTAAGGTCCCTCCTTGCTTCTCATGGGCTTCTTATCGATTCTTGGGGCTTGGGATCGAGTCTAAGGGGCTTGGGAATGGGTCCCAAGGTCTCGGGATCGACTCCAAGGCATCGAGTGATCGTTCCTTCACTTCGTTGGCTCCAAAAAGTGTATGAAACGAGTCAGAATCGTTCCAATTCTTCATGAATGGTCTCGGGAACCTGAAACGAACTAGAGGAAGCATAAGTAGCCCATGAACCGCTCCCAAGGAGCGATTCCGCAAGGAAAATGGGGCCAATACACAACAAACTAGGCACTACAAACTACACTTATCAGTAGACACCCACATTTTGACCGCCAGGTGTCTATTGCAGTTTCTGACAAACACCCAATGATGATTGGATGTAAACATGACTAATTACGCTTGATTATGGACTCGGAATCAATAGTAACTGGCGCGAGCTTTTAACGGAGTAAAAATCTCACAAAACAGACCTCAAAATCAGGCCCAGTGGGTCATTTCGAGTCAAATAAGACTAATTTGGGTCAAATCCGTCACCAGGGCCAAAACCGTCTTTTAGCGACCGAGTCAAAACCCGGTCAAAGATATTTTCGAGACACACAAACCAGCCGTGTCACCCCATGAGTCCGGCTTGAGCTCAAACACTACAAAAATCAGCTACACAAAATATTAAACAAACCCGCTAAAGGTAGAATTCGGTTCCCAGGAGGAGTCCTACCCGAATCCGAATACTCGACCGAGCAAGAGACTACTCGGCCGAGTACCCTCATACCAGCCGGGTACCTTGCCCTCTTCACCAAGCAACGGAGTTCTCGTTCCTCTCAAATTGCTTACTTTTCCTATCCTTAGACGGAATCCCACCTCATCCCGACCTGTGACTTTCTTTCTTTGCAAGTTAGCCATCTCCTATAAATAGGACCCTCCCATCAAAGACATCAACACACATATATTACACAACAATTCATCATACATCTTCTGCAGCAATTATTCACTACAATTCCCGACACATCCAATCCTGACATACACGACATACAACCTGAATCTCTAGCAAATCCTAGGCAAACCTTACCAAAAATACAACACCTTAACTCCACCTATATTCTCGTTACTCCTACGCAAGTGCCATTACTATGAGTTCCTAATCGAGACCGGAATTTGCATGTAGGTTGAGGGTGTTCCAAATCCCGATCTCTCTCTCTCTCTCTCTCTCTCTCTCTCTCTCCCTTCTCACGTTTGCTTTTCTTCGTTCGTCGTCGGTCCGTCTTTTTCATATGGGTCATCGTCACGTTTTTCTAATATCGATACTACAAACTATTTTCATACAAAATAACGTTCTTAAAATACGATATTGACTCTATAGTCAAATATCGTATCTAACAAGAACCAAATTAATCTCGTTGATGCTAAAAATCGTCACATGATTTTAAAAAAATAATAAATATGACGATTTTAACGCGGAGAGAATTAACATTCTTTTCTTTTCATTCAATTTCTTTTCAAAACAATTTTATAAAACTTTTTCTAAAAATCATTCCGAATATTTGATATCGATTTCATAATCGAATATCGAATACGACGAATATCGAAGATATAAGTCGAGTATAAATTAGTCCATATTTATACGCGATTTATTAAAACTAACGATTTAAAAAAAATCAAACCCGAGAGCAGCCCGTGATGCGAGACGTGCGCGTCCCGGGCGAGACGCCTTACCGCGCGAGTCGCGCCCCTCTCGGGCGAGTCGCGTGAATTCCTGAAACCGTGACGTTTTTTTCTCGTTTTTCTTTCTTTTTTTCCAGCATCGTTTCTTAAGTAAAACAGCGTCTTTCTCGGCATATTCCAAGCTTTCGATAAATATTTTTGACCTCGGTCAACGCGTGTTTAATCCATCACGTGTCACAAACTTTTTCAAACCATGCATTAAGTTTACATCTTTAATTCAATTTACAAAGCCGTTTACTAACCCGTTTGTTCATGTCTTTAGCAATTTCTTTTCGTTTGTTTTATATTATACTAAAATGAACCTCGCATGCTAAAATACAACTTTGACGTTAATTTTTAGATGCATTAAAACGACTTAGCAAACATAATTCACATGTCTAGTCTAAAAATACTCTTTGCATATCATTCAATCGTCGAACTAACGCGCGTACATAAAAATCGAACGATATCTTAGTAAAGGCCACTAAGTGCGGGCGGGGTTGAGTGTTCTTTGTGAACTTCCCAACACGTATCCTCACCCCTTACTCAGAACCATGGTTTCCGGATCTCCGAAACCATTGGCAACGAGAATCATTCAATATTCGATTACCGATAATGTCGGTATCGGTATCAAATGCTAAGGGACGAACCCGATAAACTCTTAAATCGGAATGGGCCGTACTATGTGCACGGCCCACTACGACATAGAGTGGGTTCGAACGGGCCCGAACTTCCACAAATTTTGGTGGCGACTCCTACTTCGATTTAAATTTCAACTCGAGATCCATCTCACATGAGATTCATTCGCCTCTCCAAACCCGCGCGTGGCCGCGTCGGGGTGGACCTATGTCATGTCCACAACATCACATGCTAAAACAACTTCGACATAATTCAAAGATGCATTAAACGACGTAGTCAAACATAATTCGCATGTTTAGTCAAAAAGCTCTTTGCATATTATTCAACCGTCAAACTAACGCGCGTACGCGAACAACGAACGATATCTTAGTAAAGGCTGCTAAGTGCGGGCGGGGTTGGGTGTTCTTTGTGAACTTCTCAACATGTACCCTCACTCCTTACTCAGAACCGTGGTTTCCGGATGTCCGAAACCATTGGCATACGAGAGTCATTCAATAAACGGTAACCGATAATGTCGGTATCGGTATCGCAATACAAAGGGACGAACCCAATAAACTCTGAAATTGGAATGAGCCGTACTTTGTGCGCGGCCCACTACGAAATAGAGTGGGTTCGAAGGGGTCCGAACTCCCACAAAGTTCGGTGGTGACTCCAACTTCGATTTAAATTTCAATTCGAGATTCATCTCACTCGAGATTCATTCGTCACCCCAAACCCGCGCGTGGCAGCGTAGGGGTGGACCTATGTCATGTCCACAACAGTACGTTCAGAGTACCTTGTCTTAACGATCAGGCTAAAACATCTTGGTTGTAACACCTGTATTTTTCAAATAGAGTTAAAATTTTAAACTTTTGTTTAAACCAAGTTCAATACTTGAAAAATTATTTTTGAAATAAAAATATTTTATTTTAGTTAAATTAAAAATTATTCCGTATTAAAAACATGGGAATTTATTTATCGAATTATTAAAAATTTTATCTTTCGTTAAATAAAGTTTAAAATTTGAAAAAATATTTTTAATACTGACCTGTCATTTTGACATTTGTCGTCTCGAAAAAATTTAAAAATAATTTATCGAATTCTTAAAATAATGATTTCTTATAACTTTTGTCCCATAATACTATTTATCGTCTGTCTTACCTACCGTCTCACAAATTTCTTTTTAAAAATAAATTTTACGGTTTCCATTGTTTTAATTCCGTAATCTCATATTTCAACTTTTTAAGAAAGAAAGAAAGACGTTTGTACGAGAAATGGACCAAAACTCGAAAATTATGCACCTCCTATTCAACTCCCACGTTATATCCTAGTATTACTACTCACCTACCTAGAGAGCTAGACTCCCTATACATTGACACATATTACACTAACACACTACATTTGACACACATGACACATTAGAGCATGTTTTACAATGGATGAATTTTTCTCCATACTTTTTCTCCATCACTATTCTTCACCTTTTTTTCTCCACCAAAAAAATCTCAATTACAATGGATACATTTTTTTCTCCATCAATCTCTCCATTATGGGACTCACACCTTTCACAACTCATTTTTATCTATTTACCTCACTTATTCTCAATTATCTTTTACCGTATTATAATTAACATTCTTGGTTATATTATAATTAGATGATTAATTAAATTTAGTGCATTGTGAAATAAAAAAAACAATTTGTTTTTGTTTACTTTTTAAGTATTTTTCCACTTTCTATGATTATTTCTACCGGATAAAATTGGCGTAAGATTAAAGCAAAATAGCAAAATAGGTTAAATCAGTACAATTTTTATCAAAAGAGTCGTTGCTTTGAAATGAAAAGAGTCATGGCCCACCAAGCAGTACAAATTTTGGCCCACCTTTCTCTCCATTGCATTCTCCATGCTGAAGGAGAAAAACCATTCTCTCCACCAAGATGGAGGACATCTCCATGGTAAAGATATCAATTTCTCTCCATCCATTCCAATGGAGAGTTTTCTCTCCATTGTAAATGATGCTCTTACTAATCTACTCCTGCACCTACATCTCCACACTACATTCTACACTACTATAAATACCATGCTACACTTACGTACAAACTCCTACGTACAACTACACTACTATACTACATACTCTCCGTACTGTACTACTTCTACTTACTATACTATATACTTCGTACTATATATTATATTACTCCTCCGTCCTTCTTTATAATTGGAGCATCGGGAATGATGAGTTATCCAGTATTTGACGGAATAACTTTTCTAGAATCGTATTTGGATCAAATCATTTCGACTCGAAAATTTCTTTAAAGGGGGAAGGAGACGACTTTTCTAACGTAGACGATATTTTGACCCCGTCGATCTGTAATTCTTAATAACGTTAATAAATTCTCCGTAATAGCTATTAAGGTAACCAAACTTTTCTTCTAACAACATTTCTTATATATAAGTATATTATGTTAGTAATTTAATAAATTGCTTATTTAAATATTTAGGCTTATTTGTATGGCTAAATTACTTATGTATATATAAAAATGTTACGTGATATTTTATTATGATTAAATTTAACTTGACTAATTATCACCTGTTTAATTTATTTACTTATCATCTTTACATTTCTGTTTATATGAGAAATTGAGAAAATGAATAAAAGAACTTAAATTAATAAAATTTACTTATATCATTTTCATTGTATTTTATTTATTTACTTCTATTTGTCATGTATGTTTATTCTATGTACTTTATATTTTGTATAATTGTAATTTTGGTCGTATTAAATTTTCTTTAATACTTTTACATTTGTTTATATATTATAAAAATGGAGTAGATTAGTAACTTACAAAATCTTATTTTAAAAAAAAAATCACTTATTATTCTATATAAGTACAAATTATAAATTTCATTTTTCTAAAATAAATGGATTTGTTTTATTCCGAAATTTTTACACGACATTTATAAATATTTTTAAAAATGATTTTACGTCAAATTTTGTAAATCGACTAAGTACGACTTAATTTATATTTTTCAAAAACTTCTATATTTTTCAGAAACTATAAATTTTAAAATAATATTTTATTATTGTTATTATATCTTAAATTTTATTTTTATATAAAACTTCATTTAAAAGAATTTACTATTTTAAAAATATTATACGATATTTGGGATATGATGTTTCGGGTGACACTTGAGGATTAACGTATAATGTTGTCACACTGAAAGTAAGTATTTGAGGATTTGACTGTTTCAAATGAGTCCGACCAATTATTGAAGTTCACCAAATAAAATACTACTTGTTCACGGACAACTTTTATATAAAGTTTACGATGCGAGTCTGGAACGAACAATTTGTGTTGGATTCTACCACTCGTGGTGTTTCGACTGCACTTGTAATGAAAAACAGACTCAAAAGCTGCGGCTGAGAGTCGACCTAGTGTTTAAGGTAGTCGTCCTACGACAGTGAGAGATGCGGTTCAAGAGTCTGAGTAGGATATGTGCGCATATATAGACAAGTACTTAATCAATATTACTACCTAGGTTATGGGGGCAGAACAAGATTCTGAAAATTGCGGGTTCCCTCTTGGTGATGCAGAGAATGTAATCATCAGCTTTCATTTCGCCCAGAGCCCCGTCTGAATAAACATATAATATAATTGAAGTTCGACCCAATTGAGCCTTATGGGTGAGATGTAAACCTCATGAGATCAGTTCGGTCTACGAGTCGGTAACACGGTTACTTCTATTGGTGAGATGCAAGCCAATAGGAGGTAGCGGTGATACTAGGAGCCACGACTCGTGTGTTTATATGTTCACTTGAAAAATGATTTAAAAATCAAATGGCTGCCAATGTCCCATTTTTAAACTTTATCGTTTTCATCACCTCACATGTTGCTTAATTGTAATAAAGGAAACTATCTATTACTTGATACCCTTTAATATTTTTATAAGCTTATTATTTATTATTCACATGATTGTCTTATGTGTATGAGATGATGTTAGATGAACGACTTGGTTGCTGTCCCGCTCAGCGGCCACTGTTTTAATTTTTGCAGGTCTGAGACGTTGGGGAATCGAACGAAAGAGATTTAATAATATGTTTGTATAAAATTCAATCTATTTTCTGTACTAAGTGAATCAAGACCATGTAATTTATAGTCGTCTGTTGTAAGGATCCGTAGCGATCCGGATTTATTTACACTCTAATATAATTTTAATTAAATGACTTAGATAACTTTCCGCATTATCTATTAATTTAAGTCATCGAAAATTCGGGTTGTTACATTGGTAAACTTGAGTTAGCTTTGGACATTAAGTGTGGGAGTAAATTAGGCAGAAACAGGAAGTGGCCGGTCTGCTTGAGATTATATATATCGTTATGTCATCTCAAAAACAATTAATAGGAAATCAGCTGAAACTTTTGATAATAAAAGCTTGACTGAATTGTTGGCGAGCTGCATGGTTAAAGCCTTTGCATTAAAATTGGGAAGACCACAGATTTCACAAGCAGCTTCCAAGAATATGATGATCGACGAATGAAGAAGGAATGCTCCAAGATGGAATAAGAAAAAAAATGAATGAAAATGAGTCTGCTGTTAAGAGTATATATGAAACACCTTCGTTCTTACACAAAATGAAGCACCATATGATATTTTTTTGGTCATGAAGTGAGTTTTACCACAAAAACAAACCCAACTAGTAAATTAGAAAGCATAAAACGGGACTTGACGCGGCCAGCTCGCTCCTCCCATGTCATGTTGCGCTAGCTTAAACAACGCAGCTGGAATACGCTCCTCCTCAAATAAATGCAGTTGTTGGTGCAAAATTGGCAAGCTAATCAGCACACCTATTGGCTTCCCGGTAGACATGTTTAACTTTAACCCGCCAATCAGTGTTTTCAACCAAGCATTGACACACCCGGATCATGTGTGAGTGTGCTAAAGGATGAATGATATGAGGCATTGGATATTTCACCTAGGCCGAAACCCTAGTAAACCCGACCAAAAATATTGTAACCCCAAACCAACCCAACACGGTGATGATAGACCCAAAACCCGCCATCCATGAGTCGACTTGTAACCCAAGTCAACTCGATAGCTGTTCATTCAAATGGACTTGATTCAACGCGATAAAAAAACGGGGTAACTCGTAAATACAAACAAAAATATCGTAAAAAGGATTTAATTAATCAAACCAAATAATACCTGACCCAAACCCAACAAAATATTAGCATAACCAGACACGAAAAATACCATAGCCAACCAAAACCTAAACCACATCCCACTCAACTTGACAAATCTATTAGACTTGCCCATCTCTACAAATCTATCTCAATTACCCGAGCCGATAAGACCACCGCCTAACCAGCCCCTCACCCTACCATCATCCCCGTTCTCGCCACCTGTCACCACACCTCGCCCTTCCCCGTTCCTACCGCATGACTACTAAAGCCATACACGTCATGTTTAAACCTCATGTTCTCCCCACTTCCACCACACCACCCCTTTCCCCATCCCTAAATAATCCCTCCACCTCGCCCTCCGGGATCCGCATTAGAATACTGTCATGACTGATGAGTATCGTGCTTTAATTAAAAATGGAACTTGGGACTTGGTCCCTCGGCCCACTGATTCTCGATCGGTGGATGTGGCTATATCGCCACAAATTTAACCCTGATGGTTTCCTTGCTCAGTACAAGGCACATCTTGTGGTTATTAGTAAAAGTCAACAGGTCAGCGTTGAATTTTATGAGACATTTAGTCCGGTTGTCAAATCGACGACCATTCGTACCGTCCTTAATCTCACTGTCACTTGAGAATGGCCCATTCATCAATTGGACGTTATTAAAAATGCTTTCTTACATGGCGACCTTGTCGAAACTGTTTTTATGCCCCAGCCACCGAGATTTGTTATTAATCTCGTAGCTCCGGGTCATGTGTGTCGTCTTCCTAAGTCTCTCTACGGCCTCAAGTAGGGCCCCCGGGCCTGGTACCAGCGGCTTGCCAATTTTATTACTCCCTCTGTTTCATTGATATCTTCCCCCATTTTCTTTTTTCAATCATTTCTTTGATTTCTTCCACTTTCTTGTTTTTGCTACCAAACTTCTATCTTACCTAGGTGACCTACTTACTTTACCTCCTCTCTACTTTTACATATTTTATTGTTTTTCTTAAGAAATGTGCCACTATTAAGGTGGAAGAAATCAATGAAATGGGGGAATATCTCTCAGGGTTTTAAAATAGTATCCGTGATTAGTCTTTATTCATTTTACCTAACGGATACGACATGGCTTATTCTCTAGTTGTATGTTGATGATATTGTGCTAATCGCATCCAACATTAGCCTGCTTCGACACATTATCACTACTCCATCGCAGGAATTTGTCATGACCGACCTTGGTTCTCTTAACCACTTCCTCGGTATCAGCGTCACTCGCCGCCCCTCCGGTCTTTTTCTCACATAAGCGTCTATGCTCGTGATATCTTTGCTCGTGCCGACATTACCACCTGCAATTCCGTCTCTACCTCCGTCGATGCCGCTTCGAAGCTCAATGCCACCGCCGACGCCCTCCTCTCTGATTATACTATGTGCCGCAGTTTAGCCAGGGTCCTTCAATACTTGACTATTACTCGTCTCGACATTTCCTATGCTGTGTAACATGTATGTCTATTCATGCACGCCCCTCGAGGACCTCATTTTTGTTCCTTAAACGCATTCTCCGTTACCTAAAAGGTACTCTTGATCATAGACCCAACATCGTTAAGTTCGTTAATCACAAGCTCACTACCTACTCCGACGCCGACTGGGTCGACTGCCCTAATCTCCGACGTTCTACTTCTGGTTATTGTGCTTTTCTCGAGGATAATTTAGTATCATGGTCTTCCAAACGGGCAGCCTACCGTGTCCCGTTCTAATGTCGACGCTGAGTATCGCGATGTTGCCAATATTGTCGTCGAGACGTGTTGGCTCCGCAATATGCTCTTAGAACTCCACGTCCCGCTCCGCCACGCCTCCATCGTCTACTGTGATAACGTGTCGGCCGTTTACCTTCCCGGGAACCCGATCCAACATCAACGAACCAAACATATTGAAATCAACATTCACTTTGTTCGCGAACAAGTTCGACTGGGTTTAGTCCGTGTTTTTCATCATATTTCGGTCGACTACCAATATGTTGATATCTTCACCAAATACCTTACAAAATACCTGTTTACCCATTTTTGGTCCAGCCTGAACGTCTGTCCTCCTACCGTTCCGATTGCGGGGGTGTCTGTAAATATTGTAATTTGTATTTATGCTCCGTCACTTCACTTCCCATTCTTATAATTAGTGTAATCTCTTCGCTTTCCGTAGCATTAATTTCTAACTTAGTTCACCGTATCTTGTAGCTATACTCGGCTATATATACCGAGCTTTGTACTTGTTAATATTCATCGAAATATATATTTCTACCTGAATAGTGTCCAAAAAAGAAATGCGCACTTTGAATTTGAACGAAGAAAGGATCGATTTGTTTGAATTTAATGGGCTCGATAGGACGGGGGCAAACTTTTCTAGATAATTACGGGTCGTTTTCGCTCATTTTATTTTGGATCGGTTGGGTGATTTCGGATAGGGATCTTTTGGGTGAGGTAAGCTTTGCTATTTTCCAAGTAAATAATAAAGGTAGAGGTAGACCTAGCAAAACGGGTCAACGAGTCGGCTTCGGGTCGGGCTACTTTTGGGTTATTAAAATTGGGTTGATTTCGAGTTGGGCGGGTCATTTCGGGTTCAGGTCATTTTCGAGTTTCCTATTTTCAGCTTTTTTAGGGATATCGAGTTGTTTTCTATAATAATATTCGGGTCAATTTTGTGTCAAGCCGTGTCAATTCGGGTTACGGGTCAAAATCAGGTGTGATGTTCGAGCGTCGGGTCGGGATCGGGTTGGGTCATTCAGTCCAGGTCGGTTTTGCCAGGTCTAGGTAGTGATCGATGTGGCACTTCATTCGTGCCAGGTTGTGCCGCGTGCCGGCTCGATCTTGCCCAGGTTCAGCCAAGCCCATCCCGGCCCAGGCATGGGTAGGAGGCCCCACCCGACTCTCCTCCATCAAACTAAGCATGGGATAGGCACGGACCCTCGGTCGTGCCGGGTTGGGGCGGCCCGTTGTGCCTGGGACGGGCCTAAGGGAATTTTCATGTTTTTTCATTTTTTGGGTCTAGGGTTGTGTCTCGTGCCCGGCCGTGCCTAGGCACAGACTTTTCTTCAACTTGACGTCGCACCCTGACTTTGGGCCGGGCTTGTGCCTACTCCCTTCTCCCATCCGGGTTGGGCCGCTGAGATGGACCCGGCCCGGATTGGCAGGTGTAGGTAGAGGAGTTGAGAAATGAGGAGTAGAGGTATGTTTGGAATTTGAAAAGAATGGGAGCGATGAAAGAGACAATGAAGAAAGCAGAGGAGATGGTGAAGAGAGTGATGAAAGACAACGACGCATCCCATGACGCGGCTCACGTGTTCCGTGTTCGGGACATGGCGCTATGTCTGGCTGCTGAGGAAGGCCTCTCGTCTTCTCCCGACTCCTTGCAAATCGTATTTATCATTTTCAAGTTTGATTACCTAATTAATCCTGTAAAAATCCGGATTATTTCTTCACTAATCCCGAGTCCTGTGCTGTGTATTTGCAGGTGGAGCTGGCTGCACTTCTGCATGACATAGGTAAATAGGTTGTATTCTTTTCGAGTGAATCAGGTGGGTCGGGTCAATCAGGTTTCGAGTGAGATATTTTCGGATTACTTTCAGGTCTTAGAGTGAGCCTTACTGGGTCGGGTCGGCTTCAACGATACTTATTTCTTCTTTTATTCACCATTTGCAGGAGACTACAAATATGCAAGGTCCGTCCGTTACTTCTTCATTCTTCTCTCCTGCTTCTTGCTATTTCTTACTTCTTTTCTCAAAATGTTTTTTTTTTGGTTCTCAGCCGAGGTTATTTTGTTCTGAAGATTGTTTTGAGTCGGATATTTGGTCTTCTTGTATCCGTGACTACTAAAAAGATACCTGGTGTGCTGCCCGTAATGCTTATGTTTCATTTTCTATGTTATTGACTTGTGTATCTGGTAAAGGTTTGAAATGGTGACTATCCGGAGCTTTAAATTCTAAAAATATATGATCTTGAGAACTCAGTACCATAGGATCACCGGCTTAAAGTTAAAAAATGCGGATGTTTCAAGTTAGGCATTTTCTTAAACCTGAAAATATATGTCTTCTATTGCTCTTGTTTAAAGTGAAAAATACCCCAGCTTATGAGAAATGCTGTCTTTTGAACCTGAAAAGTGGGTTCCTTTGTAGTTTCAACCTTCCAAATATATTATCCTTTGCTTCTTAGAATTGTTACTGTTTTTTTTCCATGTTTGGTCCTTCATCTAGTCATTTTAAGTCTATATCGTGCAGAGATCCTTCTGAAGAAAGGCTGATTGAGCAATTTCTTGAAGAGGAGGGAATCGAGGAGAACATGAAGACAGAGATCGTGGGTATTGTAAAAGCAATGGGTATGTTATGTTTCAGCTAATCAATTACTCGTAGTACTTATATTGTTTATCCTTTTAGTGTTGGAATTTGGAAAAAAGCTTCAAGCTTTAGTGCAATTGCTTAGATTTTGTACAAGGTAGAATGATTCCTTATCACTCAGAAACAACCCTTTCTACTGTTTTCTTCTTTTCAGACAAATGCTTCATCTTTTGAAGGACGTAATTCTTTGAGGTTCTGATTGTCATGACGTATCGTTTCCTTTCATTTAAGTGGCATATCAGGATCTCAAAGTGAGCCAGTGACTCTTTTCCACTTCAAATTTGCAATAACACTCTTGATGATGATAGTTGATAAATAGAGGCCTAGTTTTTTGATGAACTTAAAAGATCTACAACTTAATACTTCATCAGATTGTTGTGTTATATCTGTGTGCATGAGATTTGTCCAGGATATAATTCATGCTTCATTCCTTGTTCTTAGACATAATTTTGAGGCGTGACTTGTCAAATAAACTAAATGTTTAAAGATTTTTGATTTGTCCATTGGGATGCTTTTGTAGGTTTCAAGGACGAGCTGTCTGGCGTTAGAGATGGAGCATATTGTCTGGAATTCGGAGTGGTGCAAGATGCAGATCGTCTTGATGCCATTGGTGCTATTGGTCAGTATACTAATGATTGGCACTTTGATTCTTAGTTTCATTTTGGCATGGATAGGCATCAAGTTTAAGAAATAAATTAGTCTCCTAAGAGATACTGTCTTTTCTATTCACGTCATTTCCATTGCATTAAGAAATAAGATTCACCTTATAAATTCACAGTACTCATAATTTATTATGATGGCGTAGCGGAGCTATCCTTAAAGCCACTACAATGCATTACTCACCATTTCCTGGTCAGACAACCTTTCTATATTGGTAAAATTTAAGTAATATATTGATTAATGAAACACTATTACAAGACATCTCCAAAGTACTCACAATTTTGGGACACAACAAGCATAAGCTTAACTAGCCAGCCACGTAGACTCAAATGCCTAAGGATAGAATCAAAGTAGATTTGACTGTACAATTGATTCTACTCAGTCGATCCCTATATCTCCGTTTCAATGCTTCTTTCGTCTGCTGCACAAGCATAGAAGGTAACCCAACACATTTCTCAAATCTGCCCCTATTCCTCTCTTGCCAAATGAGATAAATAGTACCCAGAATAGCTGCACCAGTAAATTGTTTCTGAGTTAATGATCTGCACCGCCATCTAGTAAAGCCATTCTTATGAATGTTCATGCCAAGCCATAATAATACCTGCTGAGGACAAGGAGCACTAAAGGGACAACCTTTTGGCCAGTGTATTATTGAAGAGCAAACGTCCAACGTTTGTGAACATAGTAAAGAGCTGTTATAAGATCTGATTTATCTTAAAGTTATGTACATGTGCCTAAGAGAAGACTGCGTCACTCGCAAGTCTCCAGCCATATATCTTACTGTGGCTATAGTAAATAGACATGGCGTAATTTGAGGTATATCAGTATATGATACTGATTCAACTTTTGCGTGCTGTGTTGTGAAGGTATTGCTCGTTGCTTCACATTTGGAGGAAGTAGGAACAGAGCACTGCATGATCCAAACATAAAGCCACGACTTTCAGTGACAAAAGAAGACTACATGGACAAAGACAAGCAGACTACATTGAATCATTTCCACGAGAAGCTTCTGAAGTTGAAGGATTTGATGAAGACACAGGTAATGTCTGTAGTTGTCACTTTAGCAAAAATATAGATTTTTTTTATCTTTATTACTAGTTTGGACTTTGGATTCTGTATGTTCATTTTTTTTCCTACATGATCTTGCTTTTTACATGTTTCTTGGTTTATCACACGCTGCAAATGTTTCTTTCTTCAAACTTTTCAATGGGTTAATTGTACTCACATCTATGTCCTACATCTGTATGTGTAGGCTGGGCGAAGGAGGGCTGAGAGGAGGCACGCGTTTATGGAAGAATTCATGGAACAATTCTATCTAGACTGGGATGGAAAAGTTTGAACAGAATATGGTAAACCGAGTTGTCAGGTGACTGTTTACTAATTTCTGTAGACTTTCAGAGTGTGTAATAGTAGTTTGGGAAACTCTTCAACCTCCAACTTCTACTCTGTTATTGATCTCTACCCATGTATGGCAAATTGGCAACTACGAAGCTGATATGGTTGGATATGATCCTGCTTTTCAATGGTTTGTCGATATTTGACTCTATTTGTGACTGTAGAGGTGGCACTCAGGCCGAGTCAGGTTAGGTCATAGCTGTTATCGGGTCACGGCTACTTTTAGGCCGAGTTCGGACGCTTAAGGGATGGGTTAGTCGGGTCAACTCTTGCGTCGGGGCGGGTTCATGTCAGTTTCGGGTTGGTTGGGTCCGGGTCTTTTTCGGCTCGGGTCGACTAAGTTTTGTTTGATTAGGTCTGGTTTAAATCATCAACTATTTTATGGGCTGATTTTTATTGACAATGATAATGACACCAAGTCGTCGAAGTTAGGAATATGTGTAATAGTAAAGAAGTATTATCCACATACGTATCAAGGATAATAATATTACGTATCAATGTAAATTAGGAGACTCAATTTGACATAGATAAAAATCAAAACATATTGTACGTAGCGTGTATATGTATAGTGATATGAATAATTAAATTTTATGATAATATAAATGGATGTGTTTATTTCTTACATAATAAATGTATAAATAATTGATTAAATAAGGGATTAGGATGATAAGTTACCACTCTTAAATTCGAAGTATTAGGTTAGTTTTATTAAAAAAAAATAGGCTCATATGATTAACTAAGTACACGTAATAATACACTTCAAAAAAAAAGTACACGTAATACTAAACTCTATATATAGTGAATAATAGGGTTTATTATTATTATGATTATATAATTCACTATAATCATAAATAGGCTTAATATATAAATATGATACTCCCTCCCATCTATTCAATTCTTTACACTTACTATAAATGGACAATTCAATCAATTTTTTACATTCCCTTTTTGGCAAAACACTTTACCTTATAATCCTACCATCCTTATTCTATTTACACAAAATGCACTACTTTTTCTTTACTTTAAGTTTGGTGCACCCATAAAATCATTTGATTTACCAATAATACCCTTACTTTTACCACTTTTCTTAAAACTTGTGAAACCCCCCATGTAAAGTATTGAATGGATGGAAGAGAGTATATAAGTTGAAACCAGCTACTTCGTATAATATGGATAATATGATTATAATTTTTTTTTTTGAGCGAAAAGATCATTTCATTAATAAAAAGTCATGCGACATCTGCAAATTATATCAAAATTGAACGGATACAATACTATAAAATTTGAGTAAAATAAATTCTCGTTAAAACAAAGATCTCTCACTATGATTTTGATCTCCGCTTCTGCACATCCTCTTTCAGCCAATCTGACATAATTTGAGATGACATATAAAGAACGATTGTGGTACAGATCTTTCGCGTCCTCTCTGCTATCATAAATAGAACATCTCCCCTAAAAGAGAGAGCGAAACTCATCACTTGATGGGGGCGAAACTCTCCAAAAGGAGAGGACAATTATTATAACTATAATACTAATACGGTTACGAATACTAAAAACTATATAATTAATTAAAATTGGGGGGAGGGGTGTTAATATATAAATATGTTATATATAAGTTGAAACCAACTACTTCGTATACTATGTTAAGCTGATACTCTGTATGCAGCTAATATACTCTTAATCACTGTTGGAGTAAGTTTTATCACCTATTTATTATTACTCCGTATGGTTGATATGTCTTAATCAGTTTTAAATGTCTTAATCTCGTCTTAATTAATAATTTGTGACTTTCATGGTTATTGTTAGGAAATAAGTGCCTAGCAATTGTCTTTTTTGGATTTTGAATTGATTTGTTCCTGATATCTTTCCTAAAGTTGATCTCTTGTTTTGGTAACATAAGATTGTTTAGTTTAGGAAAGATTAGCCTTGTTTCCTAATTAGTTTAGGTACCTAGTTTAGGTGGAATAATACTATATAAAGACCTGACTAGTTTCTAGGTTAATTAGGACAGAGAGATGATTTGAGAGCATAATATAGAGGGCTGATTTGTGAGGGTTTTCTTGAGGGAAAAACTCAGTTTGTTCCGAGTCCCTATTATTTGGTGGTTCTATTGATCTCGTCTTCGTTGGAGACCGTTGGAGTTTGTTCGGATCTTGGTTGACCGCAAGATCGTTTGTCCTTCGTCTCGTCGGTGAGTTCGTCGCAGGTCGACTCAATGTGGGTAGTCTCTTTCCAGTTTGAGATTACTATCTGTTTGGTAGAATTGGTAGTACTTTTGGCTTTAGCTGTGAGCTATTAAGCGCGTGTATTACAGTCTACTGTTGTACTATTATCTCCACAATAGTGAATTTCGTCTCCTTACTGGTGTGGACGTAGCCAGTGATTTTGCTGGTGAACCACGTAAATCTGTGTGTTAGTTTATTATTGTTTGCTATTTGTTTTGTTCTTCTCGCGTAATTAACAAACCGTTGGTAACGAGACGCCTCCGTTACAACAAACTGGTATCAGAGCTTCAGGTTGTTCCGCTTCCGCTTCTGAGCTTCTGGTTCGGCTTCCGCTGAGTTAGGCGTTATTTGAGTTTGTTGGATTTTTTTTGGTGAGAAGATGTTTGGAGCAACAATTTTAAAGGTTGATAAATTCACGGGGAGTAATAGTTTTGGGTTGATAGGCTTGTCTGAGGATGATAGTGTGGAAGGTAAGGTGGAGTTTTCGCCTGTACGGGTCGAACTACAAGATTCTCAAGACAAACTATTGACCGTTGTTTCTGCGCCTCAATGAGGCAATTTGCGCCCCGCGTGGTGGGCGGTTTGGGCTCCAGGTGGAGCTGTTTGGGGCTCTTGAAAGAGAGCCGTTGAGACCTCGGTTGGGGTCATTTGGAACTTCGACGGGAGTTCATTATTTTGTGTTCTTTGGAGCTGTTGGGTTGGACTTGTTAGTCTAGCATTTGCACCTGATGATGGAGGTGATTTGGGCTCGCTTAGAACGTTGATATTGATTGTTTCGACTTGAGTTGTTGTGCCTTGGTGTGGGCAAATTTGTGGTGTCATGACACCGTTGTTGACTCAAGTGAGACGTTGTTTTGTTTATGGCGTTGTGTCCTTTTGGAAAATTTGGTACGGCGGTACATTTGGCCATATTTTGTTTTGAAGGAGAATTTGTTTTGGAGTCTTGTGTGCATTTGTTTCGGAACACCATTCCATCATTTGTGATGTTGGTATCTCATACATTTGTTTTTGGCGTTTGGTAGTGATCTCGCTACGTTTGGCCATGTTGGTATGATGATATGTTGGGTGCTTAGTACGTTGGTAGTTTCAGCTTGCTACATTTGGTACTTGGTACATTTTGGTCACGTTGGCACACTTGGTTCATTTGTCCGTTTTGTTTGTTGATTTCAAGTCAGTGTGGAGACTACTGGGACAAGTAGTGACTTGAGAATCGACTGTTCGAAGCTGCACTTTGAAGATTGGTTCGGGTTGGACAATTCCAGTCAAGGTGGAGATTGTTAGGAAATAAGTGCCTAGCAATTGTCTTTTTTGGATTTTGAATTGATTTGTTCTTGATATCTTTCCTAAAGTTGATCTCTTGTTTTTGTAACATAAGATTGTTTGGTTTTAGGAAAGATTAGCCTTGTTTCCTAATTAGTTTAGGTAACTAGTTTAGGTGAAATAATACTATATAAAGACCTGACTAGTTTCTAGGTTAATTAGGACAGAGAGATGATTTGAGAGCATAATATAGAGGGCTGATTTGTGAGGGTTTTCTTGAGGAAAAACTCAGTTTGTTCCGAGTCCCTATTATTTGGTGGTTCTATTGATCTCGTCTTCGTTGGAGACCGTTGGAGTTTGTTCGGATTTTGGTTGGCCGCAAGATCGTTTGTCCTTCGTCTCGTCGGTGAGTTCGTCGCAGGTTGACTCAATCTGGGTAGTCTCTTTCCAGTTTGAGATTACTATCTGTTTGGTAGAATTGGTAGTACTTTTGGCTTTAGCTGTGAGCTATTAAGCGCGTGTATTACAGTCTACTGTTGTACTATTATCTCCACAATAGTGAATTTCGTCTCCTTACTGGTGTGAACGTAGCCAGTGATTTTGCTGGTGAACCACGTAAATCTGTGTGTTAGTTTATTATTGTTTGCTATTTGTTTTGTTCTTCTCGCGTAATTAACAAACCGTTGGTAACGAGACGCCTCCGTTACAACAGTTATATATATAGACATGTTATTATGAGGTCTGTATATATTTATATATTAAAAATATCACATCATAATATACTTATAATATATATATATATATATATATATATATATTGTAGACACTCACATTTTGACCGCCAGGTGTCTATAGTAGGTCCCGCCAAACACCCGATGATGATAGGACGTAAACGTGCTTTGACAGACTCGGATATGGGCTTGTAATCATGGACATTTGGTTTAGACATTTTAAGGAGTACAAATCTCACAAAACTAACCTCAAATTCAGGCCCAGTGGGTCATTTCGAGTCAAATAACACTAATTTGGGTCGAAACCGTCACCAGGGGTAAAACCGTCTTTTAGCGACCGAGTCAAAACCCGGTCAACGATTTTTTTTCGAGGCATAAAGTCTGCCGTGTCACCCTACCAATCCGGTTCGAATTCGGATACTACAAAAATCAGCTATACAAAAATAATAAACAATTCCGTTTAAGGTAGAATTCGATCCCGAGTAGGAATCCTAGCCGAGAACCGATTCAGACACCCAACCGAGTGCAAACACTCGGCCAAATATGCACAACCAGCCGGTCTCCCTCTCTTTCTTCTCTCACAAGAAAGCGGAATCCTCGTACTCCTCAGCTTCTTACTCAAGCGGTAATTCTAGCTCGAACAGGAGTCCTATTCATAAACCGACTCAAACACTGGACCGAGTGCAAAACACTCGGCCAAAGCACCCTCCAAACAGCCGAAATCCCTTTCTTCTTGGCCAAGAAAGTAGAATTCTTATTTCCCTCGAATTCCTACATTTCCTATCCTAAGCGGTATTCAAACTCTCCCAAACCAAGGTCGGGAAATTCCTATAAATAGGACCCTCCCTTCGACAGTTCACACACAGTGGATACACGGTTCAATACACAAAAAATCAGACTGAAAAATACCGAGAAGATCAACCTCCAAAGTCCCGACATAATCCCGAAGTAATTCCAAAAATCCGACGAAACCAATCCCGTCCAAACCGGCCGAACCCACGCCGCACACACACCAAAAACACTCCAAAAACCGACACCTTAACTCACCCACATCATCTCGACGCTCCCGTGTCTAAGCCACCGTCCGACGAGCTCTATACCGAGAACACAAAGCATGTAGGTTGAGGGTGTAAATCAAACCCGTCTCTTCCCTTTTCTCTCTTCTTCATCTCGTTTTTATGGGTCTTGCGTCGGTCTCTTTTTTATTTTCTAATATCGATACTACTAAAACTATTTTCCTATATCGAATATTCTTAAAATATGATATCGATTCTATATAATCGAATATCATATCAAAAAGAATTATATTAAGTTTTCGACGAAATCGTTACATCTTTTTTACAACTTTTTCGTTCAAAATCTTTTTTCTATTTTTCGTCCAAAAACAAACTTTTTCAAAACTTTTTCTAAAAGTCATTCCGACTATTCGATATCGATTTCATAATCGAATATTGAATACGACGAATATCGAAAATATAAACCGAGTATAAATTAATCCATATTTGTACGCGATTTATAAAGTTAACGATTTTCGAACAAAAAAAATAATAAAAAATCAGACCCGTATGCGAGTCGCGCCCGGTCCAGGCGACTCGCGCACGAGTCTGATCCGGTTCTATTTTTTTTTAGTTTTTCGTTCGTTTATTTTATTATTTTACGAGACGATTTCTAAATTTATATCTTTTCCAAAATTATTCTAAATATTTGATAATCAACTATCGAATATAACGAATATCGAGAATATTAAGTCGAGTACGAATTATGCGATATTCGTACGCGATTTAATCAAAATTTTCCAAAAAACGTTGACGATTTCAGGCTGCCACACGACCCGTATTAGTCACGGACGGGTCGCGCGGTTCTCGGCCGAGACCCCTTCTTTCTTTTTTTTTATTTTATTTATTCTCGAACATTGTTTTTTTTATACAAAACAACGTTTTTAGTAATATTTTTCAGATTTCGATTAATTTTTATTTTCTCGATTTCATATATTATTTCAATCATTACTAACTCGTTTTCTCGTGTTTGTAGCAACTTTTTCTCATTTTCTTTTTATCGTTTTATTAGACTAAAACGAACTCGCATGCTAAATAACTTTGACGTTAATAGTTTAACATGCATTAAACGACTTAGCAACCCATTTTATTTTTCCTCACATGTCTTAGGAAAATAATCTCTGCATATCATTTCATCGTCGAACTAACGCGTGTACACAAAACCGAACGATATCTTAGTAAAGGCCGCTAAGTGCGGGCGGGGTTGGGTGTTCTCGCTGAACTTCCCAACACGTACCCTCACCCCTTACTCAGAACCGTGGTTTCCGGATGTCCGAAACCATTGGCAACGAGAGTCATTCAATATACGATTAACCGCCCAGTCGGCATCGGTATCGATATGCTAAGGGACGAACCCAATAAACTCTGACATCGGAAATGGGCCAGGCTTTAAGTATGGCCCACTACGACATAGAGTGGGTTCGAATGGTTCCGAATAACCATAAAATTCGGTGGCGACTCCTACTTCGATTTAAAATTCTATTCGATCCATCTCATATGGAAATTCTATCGCCTCCCCAAAACCCGCGCTTCGCCGCGTCGGGGTGGACCTATGTCATGTCCACAATTTGGCGACTCCGCTGGGGATTAACTGATGTGTCACTTACCATCGGCATCCTCAGGGTGAGACTCGAAAAGAAATCGTTCGATTAGTAATGTACACGTTTTAGTTCAATGGTTCATGCATAACCCCGTTCTATCCCGGACCGGTTACTTGTGACCGACGTCCCACTATACCACGGTGCATTCCCACTAGGGTGCACTAAAGACTTCGATGGCGGAACTCGTTTAGACTTTGCGGCATGTCCTAAGACCAACTCGGCTTAGGGAGTCCGTCCTCAGTACGAGAATGCGATCGTTGTTGGTATAGACCCTATTAGACCGACCGAGACTTAGACTAAGAGCATACATGGCGTCGTTATACTGATTCTATGACTACGTGCTACTTGATCCTTTTTGGTCTTTTCAAAAACCGTCATTTTTTTTCAAAAAACTTACATCTTTTCAAACCCATCTACTTTTTCAAAACCCAGAAAGCTGCCGAATTTAGGACTTATGATTTTTGACTCAAAATAGCCTATTTTTAGCCGGTATGCTGTCCAAACCTTTTCAAAAAAAAAGCCCGAAATCTCGGCCCGATAAACCCCTTTTCTCGGTTTTCCAAAAAAAATCGGGCCTTCCAATCCGACTTTGCTCGGTTTTCAAATCCCATTTCTCTCTTCAAAACCCTCTTCCGCTTAGGACTTCCCGTATTTAGCAGTGTCGGGTCTTGTCATAGGTTGTAAGAGTCTATAGCGTCGAAACTCCGTCGATCTTATATCACGGGTTTCCACCCCATCCCAGTCCGCCTTACTCGTCAAGGCGCGGCCCACCTTCGTAGGACTAACTCCTACAAAGGGAAGCCCGTTTACACACTAGAGTCTAAAGCCTGGGGATTTCTCACGTAGACCTTCCTTAGAACAGGACTAGGCCCACTCTGCCGAATCCTAAGGAAGGCCCACCACTCACGTGTCATCCATTTAGAAGTCAGTCTCCGGTTTTCCTTTTAGTCTAGTCTTTTTCTTGCTCGGGATGTACTTTGGATTCTAAGATCTGGGTCAGATACTGATTACGCGGTGCCCTTACAGACAGGTCACCCCACACTCGAGCCATGACGCAAAAAGCCATAGATGAATTGACCACCTCGTTGGCCCAAATCCAAGACCAACTAAGGAAAATACGGGAGGATCAGATCGCCATCGTCACGCGGGTTAGCGCCGTAGAACAGGGAACCCCCAACGCTTCGATCGACGATGACGGGCCTTTAGCCGCGTTAGCCAGTGCAGTCGTCAAACTGCAAGAACAGGTCCACTTGACAACCCAAAGCTCCATCCATACGGAGAATGCTAAGATTTATACCCCACTGACCGATGAACTGCCCACCAACCTCAATCTGACGGGCTTGCCGATGTTCGAGGGTACTGAAGATCCGGTCCACCATATCCGGGCTTTCAAGGAATTCATGGCCCTTAAAGGGGTTAAGTCCAATATGTTCAAGCACCTATTCGCTTCTTCTCTCGAGAAGCACCCAAGAGCCTGGTACTACCGGCTCGACCCCAAGAAATACAAAACTTGGGACGACGTGGCAACGGAATTCGCTCGGAACTACGCCGACAATACGGAGATCCAAATCACTATGCGCACCCTGGAAGTAATGGCCCAGGAACCTAAGGAGGGATTCACAAAATACCTTCAACGCTGGAGGGCGGAAAGCGTCAAAATGGTCGATAAGCCCAGTGAAAAGGTGCTGGTTGAAGCCTTTGTCAAGAACCTACTTCCAGCTTACCGGGTCCATCTCCGGTACGCCATCATACCTAGTTTCGCGGTCCTGACTGAAATGGGAACAAGAATCGAGGATGATTTAAGATTGGAAAGCCTCACTAAGGCCTCCACTAAGGGATACCAAGGGGCCAGTTCATCAACGAGCAAGCCCGCTACTACTGCTGCCGCTCGTAGCATTTTCGACGAGGTAAATGCACTCGATACCTCATCCCAGAAGACTACTACTCCCCGGGTATTCACCGACATAGGCACTACCTATGAAAACGCCCTTCAAAGACTATCATCAAAAGGCCTTATCACTCCGATAGGCCCAACACCCGATATCCCGGTCGAACGTCGCTCTAAGGCCTACAATCTCCAGGCCTACTGTCACTATCATCGTGGTAAGGGGCACGATACCGAGAAATGTTGGAAACTGAAGCACCTTATCCAAGATCTCATTGAAAGCGGGAAAATCCCTTTACCCGGGGGTAAGCCCAACAACAAAGACAACCCATTGGCCACTCACGCCATCTTTTCAGGGGAAGTAGTGGATTGCTCACACCTTATTTCTCCACTTATCCCACAAGTAAACGGGATCTGGTGCGATGACGAAGATGATGTCTACCTCACCAAAGGGGAAGCTGTCCCCATCACACCCGAGGAGATTCAGAAGGTTAAGTCCAAAGCCTTAGCCACTAGTCAAGCCCTCATCATTGCCGAACCACTCAAAGTAGAGCCCGCCCCGGAAGAACCAACTCCTGAAAAGGCTCTTGTGAAACAGCTAAGCAAAACTCGAGTTGACCTCTCTATATGGCAACTCCTAGTTAGCTCTCAAGAACATCGAGAGGCACTCACTAAGGCCCTCGATCAGGTCAAAATCGACTCTATGGCTACTCCAGCCGAAATGGTAGCCACAGTCCTACCCCACCTAAAAAGCAGATCCATAGAAGAAGGCCCACTGATTACCTTCTCCAACGCTGATCTACCACCATTCGGGCCAGCCCACAACATGGCCCTCTACATCACAGTTATCTGTCGAGGAAAGTACCTACCCATGACCCTAATTGACGACGGGTCAGCGGTCAACGTCCTTCCCTTAAGGACCGCCAAAGCCCTCGGCATCACCGAGGCCGACTATATTCCAACAGCTCAAACTATTCAGGCTTTTGACGGAAGTCCAAAGTCAGTGGCCGGAGCCACGAAACTCACTATCATAACGGGCCCGATAGAGAAAGAGCTGGAATTTCAAGTGATTGACGTGACTTCTTCCTTCAACCTTCTTCTAGGAAGACCTTGGATCCATGCGACCAGGGCCGTGTCCTCCACTTTACATCGAAAAATCAAGTTGCCTTTGCGTGACACCGTCATCACTATAGAAGCCACACCTATGACTGTGGCTAATTGCAACACCTCGGGCCGCACCGATCTATGGGGGTTCGATTTCATAGGAGCCATCGAAGAAGATCATCTCTTCCGTCCTTACTTCACCGTCCCCCTAGACCGAATGTTACAGAATCTGGGCTTTCTACCAGGGGTTACCTCAAGGCCCGATCTCCCCGCAGGAAAAATTCTCGAAGTTCTGAACAATGGGAGGACTCAGACAGGTTTGGGCTACACCCTAACCCCAGAAAACATGGGCCAGACTGGAACCAGTAAGGTCACCTTCGTCACTCCAGTATTCGAGACCGCTCAGACCGGCCTATATCGGCCCACACGCCCTGGGGCCCACTTGGCCCAGGACTGCAACTACATACCAGACGACATCTTCGCTCTCATCCAATCCGAAGATGCTAAGAATGCCGAGCCCGCGCTAGGGTTACTTTTCGGAGAAGAACTCGCGATTCCAACACCGAAAGAAGAGCTAGTCAGCCTCATTCTCCGCAGTCGCACCTTTGACCCGTCTAAGCTAATTTCGGAGGTCGGGTCCGGAGCCAGAGCTTGGAGGAAAACTGTCAAATGGACTGACAGTCAAGGAAAAACTTACAAGCTGATCACAGAAGAAGGAGAAATGCCAGAATCTGAGTCTGAGTCTGAGTCAGAGTCCGAGTCAGAGTCTAAGATTGAGTCTAGTGAGTCTGGTGCTAGGGTCAATCCTGTAACTCCCTCTCTTCCTTTAGCCATTCCTGGTGCCTCGGGGTCTGTCCCGGGCACCCTACCTATCCCGCCACTGACTAGTGATCAGATGGCCGCTCTTTTCGAGCTCTTTTCTCAATTCATGATCAATAATAACAACCGTTCTGCTTACGACTTGTCTCATTTTCAAAATTTCAAAAATTTTATGTGCAATGACATTGAGAAACCCGACGAACAGGTATCTCTACCCCCACATCTAATCGAGCAACTAGAGCAAAGGGAATCCCGCAATCCGGTAATCGAAGACACCGAATTCATCAACGTGGGAACAACCTTAGAACCTCAGATGCTTAAGATAGGACTATCCTTAGATCCCGAGGAGAAACAACAATTCATAGTTCTCCTTCAAGAATTCAAAGACATCTTCGCATGGTCCTACAAGGATATGCCGGGGATTGATCGCGAAATAGCCGAGCACCATATACCGATCAAGGAAGGGTTCAAGCCGGTTAAACAAAAACTCCGACGCATGAGACCCGAATGGTCCCTCAAAGTCAAGGAGGAAGTAGACAAACAATTCAAGGCTGGGTTCATACGAGTCTCCGAGTATCCGGATTGGGTTGCAAATATAGTACCAGTCCCTAAAAAGGACGGTAAGGTTCGTGTCTGTGTAGACTTTCGGGATCTTAACAAGGCAAGTCCGAAAGACGATTTTCCGTTACCACACATCGATATACTGGTGGACAACACAGCGGATCATGCCCTTCTATCATTTATGGACGGGTATGCGGGGTACAATCAGATAAAAATGGCAGAAGAAGATATGGACAAGACCACCTTCATCACACCTTGGGGTACTTATTGCTATACAGTTATGCCATTTGGTCTCATCAATGCCGGGGCCACCTACCAACGAACCGCCACGACTTTATTGCATGACATGATGCATAAGGAAGTGGAAGTCTATGTGGACGACATGATCGTCAAATCCAAAGACAGGGACGGTCACATCACCGCCCTGAGAAAATTCTTCACCCGACTACGCAAATACAACATGAGGCTAAACCCTCAGAAATGCAGTTTCGGGGTAACATCTGGCAAATTATTGGGTCATATCGTCAGCCAACGAGGTATAGAAGTCGATCCAGCCAAAATCAAGGCCATCACCGAGATGCAACCCCCTAAAACCGAAAAAGAGATAAGAGGGTTTCTCGGAAAAGTCCAATATATCAGTAGGTTCATCTCAAAGCTAACCATGGTGTGTGAACCAATCTTCAAGAAGCTGAAAATAGGAGAACGGTTACTATGGGACGACAAATGTCAAGCAGCCTTCGATAGAATCAAGGAAATTTTGGCCTCACCACCGGTCCTAATGCCACCTCAGCACGGCTTGCCCCTGTCACTTTACCTAACCACGACAGAGACAGCCATGGGGGCTATGCTAGCTCAAACGGTCAATTCCGAAGAACGAGCCATTTACTACATCAGCAAGAAGTTTTTAGAGTACGAGTGTAAGTACACCATGCTCGAAAAGACGTGTTTAGCCTTGGTCTGGGCCACTAAGAAGCTCCGGCATTACATGCTTAGCCACGAGGTGCAGGTGTTATCCAGAATGGATCCAATCAAATACCTCTTCGAGAAACCCATCCTCAACGGCAGGATATCAAGATGGACCCTGATGTTGGCAGAATTCGACCTAAAATTCGTACCACTGAAAGCCATCAAAGGACGAGTAGTAGCCGAATTTCTCGCTGACAGTCCCATAACCGAGGAAGGACACATCGACACTTGGTCCTTCCCAGACGAAGACATTTTCCACACTGATACCGAAGCATGGGATTTGTACTTTGACGGGGCATCCAATTTTCGAGGATTTGGAGTCGGAATTCTTCTAATCTCACCAAAAGGGGAACATACCCCAGTATCAATCAAGCTAGACTTTGACGTCACTAATAACGCCGCTGAGTATGAAGCATGTATCCACGGGCTACAAGCCGCCGCCGACTTAGGGGTCACAAACCTCCGAGTACACGGTGATTCATCCCTGGTCATTAATCAAGCGCTTCAAAAATGGAAAACTCGGAATGCTAATCTCGTGGCCTACCAAGCACGAGTACGGGATCTCGAGAAACAGTTCCACAAGGTAGAATATATATACCTACCTCGGGAAGAAAATCAATTCGCAGATGCACTCTCAAAACTGGCATCTTTGCTAAACATTCCCGATCATATGACCAGTATGCCGATCTGTGTCGAAAGACGGTCCGAGCCAGCATATATCCACGACATCGAGGAAGTCGAGATACCCGATCCCGAGCCGTGGTATCAACCTGTACTAACATATCTAGCAACCGGGGAATATCCACCCGAAGCTGACAACCGAGCCAAAAAAGCCCTGCGAAGACTGGCAACCCAGTTTATCCGCACTGACGATGGGCAACTCTACAAAAAGACAGCACAGGGGGCTCTCCTCCGATGTGTCGACAAAACCAACGCCGAAAAAGTTATGGCTGAAGTCCATGATGGCGAATGCGGTCCGCACATGAACGCCCAGATGCTGGTCCGGAAGATCATGAGGCTCGGTTACTACTGGAATAGCATGGAAACCGATTGTCAACAATATGTTAGACATTGCCATAACTGTCAGATTTTTGCCAATGTACAACATATGCCACCATCCTTGCTATACACCATGACATCACCATGGCCATTTTCAACGTGGGGAATCGACATAATTGGAAAGATAAACCCCTCGGGAACCGGGGGACACTGTTTCATTTTGGTAGCAATCGACTATTTCACCAAATGGGTCGAAGCGGAATCCTATCGTATTCTCAACGCTAGCCATGTTGCCAAGTTCATTCAAAATAAGATAATATGCCGGTATGGGATCCCTCATGAATTCATTAGTGACCACGGGACCCATTTTCAAGCCGAAACAGCAGCCTTGCTAACCAAGCACAAGATTCAAAGGCATACATCTTCACCCTACTGACCCCAAACCAATGGAGCGGTAGAAGCAGCTAATAAAACAATTGTCACCATACTCAAAAAGATGGCTGATAATTATCGAGACTGGCCCGACAAAATACCATTTGCTCTTTGGGGATATCGAACCTCGATTCGTACTGCGACCGGGGCAACACCGTATTACCTTACATACGGCATGGAAGCAGTCCAACCTGTTGAGTTAGAAGTACCATCGCTCAGAATCCTACTTGAAAGCCAAGTACCTGAAGCTGATTGGGTTCGAGCACGATATGACTCGCTAGTCCTCTTAGATGAACGACGATCTCGTGCCCTCAATAATATTCAAATCTATCAAAAGAGAATCCAACGAGCCTTCAACAAAAGGGTGAGGCCCAGAAACATCAAAGAAGGAGACTTGGTCCTCAAATCAGTTCGAGCCTTATTACCAGTGGACCCAAGGGGAAAATTCAAACCTAATTGGGCTGGGCCATATCTGGTAAAGAAGATTCTATCAGGTGGAGCGGTAATGCTAACGGATCTGGACGGGAACGAGTTTGTCAACCCAACTAACCTGGACCAGCTGAAGCGCTATTTCCCTTAACCCACCTTTCTCAATGTCATTTGCAAAAGTTTATTTTCAAACTTTTAAAGACAAGTCAAAAGCTAGAATTACTCATTTTACTGTTTCAAGCATCTTGAACCAATAGTCTTGATGTACTTCGAAATTGCAAATTAATTCAGTCTGAACTACGTTTGGTTTGATTCCATTTATTATGGATACGTAGGCAGCCCCTCAAAAGGGCGCAACCACTGCAATCGAAAAAAACAGGAACGGTTCTTTAATAAACCTTTCTTTATTTCAAAAATAAGAAAAATAATAAAATTACAAAAAAATCATCAAAAAAAAAAAATATCATCACAAAATAAATAGTATTAATACTTAAATAATAAAAACTAGGGCATTTTTCCCTTTCCTTTGCCCTTAGCCTCCTTTTCGGTCCATCGGCGTCGAGGTGGAGGTGAACGCTCCCTAATCACCAAGGGAACCTCCTTAGCTCGGGCTCGTTTCTTCGAACTCGACTCCCCGGTCACCTCGTTATCACGCGGGCCTAGCCTATCTCGGACCGCCATCCTCGGCCCGAGTCTTCCGTCCAAATCACTAGCACCAGTCTCATTAGTCTGAGTCTTAGGTTTTGACTTGGAATCCAACCCAGATTCAACAAAGGTATTGGGAGTCTCCACGAAGAACCGTCTATTGTTCTTGGCCGATTCTCGGCGGGCCAAATCTAGAGCTTCTTCGGTCTTCAAAGCTTTACGGGCCTCCTGCGATTCTTCAGAAGTCCATTTGCGATATGATTCAGAAACCCAAGTGGTTTGACAAGGGTGAGGAATGGTCCATATGACACGGGTGAACCAGCGCTGTAGCCACGTGTCACACATAGCGTCCGTCAATTGGATCGAAACGCTAATTATTGCCTCAGTCTCAGGGATCTCCTGAAACGAACCGAACTGTCTTAAGATACGATCCGGGTAAATATGGACAGTCCAGTCCAAAGACAAAATCACCAAATAACGGGCTTTGTCTCTCTTAGCTAACCCCGTCAGCCTCGAAAGGAACCACCAAATGACATTCCACCGGATCAAAGGCCCACCATGAAATGTTAGCTCTTCATCCCAAAATTTTTGAGTTACGGGATGACTTGGTCTTATTCGGCGAGATCTTGAGCCAATCTGATTGCTCCGATATTTGGGTACATTCACCGGGGGCTCCATGATCGATAGACGCTCGAATAACCAGGTCTGCAAAATTTTCGAAAAGTCAAAAACTTTCGAAAAATCAAAAAATTCAAAAAAATCCGAAAAAATCCGGGATTACCGGAAAAATCGACAAAATCGAAAAAATTCAAAAATTAAGAATTTTCGTAAAATTTCGAAAAATTCGGCAAAATCGAAAAATTCGAAAAAAACGGAGAATTGGAGATTTCGGGAAAAAATCAGAAAAATCGGGCAATTATTCGAGGAAAAAGATTAAATACCTGCAAAAGACGAATGCTCCCTGTCAATGGTTGATTTGGTTCAAGCCTCCTAGCGTCAAGACCCATAATAATCTCCCCAGTTATCAGCCAAGCTGGGCTGTGGCCTGTCTCCATCTGATCAACTATGCTGATCAGCCTGATCTCACCTAAGCATGAGTCCGCATCCATTCGACCTTCAAAGGCGTACCTATGCAGCATACAAAAAGCAAAGGCCCTACGCCTATGGGTAGGAGTAATTCTTTCACCCACTGGGTTCATAAATTTGTCAGCCAGGTCAAATAAGGAAACTGAATTTCCTTTCACCATACGGGCTGTCTCAGCATGTGACAACCCTAGAAAATCCCTCAACCTCCTCCTTGGATCGGGATAGAATGGGGGAATAGCAGGACGAGCATTAGGGCACCACCCTCCAATAGCTGCTATCTCTTCAGGAAGAGGACATGCTTCTCCTCGAGGAAATGCAAAAACGTGAAAGGTAGTATCCCAAAAGGATAAGCAAGCATCAAGAAAGTGCAAATCTACCCTAAGTCGTTGGAGTGGGAATAAAGCCACAATTCCCATTTGAGTTAATTGAACTCTGTCTTCATCTCGAAAATCCTGGGCCCACGCATGAAGCATTGCGGTCAAGTGATCAATACCCTTCGCAAGAAAAGTTTCTTTTATTTTATCCTAAAAAGTCTAAGGGATTTCGAGATACAAGAAAGGATTTGGGTGAGAATATGAAAAATAAAGGAGTCAAAGCTCTCTATTTATAATAGAGAATATCCCTCTTCCTAGTCATCACAGGAATAGGATTTTACTAATTTTTCTCCTTCACCTAGGCGTACAAGGAAATTCCCAATATCTGTGTCAGAATCCGATTAGGAATCAAAGTCATCCCAAGCATCCTTATTTCCAAAAAAAAAATTTTTATTTTCAAAATTTTCGAAAAAATCCTCTTCCCCAGCACGAGTCAGTGTTTCGCCTAAATGTTACATACAAATTATGTCAGCATACAGGTACACTCAAGACTCCCCAGGAATTCCAAGTTCCCTAGTGGAAAACTTCTGCGCAATTCTAAGACTTATCTGCAAACAGGTATACCCACAACTTCCTAGGCAAGCTCCCGCGAGACTATCAACATCAATTCAGGTATAATTTCTATTCTATGGCTGGCGAGCCCTTCACGCAGGTCTAATGGACCCTAAACGACCCGATCGGAAGGCTGCTAGGTTT
The DNA here is from genome assembly GCA_958450325.1 of Agrostemma githago. Classification (NCBI taxonomy): domain Eukaryota; kingdom Viridiplantae; phylum Streptophyta; class Magnoliopsida; order Caryophyllales; family Caryophyllaceae; genus Agrostemma; species Agrostemma githago. The sequence continues at coordinate 12,380,035 of OY288248.1, read as the reverse complement.
TAATCCTTGATTGACCTGGTAGCTACTCTGACTTTTGCCTTGTCCAAGCCTCAGTCAGAGTGGGGGCTCTGTAGACACTCACATTTTGACCGCCAGGTGTCTATAGTAGGTCCCGCCAAACACCCGATGATGATAGGACGTAAACGTGCTTTGACAGACTCGGATATGGGCTTGTAATCATGGACATTTGGTTTAGACATTTTAAGGAGTACAAATCTCACAAAACTAACCTCAAATTCAGGCCCAGTGGGTCATTTCGAGTCAAATAACACTAATTTGGGTCGAAACCGTCACCAGGGGTAAAACCGTCTTTTAGCGACCGAGTCAAAACCCGGTCAACGATTTTTTTTCGAGGCATAAAGTCTGCCGTGTCACCCTACCAATCCGGTTCGAATTCGGATACTACAAAAATCAGCTATACAAAAATAATAAACAATTCCGTTTAAGGTAGAATTCGATCCCGAGTAGGAATCCTAGCCGAGAACCGATTCAGACACCCAACCGAGTGCAAACACTCGGCCAAATATGCACAACCAGCCGGTCTCCCTCTCTTTCTTCTCTCACAAGAAAGCGGAATCCTCGTACTCCTCAGCTTCTTACTCAAGCGGTAATTCTAGCTCGAACAGGAGTCCTATTCATAAACCGACTCAAACACTGGACCGAGTGCAAAACACTCGGCCAAAGCACCCTCCAAACAGCCGAAATCCCTTTCTTCTTGGCCAAGAAAGTAGAATTCTTATTTCCCTCGAATTCCTACATTTCCTATCCTAAGCGGTATTCAAACTCTCCCAAACCAAGGTCGGGAAATTCCTATAAATAGGACCCTCCCTTCGACAGTTCACACACAGTGGATACACGGTTCAATACACAAAAAATCAGACTGAAAAATACCGAGAAGATCAACCTCCAAAGTCCCGACATAATCCCGAAGTAATTCCAAAAATCCGACGAAACCAATCCCGTCCAAACCGGCCGAACCCACGCCGCACACACACCAAAAACACTCCAAAAACCGACACCTTAACTCACCCACATCATCTCGACGCTCCCGTGTCTAAGCCACCGTCCGACGAGCTCTATACCGAGAACACAAAGCATGTAGGTTGAGGGTGTAAATCAAACCCGTCTCTTCCCTTTTCTCTCTTCTTCATCTCGTTTTTATGGGTCTTGCGTCGGTCTCTTTTTTATTTTCTAATATCGATACTACTAAAACTATTTTCCTATATCGAATATTCTTAAAATATGATATCGATTCTATATAATCGAATATCATATCAAAAAGAATTATATTAAGTTTTCGACGAAATCGTTACATCTTTTTTACAACTTTTTCGTTCAAAATCTTTTTTCTATTTTTCGTCCAAAAACAAACTTTTTCAAAACTTTTTCTAAAAGTCATTCCGACTATTCGATATCGATTTCATAATCGAATATTGAATACGACGAATATCGAAAATATAAACCGAGTATAAATTAATCCATATTTGTACGCGATTTATAAAGTTAACGATTTTCGAACAAAAAAAATAATAAAAAATCAGACCCGTATGCGAGTCGCGCCCGGTCCAGGCGACTCGCGCACGAGTCTGATCCGGTTCTATTTTTTTTTTAGTTTTTCGTTCGTTTATTTTATTATTTTACGAGACGATTTCTAAATTTATATCTTTTCCAAAATTATTCTAAATATTTGATAATCAACTATCGAATATAACGAATATCGAGAATATTAAGTCGAGTACGAATTATGCGATATTCGTACGCGATTTAATCAAAATTTTCCAAAAAACGTTGACGATTTCAGGCTGCCACACGACCCGTATTAGTCACGGACGGGTCGCGCGGTTCTCGGCCGAGACCCCTTCTTTCTTTTTTTTTTATTTTATTTATTCTCGAACATTGTTTTTTTTATACAAAACAACGTTTTTAGTAATATTTTTCAGATTTCGATTAATTTTTATTTTCTCGATTTCATATATTATTTCAATCATTACTAACTCGTTTTCTCGTGTTTGTAGCAACTTTTTCTCATTTTCTTTTTATCGTTTTATTAGACTAAAACGAACTCGCATGCTAAATAACTTTGACGTTAATAGTTTAACATGCATTAAACGACTTAGCAACCCATTTTATTTTTCCTCACATGTCTTAGGAAAATAATCTCTGCATATCATTTCATCGTCGAACTAACGCGTGTACACAAAACCGAACGATATCTTAGTAAAGGCCGCTAAGTGCGGGCGGGGTTGGGTGTTCTCGCTGAACTTCCCAACACGTACCCTCACCCCTTACTCAGAACCGTGGTTTCCGGATGTCCGAAACCATTGGCAACGAGAGTCATTCAATATACGATTAACCGCCCAGTCGGCATCGGTATCGATATGCTAAGGGACGAACCCAATAAACTCTGACATCGGAAATGGGCCAGGCTTTAAGTATGGCCCACTACGACATAGAGTGGGTTCGAATGGTTCCGAATAACCATAAAATTCGGTGGCGACTCCTACTTCGATTTAAAATTCTATTCGATCCATCTCATATGGAAATTCTATCGCCTCCCCAAAACCCGCGCTTCGCCGCGTCGGGGTGGACCTATGTCATGTCCACATATATATATATATATATATATATTCGAGATCCATTGAGGCAGCCAAACTCCTTGCAACCATTGAGGCACAATCTGGACCGTTAGATCTGATTGAGATCAACGGACCAGGCTTGATCAAAACAACAAATCATACATATAAAAAAAAGAATTCCCAATTTTTTTTTTCCCGACAATTTTTTTTCGAAAAATAAATCATTGTACATATTTCTATATTAGTTGTATATAACTCATCTAAAGTACTACTTCGTGTTTTGTCGTACATAGGTCACTACGTAATGTATATATTTACTTATCAGTTGTACATAATAATTTCATCACGTGCAACACATAGTAACTAAGATTTAAGTACAACACATTGTAACTTATCTACATCAAAACAGTAGGTATATTTGCTGTATGAGTTATATACAATAAATTTTAACTTATATACATCAAAGCAGATCCTACTTTTACTATGTACAATTTTTAACATGTACAACACAAAGTAAGTTATCTACATCAAAACAGACAGTACTTTACATATGTATATTTGCTGTATGAGTTATATACAATAAATTTTAACTTATCTACATCAAAATAGACCATACTTTTAATATATACAAATTTCTAACATGTACAAAACATAGTAACTTATCTACATCAAAACCGACAATTTGTATTAACTGATAAATTACAGTACACAGTACACAGTACAGTACATCGATTGCCCTCTATACTTTCCACATACAGTACACTGTAAATTTGTATGGTTTTTCAGATTTGCCCTATACTTTCCACATCATCATCATCATCGTCATCTCCTCCATCGTTCAAGACGATTTATCCAATTGGGAATTCATCGACCAAACCGATTGCTGTGACGCCGCCATTTTCGATGTTCAGAGCTTCGATTCTCTCTCCTCCTCCGACGAAGAAGTTCAAGACCAAGAAGAAGAGGAGATGAAAGATTCGTCGATTCTTGAGAAATCGATTGATGTTCTTGAGGTTAATCGAAGCAGATCTGATGATTTAAACCTTGATTTGAGTAATTGTACAGTTAATTATCCAGTTGATCAAGTTAATTATCAAGTTAATCATGATTATAATGAATCATAATATGATGATGGTGATGATTATAGTGTTGGATATCGTAATTATTATGATGTTGTTGATGATTATCTAGTGCCAGTGAAAGTGAAAGGATTGTTCATGAGGGAAAGGATCAAGAAATTGGAGAAGAAATCGATGTCGACTTATGTAAAATTGGCCGACTTATATACAATTAATCTGGACCATTAGATCATATCTTAATCTAATGGTCCAGATTCTGCCTCTATGGGTGTAAGGAGTTGCCCTGCCTCACCGGAGACCTCCTCTCTCTCTCTCTCTCTCTCTCTCTCTATATATATATATATATATATATATATATATATATATAATATATATATATATAGAGGTGGGATTTGGTGTAAACACCAAATTTGGTGTAAATACGCCAACAATTTGATCCGTTAGATCTTGCAAGATCGATGGTCGAGATTAATTCTCAAAAAATAACAAAACCCCCAAATTTCCATTAGGCGTTTCTCTCTCCTCTCTTTCTCTCTCCTCTCTTTAGGGTTTGGTAACCCCAAATTTCCTCTCTAAAAAAATTCTACCAAAAATTGATCATATCTTTCAAATTGAAACACCTAATTAAATTGAAAATTGCTCAATCATATGTTCCTATTGCTCAATCGTAAGATTTGATTATAGATTACTTCATTCAATTCATTCAATTTTCAAAAATTTGTTTAATTCATTCAAATTTCCAGAAATTTTATACGAAATTTGTTTTTGATGAGCATGAATTTCACCGAGCATGAACCTATTGTTGATGAACATGAAGGTAATATCGTTATACTTCAATACATATTTGTTTTTGAACGCCTATTCGTTTTTTAAGGTTATTTATCACGACATATATTCGTTTTTGAATTCTTCCAGAATTCTTTATGATGAATATCGATTTCAACATAGAAGACATGAATCAACTTGAAGGTAATCTCAAAATTTTTAGAGTACTTGAATATATACGTTGGAATACTTGAATATGTATGCTGGAATACTTGAATATATATGTTAGAGTAATTGAGTATATATGTTGGAGTAATTAGAGTACTTGAATATATACGTTGGAATACTTGAACATATATGTTGGAATACTTGAATATATGTGTTGAAATAACTGAGTATATGTCTTGGAATAGTTGGAGTACTTGAGTATGAATCTCAAAATTTAATAGAGTACTTAAATAGATGTGTTGGAATACTTGAATATATATGTTGGAGTAACTGAGTATATGTCTTGGTGTAATTGGAATACTTGAGTATACGTATACATTAGAGTACTTGACTATATGTTTTAAAATACTTTAATTTACATGTTGGAGTACTTAAACATGTATGTTGGAATAACTGAATTGGAAGGTTAAAATAGGTATTTGAATCCTCCGGAATTTTAGAGTGCTTGAATGTACGTCTTTGCATAATCTTGAATATATGCATTAGAGTACTTGAAAATATGCATTAGTGTACTTGAATTTGAATATTGGAGTACCTGAATATGTTTGCAGACATTCAATCAGTTGATAGCAACAATACCAAGTTCACAACAATGCTCAACACCCACTATTGAAAATATCATGAATTCTCTAGTTTTGACTTAGACTCCGGGTGCTAACGACAATTGGATAAGGACGGTAGAAGATGAGTTCATGCCTAAGATAGAAGATGTTTCAAAACTCATGAGGAATAGAATAGTTTTTATAAGATGTATTTCTTTACATGTTGTTTCAATCAACAATTAATGTTGGAGTAGTTGTTGTCGAACATAAGAATCACTGCATATAAGCATTGGAATAACAACGACATTAGAGTAATTGAAGATTAAAAATTTATTTATTCAATCAACTAGTAAAATGTTGGAGTAACTGTCGTCGAACATAGGAATAACTGCTTGTAAGCATTGAAATAACAACGACATTAGAGTAATTGAAGATGTAAAAATTGATTGATTCCATCAGCAATTAGTAAATGTTGAAGTACCTATTGTCGAACATAGGAATAACTGTTTGTAACATTGAAATAACGACATTAAAGTAATTGAAGATGAACAATTGATTGATTCAATAAATAATTTGAATGATTGTTGGAATAATCAACAAAACATGTTGGAGTAACTGCTTAATTCGTGTAATTACATATGGGATACGACAATTAAGATACGGCAAGTTTGACCATTTTGAAATGCGTCTTTCTGATATTTCGACACGATAGATGTTTTGATATCTCTAAACTTGTGTTCTTGCATTGTTTCTTCATCATCGACTGTTGTAAAACAGTATTAGTCGGTGAAAAAAATTGAATATGTATGTTGGAATACTTGAATATGTATGTTGGAATACTTGAATATATGTGTTTGAGTAACTGAGCATATATGTTAGAGTAATTGGAATACTTGAATATATATGTTGGAATACTTGAATATATGTGTTGGAATAGCTGAGTATATTCAAGTATTCCAGCGCATATATTCAAGTATTCCAAGACATATATTCAAGTATTCTAATGAACACATATATTTTGCATAAAATTGAACGAATTTTTGGAAAATTAAAACGATTTCAATGAAGTAATCTACAATCTAATCTTACGATTAAGCAACAAGAACTTACAATTGAGCAATTTTTCGGAAAATTGAGCAATAGGAACGAATTTTCTACAAAAATTGCAATTTTAATCAAAAAATTGAATGAATTGAATAAATTTCTGGAAAATTATAACGAATTAATTGAAGTAATCTACAATCTAAGATTACGATTAGCAATAGGAACTTATAATTGAGCACTTATCCGGAAAAATTTAGCATTTCAATTTTGAGAGCAAAATTTGTAGAGGAAATTGGATTACATGAGTATCAAAGAAAGAGAGGAGAGAGAAAAGAGAGGTAAGGGAGGGATTTTGTGAAGGTTTTGTTCTCTTTTGAAGATTAAATCTGAGCCATTGATCAAGTATTATATCAACGGTCCAGATTGTTAGGATGTTTACACCAAATTGGTGTGCTTACACCAGATCCTATTTTTATATATATATATATATATATATATATATATATATATATATATAGAGTAAGGCTCTTATGAGTCCCTTACTCTATATGAGTCCATGAGTCCTCATCCCATCCGTTGGATGAGATGAGGATGGACGGACAAGATTCATTGCATTAAAAAAAAAAAAAGGGAAAGATTTACGTTCCTAAAATAGATCCCAAGAATTTAGGAAACAATAACCACTCCATCACGTTCATTCATCATTCATCACATTCATTCATTAATTCAACCGTGAGAAAAAAAACCCTATCTTCATCACGTTCATCCTTTCATTCAATCAAAATTGTGCACGAAAACGCGTTACAATGGATCCAGAATCAGTATCATCTTCTTCAACAATTGATAAGCAATCGTCTGAGTATAACAATGGTAAGTTTCAATAATAATTTGACGTCGATTTTCATTGTTGCTATTACTTTCATTGTCGATTTTCATGGTGAGTATAACAATTGTTTTTTCTTCATGGATTTCAATAGTCATATTGCTTTCAATTTGCGTTTTCATATCAATGTTTTATCGCGTCGAATTGCGTTTTTTTTACGTCGATCTTCATGTTTATAGTGCTTTCATTGTCATTTCGTATCACAGTTTCGTATCAATTTGCGTTTTTTTGATGTCATTGCGTTTTGATATCACAGTTTCGTATCAATGATATTTTGATATCTTGATCTCTATAGATTACAGGTCTTTATGCTTTTTATTAAGATTTTCCCTGATATCCATTGATTCTATTTTTTTTATTTCAGTTAACGCAGATTCGTCGTTGAAGTAACATGCCTTCTGAGTTAAAGTAACACTTAATTGCAATTACAGTAACACAAATGAACGTTCAGGAAAAGAATTTTTATGATATGCTAGAGTAACGTATTGTACACGTTAGGGTAACACCACTTATGAATTACAGTAACACATTATTTACATTGATGTAACGCTGTTTGATTTTGTGCAGGTAGTTGCGCCAGAGATGCGAACGCACAAGACAACACTGGAAAATGTGGAATTTAATTCGTTTGATTAATTATGGATTAATATTATGGTTCATTGATATTATTGTTTCACCGATATTATTGTTTTGCTTTATGTTGAAGCATGCATGGCATTGAAGTAACACAAGTAATGAATTACAGTAATACCTACTTTTAATTAGAGTAACACAAAAATGTAACACTAAAAAAGGGTTTTTGGCGCTGACGTTGGAGTAACATCTTTTTAGAGTTAAAGTAACGCAACTTAGGAGTTACAGTAACACTTATGCCCATGGGCCTGACTTTTCTTAATTTTTGGCAGGAAGCATTGGTAAAGAGCCGAATGCACAGGAATGGTGCAGAGATGTGGGTGAGATTTTCACTCCGTACTGAAAAAGACACAGAGGAAGACGAGGATGAACAAATGTTTTGATAATACTCGTGTTCTTTGAATATTACAAGAATTTTTTCTTTTTTCCTGGTTTACACGAAAAACTAATGTTGTACACATTTGTGCAATTAACACTATATTTATTTAATAAATGTGTTTTTGGTTAGAGTAACATCTCATGTGCGTTGAAGTAACACTATTAATTTGTTACAGTAACAGAAAAAATGCATTGTAGTAACTGAGGACAGCAGTGTTGTTCATTCATTAAAGTAACATTCGATATATGTTCGTCTGTAGTTGAATTCAATTACACGAAACAGATGAAAACCCAGATAGCAAAACAGTTTTCAGTGAAAAAAATTAATTATATGGCACAGACGCAGCAAAATTAATGAATCAATAATTAGCGAAAGAGGTAATGAAATATAACACAGATGTAAACAAAACCTAGATCTTCAGTAAAATAATAATCTTGCTCGAGTTGAGGACAGCGATTGAATTGAGTTGAGCGACATAGTTCAGTTGAGCGAGTGCTCGAGAATCCTAGAGTTGAGCGAGCGATTGAGTTGAGTTGAAGGATTGAGTGCGAGTTGAAGGATTGAGTGCTCGGGTATGCCTGAGTTGAGCGCAAAAGTTGAAGTTGAAGTGGAGCGATTGAGTTTGAGTTGAGCGTTTGAGTGTAAGGCTGTGATTGAGTTGAGCGAATAAAATTGAGCGAGATGAGAGAAGAGATGAAGATGAAGGGTTTTCTTAAGCGGACGTTTGAAAGCAAAAAAATAAATGAGATGAGAGAGAAGGTTGCAGTTGGCGCTAATCTAGGGAGGAGGAGGATTTTTTTTATTTTTTTCCAAAATTTGGTAGTTACTACCTTAATTACCCTATACAATCTCACCCATCCATCTTGTTTAGATCAATGGCCAAGATTAGGACTCATGGACTCAAAAAAAATAAAAGGACTCACTTGATCTTTACTCTATATATATATATAGAGAGAGAGTAAAGATCAAGTGAGTCCTTTTTTTCTTTTTGAGTCCATAAGTCCTATTTAGAGCCATTGATTTAGATGAGATGGATGGTGGTGATTGAGTCTAGTAATTAAGGTAATATATAACATATTTTGGAAAAAATATAATAAAATCCTCTCTCCTCCCTTAATTATCTCCAACCACCTAACTTACTTGATTATGTTTCATCACATTCAATTTTTTCATTCAAACTCACCCGCCTAACTAAAACTCTTCATCTTCATCATCCCAAACTCAATCTCTCGACTTCTAATTTCTTTCAAAACACACACCCGCTCATTCTTTCATCTTCAACTCAAGCAAGGCTACACACCCGTGTTACATTGACGTATTATAAGTGTTACTTTAATGAACAAATGATGTTACTCCAAGTAATTAATGGTGTTATTCTTTGTCTCATGGTTAAACAATGTTATTATCATTAATTACTCTGACGCATTATATATCGTTCTTTAAAGAACGACAATCGTTAATTTGGTAATGAATGGTTCCAATCCAAGTTATCATCAATTACTTTGGTAATCATTTGTTTAAACGCTGCTGTCCTCAGTTACTTTAATGCATTATGTCTGTTATTCTAACTGACGAAAGGTGTTACTCCAATAGAACAAAGATGTTACTCTAACCAAATGCACATGTATTAAATAAAATATAGAGTTAATTGCTACGTAGCACAACGCTACTTGTAAAAAATGTGTACAAAATCAGTTATTCTTGTAAACAAAAAAAGAAAAATATTTTTATCATGACCAAAAACACAAGTATTCTCAAAACACATGTTCCTTCTTATTTTCTTCAGTGTCTTCCTCAGTTTCCTCATTTTCGTCGTCGTCATCCACTTCATCCTCCTCATCCTCATCCACCTTTATCAGTGTTGTCTTGTGCATTCGCATCACTTCCAATATCACCTGCACAAAATTAAACAACGTGTTACTCCCATGCAGCCAATGTGTTACTTCAACTCTTACGTTGTGTTACTCTAACTGGTAAAGTACGTTACTCTAATATCATCATCAAAAACTGTTTCTCAACGTTCAGTGTGTTACTGTAATTGCAATTAAGTGTTACTGTAACGTTAATACATATGCGTTACGCCCATGCAGCCAATGTGTTACTTCAGCTCTTACATTGTGTTACTCTAACTGGTAAAGTACGTTACTCTAACATCATCATCAAAAACTGTTTCGTAACGTTCAGTGTGTTACTGTAATTGCAATGGAGTGTTACTGTAATGTAGAGCGTATGTTACTTCAACATCGTGACTGCGTTCATAGAAAACAAAACAATATTATCAGTGGACCTCATTGAAAACCCAAATAACAAACATAAAACTATGGAATCAATATCAATTAACCATCACTATGAATCTATGATGAATGAAAAAACAATATCAACATAAAAATTGATGTAAAAAGGGAAGCCAAATCGACATGAATATCAATTAACCATCAATATGAATCTATGATGAATGAGATGACAATGAAAACAATATTAACATGAAAATTGACATAAAAAACGAAGCCAAAGCGACGTGAAAGAAATTTAATTTTTGTTAGTCGATCGCCGAATTATAATTGAAGCAAAACGTGAAAGAAATATCAAAACTGACCATTGTTATACTCGATCAATTGCTTTTCAACAGTTGATGATGATGTCGCGCTCATTGAATCCATAGTAACGGGATTTTGAACCCAGATTTGATTGAATGAATGACGGAACGTGATGATGGAAGTTTTTTTTTTTTTTTTTAGGTTTTGATGAATTTTGCAAGGTGAATGACTGAATGATGAATGAACGTAATCATGAGGGTTATTGTTTCCTAAAATCATGGGAGCTATTTTAGGAACGTAATCTTTTTTTTTTTTAATGCAAATAATTGGAAGCATCTCGTCCATCCATTCTCATCTCATCCAATGGATGAGATGAGGACTTAGGGACTCATATAGAGTAAAGGACTCATAAGAGCCTTACTATATATATATATATATATATATATATATATATATATATATATATTAGGCTTTTTTCGAGCGATCTCATTGGTCCGTTTCATCAAACCTCACATTAGGAAAGTATCATAAATAATAAAAAAATCAATTAGAAAATCTTTTAATTATTATAATATATATTTAATTTATTATATTAATGTGATGTTTTACAATTCTAAGTAAAAACCTTTAGAGTTCATTTTTTAAAAACATTATCGTAAAATAAATTATTAAAATGAAATAATTATATTCGTGGTAAAAAATGCTTTCATTAGAGTATAAATATCATATTATTTGTTTCACATTATGTGATGCATTTATTACATATAACAGTTGTAAAATTATCCCAAATCGACAAATTTTAATATGATGATGAAATTCTATATTATAAATAAGAGTAATCATTCGTTCTTCGATATCTATCAAAAGTCTTTTGAATCTAAAAAAGAGTTCTTAAGACTATAAACCTAAATTAATTATGAGGCGAGATTTTAGATTATAAAATAAGAGTAATCATTCGGTTATAAATATCGACCAAGAAAAACTTTTAAATTATCCCACATCGAAAAATTATGACGGGGTGATGGAGTTCTATATTATAAATATTAGTAATCATTCGGTTTTTAAATATCGACCAAAAAACTTTCGAGTCTTCAAAAAACTTTTAATGTACAAGACTACAAATTTAATTTAATGCATAAGACTACAAATTTAAAATCATCAAAAAAAACTTTTAATGTATAAGACGACAAATTTAATTTAATGCATAATACTACAAATTTAAAATCATCCCACATTGGTGAGGTGATGAAATTCTATATTATAAACAAGAGTAATGATGTATTTTTTTAGTCTTAAAAAGAGCTGATGGAAGACTATAAATTTAAATAAATTATCCTACATCGAAATTTTTTGATAAGTTGATGAGTTCTATATTATAAATAAGACTAATCATTCGTTCTTAAATAACAATAAAAAAAACTATTAAGTCTTAAAAAGTCTTTTAATAAGACTACAAATTAAGTAAAAATAATTTAACATCAAAAATTTATAATAAGGTGATGAAACTTTATATTATAAATAATACTTTATAGTAATCATGTGCTCCTAGATATTAATCAAAAATCTTTTAATTCTTAAAATATATTCCGTATTAAGACTAATAACTTAAGTAAAATTATCTCACATTCGAAAATTTATAAAGTTTCATCAAATATAAATCTATTGAGTCTTAAAAAAGTTGTTAAGACTATACACTTAAATAAAAAATTATAACACTTAAATAAAATTTTTTAATAAGGTGATGAAATTTAATATTATAAATAAAACTAATAAAAAAAATTCCTTAGACATCAACCAACTTAAGTAATTCTCCACATCAAATTATGATGAGATAGTTTAAAAAGGTCTTCATAAGACTACAAACATTAAATTATCCCACGGTGATTATATTATATTAGGTGAATGATTTCTATATTATAAATAAGACTAATTATTTGTTCTTAGATATCAATCAAAATCTTTTGAGTTTTAAAAAACTCTCAAGACTATAAATTTAAGTAAATTATCCTACATTGAAAAATTATACTCCTCTCTTTTGAGTCTTAAAACAGGCTATAAACTTAAGTAAATTATCCTACATCAAAAAAATTATATTCCATTCGGCCACTATTTTTTGCCTCATTTCATTAAAATACCCCTCACAAATATTAAGGTAATGGATATCAATCTTTTAAGACTTTTTAAGTCTTAAAAAGTTTCTTGATAAAACTACAAACTTAAAGTCAAAATAATAAGGTGATGAAATTTTATATTATATTATAAATAAGATAATCATGTGTTCTTAGATATTAACCAAAAATCTTTTGAGTCTTAGAAATACATCAAGACTATAAACTTAAGTAAAACTGTCCCACATTCGAAAAGTTATAAAGTTTCATCAAACAAAAATCTTTTAAGTCCTAAAAAAGTTCTTAAGACTATACACTTAAGTAAAAAATTATAACAAGGTGAAATTTTATATTGTAAATTGTTGTGTGCGAATAAGGAAAGTAATGAAAAAACCAACACCGAATCGACTTTACGCTTTCCTGATAGAACAATTCGACCCTTATTTCAGTGCAGGGTTGTACCGAATTTTCTACTGAGATAAGACGATGTTCCTCTGAATTTGCACAGAAAACAGAGATATACCTATGAAGTATTTTGTGCAGATTTTTGTTCTGTTTTCGAATTTTGATCAAAGCTCTATTATATAGAGTGTGAAGGAGCAGGGATACGAGTTGAAGAGTTGCGACTCTTCATAAATTCTCACCAAAAATCTGTTCATACAGATTAAATTTGTTCGTACAGATTTGGCGCCAAAAAATTCGCCATAGTGTGCCGTATGAACCTGGTACCGTGAATTCGCAATTAATTATATATAAGCATACACTCCGTACTTCCCCCGAACCTCTATTATATTATATTGAATTCACACATCCGTAAACCAAACCCGAGTACGCTAAAATGAACCGGTATTTACACTTAAATTACCAACATAAATAAGACTAATAATAATTCTTCCTTAGACATCAACCAACTTAAGTAATTCTCGCACATCGAAAAATTATGATGAGGTTATGAAATTCTACTAAATAAGAGTAATCATTATTTTTAAATATTTTGAGTTTAAAAAAGGTCTTAATAAGACTACAAAGTTAAAATTATCCCACATCGAAACAATTAAAATAAGGTACGATGATGATTCTATATTATAAATAAGACTCCAAATTTTAGTTAAATTATCCACATCGACAAATTATAATAAGGTGATGGATTTCTATATTATAAATAAGACTAATTATTTGTTCTTAGATATGATATCAATCAAAATCTTTTGAGTCTTATAAAACTCTTAAGACTATATACTTAAAGAAAATTATTGCACATCGAAAAATTATACTCCCTCTCTTTTGAGTAAAATATATAAACTCTTTTGAACTGACGAATTCTATATTATTAATAAGATTAATCATTCGCCTATAAATAAAAGCTCTTAATTAGACTACATATAAACTTAAATAAACTTAAGTAAAATTATCCCACCTCAAAAAATTATAGTAAGATGAATTTTTTTATTATATAAATAAGAGTAATCATTCATCAAAAATATATACTCCACTAAGATGATCAAATTCGATTATATAAATAAAGAGTAATCGTCTATCCTTTAACTTAGATATAAAAACAAATTCTTTTAATCTTAAAAATAGCTCTTAAGTAAATTACCACATCGAAAAATTATGATGAGGGGATGAAATTTTATATCATAAATGAGTAATCTTTCGGTTTTAAATATCAACCAACAATCTTTCGAGTCTTACAAAACTTTTAAAAAGACTACAAACCTAAAATTATCCCACATCGAAAAAATTTAAATAAGGTGATGATTCTATATTATAAATAAAAGTAATCGTGCATTTTTCTGGGTCTTAAAAGCAGATCTTAAAACTATAAATATTGAGTAAATTATCCTATATCGAAAAATCAAGATGAGTCAATAGAATCTTGTATTATAAATAACATTAATCTTTCGTTCTTAGATATCAATAAAAAAATTCATTCGTTCTTAGATATCAATCAAAAAAACTTTTGAGTCTTAAAAAGTCTCTTAATAAGACTACAAACTTAAGTAAAAATAATCTCACATTGAAAAATTATAATTAGGTGATGAAATTTCAATAAGAACAATAATGTATTCTTTTAAGTTCTAAAATGAACTCTTAAGACTATAAACTCAGCTGAAATTAAGTTTGATTACTAATATCATGTGATCATTTTATTTATTGTAATGACACAGTTTTATTACGTTTCTTATTTAACGAATGTACATCATCAATGTACTTAAGCCAACTAACCCGTGCAGCGCACGAGCTTTAATCCAGTATATTATTATCTTATGAAATTTATCAACAAATTTACAAAATAAACTCACAGTATATTTTCATAAACCTATTATGTTTATATATCTCTTCTACACGAAGGATCAACAAATAAACCAACAAATAAGAGTCAATAACATATACTCCGTAGTGAATTTGTTATAATCAGTACCCATAATCAGATAATATGCTGGTGTATTACCCGTATGAATATATGATAAATATAGTGAATTATACTAACAATATGTTTATTATATAGGGATAATTAGGCTTAATTAATATGGAGTATGTTTATATATTATTATATTGATTAAATATCTTAATTATTATTATTTGACATGTATATATATATATATATATATATATATATATATATATATATATTATGAGATGCATTTATCTCATCTTTAAATAAAATATACAAATTTGACACGTATAAAATTTATATTCATATAAATTTATAATTAAAAATTATAGATGTATAATTTTATATACATCCATGCATGTCGCCTAATTTTGAAGATTCACAACCTGAATTAAAATTATCATCATTTATATAAAAATCTTATAGCATATCATTAACATGATATAAACCCCAAATTTTTTTGAACAACATGAAAGTCACAAATGATTAATTAAAACGGGATCATGACATACCTCCCTACCGAATAAGCTGAAATCTAATATGAATGATATTAGATCTCTATAAGACGACTTAATAAATAATAAATAAGATGACTTGAAATGATCTTCAAATAATAATAATAGGTTGGTTAATCTCTTTTGTCCTGTAACGTAATAACTGTTGTTTCTTCATAATTTTTCATATGCATTAGCGTTTCTGATGGATAATACTCTATTATATAGGCAGAGAGATGATCAGTTTCATATTATTTTTTTGTTTAATTTAATCTCAGCCTTCCATCAAGATTGAGTAATATGGAAATATTCTTTATTTAATCCGATATTATTGTGATTTCATCTCTCTTAAAGACTTAACTTCCAATAAGACCACAATTATTAAGTAAAAAATATTACCATAATAATAGGGCAGATATATATTACATATCTCGTAATATTATTATGTTATATAAAAGTAGTAAATAATTTTAATTTCACTTTCCTTTATTTAAACTAACAAAATAATTTTTTAAAATTTATTTAGGTTGTATTAAAAAATTTACCGAACCTAAAAAAAATAGGTACGCTTAATAAAAAAGTACTCCCTCCGAGTTCCTATTTTTGTCCCACTTTCCTTTTTGGGCTGAGTTTGATTTTTGTCCCATTTTCCATTTATGGAAATAATTTATCACTCAACATTACCATGCTACCCTTACTCTTATTCACTTATTACATTACATACCCTTAATTATACCTACCAAAACACACAAATTTATCCTAATTAATCTACCCACCCCCACAATTAACTTCACCCTAAACTAATTACTAACCCATGACTTATCAGTCACCCATTTACTCCCTCGACATATATCCCCAATTCCCCTAACCCTAATTCCCAATTCTTCAAGATCTTCATCTCTGCCAACACAACCCTAACCCTAAATCGCGCCTCTTTCATCACAAATCCTCCTTCCTTCGTCATCAACAACCTCTTTCTCACCATGAAACCCCTGAGACTCCTCGCTCTTTCGTTTGTCGACCTTTGTCGTCCCTCTGTCGTCCTTTGCCGACGCGGATATGGGTTCCTCTTTCATCAAATTGGAAAATGGACCATGTTTGTTCAACATGGAAAGCATAACTCCTCTAGAATACACTGGAGATGACACTGGAGAGGAGCCGATGATGGAATCGTACTCTTTGTTCTTGACTCTGTGTTGCCTGATAGAGAAGAGAAGAGGTTCACGAAGGGCATTGGAGACTAAGGAAGGAAGGTGTTCGTGGTTAGAGGAAAAATCCCATTATTGGCCCTTATTCAAGCCCAAAGACGCAGTTTAGGGAAGGTTTATCCCTAGATCTAACCGTTATGCCCTCTTATTTGAAGTTATCTCTGATGTTATGTTCTGAATTAATGCTTGTTGTTTCTGCTGATTTTGTTACTGTCAATCTATGCCTCTATTATGCCTCTGTTGGTTGTGATTTCGAATTGGTTTGGTTTAGGGTTTTTTTGCACTAGTGATGAATTTTAAAAATTTACGAGGTCCACCATTATCGGGATTCATTATGTGCCGCCATACATCGGTATTTAGTTCCCGGTGTTTATGATGAGGCATGTAATAAATTCAATACCCAGTGAAGTGTAAACTGAGGGTATGCGGTTGTCGGTTGCTTTACGTTCCGTTGAATTTGTGTGGGTAAACATTGTAAAAGTGTAAATATTGTAAATGGATTACAACTATTTGTGTGGGTTTGCAATTTTGGTGTTACTATGGCAGGTTCTCCATGGATCGTATGAGGAAAATCAGTCCGTTCTCGAGGAACTCATAAAAATTCTGAAGGGCTCAACAGGCAACCCTTGAATATCCAACTAAGTAATCTCAACGACTTGTATTTTGTAACCCGGAAATGTAACTCGAGGAACTACGTCTACGTTATTTTCTCCGTTAAATAAAATTGTAACCCGGAAATTTATTTTCACATTAATGTATTGTATTGTAATTACATGGTAATCATTTTGGTTTTGATGGATACTCTAAATTACTCTTCCCTAATTACATTTCTCTCTCTTACTTTATCATTTCACTTTTTCACTTTTAATAATATAATATTCATTCCTTATTTTCCACCCCAAATCTCTTTGGGACAAATATAGGAACTCGGAGGGAGTATACCAATATAAAAGAGTACACTTATTATAAAAACAAGTATGAAATACAAAATAAAATTGTCATTTAAAGATAAGTCTAATAATAAATATAGGTAGTAATAAAACAATAAAGCAATAGTGAAAATTAATATATCAATATTGTTCCGGTATCGGAAACAATTAACCCGACAACGAATTCGGGTCTCTAAGATGTAATGCTTCTAATGTGATGATCGTTCAATTTCCTTCGGTCTCCCCTTCTTTTCACTCCGGTAATCGGACCTCCCCGGCGAGAGTGACCTGCTCCCTGCACAGTGAACGCACAGGGCCTCGGAGGTGTCCGAGGGAACCCTCTCCGATGCCTAAGTCAGTCCGTGAAAATGCCTTAAGAAACCTAGTTCGTGAGGAGCTAGGTGGCGGTTTTGGAGTGAAAGTCTAGAGAGAGAAAATCCAACCCCTCTCAAGTGGGAAATATATGTGTATATATACCTTCCTACAAGAGAGGGAAGTAGGAGAATGGGTGGATGAGGGGGTGACAAGTGGCTTCTCCTCATCCACTCATTCTCATTTACCTTAGGCGAAATGACGGAGGGGCCCCTTGGTGGTCCTTGTCCTGCCTGCGGGGATTTCCCCAGAGGACAGGCGGGTAGGGGTTATGTGAAGGCCGGGTTGAGCAGGCCGCATCGCCCTGCCGGGCAGGCGGCTGTCTGAAGTTGTCCCCTGGGGGTTTGCCTGGTAGACGACCCGGTGCAGGCTGCCGACCCTCATCAATTGGCCCTCGCAAGCCGGAGGGGAGCAAGGCTTCCCTCCGGCTGGCGACCTTTGCTCAGATGGAGGGGAGGTTGACTTATTGGTTTTACTATTGCATTTAATGCGTTTGTACTTTCCCGAGGAAGGAAGCGTTAATTGCATTGGGCATGCAAAGAGTTGAGATGTCTTTTAGCAATGATTACTTCTCATGCTTGGTGGATTTTCGGGTAGTGTGATGGCTTCACGATTGGTGGCATTCCCTGCCAGGATGGTTGGGAGGCTATTTAATGCTTCATCCTCTTTGTATAAATTCTGGCTCTCTTTGCCATTTTGACAATTCATCCTCAATTCTTCAACTTTTCTTTGTTAAATCATGCCTTGGATCAAGAAATCTGTTGTTCGTCATGGAGTTCGCACTGTTACCTTCCTCTTCAAGGGGTTCTGGAGGCTAAGGTATGCCCGGGCGGCTTTGTTACTTGTTGTTTATTGTTTTTTTTGAAAGGGGATGACGTCACCGGGAGATTAATCCCTTTGATACCTTTTTTGGTCTTCCCGAGACCTTTCTCGGGAAGCGGTGGGCAGTTTGAGGCGTGACACGTGGGGCAGTTTGTGGGGAGGCTCGTGCAGGAGGGGCAACCCTTCAACTGCCTGGGCTTATATAAACCCTTCTCCCCCTTTATTTCCTTCTTTTGCATCTTTTCGAAATTTGAATCCCTTTTCATAATTCTAAACTCTCCTTGCTGCTGAGAACTTCATAAGCCCACTATCACATTTCCCGGCGACGACCATCGTTCTAGGTTAGAATCTTTCCTTAAATCCTCGCCTTTTTTTCCTTTTCCTCAATACTTTTTCTTCATAAACCAACATGTCTCGCGTTCTTGCTCTCTCTTTTGGTCCATCGCTTGAGAGGACTGAGGGTAGAGATGGGAGTAGACGTGACCTAGCCTCCTCTTCTGGGGTTAGGCCCAGTGAGGAGGACCGCTTTGAAAGGGGGGGGGGGGGAGGTGTTGAATCCCCCGAACCTGCTCCCTTCGACGTCGTTGATTCTGACGACGAGGCACTGGAGGTGGACCCCTCTACGATTGCCGGCCCCCTTATTCCCAGGGAGAAAGGGAGAACTTATTATCTGGACAAGAAAAAGTACGTGATCCCTCTGAAAACCTACCCCGAAGCCAAGAACCGGGACTTAATTTTAGAAAGTAATGCTGCTGGGGAGATTGAGAAGTTTTATAATTTCGGGGAGGGATATACGGTCATAGTTCCAGGGGAGAAGGACACAGTATGCTGCCCCCCTGATGGTTGTGTGACTGTTTATCGTAAAAGCCTGGAATTCGGCCTGCGATTCCCTCTTCACCCCTTCCTGGAGGAGACCTTCAGGAGGATGAATGTGGCCATAGCCCAACTGACTGCTTCAGCCATTAGGTCCCTGATAGCCTATACCTGGACCTGCCTTTTTCATGGTGAGGGGCCTTATATTGATGCCCTTCGTTTTATGGTTGGGCTGCAAATGGTGTCTTCGTCAGGGGGAGATGGTTCCCCTGGGTACTGGTCCCTCCAGAGGCAGAAAAAATATGCTCTGGTCTGGCCGGCTTTAAGTAGCCTGAAAGACTGGAAGAACAATTTTTTGTATGTACATAGTGCTTTCGGGTGGCGGATTCCTAGGCACTTTAGGAATCATGTTCATACCCGCATGGAGACTCGTGAAGAGTATCATCCAGGCGTCGGAGGGAAGGCCTTGGAGGTAAAGCTGAGTGAGAAAGAAGAGGAACTAGTCAAGAAGTTCGAGATTGTTGTGGATAAGTCTGCGTTTGTGGCCCTGCTTTCTGGCTCCCCCACGCGGAGCTCATAGCCACAGACGAATATCTGCTCCCATTGGGCCTGATCCCTAGCCTCGAAGGTAGTTTTGGGGGGCTTTTGCCGACGCAATTTCCCTGAGACTTTCATCTCTTTGCTTTTTTAGCTGACTGCCCTCTTTTCCTGCAGATTCCGCTTCTCGTCGTTGGACAAGGAAGCAGGTTAAGAGGCTAGGCTTGAGCGAAGAGTTTGTCATTGTTTCGAAGCGTCCTTCCCTTCCTTCAAGTTTCAAGAAAGGGGAAAAAAGTTTAATGAGGCTCGGAAAGGATCTCTCTGCTGGCCGGAGGCTCCCTCTTCCTCCACGACTGCCGTCAGCAAAACCGGCGACTCCTTCCCCTAGTATCCAGGATGGGGAGGCTGAGGTTACCTCAGGGGCCACTTCTTCCCCTGGATGTAGGCAGGGTGACTCTTCAGCTGGGACTCGTATTTCCTAGGGATCGCGTCCCGCGAATTCTGAGGGGACTAGGGAGAGTGTTCCCCTGGAGCTGAGAAGAAAAAGAGATATGGCGCCCTCAGGGACTACTCCTGTGGTGGACTTGGAGGCTGATGTTGATACTCCTGAGGCAAAACGCCCTGCTCGTGACATTCCGAGCACCCTTTTTCCGGAGGAAAACACGGAGTTTCATTATACTGCCGGCGACAGTGTAGACGTGTCGGGCCTGCTCTCCGATTCTGGCGCCGTTTTGGCCGACCGTCTTACTAAGTCTGTGACTTCGACTTCCCACCAAGTAATTCAATATATCCAGCGTACCTCCAAGGTGTTGCTGGCATCCGCTAAGCTGGCGGTCTCAGCCGCCTGAGCGATGAAGAGCTGACTGTTACACCCGGGGCTCCCCCTCCTGACCGTCTGGCTATGGTTGAAAGGGATATAGCCTTGATAAATAATTTGAAAGATAAGCTGGCGAAGCAGGAGAGCGAGCTAGAGGAGGCGAAGAATCAGGCAGGCCGGTGGAAGCTTCAAGGGGAGAAGGCTGTGAGGGAAGCATCCAAGTTTGAGGCTGAGCTGAAGGAGAGTCGCCTGGCGATGGAGCGAGCTACCCTTTCCCTGGCTGAGATGGAGCACTTCAAGAGGAGGACAGCTGATTTGGAGGAACGTCTGTCTAAAGCTGATTCAATCCTTGAGCAGGCCAAGAGTGAATGGAAGAAGGAAAAGGATGCCCTCTTGGAGGAGACTGAAGCTGCGGTGGACACAAGTTTTGTGAGCGGGGCCAACTCTTCCCTGGAGCTGGTGATGGAGGTGATTGGGGAGATGTTCCCTGTTTTTGACGAAGAGGCCTTCCTAAATCTTTATTCTGCCAAAAACGAGGCTCGGGCAGCCAAACCTCCTGAGGCGGCTGCTGGTCCAAGCCAGGATGCTCATATTGTTTAGATTTTCTTGAAATAACTCTGTTTTTTGTGCTGAGCCTTGCTATGGCCAGTCGTCTGTAATATTTAGTTTCTTCGGATCTTTGCCTTGTTGTTTTTTTTTGTGAAAACATTTTACTCTCCATGGATCTGCTATGAAATGTTTTTTCTTGTTTCAGTTTGCTTTTTTCCTTCCTTAGGGTATTGCCTGATCCTGGCTTCTGGTCGAAGCTCAGGAGGCTTGCCCCCTGCCTGCCTGGGGGCAGGGAGGGGAATCTATGTTTTTTATACAAGGCTGGGAGGCCTGCTCCTTAGTCCCGGTTGGTCGTGCGTAACCTGTCTTGTCCCTGGCTTCTGCCTGAAGTCCAGGGGGCCTGCCCCCTGCCTGCCCAGAGGTAGGCAGGGAGGGCTTTTGCGTTTTTTATGCAAGGTTGGGGGAATTGCCCCCAGTCCTTGTTAGTTGTGCGTGGCCTGGCCTGTCCCTGGCCTCTACTCGGAGTCCAGGGGGCCTGCCCCCTGCCTGCCCATAGGTAGGCAGGGAGAGCCTATGCGTTTTTTATACAAGGTTGGGGAAATTGCCCCCAGTCCTTCTTAGCTGTGCGTAGCCTGGCCTGTCCCTGGCTTTTGCTCGAAGTCCAGGGGGCCTGCCCCCTGCCTGCCCAGAGGTAGGCAGGGAGGGCTTTTGCGTTTTTTATACAAGGTTGGGGGGATTGCCCCCAGTCCTTGTTAGTTGTGCGTAGCCTGGCCTGTCCCTGGCCTCTGCTCGAAGTCCAGGGGGCCTGCCCCCTGCCTGCCCAGAGGTAGGCAGGGAGGGCTTTTGCGTTTTTTATACAAGGTTGGAGGAATTGCCCCCAGTCCTTCTTAGTTGTGCGTAGCCTGGCCTGTCCCCGGCTTCTGCTCGAAGTCCAGGGGGCCTGCCCCCTGCTTGCCCAGAGGTAGGCAGGGAGGGCTTTTGCGTTTTTTGTACAAGGTTGTGAGAATTGCCCCCAGTCCTTGTTAGTCCGGCGCGTGAGGCCTGCTCCCTTCCTGCCCAGAGGTAGGTAGAGGGGTTTAGAATTTTGTTGGGGGATCCATTTTCCTTGGTTCTGGCAACAGGGGGCCTCCCCCTATTGCCCCCTGCTCGTTTGTGTGTGAGAGCGCAAGTTTAAACAGACAACGAGTATGAAATCTTGAGCTTTATATAAAAAAAACTTGTTTAAACATAAGGGTGGTCGGAGCCGTTGACATTCCATTGTGATCGTTCTCCGCCAGTATTTTTCTAAAGACGAGATTTTCCTAAGACTCGGCTAAACATAGTATCTTTTCAGGGTGTCGGCGTTCCAGTGCGCGCCCAGCTCCTGGCCTTCTGGGTTGGCGATTCTGTATGTGGTTGGTCCCAAAATCTGGGTCACCTGATATGGGCCTTCCCAGTTGGCACTTAGCTTGCCGTGCTCCCAGGATCTTCCTACAGCCTGCGTTTTCCTCAGCACTAGGTCGCCTATTTGGAACCTTCTCTCATGTACCCTTTTGTTTTATGTCTTTCTCATTCTTTGCTGATAGGCGGCTATGTTGATGATGGCCTCTTCCCTGACTTCATGGACCAGGTCTAGAGCTTCGGCCATTGCTGCATCATTGTCAGCTCTGTTGTACTGCTGAGACCGTAGGGTAGGAACTCGTACTTCGATGGGTAATAAAGCTTCTGCTCCATACACCAGGCCAAATGGTGTCTGACCCGTTGATTCCTTTCTGGTGGTCCTTATTGACCAAAGTATACTTGGTAGCTCGTCTGCCCACCTACCTTTGAGATCATCCACCATCTTTTTGAGCCCATTTAGGATCTGCTTGTTGCCGGCCTCGGCCTGCCCATTGGTTTGTAGGTGGCAGACGGCAGAGTAGGCGACTACTATTCCGTGCCCTTCCAGCCAGGTTCTTAGGGGGTCGTTATCAAACTGTCTCCCATGATCAAATACTAGCATTTTTGGCAGGCCGAATCTGGTTATGATGTTTCTCCAGATGACCTTTCTGACTGCAGGCTCAGTGATGTTTGGGACTGCCTCGGCCTCAACCCACTTTGTAAAGTAGTCAATCCCTACGATAAGAAACTTCCGTCCTCCCGTGGCCGCAGTAAAGGGGCCTAGTATGTCCATCCCCCATTGAGCGAAAGGAATGGGAGACAGAATTGGCCTGAGCTCTTGGGCTGGGGCATGAATTGATGGGGCGAAGAGTTGGCATTTTTTGCATTTCCGGGTTAATTTCCTTGCATCTGCTAACATGGTAGGCCAATAGTAGCCTGCCCTTAGGGCTTTGTGGGCCAATGACCTTCCTCCAATGTGATGCCCGCAGATCCCTGAGTGGATGTCATCCAAAACTTCAGCGGCCTGCTCTGCCCTCAGGCATCTAAGTAGAGGGAAAGTGAAGGATTTTTTGTATAGCTCTTCATCAATTATTATGAACCATGCTGCTTTGGTCTGTACTTTCCTTTTTTGCACTGGATCAGACGGTAGGGTGCCATATTTTTTGAACTGAATGAGGGGGGTCATCCAGTTCTCCTGTTTCTCTTCGATAACGTTGACTGTCTGACAGATAGCAGTGGATTTCTCCTGTATAACATCTACCCAAACTGATCTCCTTATGTCCTGTAGGCTAGAGCTGGCCAGTTTTGACAGGGCATCCGCCCGATTATTCTGTGATCGGGGTATTTGCCTGACTTCGTAGGATTTCAGGTTTGATAGTTCCTGCTTCACCTTTTCTAGGTAGGCGGCCATGGCCGGGTCCCTAGCTTCGTACTCTCCGTTGATTTAATTGGCAATGAGCTGAGAGTCAGTCGCTAATATGATCCGCTCTGCGCCTGCTGCTTTAGCTAGACTTATCCCTGCAAGTACGACTTCATACTCTGCCTCGTTGTTCGAGGAAGGTGAATCTGAGTGCATGCTCAAAATCCACTCCTTCAGGGCTGGTCAGTACGACACCTGCTCCTGCACCATTGGCCGTTGAGGACCCGTCAGTGTATACTATCCACTCTCCGGCAGGGAGCTCCTCTTCCCCTGAATGAGAACATACAGCCAGGAAGTCTGCCAAGGCTTGTGCCTTGATGGCTGTCCTGGGTTGGTATGATATCCCCAGTCCGCTCAATTCAATTGCCCATTTTAGCAGCCTCCCTGACTTTTCAAATTTTTCCAATATCTTTTCTAGTGGCTGGTCGGTGAGGACCACAACAGGGTGCGCGTCGAAGTAAGGCCTGAGTTTTCTAGCTGCTATGATGACTGCGTAGGCGGCTTTTTCTACCAAGGGATAGTTTCTTTCAGCTGCCCCCAGGGCGTGACTTACAAAGTAGATGGGCTGCTATGAGCCTGCTTCCTCTTTTAGAATGACTGCGCTTACCGTTGAATTGGTGACAACAATGTACAGGTATAGTTTTTCTCCGGCTACTGGCCTTGCCAAGGTAGGGAGTTTTTTCAGATGTTCCTTCAGTTGTTCGAAGGCTTTCTTTTGCTTGTCTTCCCATTTGAACTGTTTATTGCCTTTTAATATTTTGAAGAAAGGGGTCGATTTGTCTGCTGATCTGGCGATGAAGCGAGCCAGAGCAGCCATCCTGCCTGTGAGCTGTTGAATGTCCCTTATAGTCTTACGCTCTGGGAGGTCTGAGACTGCCTGAATCTTCTCGGGATTGGCGTCTATTCCTCTAGAGCTGACCAAGAACCCTAAGAATTTGCCAGATCGGACTCCGAACGTGCACTTTTTTGGATTCAACTTCATTTTGTAGGAGCGTAGGGAGGAGAAGGTTTCTTGCAAATCCGCCAGGTGCTCCTTGTCTCCTTTGCTTTTGACAATTGCATCACCGACATAGGCTTCTAAGTTCCTCCCCTTTTGATTTTTGAAGACTTTGTCCACCAACCGCTGATAGGTGGCGCCTGCATTCTTCAGTCCAAATGGCATCATCTTATACGTGTACGTTCCATGGCTGGTTATGAAGGCGCACCTCACCCTGTCAGGCTGCCAGAGGTACACTTGATGGTACCCTGAGAATGCATCTAGAAAACTCAACGTGGTGTATCCACTAGTGGCGTCTACCAGTTGGTCTATTCTGGGCAGGGAGTAGCAGTCCTTTGGGTAGGCTTTGTTAAGATTTGTGAAGTCTACGCACATTCTCCATGCGCCTGACGACTTTTTTACCATCACAACATTTGCCAACCACTCGGGGTAATCGCAGACTTCGATGAAATCCGCTTTCAAGAGTTTTTCTATCTCCTCTTTTATCGCCATGTCTTTTTCTGCGGACATATTTCTTTTCTTCTGCTTTACAGGGCGGGCCTCCGGATTAACGTTCAGCTTGTGAACAATAAAAGCCGGGTCGACCCCTGGCATCTCATCTGCCGAGTAGGCAAATACGTCCCTGTTTTCTCTCAAGACTGCGACCAACTCTTTCTTGTAGGACTCCTCTAGGTCGGCCCCTATGAGGACCTGCCTCCCTGGTTCTAAGTCCACCAACATGCTTTCCCCTTCAGGTTCCAGGTAGGCTGCTGTTTGCTGAGCAGCCGGGATTTCACCCTCCCTGCTGGGGGAACTATCGGCTTTTCGTTTTCCCTTTCTTTCCGTTTCATGGGCTTGCAGGGCCACCGAATAGCAATGTCTGGCTGACTCCTAATCCCCGTGAACTTTTCCTTCCATGCCAAAGTCTGTCACATAGGCTATCAGGGCGTTGTATGCAGACTTTGCATCCACCACGACAAATGACGCCCTGACATTCCTGGCAGAGGCCCCTTCCCCGAACGTTACTGGTAAGTCGATAATCCCCATGGGAAGCACGCCTGCCCCACTGAACCCGTACAGAGATCCAGGGGCCGGCTTAAGGTGTCTCTTTTCTAAGTTCATTCTTTCAAAGGCGTCCTTGTATAAGAGGTTTGTGTAGGCGCCAGTGTCCACCATGCATCTCTTGACAATGTGATTGCTAATCTCAAGAGTTAAGACCAAAGGATCACTGTGTGGGTATATTACTCTCCCTGCGTCTTCAGGGGTGATGCTCAGGGTCGTGCCCCTCGGGCTTCCTGCCTTCTCGGCGTAGCAAATCTGATTCCGTAATTTGCGGATCTGCCTTTTCTGGCTTCGCCTGCTTGTTCGTCCCTTTACATCCCCTGACACTACATGAATTATCATGCGATTTTGGGCCGAACCCTCAGGCTTGTCTGTCGCCTCCTTTTGGGATTTGTTTCTTGCTGCATAGTTACTCAGCCAGCCGTTTCTTATGAGCTTCTCTATCTCGTCTTTTAAGTGTCGGCACTCCTCAGTGGTGTGGCCTATGCAATCATGGAACGTGCAGAATTTTTTAGAATCCCCCTTCGGGCTGCGCGGCTTATTCGGGCGATTCCACTTTGCTGTTTCCTTCTCCAGCTCAAAGATCTCGGCCCTCGGCCTGTTGAGGGCCGTGTAGCTGTCAAACCTTGGCTGGTAAGCTGTGCGTTCTTTCTTGGGGGTATCCCCTTCCTCTTTCTATTTGCCCGGTTCGTTCCTGGCACGTCCACCCTGCGGTCCCCCTTGCGGCCTCGCTTGGCCTGAAGGGGTATCCGGCAGGCTGTGGAACTCTTCCTGCAGAATGAACCCTTCGGCAATTTTTCTGGCCTTGGCCAAGGTTTCAGGCTGGGCCCTGATCATCTGGTTCTTCATCTCACCTGGGAGCAGGGAGATTGTCAGGGCGTAGGCAGCAGTTGAGTCATCAATCTCCCTGACTTGCTGGTAGGACAAGTCGAACCTCTTTAGGTACTCCCTGACGCTCTCGCCCTTTTTCTGCTTCAGGGTCATAAGGTCAAACCGAGTGAGTCGTCTCCTCTTGTTCCCTGCGTATTGTTCAAGGAAAGCCTCGGCTAACTCTATAATAAAGAAGCTGATCGACCCCTGGCGAAGGTCCCTGAACCATCCCTGTGCAAGTCCTACAAGGGTGGTTGGGAAGATTTTGCACCAGATTGCATCATCCACATCATACATGCCCATGTGACTCTCAAATGCCGCCAGATGGTCCTCTGGATCTGTAGTCCCGTCAAACTTGACGGTGGGCATCTTGATCTTCGGGATGGGGTACTCTTGTACGTCAGGATGGAGAGGAGTCTTCGTGGGCCTGCCTACCACTCGTGACCTGCTTTCCCCAGACTGGTTACCGTGAACAACCCACTGTCTAGGGGCCGGTTTCCTCGCACTGGGGGAGCGGTGCTTTGGTGGTCGCCTGCTCGTTGCCTCGTCCTCCGTGTCAGGGGAGGGTTGCCTGGGCCGCTTTCTCCGGGACTGACCGAGGTTGTCATCCTGGTGATACCTTGATTTGAGCGGCTGCCCCCGGTTAAGCCTAGACTGCAGGCTCTGGGACAGCCCTGGAGCTGGCTGTCCTTTTGCTGCTGGCGTTAACCTGGAGAAGACTCCGCCCTGCTTTTCTCCTAGGCGCTTGGACGCAGGCTCCCTGTGCCTCATTCGATCCTGCGGTCCCTGAGACAGACCCCTTTTCTCCCTGGACGTGGACTCCGTAGTGTGTATAGAGAACGCCTGTTGTTGAGCAGGCGGTTCTTGGCTGCCTGCTGTGATACGCCTCTGTACCTGTGCGTATACTTGAGCTGTTCTCCTTGCCTTCCTCTGTGCGTTTCTGGCGGCGGTTCGCTTCGTACCCCAGCCCCCTCTCTGCTTACTGAGCGGGGCTGCCTGGGGGTCGTTGCGACCCTGCCTACCAGGTCTTCAGGGGTGAATTCCTGGTTGAGCATTGCGGAGAAGAAGGCAGCTGTCTGTACCATCTGAGCTGGGGTTAGGTTCAGGGTGTGCCCTGGATGTGCCCCCTGCCCTGGTGCCACAGCTGTATTTGGCATGCCCAGGAGACAGGTTCCCCCCACCCCCAGGATCGCGGCGGCAGGAACCCTCTCTGGCTGCGGCATGCCGTATAGGAGGGTCACCGGTGGGACCGTCGGACCTGCCCCTATACTAGCGTCGACAATCTCAGGCATGATTGCCCCAATTGGTTAATTTTGTATTTGGGAATAGTTGATTTTTTGTGGGTAATTCGTGGATACAACCGGATCTTCCCCACAGACGGCGCCAAATTGTTCCGGTATCGGAAACAATTAACCCGACAACGAATTCGGGTCTCTAAGATGTAATGCTTCTAATGTGATGAACGTTCAATTTCCTTCGGTCTCCCCTTCTTTTCACTCCGGTGATCGGACCTCCCCGGCGAGAGTGACCTGCTCCCTGCACAGTGAACGCACAGGGCCTCGGAGGTGTCCGAGGGAACCCTCTCCGATGCCTAAGTCAGTCCGTGAAAATGCCTTAAGAAACCTAGTTCGTGAGGAGCTAGGTGGCGGTTTTGGAGTGAAAGTCTAGAGGGAGAAAATCCAACCCCTCTCAAGTGGGAAATATATGTGTATATATACCTTCCTACAAGAGAGGGAAGTAGGAGGATGGGTGGATGAGGGGGTGACAAGTGGCTTCTCCTCATCCACTCATTCTCATTTACCTTAGGCGAAATGACGGAGAGGCCCCTTGGTGGTCCCTGCCCTGCCTGCGGGGATTTCCCCAGAGGACAAGCGGGTAGGGGTTATGTGATGGCCGGGTTGAGCAGGCCGCATCGCCCTACCGGGCAGGCGGCTGTCTGAAGTTGTCCCCTGGGGGTTTGCTTGGTGGACGACCCGGTGCAGGCTGCCGATCCTCATCAGTTATGTTATTGAGCGACTGTTTCTTCTCAGTTCTTGGGATGACGTGAAATACTCACAACGTATCAAATTGACACATAAATGTCACATAAGGACCTGATACACGTAATACACATGTACATTGGCACATGTGACCTTTAATGCACAACATCATCAATTACCCGCACAAGGATCTCTCTTTTACCTCCTCTCCAATACTCATTCTGCATGGCTTATTAAAGGTTTAGATATTATTCTCGAATGATCCAACGGTTACTACTTTAATCATCTAAGGGCTCGTTTGGTTCACCATGGGAAGATGGAGTTACCGGGAACTTAAATTCACGTGAATTTGTAATTCATGGAAATTACAAAAGTAGTGTTTGGTTGCCATGTGGGAAATGACTTCATGCGGGAGTACTACACACCGGGAGGCTTGGTGAGTAACTTCCCCATTATGGAGGAAGTGACAATTTTCGGGAAGTGGCAATTCCCATGAAATGGGCAACCAAACAACTCTCTGAAAATGCAATTCATGGGATCTATCACTTCCCGGTAATTAGATGAGCAGCCAAACAAGTCCTAAAATGGATGAAAAGTACTCCGTAACAAATATAATTGATGGGGGATGAAAACCCTCAAACGCATAGGCCCGACTCCCGGGACTGAGAAGGCCCAACTGGGTCCTAGCCGACCCTAGAGGCCGAACCCCCTATCAGACGACCCCCTTACGGGTAGTCATTAACTGACCCAGAGAGACTTCTCTACTAGCATCACCCTGCTGATGTCATGAGTGACATCACCCTAGTGATGTCACTACATCCTTTCCTCTCTATAAATACCCCACTTAGGGTGAGGAAAAAGGGCAATTCATTCCCATATATTCCTCCCTATTCTCTCATATATTTTACTGACTTGGGCGTCGAAGGCTCCGCCCCGGGGTTCCCCCGGGCCCGGAGTTCACCTTGCAGGATCATCGTCGGCACGCATCCGGAGCCGAGGAGAACCGCGAAGCCAAGGTCAGGGACCCGTTTTTATTCCCAAACAATTTGGCGCCGTCTGTGGGGAGAACGGTTGTGCTCACGAATTACCCACAAAAATCAACCTCTCCCAAATACAATTCTTTCCAGATCTATTCTCACATCTTTGAGATAGATTTACAAAAATTTGAACCATCTAATTAATCCGTGAAGGAGGATTCACCGCCGACGGAATTCCTACAAAATAGATTCAATAAAATCATACATCTACTATATTTTATTTAGGGTTATTTAACAGAAATAATCTCAACTTTGGGTGGTATTCCATAAATAAAACCAACTTTAATTAATCTGAGAATAAACCCATGTATGAGACATATCAAACCTGAATGGATTCGGGTTACCTGCTACCTGCTACACCTGTACACTATTCCATTATGGTTAAATTGATGTTACTAAACTAATTGATAACAACGATAATCGTAATTATTGAGTTTATTACCGGTCATAATGGACGTCCATAAAACTTCTTCCCAGTGTTTTCTCCCTTCTTGGTAGTCCTAATCATTGCCCGTAACTTGTGGTTGCAGAAAGATCTTTCGAGATGTTTGATTCCCATGAATTCGAAAAACATGAATTTGATGAATTACCCATGGATTTCTAGAATTGTTGCACAAAATTAGGGTTTAAAATTTGGGTTTAGGGAAAAATCGATCTTGATGTGGAAACGAAGAAGATGTAACTGCGTTAATTAATAACTATGAGACCCACATAAACCTGCTGCATCAGGTCATTAATGAGTCAATTTCATTCGTGTTTGATGTGTCTCATACATGAGTTTATTCCCAGATTAATTAAAGTTGGTTTTATTTATGGAATACCACCCAAAGGTGGGATTATTCCTGTTAAATAACCCTTTTATTTAAGTTTCCTAAGGAGATTTGAAGATCAAGCTCTTTGTAGTTTGTATGCGAACAAGCCTTCAATTTTATTAAAGTATAGTGCAGAGAGAGAAAGGGATTATCAAAGTGAAGAGATGATGCACACAAAAATTCCGAGCGACATGATGGAGTGAGAAGATGCTTAGAGATAAGCTCATGAACATGCCGCAAACTCGCTAGAGTCAAGCCCAGAAAATGAATTTTCTTCAGATCTGTTCTTAACTGTTTGAAAAAGAACGATGAAAGGAGGTGGCACACGCCAATTTTTAGTATGTTTTTTGGTACCCACCTTTCTGGATGAAACTAACCTCGACCGCAATAAACTTCGGTCGGCCAAAATTTATGGTCAATTTTATGCGAGTTGACCACCTAAACCAGCAAAGTGGGTCGGCCATTTGGATTTTAACCTGAGACGGCCACCTGATTCATCGTGATAAGTCAGCCACCCGAGTCGACAAAAACTCGACTTGGGTCGGCCACCCGAGTTAACCTGCTGAGTCGGCCACTTGAGCCAGTGAATGATCAACCTGGGGTTGGCCACCGGTGTCAGCATATCGGGTCGACCATCAGATTCAGTGAAAAGCTGACTTGGGTCAGTCACCCAAGTCGCCAGATAAAGACCAGAAAATCCATTATAACAAAAGAGGTGTCGTCGAAGCCCAACTGTTTAGCGTTCTCGGTAAGAGTACCTCGGACGTGGGCCTCAACTCAAAGTAAGGTTAACCATTTATTTAATTCACTTTATGGAGCATAAAACAAGTAGCATGTTGCAGGCCTACCTTCTTTAAATTGTAGCGCCAATCCATGTTTTTGAGCCTAGCCTTGTATTAGATGGTCATTTCGGCCTAATTTGTTTTATGTGAAATAGGCCTAGTAAAGCCAATTAGACAAAAGGATGTCTCAGCTCAAAAAATTTCTGTGTATGACACTGTTGAATATTACAACCCATTAAAAGCCCATGGTATCATCCATCTGTGTGAGGAAGTCCCCTTTGACGCTCTTACCTCATGAACAGAATTACTCACCTCCAACCTTTTGATCCCTCCACATATATTCACATATACTTCACAAAAGTTAGTAAAAAATGATCGAAGTTGTGAAACAAAAAATGACCCAACTTTTTGCCCCATCACAAAAATTTCCAAAAAACTCCTCAAAAATTTACCCGAAAAATGGTGAAGATAAGTCACAAAAATAAGTATCAAATGAGCTCAATGTTTGTAGCTTGACAGAGACATGGCCCAACCAACTTACGGCTCGGCCAAGATGCTGTCCTGCCGATTTACTACTCGGCCCTACCGACTTACGGCTCGGCCAAGATGCTGCCCTGCCGATTTACGGCTCGGCCCTACCGACTTACGGCTCGGCCAAGATGCTGCCCTGCTAATTTACGGTTCGGCCCTGCCGATTTACGACTCGACCCTACCAACTTACGACTCGGCTAAGATACTGCCCTGCCGATTTACGGTTCCGCCCTGCCGATTTACGGCTCGGCCCTACCGACTTATGGCTCGGCCAAGATGTTGCCCTGCCGATTTACGGTTCGACCCTGCCGATTTACGCCTCGGCCCTACCGACTTACGGCTCGGCCAAGATCAAGCCCAACCGACTTACGGCTCAATCTCGACGCCTGCAGAGACCACCAAGCTCCGCCAACCACCATGTGGAATTCTACGAAGACATGATTAATATTTACCCATCACCTATTCATTACTCACATAGCTAATGGGTAGGAGGCAATAGGGGAGGAGCCCCTGCTGCAAAATTCAGGGAAAGTAGACCCCCCAACAAAAAACAAGGATTGATACACATTCAGCCTTGTACAAAGCATAAGTCCCTCTGCCTACCTCTGGGCAGGCCTCCTGGACTTCGACCAGAAGCCAGGGTCAGGCCGGGCCCCATACGCCGAACCATAAGTCCCTCTGCCTACCTCTGGGCAAGAAGAGGGCAGGCCCCCCTGGACTTCGACCAGAAGCCAGGGTTAGGCCGGGCCCCATGCGCCGAACCATAAGTCCCTCTACCTACCTCTAGGCAGGCAGAGGGCAGGCCCCCCTGGACTTCGACCAGAAGCCAGGGTTAGGCCAGGCCCCATGCGCCGAACCATAAGTCCCTCTGCCTACCTCTGGGCAGGCAGGGGGCAGGCCCCCGGACTTCGACCAGAAGCCAGGGTCAGGCCGGGCCCCATGGGCCGAACCATAAGTCCCTCTGCCTACCTCTGGGCAGGCAGGGGGCAGGCCTCCCGGACTTCGACCAGAAGCCAGGCTCAGGTCGGGCCCCATGCGCCGAACCATAAGTCCCTTTGCCTCCCTCTGAGCAGGCAGGGGGCAGGCCCCCTGGACTTCGACCAGAAGCCAGGGTCAGGCCGGGCCCCATGCGCCGAACCACAAGTCCCTCTGCCTACCTCTGGGCAGGTAGGGGGCAGGCCCCCCTGGACTTCGACCAGAAGCCAGGGTCAGGCCGGGCCCCATGCACCGAACCACAAGTCCCTCTGCCTACCTCTGGGCAAGCAGGGGGCAGGCCCCCTGGACTTCGACCAGAAGCCAGGGTCAGGCCGGGCCCCATGAGCCGAACTATAAGCCCTTTTGCCTACCTCTGGGCAGGCAGGGGGCAGGCCCCCTGGACTTCGACCAGAAGCCATGGTCAGGCCGGGCCCATAAGCCCCTCTGCCTACCTCTGGGCAGGCAGGGGGCAGGCCCCCCTGGACTTCGACCAGAAGCCAGGGTCAGGTCGGGCCCCATGCGCCGAACCACAAGTCCCTCTGCCTACCTTTGGGCAAGCAGGGGGCAGCCCCCCTGGACTTCGAGCAGAAGCCAGGGTCAGGCCGGGCCCCGTGAGTCGAACCATAAGTCCCTCTGCCTACCTTTGGGCAGGCAGGGGGCAGGCCCCCTGGACTTTGACCAGAAGCCAGGGTCAAGTCAGGCGGCAAAGCCGAAACAGCGAGGCCTAAGGCACACTCAGTCTTGTATAAAGAGCATATATAAGCCTCTCTGCCCACCTCCGGTCAGGTAGAAAGCAGCCCCCCTAGACTTCGACCAGAAGTCAGGGACAGGTCGGGCGTCATAGCCGAACCAGCAAGGCCTGAGGCACACTCTGTGTGCATTTAACATGTAGGAGGAAGGACCGTCGAACTTCGGGCAGGTTCCATGATCGGTCGAGGTAGGTCATTCGATTAACAAGGCCTAATGAATACTTGGCCTTGTAAAAAATGTAAGTCATTCTGCCTACATTAGAGCAGGCAGGGGGCACGTTTCTCGAGCTTCAACCAAATCTCATAGATTGGCCGAGCCAAGATCGCCGACCGACAAGGCATAAAAAGTAAATACTCGAGCTTGTATTTAACCATAAGCCCTTATGTCTGCCTCCAAACAGGCAAGGGGCACGGCCCCCAAGTCCTAGATAAAGTCCATAAACTACCCTGGCAGGCCTCTGGCACCCCGACACATCCGTATGAGATATACCGGGGCAGAAGCGTTGATCACGGAGCTTAGAGATTACCTCGCCATGTACAAAATGATAAACCCCACGTACACCTCCGAGTACACAAGGGGCACGACGTCTGACGCCCTGACGGAGTTTAGATGACGCTAGGGCAGACGCGCCAACAAGGCCTAATGAATACGTGCCTTTGTATAAAAGACGAAGTCCGTCATTTAGTTTGTCGGTCCAACCATGCTTGGCACCGGACCCGCATACTCAGTATCCGACTCCGCTGAGGGCAAATTGATGGGGGATGAAAACCCCCAAACGCATAGGCCCGACTCCCGGGACGGAGAAGGCCCAACTGGGTCCTAGCCGACCCTAGAGGCCGAACCCCCTATCAGACGACCGCCCTTACGGGTAGTCATTAACTGACCCAGAGAGACTTCTCTACTAGCATCACCCTGCTGATGTCATGAGTGACATCACCCTAGTGATGTCACTACATCCTTTCTCCTCTATAAATACCCTACTTAGGGTGAAGGAAAAGGGCAATTCATTCACATATATTCCTCCCTATTCTCTAATCTCTCTCTCTCTCTCTCTCTCTCTCTTATCTCCCTAAATATCTATATTCAGTCATATATTTTACTGACTTGGGCGTTGGAGGCTCCGCCCCGGGGGTTCCCCCGGGCCCGGAGTTCACCTTGTAGGATCACCGTCGGCACGCATCCAGAGCCGAGGAGAACCGCGAAGCCAAGGTCAGGGACCCGTTTTTATCCCCAAACAATAATATAACAAAATAGTATAAGCAAATGAGTGAGGAAATGGAGAGGAGGTAACTAAGAGAATTTGGACTCCAATTGCCCCCGCACATTCCAACACATTCACAATTCCAACTTCCAAATTCGCAATTCCAAGACACTCAATTTATAGTAGTCCCTTCATTTTTTAGGTTCGTGTTTTTTTCTAACGAACTTTTCCTCAATCCTAACGACATATTACAAATTTGTCCTTGTCATTTCCTTCTCATTCTCAAAAATGATGCATGTTTGATTTTCTCTATAGCAAAATTGAACATCAACATTTTATTTTTCTTAATTTCTAAAGTTACATTCGACATTCTTGAGTGCAATGAGGTACGAACCTTAAAACACTTCTTTAATCGATCGATCAATCCATCTAATATAAAAAAACAAGATCCATAAACCCTAAAAAATCCTTAAAAATTAAAATCAATCACCAAACCCTAAAAAAATCCCTAAAATTAAAATAAATTACCAAATCTTACGATAAGTTGATTAAAAAGACAAAAGTTAAAACTTAAAGCGATACTACTCCATCATTAATTGGAGAACTAGGATCCATAGTTGAATTTACAAGAGTTCGATTGATTAATCAATTTATTTTGTAGAGATTAAAGGTATTAGAAGGATTAATTAGAGAGATTGTATAAAGGACATAAATGAAAATTTTGAAAAAAAATCGTTAGGATTGAGTAAAACTTTGTTAGGAAAAAGTAATTCCGATTTTTATTGTTTGTATCCATTTGCTTTTTATACACGATTCTTATGGAAAATGAATAAATAAATAAATAAATAAATAAAGTGGGAGAGATTTTTTTTTTTTTTTTCAGAATGGGAGAGAATAAGGATGTCAGTGGGGCGGATGAAAGACGGATACCACACCGCTTGGGGCGGGTGCGGAGGATGGTTATGCGGGTGGCGGGGCGGGTAGAGGGATGAAAATGTTACTCGCAATGGGTAATGGGACGGGGGTGGTTTTAACATTTTACCCTCCCTACGTTCGCACCGCCTACCCGCACCGTTCTACACTCGCACCGCCTTAAATCTATAATATTACGAGAACAAATAAAAATTATAATATAAAGTTTGTACTTAAACTTTAATTTATTATTAACTTTGATTACATTTATTTTGAAATTTTGTATGTCATTAATTAACCAAACAATTAATGAGAGTTCTATTTATTTTTATTGACATGTATCACGGATACCCACAAATTTGACGGGTAAAGGCGAATGATGGGTGGATAACGGGACGGGGATGAGTCCTCTAAGTATACCCGCGGAGCGGGTGGCGGTGAGAACTTTGTACCGGTGGTGGGTAGCGGGGCGGGTGTGGGTATTACTTTTGAGCGGCGGGTGAGGGTGCGGGGTAACTATCCCCCGCACCCGCCCCTCCCCAATGACATCCCTAGGAGAGAATTTGATATAAGTGAGTCATAGAAGAGAATATTAAAAAATGAAGATGTGAGATAAATATGGAAAGAATAAAAATGAAGAGCAATAAAAAAAATCAAAACAAAAGGTAGAACATTAATAAATGGAGGGAGTACGAAGTCTTCTTTATGACGGAAACATCTGTCACAAATCAATGACGAGTCAAATAATAATACAAGTTGGTTAGAAAAAAACAAAGTAGCACATGATTTGTCATTATCTAACCTAGTAAGTACGGAGGAGTATTATTCAACCCGTCATAACTATCTGACGAATATTTTCGTCACAAACAAGAATGCTTCGATTGATAACTTACAGAGTACGAGTATCAAATTAACCTACTAAAAATTAAATACACTCTATATCATGAGGAGTAAGTCTTCCTTGTATCGGACAATATTTGTCATAAGTCTATAACGGGTCAAATATCAATACTTACGGGATAAAGATAATACTTTTTGTCCGTCTTATCTATCATATTTGACCCAGGATAAGTTTACAATAAATATTATCATCATACACAAGAATTTGTCTCGACGACACATGTGAGATAATAACCTTTAACATTCCAGTTCAAATTTCAATGCACAAATATTCATTGCACTAATATACGAAGTATGTACCATCAATTGTGCACCAATAAGTTGATAGTAGACTAGTCAAGTTCCACTTTATTTCTACGGTGCTTACATTGATAGTAGACTACTCAGTATAATACTGAATACTGTATCATCAATCCTCTAGACCTGGCAAAACGGGTCCAATGTGTCAAGCTTGGGTCGGGTTGGAATCGGGTCGGGTCGGTCGTTGTCGAGTTTGTTATTTTCAACTTTTGTAAGAATATCGACTCGTTTTCTATGATAATGCCCGCCTCAATTTTGGGTCGGGTTTGGTTACTACCCTGTACAACACTCGAGTTCTACTCCTCCTGTGGACATGACATAGGTCCACCCCGACACGGCCACGCGCGGGTTTGGGAAGGCGAATGAATCTCCATATGAGATGGGTCGAATTAAAATTTAAATCGAAGTGGAGTCGCCACCGAACTTTGTGGGAGTTCGGGCCCGTTCGAACCCACTCTATGTCGTAGTGGGCCGTGTACAAAATACGGCCCATTTACGATGTCAGAGTTTATTGGGTTCTTCCCTTTGCATTTGATACCGATACCGACATTATCGGATACCGTGTATTGAATGACTCTCGTGCGCCAACGGTTTCGGGCATCCGGAAACCGAGTTTCTGAGTAAGGGGTGAGGGTACGTGTTGGGAAGTTCACAAAGAACACCCAACCCCGCCCGCACATTAGCGGCCTCTACTAAGATATCGATTGACTCTCTAATACGCGCGTTAGTAGGAGGGTAAAAATGTTATGCAAACAATGTTTTACCCTAAACATGCGAGAATTGAAGGGGTTGCTAAGTCGATTTAATGCAACTTAATTAATTTAACGTCAAAGTTATATTTAGAATGTGGGTTCATTTTAGTACAATAAAATGAACAATGAAAAACAAATCAACCAAAGAGCAAACGGTTAGTAACGGTATAACGATAACAACGGTTTGCGCGTAATACAAGATGCTATAGAATAATGAGATATGATGCATGAGTTTTGAAAAAGGTAGTGTGACATGTGATTAATTTGACGCGTGTTGATCGAAGTCCTAAGAGTGTTTAACGAGACTAAAACGACGTTGTGGGACTCACGTTTTGACGTGATAAAAGGGCAACTCGACCGAGTCATTGAGAGACTCGACCTAGTGGGCCTCTGAATAGCTTCTGTCCCGGATTTCATGACGTCACTCGACTGAGTTACGGGGGAACTCGACCGTGTGCACGGCCACTCGATCGAGTCATTGCGAGACTCGGCCGAGTGGATGCCAAAATAGCCTTCTGTCTCGTTTTTGGGGTGCCACTCGATCGAGTGCCCCTTGTACGAACCAGGGTTCGTTTCGCAATTTATTATTACTTGCAAAATTGCTTTTTGATTTTGAAAAATTGATGACTTTGTTGAATCGGACATAAATATCGTATAATTTATGCTCAATTCGAACCTTGATACTCATCATATCCGATATTTGATTATTGAATCGATATCGAATATTAGAGCGAAACTTGAGAAAAGATGCTATAAGTCGTTTAAATTAAACTAAAAACGATATAGGTTTTCTTCGCGTTTATAGCGTCGTATTAATTCTATCGAATTAGGTGACAACTATTTTAGCATCAACGAAAATCGTATTAGTTAAATTATGTGACTAAATCGTTTAGATTCGACATCCAACTATTTAGTTGGTATCGAGTCTAAAAGATTGATGCTTTGTGTTTACTTTAATTAAAACCTTGATTCCCTCCACATCCCGACATCACAAGGATTTATTACGATGTCGGATCCGCATCAACGGGTTTTGACCCAAATAAAAAGGAACGTGTTTTTTGCTTGAAATAGTTAGGAAAATTAATGAATATGCGATGAATGATAAAATAAGAAAATTATGGCTGATGTTAACTCGCCTCAACAATCAAGCGATCGGGGTGTCGGGATAAGCGAGCGGCAAGGCTGGGTGCAATACCCTTGTATATTCGGGTTTTCTTATCCCGTCATCATTCACGCTCGACACGAATCGACGAGTAGTTTAGTATTTTATACTAGTTATATTATCGATATTATAGATGCGACAATAAAATAAAAAAAACGGAAAAGAGGATGAAGATGACGAGAGAGTGAGGAGAAGAAAGGAGAACGGGTTTTGCACCCTCAACCCACATGTTCTTGTCTCGGACGGGACTCGCTTGATTGTGGCTTAGGCACGGGAGTTCGAGGTTTACGTAGGTTAAGTTGTGGTGGTTTAGGGTTTGGATTCCTAGTTGCTAGGGTTAGGGTTTGAGTGTATAGGATTAGGGTTGATTAGGGTTTGTTTTTCGGTTCTTATTAAGATGGAAAAAGATGATCCATTTTGCATGCAAGGGGGTGCTTATATAGGCATTGCTACGCACCCCCGTCTAGGGTCACTCGACCGAGTAACGAGCTAATTCAGTCGAGTGGCCCAATGCGACTGCAGTCGGGCTTACTTGAGGGCCCACTCGATCGAGTGGGCTGACACTCGATCGAGTGGGTCAGCTGGGGCGAGAGGTCCGGGCCTTTGGACCTCAGGTTGGGCATTTTGTGGGTTTTGTATTTGGATTGCACTTTTGATGTTTGAGTGATTGTTTTTTGTGTCTCGGAACGGCTTTGACCGGGGTTTGACCCAATCGCTAAAAGTCGGTTTTATTTCCGGTGTCGGTTTTGACCCAAATTAGTCTTATTTTATTGGAAACGACCCACTGAGCCTGGATTTGAGGTTGGTTTTGTGATATTTGTACTCCGTAAAGGGCCTTAGCCAGCAATCAATGGTTTCGGGCCCATATTCGAGCGCGTAGAAACACTTTTGCGTCCGATCATCATCGGGTGTTTTTTGGAAACTGCTATAGACACCTGGCGGTCAAAATGTGGGTGTCTAAAGAGCCCCCACTCTGACTGAGGTTTGGCAAGGTGAAAGTCAGAGTAGCTACCAGGCCAATCGAGGATTAAGACTTGGCAGACTTCGGATCGGGTCGTTTATATTCCATTAGACTTGCGTGAAGGGCTCGCCAGCCATAGGATAGAAGTCATACCTGAGCTGATTATGATAACTTCGTGGGAAATCGGACTTGTCGTGTAAGTCCTGGGTGTGCCTATATGTGGGCCCATCCCATGAAAAATGTCGCCTTGGGCTTTCCGCTCGGGAGATATATGAGTTGTGCTTGCCTCAGAAGCCTTGAGTCGTACCTGTATCAGTTACATAAATTTTACATGCAACACGTAGGTGAAAATATGACTCGCGCTGGGGAATAAAAATTTGATTTTTTGAATTTTGAAATCTAGAAATTTGAAATTTTTTTGGAAATTTTTTGAAATTTTTTGTAATTGGACAAACTCGGGATGTCTAATTCCCGGGCTAAGATTAGGGAATCTCGAGACGAGGCCTGTATGTTGATCCTGTTGGAATTAGGAAACTTTTGCGTATGAAAGATATGGAAAGAGGATTGTGAGGTTGATGCTATAAATAACCCCTTTGTCTTTGATTTTCTTCACAACCTCCTCACAATTCACTTTTCCTCAAAAAGAAAGCTCTTTATTCCTTTCAAGAAATTTAGCCAATGGGGATCGATCGATTGACCGTGATGCTGCAAGAATGGTCCCGATGCTTTAGGGACACAGATAGGGTGGCTCTCAATCAGACGGGTATTACTCAGTTGTACCCATTCCGTCAGATGCAAGTTGACCGTTATTTTCTCGATGCTTGTCTGTCCTATTGGGACGATGCATATCATGTCTTTGCTTTTCCTCGAGGAGAAGTTTGCCCCTTACCCGAGGAGATTGCTGCTGTAGGAGGATGGAATCCTATACTTTGTCCTGCCGTTCCGTTCTCGGTCTATGACCCAAGAAGGAAGCTTCGAGAATTCTTAGGACTTTTCCATAACGAAGTATCCCGCATGATGGAAGACGGTAATATTTCTCTGATCGACTTGGATGAGAATTTTATGAACCCTCATGACGTCCGGGTCAGACCAGTTTACAGCCGTAAGGCTTTCTCTTTTTGTATGCTCCATGTTTATGCTTTTGAGGGTCACATGGATTTATTGTCATGCATGGGCAATGCTCGTCTCTTAACCGTGGTTGATCTGATGGAAACGGAGCAAAGTCCGGCTTGGCTAATTACGGGTGAGATCATCCAGGGCTTAGATAAGCGCAAGAGGGATTCGTCGGTTCGACTGACCGGGAGCACGCGTTTATTGCAGGTATATCGCTTCGGATTTTTCTGATATTCCTGATTTCGAATTTTTTGATTTTCCTTGATTTTCTTGCTACAGTGGGCACTCGATCGAGTGCCTTCGTAAAAGCCCCCTGTTTCCGTTTCAGAGGCATCACTCGATCGAGTGACCCCCAGACACTCGATCGAGTGCCCTTAGGGGGACGCCTATTTTGACCCGAGAGCTCATATTTCTTGTTCCTTTTTCCAGATTTGCTTATATGAGAGGCTATCAGTCATAGATCCTCCCCTTGACTCGAGCAACTATTGTCATAATCAAGTGATGACGAGGAGACGGGCTATTGACTTTTCTCGCCAGATTACTCAGAAGTACTGGGACGAGGTGTTATCCTTTCATAGCGGTCCGTTGATCCGGTGGGTAGTGCCATGGTGGCCCATTTATGTTTGGACAGTCTTGGACCCGAGGGTCAAAGCTCGTTATCCGGTCATCTTGTCCTTTAGGCAGACAGTCCATCTCTACCCGGATCACATACTAAGGCAGTATGGTTGGACCCAAAGAATCCCTGAAGTTGAAGCAGTTGTGAGTGAATCTACCCAACTGACAGATGTGATGTGCGATACTTGGATGCAAAGATGGTATACCCGGCACATTTGGCCCATTCCCAAATCTCTCCATTCAATCTGGGTTTCAGATTCTTATGTGAAGTGGACCAAAGCGGATACTGCTAA
Organism: Agrostemma githago; assembly: GCA_958450325.1. NCBI lineage: Eukaryota > Viridiplantae > Streptophyta > Magnoliopsida > Caryophyllales > Caryophyllaceae > Agrostemma > Agrostemma githago. Next base: position 12,337,560 of record OY288248.1, on the reverse strand, counting down.
AGCCCGAGCTGCCTTGAAGGTTGATGAAGCTTTCGACCAGCTGCGAAGGGAACAAGTCAAAGATAATAAGGGCTTTTTTGATGAGGGCGACGCTCCGGCTACTCTAGTCCGTCTTATGTCAGGCCAAAAGAAGAAGACTAGGACTCAAGGCGAAGGGTCTAGTGCTAGAGGTGCACGGGGGAAGGTGAGCCCCCAGACTAACTTGGAAAGGAGACTTGGCCCAAGACTGGCAGTGCAGGACCGACTTAGCCCACGAGACAGACTTCCGAGCACATATGGGCTAGACTTGGACCGGTGACAATGGCAGAAGACCCGTTGTCAAAGAAACGGGTTCGAGCTAAGGAGGTTCCCCTTGTGATTCGGGAACGCTCGCCCCCGCCCCGGCGACATCGAGCTCCATGCGACCCAAAGGATAAGGGAAAGGGCAAAATGCACGAACAATAGTCTCTCTAGGTCTATTATTTAAGTATTATTACTATTTTTTGTGGTGTTTTTGTGTGATTGCCGTGTTTGGTGCTTTTTTTTTGGTGTGTGTGGTGTAATTTTGGATTTCCCGAGTCTATCGGGTTTTTAATAAAAGACATATTAGTGAATACCGTTCCCGTCTTTTCGTTTATTGCAGTGGTTGTACCCTTTTGAGGGGTTGCCTACGTATCCACAATTAGCGGAATCAAATCAAACGTAGTTCACAAATAGATTTTTTGTAATTTTCGAAATACACCAAGACAATTAGTTCAAGATGTGCGACAGTAGGATGGATAATCCTAGCTCATTGACTTGTCCATAATTTTTGAAAATCTATAAAAAGACAAATTTTTATAATTTTTTGCAAATGAGATTGAGATAGGGTTTATGGGTAGTAGCGCTTCAACTGGTCCAAGTTGGTTGGGCTGACAAATTCGTTCCCGTCCAAGTCTGTCAACATCACCGCTCCTCCTGATAGGACCTTCTTTACTAAATACGGCCCAACCCAATTAGGTTTGAATTTTCCTCTTGGGTCAACCGGTAGTAGGGCCCGTACGAACTTTAGAACTAGATCACCTTCTTTGATATTTCTGGGCCTAACTCTTTTGTTGAAGGCCCGCTGGATCCTTTTTTTGATATATTTGGATATTGTTGAGGGCCTGAGACCGCCGTTCGTCCAGAAGAACTAGCGAATCATATCGGGCTTGTGCCCAATCTGCTTCCAGCACTTGGCTCTCCAGTAAAATCCTTAGGGATGGTACTTCTAGCTCGACCGGTTGGACCGCTTCCATTCCATATGTCAAATAATATGGAGTAGCTCCGGTTGCGGTGCAAATTGATGTCCGGTACCCCCAAAGGGCAAAAGGTATTTTGTCGGGCCAATCCCGGTAATTTTCAGCCATCTTTTTAAGTATGGTGACAATCGTTTTATTGGCCGCCTCTACCGCTCCATTTGTTTTGGGACGGTAAGGCGAGGATGTATGCCTTTGAATTTTATATTTTGCTAGTAATGCAGCAGTTTCAGCTTGAAAATGGGTCCCGTGATCACTAATAAATTCGTGTGGGATCCCGTATCGGCATATGATCTTGTTTTGGATGAATTTGGCAACATGCTTGGCATTCAAGATCCGGTATGACTCGGCTTCGACCCACTTGGTGAAATAGTCGATGGCCACTAAGATGAAACAGTGACCACCCGTCCCGGATGGGTTGACCTTTCCAATTATGTCAATACCCCATGTTGAAAATGGCCATGGTGATGTCATGGTATATAATAGGGAAGACGACATGTGTTGTACATTAGCAAAGATCTGGCAATTATGGCAGTGTTTGACATATAATTGGCAGTCCGTTTCCATGGTGTCCCAGTAATACTCGAGTCTCATGAATTTTTGAGCTAGCATATGGGCGTTCATGTGCGGACCGTTTTCACCATCGTGTACCTCGGACATAACCCTTTCGGCCTGCTCTTTGTCGATACACAGGAGGAAAGCCCCCTGCGCGGTCTTCTTGTACAACTGTCCTTCGTCCGTACGAACAAATTGGGTTGCCAATCTTAGCAGGGCTTTCTTGGCCCGGTTTTCAGTTCCCGGGGGATACTCTCCCGATGTCAAGTAAGTTAGGACAGCCTGGTACCAAGGTTCGGGCTCGGTTATCTCGATATCCTCAATGGCGTAAATATAGGCCGGCTCGGACCGTCTTTCAACGCAGATCGGCATGCTAGTAAGATGTTCCGGTATATTTAGCAGGGATGCTAATTTAGAAAGTGCATCTGCAAATTGATTCTCCTCTCGGGGTAGATAGATATATTCTACCTTTTGGAATTGTTTCTCAAGAACCCTTACTCGCGCTTGGTAAGCCACGAGATTGGCGTTCCGAGTTTTCCATTTTTGGAGAGCTTGATTGATGACTAGGGAGGAGTCACCGTGGACCCGGAGGTTTGTTACTCCCAAATCGGCGGCGGCTTGTAACCCATGAATGCATGCCTCATACTCGGCGGCGTTGTTAGTCACATCAAAGTCCAATTTGATGGATAGCGGTGTATGCTCCCCTTTTGGTGATATTAGTAAAATGCCGACTCCGAATCCTCGAAAGTTGGACGCCCCATCAAAGTACAAATCCCATGTTTCGGTGTCAGTATGGAATATGTCTTCATCTGGAAAAGCCCAAGTATCGGTATGCCCTTCTTCAGATATCGGGCTATCGGCGAGGAATTCGGCTACTACCCGGCCTTTGATGGCTTTTAATGGTACAAACTTGAGGTCGAACTCAGCTAACATTAAAGTCCATCTGGATATCCTACCGTTAAGGATGGGCTTCTCGAATAGGTACTTGATAGGATCCATTTTGGATAACACATGTACCTCGTGACTAAGCATGTAATGTCGGAGCTTTTTAGTGGCCCAAACCAAAGCTAAGCACGTTTTCTTGAGCATTGTATACTTGCATTCGTATTCTAGGAACTTTTTACTGATGTAGTAAATAGCCCGTTCTTCTGAATCGACTGTCTGGGCCAGCATAGCCCCCATGGCTGTCTCGGTAGTTGTTAGGTATAACGACAAAGGCAAACCGGGTTGAGGCGGCATTAATACCGGTGGTGCAAACAGGATTTCCTTGATTTTATCAAAAGCCGTTTGACATTTGTTGTCCCATAGTACCCGTTCTCCGATCTTCAGCTTTTTGAAAATGGGCTTACATACCATGGTTAGTTTTGAAATGAATCGGCTGATATATTGGACTTTCCCGAGAAACCCCCTTATTTCTTTTTCGGTTCCGGGTGGCTGCATCTCGGTAATGGCCTTAATTTTAGCTGGGTCGACCTCGATACCGCGTTGGCTAACGATATGGCCCAGTAATTTGCCTGATGTTACCCCGAAACTGCATTTTTGAGGGTTTAGCCTCATGTTGTATTTTCGTAGCCGGGTAAAGAATTTTCTTAGGGCCGCAATGTGCTCACTTCGGTCTTTGGATTTCACGATCATGTCGTCCACATAAACCTACACTTCTTTATGCATCATATCGTGTAGTAAAGTAGTGGCGGTTCGTTGATAAGTGGCCCCGGCGTTGATGAGCCCAAATGGCACAACGGTATAACAATAATTACCCCAAGGTGTAATGAAGGTGGTCTTACTCATGTCTTCTTCTGCCATTTTGATCTGATTGTATCCGGCATACCCGTCCATGAATGACAGGAGTGCATGATCGGCCGTGTTATCCACCAGTATGTCGATGTGTGGTAACGAAAAATCGTCTTTTGGGCTAGCTTTATTAAGGTCCCGGAAGTCTACGCATACCCGCACCTTGCCGTCCTTCTTGGGTACCAGCACGATGTTCGCGACCCAGTCTGGATATTCAAACACTTGTATAAAGCCCGCTTTGAATTGCTTGTCGACTTCTTCTTTGACTTTGAGAGACCATTCAGGCCTCATTCTTTGGAGTTTCTGTTTTACCGGTTTACACCCATCTTTGATGGGTATATGGTGTTCAGCTATTTCCTGATCTATCCCCGGCATGTCCTTGTAGGACCATGCGAAGACATCCTTGAATTCTTGGAGGAGGTCGGTGAATTGTTTCTTCTCCTCGGGAACTAAGGATAGGCCCAACTTAAGCATTTGGGGTTCTAAAGTGGTTCCCACATTGATGGACTCGGTTTCTTCGATTACCGGATCTCGAGACTCCTTTTGTTCGAGCTGCTCGATCAGATGCGGTGGTAGAGGTACCTGTTTGTCGGGCTTCTCAATGTCATTGCATATAAAATTTTTAAAATTGAAAGAGTTTTAGAAATAAGACAAGTCGTAAGCGGAATGGTTTTCGATATTATTGATAGTAAATTTTGAGAACAGCTCGAAGAGAGCGGCCATCTGATCGTTGGTCAGTGGCGGGATAGGGAGTGGTCTCGGATTAGGCCCCGAGACTCCGGTGGAAGTGGTTATGGAAAGAGGGGTTACAGACTGGACTTTAGCACTAGACCCTCTAAACTTGGACTCAGACTCAGACTCAGACTCGGACTCAGTATCCGGCATGTCTCCCTCGTCGGCGGTCAGCTTGTAGGTCCGTCCTTGGCCATCGGTCCATTTGATGGTCTTCCTCCAGGCCCTTTTCCCGGTATCCGCACCGACTTCGGAGATCAGTTTTGTCGGGTCAAACCGGTTGCTGCGGAGGATCAGGTTGACCAGATCTTCTTTAGGAGTGGGGATGGCCTTGTCTTCCCCGAATAGGAGCCCCAACACGGGCTCAGAATTGTTGGTGTCTTCCTTGGATTCCGCCTGGACAAGGGCGAATATATCATCAGGGATGAAGTTCCATTCCCGAGCCGTTTTGGTCTCGGGATATGTGGCAGTGTGTTGATAGAGGCCCACTTGGATAGCTTCGAAGACCGGTGTGACGAAGTAATCGGTCAGTTTCGGGCTATAAGGGCCCAAGTAGGTACCCTTGAGGATGTTGGTGGCCTTGTGAATACCGGCCTGGACCACGTTTTCTAGGGTTACGGCGTACCCTAAATCGAATTATGATTCGCCATCATTTAGGACCTCGATAATCTTCCTCGCTGGAAGGTATGGTCTCGAGGTAGCCCCCGGTAAGTAGCCCAAATTTTGTAGCATCGTATCAATGCTAGTAGTGAAGTAAGGCCTGAAGAGATATTCCTCCTCAATCATTCCCACGAAATCGAATCCGCATGGGTTGGCCCGGCCCGTAGCGTTGCAGCTTGCCACGGTGATGGGGGTTGCCTCTAGTGTGATGACACTATCTTGAAGTGGTATTTTGACCTTCCTATGCAGGGTAGAGGACACGGCCTTGACCGCGTGGATCCATCGCCTTCCGAGCAGCAAGTTGAAGGACGAGGTGACATCAATCACCTGGAACTCCAGTTCTTTCTCGATCAGGCCCATTATGATTGTCAGTTTAACGGCCCCGGCCAGTGGTTTTGGGCTTCCGTCAAAAGCCTGGATAGTTTGCGCCGTCGGGAGGTAGTCGGCCTCGGTAATGCCGAGGACTTAGCGGTCCTTAGGGGAAGGACATTTACGGCGGACCCATCGTCGATAAGGGTCATTGGGAGGTACTTCCCTCGGCAGATGACCGTGATGTATAGGGCCAGATTATGATTGGGCCCGAATTATGGAAGATCAGATTTTGAGAAGGTGATGAGCGGACCATCTTCTTTGGACTTGCCCTTGAGATAGGGCATAATAGTGGCTACCATTTCAGCAGGGGTAACCTGTGAGTCAACCTCGATTTCATTGAGAGCCTTGGTCAGTGCTTCTCGATGTGCTTGTGAACTAACCAGAAGTTGTCATATGGTCAGATCAGCTCGAACCCTCTTCAATTGCTGGACCAAGGCCGTGTCGTTGCTTGGTTCATCGAGGGTAGGCTCCGTCCTGGCAGGTTCAGTGACGGTTGTTGGGGTAGGGCGTCCGGCTGTGGCGAGGTGGTTGGTGGCTAAGGCCTTGGACTTAGCTTTTCGTACCTCTTCGATAGTGATGGGGACAGCTTCCCCCTTTGCTAGGTAAACATCTTCCTCAGCATCGACCCATATCCCGTTGATTTGTGGGATAAAGGGGGAAATGAGGTGTGGGCAGTCGATTACCTCTCCAGTGAATATGGCATGGGCACTGAACGGGTTTTCTTTGTTACTCGGCTTGTCTCCGGGCAACGGTATTTTCCCGCTTTCAATCAGATCCTGGATCAGGTGCTTCAGCTTCCAGCACTTTTCAGTATCATGCCCATTACCTCGAAGATATTGGCAATAGGCTTGAGCATTGTATGCCTTGGATCTTTTCTCCACTGGAACCTCGGGAGTTGGGCCTATTGGTTGGATCAGGCTCTTTGAAGATAGCCTTCGTAAGGCGTATGTATAGGTAGTCCCTATATCTGTGAATATCCGAGTTGAAGTATTCTTTTTGGATGAGGTATCCAGCAAATTAACCTCATCGAAGATGCTGCGGGTTGCAGCTGCAGGTGTTGGCTTGCTCGTAGATGAACTGGCCCCTTGATATCCTTTGGTAGAGGCCTTAGTCAGGCTCTCTAACCTTAAATCATCCTCGATCCTTGTGCCCATTTCAGTAAGGGTGCCAAAGTTGGGAATGACAGCATACCGGAGATGGACCCGGTAGAAAGGGAGGAGGTTCTTGACAAAAGCCTCCACCAGAACTTTCTCGCTGGGCTTATCAACCAACTTTACGCTTTCGGCCCGCCACCTTTGCAGATATTTGTGAACCCTTCTTTGGGCTCTTGGGCCATTACTTCCAGAGTACGCATTGTAGTCTGGATCTCGGTATTGTCAGCATAATTCCGAGCAAATTCAGTCGCCACATCATCCCATGTCTTGTATTTCTTGGAATCGAGCCTGTAGAACTAGGCTTTGGGATGCTTTTCAAGCGAAGAGGCGAACAAGTGCTTGAACATGGTGGATTTCACCCCCTTAACCGCCATAAATTCTTTGAAAGCCCGGATGTGATGGACCGGGTCTTCAGTACCCTCAAACATCGGTATTCCCGAGAGGTTGAGGTTAGTAGGTAGCTCGTCATTCAAAGGCGAGTAGGAGCGAGCATTTTCAGTATGGATCGAGTTGCTTGTTGACAGGTGGACCTGCTCTTCAAGCTTTCGAACAGCGCTGATCAATTCAGCCATGGGCTCGGTGGGCTCAGATCCAGCAATAGGGGTCCCCTTCTCTACGGCACTTAGACGGGTGGCCAAGGTGGTTTGGTCGGTCCGGATAGCCGTCAACTGGGTTTCCATTTTGACCAGAGCGGCCTTCAGTTCGTTCAAAGTTTCTTGCATCTTGCGTTGACGTCTGGTTTCGGGTGGCCTGTCTGTAAGAACACCGCGTAATCAGAAACTAGCCCAAATCCTGGAATAGAAAGTACATCCCGCGCAAGACTGAAAAGGGAAATGACTTGGAAAAGACACCTAGACGGGTGACTTGTGAAAGGTGGGCCTCCCTTAGGATCCGGTAATGTGGGTCGGGTCCTGTTTGAAGGAAGGTGCACGTGAGATATCCCCAGACTTTGGACTCGAGTGTATAGACGGGCCTTCCTTTGTGGGAGTATGTCCTACGTAGGTGGGCCTTGCCTTAGTCTAATAAGGCGAACTGAGATATGGAAGAAACTCGTGATGTAAGATCAACAGAGTTTCGACGCTAAAGACTTCGACTACTTATGACACGACCCGACACTGCTAAATACGGGAAGTCCTAAAAAGAGGAAGGTTTTAAAAAGGGATTTTTGGAGAATCCGAAAAAAAAAAATCGGTGGAGGGGGGGGGGGGGGCGATTTTTCGAAAATAAAAAACGTATCGGGCCTCCATTTTGAAAGTTCAAAAATATTTTCGAGTTTTGAAATGGGTAGAATACCGGCTAGAAATAGGCTATTTTGAGTTAAATCATGAGTCCTAAATTCCGTATGCTTCCCGGGTTTTGAAATTGGATATCTTGAAAAAGATGTATTTTTTTTTTAAAAGTTGACGGTTTTTGAAAATTACATAGAAACCAAGTAGCACATAGTCACCCATGCATTATAACGACGCCATGTATGCTTTACACTAAGTCTCGGTCGGTCTATAAAGGGTATATACCAGTGCACATAGTCTAGACGTTAATCGGGACGGACTCCCTAAGTTGAGTTGAGCTTAGAACATTGCGCGAAACCCATTCGAATCGACTATGGACACCTTCGACATATCCATATTGGAATACATCACGGTATAGTGGGACGTCGGTCACCAGTACCGGCCCGGGAAAGTATGGGGTTATGCATGAACCGTAAAACTAAAACGCGTATTGTACTAGTCAAACGATTTCTATTCGAGTCTCACCCTGAGGATGCCGATGGTAAGTCACGCATCAGTTAATCCCCAGCGGAGTCGTCAAATTATGGACATGACATAGGTCCACCCCGACGCGGCCACGCACGGGTTTGGGGAGGCGAATGAATCTCCATATGAGATGGGTCGAATTGAAATTTAAATCGAAGTGGAGTCGCCACCGAACTTTGTGGGAGTTTGGGCCCGTTCGAACCCACTCTATGTCGTAGTGGGCCGTGTACAAAATACGGCCCATTTCCGATGTCAGAGTTTATTGGGTTTGTCCCTTTGCATTTGATACCGATACCGACATCATCGGATACCGTGTATTGAATGACTCTTGTGCGCCAACGGTTTCGGGCATCCGGAAACCGAGGTTGTAACAACCCGGTTCTTCCAATGACAATAACTAACAAGGCGGAAAATAGTTTTGTCGTAATAAGTGGTAAAAATTTAAAACCGTCGACTCAAGTGAGTCTTTTACCGGAAAATGAACCGTTTGTTAAAATACAACAACTAAAAACCGAATTACAAATTTCTAAATACAATAGTCTCACAAAATTTTTGTTACAAGATTTATAGTATGACAATCTCATCTGCTAAGCTGTATCTCTTGTACTCATGCATGCCCCCATGTCCAGTCTTTAGGGTTCGTCAACCTGAATGCATATTTAAATATACATGTCCCACTTAGTGGGAGTAACCTAACCGTCCTTCTAACACGGCCCCGAATAATCAATGTAGTACAATGTTTAGGTTATCTAATTAACAGATAAGCAGGCATGTCACATTACAAATCGACATGTATACAATGTGAGATACTCATGAAGTGATTTCACTTAACGTGCGAATCAATTTACATACATAAGACATGTAGGTTATATAGAATAAAGTAATACATACATCACATGAGTATCATGTGAATAATACAGTAAAGCATAGATCATGGATTCATAGAAGTGTCATGTGAAAATAGAGTAAGACATACATAATACAAATCATATGAAACATAATATCAATCATAATCAATGTTCAGACAAGACATATAACAAATCATCACTTACCATTATCAAGCATTTCAATCACATCATTAGTCATAAGAGTATAGAATAGTAATGAAGCATAATGTGATTTAGAAAACTGTAGTCATTTACTTTTAAAAACAATGGTTTCCTTTCACATAATGCACGGGACGTGACTACTAATGTCTCATGCACACTTAAGGCTTGCATCTCACCATAAGTGCGGATGAGAACATCAATCCCGCCAATCATATCGATACTAGGAGGTTTACATCTCACCCCTAGTGCTCAATAGGATCGAACACCTAAATTGACTCGGTTTAGTCGACTGACATACGGAGAAGAAGGACTGCAAGTGCATGGACTCAGAGGCCCCGCTAATCCGAACATGTCCCATACACTGCTAGGCAAAGGTCGGAAGGTACTCCGCCCCCAAAGATATCCGATATAGAGAGTGAGAGCTGATCAGTGCCCTTGTCTATGTATGCGCACACACCCAATCCATACTCTTGGTCTCGGGAAAGAGAACCTTTACACAACCGAGCACCTCAATGGCAACTGGACGACTACTACTCTACCGACAAACTCATTAAGAGCTGGCTGCCCATTTACTTCTTAGCATTTTCTCGCACCGGCAGGATGCATCATGGCCTCCCATGAGTAGTGACTCCGAGTGTCGTAGTCTACTTTCGAACCTGTCTTCTATCGCATCGCCTTCTAAACTTTACCAAGATAGCGCCCAACACGAAACGTAGGCTGAATTTGGGTGTCTTTTAAAGACAGAGTCTCTGGAATATCGAGCTCAGCGGTCATCGTGGGGCACATGTCTGATGACCAGAGGGATGAAACAATACCGGGTTCCATAAGGATGACCGGTCTGGGGGCTGTGTATTGACTCGGAACAAGTCATTACAACATGGAATGGTGAAGACGACTCAGAGGGTACTGCCAGGGCACATGTTCATTTTCACCATGATTGGTGTCGATAACATCGTTCGTGAAAACGTGTCTGATCACCGGTTTAGGTAACACACCGACTAGAAGTACGGTTGTTCCTATGGAATTTAAGTATGTCGATTTTAAGATTAACAAACATTATCAATCGTCGTAAAATTTATCTTAACTGATAGTTTTAGTATACTGATGTAAGAGATTTGGAACATTTTATTTGAGATATATTATTTGAAGCGTTCATTAGTTGAGATTTGATTAAAGATTCAACTATTTCTAAGTACATTATTTAAGATGGGTTTCTTTATCCTGACTTGGTCTATGTTGACATAAAAAGCCAAAGTTTGACCAATATAGACTAGTCAATCCTTTGTTTTGACTTAGTCACAAATTAGTCCTTAAGTGCTTATTATAAAGTTTAAGTGTTGTTTTGCACATTTAAGCATTGTTTAACTTAGTACTTTTGGGTTATTCGTCTTTTAGTACTCTATACTTTTTGGGCACAAGTATTTAGTACATTTATTGTTCAAGTGTACGTATTTAGTATTTTTATACGGTTTCGTATTTGTACCAGTATACTTATCTCTTAAAGCCTATTTATACTTAGTAAAATATTTCAAACACCAAATAAATCAATAATAATTATAAAAACCATTTTTAACCTTATTGGGTATCATATTTCTCAAAACATAGAGTTTTACAAAAGTAACTTTAAGTAATAACGAAATCGATAACATTATTAAGGATACTAAGTGAGTCATTTTACAAATGTTATTTTTCAGTTTCAATTTTAATACTCAACATACTTTTATAAGTTAGGTTTTCAGATATAAAGTCATTTTTCAAAAATAATAAGGTTTTTTATTTTTAACAAATTAAAAACGAAAACAGTACGGTTTTCAATACTTTCTTTTAAATCGTTTAAAATACTTAAACGTCATTAAAGTGAACCAAATTTTTTTTTGGATACCTATACTTGTACGTAACTTATACCCAGAAATTTAGATTAAAATAATTTATAAATGTTCTTAAATAAAATATTCTTTCCAGATCTGACCCATTTTAGTACAAATTTTATAAATGAAAATATATATGATGGATTCATTGAAATTGGACATACACATTTTAGGCATCATCAGGAACATAAAATAAATATTCCAAGTCCAAAAGAAATGTTTAACATCACGAAACATATCATTTTCTCAGACAGTACATAAAATCATACAGTACCAGTTTACGAAATAAATCATTACTAAATATATATTTTCATAAAAACTTACTTTTCATATTTTTATCATACTCTAGACATTCAGATCTATAACTTTCATGAAGGAATCTAAGGCTAATTCGAAACATATTTTACACAGAAAAATCGTGAACATACATCACACATCACAGAATCCGTTTTACAGCATGTATTGTTAAGTGATAAATCAACAAATAGTTAACTTTAAACTTGGTGATCTAATGATTTAGTCCTAAACATGATGTTATATGTTAGTTAGAGTCTAAACACTATACTACGAGATTTGAGGGCGAAGAAAAGTTAGGTTACCTTAAGCATAAATAATCGATTCTACAACATATAAGAAAACGAAGATCGATGCTCATTTTCTCTTGCTCCTCTTCATAAAAAGTTAGAAGGACACACAAACAAAGTAAGTTAGTAAATATAATAGGAATAAGACTTAAAAATAAAGAGTATAAGGTAAGGAAAAGAAATAGTATGTGTTCTTGAGATATGGTGGTGTAAACACCTTAGAACTTAGAAAAACGTGTATGATTTTCTTTTGTTTTTAGATGGATATTTGAAGGAGTGTCTAAGTGAGTGAATGAATGAGTAAATGAAGAGAAAATGTCTGGTTATAAGCACTCAAGTCGTGCATTAGATGGGAGAGCAAAGGGTGGACAAGAACTTGATAATTACTCAAAATAGCTAAATATACTTTAAGAAGTACATTACTATAAATGGTGTTTTTGATTAGAAAATCATATTTTGAGACTTGGACATAAAATTGACGGTATGGCATGCCTTAGAGTGATAATTTTGAGTTTCATTGGTCACACAATGGTTAGGAAAGAAGTACGGAAATCGAATGTCGAGAAACGATTCACCGGGTGACGATTTTCGTAGTGAAGGAACTGTCCAGTACAATATTTTTCTGAGGCACTTATAAATTGTAATTTTGAATATCTCCATTGTGTATATCTTGGAAAATTAATAAAGTTAGGCTTTTGAAATGCCTCAATCGGAGTCCGTATAAGAAAATAGGAACTGTTTTACGAAATCGCGCAGAATTGCGATAACGATAGAAATTTCAGTTTTGCAAATACTGAAGTGAAATAGAGAGGTTCCAAAGGCACAAGAATTGAATACTACTATATAAAATAGTTTGTCGAGACTCAATTTATTAATATTAATCGTTATTATAAATAACTAAAATGGTCAAAAGCACGGGGTCTTACAGACTACCCCCTTAAGAAAATTTCGTCCTCGAAATTCGTAACTACTAGGTTGGTACGGTATATATTTCCTAAGGTTAGGCTAAATTTTTTTTGGTGGTTCTTATATATCCATAGAGTATTCTCAAGTTTTCATAAGTAGAACAGTCTCGGGTCATTTCGAGATTTTGTTTATTGTGAGTTCTAACTCCATATATGACATGATAATCTATGTTCCTTAAAAACAATATTGGATGTTCCGTGGAAATGTTTGGTTTGACTTAAGGTATAAATCCATTCAAATAAGGGTTGTCCTAATTTCCATAAAATTTCAAAACATTTAATAGTTTTGATCTCTTTAGGTTTATCACGACTGTTACTTGTATATCCTAAATTATCAATCACATCGAAATTCATGGTCCTCATGGCACCCTCAATATTTATCATCAAAAGGTTGATCTACTAGGGTTGCGTGGTTCTTTCGGTGATAAGCTCTTGGGGTTAATCCAAAACTCTTGTATTGATTTCTCTTAAGTTTACAATGTAATCCCCTAGAAATTCTAACGTGATACAGTGGCGGAAACACTGTAGAGTCGGGATTAAAACACACAGAACTATGTCTTATTAAATTAAATTGGTAAAGTCAAACATGCGCCATACATAAAAATGGCTAAAATTTAAAACAATCCATAAAGAGGTTTAACAATCTTTAAGACAATTATTAAAAAGATCAAGCAGGATCCAAGACTGCTCGTTAGCCCACACCCACCGGAAAATAAACACGTATACCTGCCATGTTAAAACATAACAGCCACAATCAGTGGGGAGCAACGTCAACGTTCTTCCAGCCGTATAACAAGATTTTAAAACTGTAATTACTATTATAGAAAAATAGTAAAAATGAAAAACAGTAAAACACATTATAATAAAAATAAACTTTCTGTGAAAAATTTCACATATCAAAACAATATAATAAAAATGAGTTTTCCGAAGAAAACATAAAACATTTGCCAACCTGCAACCAAATTATATCGATAATAATAAAAATATTCAAAATGGCGTTAGGATAGGAGTAGTGATGAACGCTAGACTTTCACTAGGAGAATATTAAAAACTAGCTTCGAGAACTTAGTTCAAACAAATCAAACTTCGGTCTCTAACTAGGCTACTCAACCATAATAGAGCGGCGACTTATAAATGTGTGGCCCTAGTTTAAGATAATGCACACCCCTCTTGGGATTACCTGTCACCCAGTTCAACTTATGACGGCGACTTACTGCGAGGCCTAAGCTTAAGGTCAAAATGTACACAACTCCCGGGATACCTGTCACCCGGTTCAACAAACAATGTACCGATTCCTGATACACTAGCCTTATAGTTGATGGCAAAACCGTAAACCCTAGAATATATTACTCTAACCTCACACTTGTCCTTATTCCATAACTCCAAAACAAAGCCATTATCGATATTCAAAAAGATATAATCAATATAAATAATATGAGGATAAAAGAAGTAAACATTTATATTCTAAAAGAGGAAACTTTCTATTTTAGGAAACTTATATTTTTAGAAACTTTACTAAAAATAGCATTATATCAACATAGTGAAAATATTAGTTCATACTAATACCAATTTTTAGTAAACGATATAGATTTATAAAACTAATACTTTCGGCCTTAACGACATTAATTATTAAAGTAAGAACATTTGAGTTTATGAAATCATTAAAATATCGTACAAGTTTTATAAAATGATTAAAAATGTCTTAAACATTTTAATACTACTAATTAGGGTGTTTTCAAAAGTTAAAAAGTTAAAATTCCCTAATTATTATTAGTTTCAACGATAAAATTATAAATAGGATTTTACGGCAAGTGTCAATTTAAATAGTTTAACGTCTTTTATTTTATTAAACCAACAAATACATTTAGAGTATTGTAGACACCCGCATTTTGCCTGCTAGTGTCTATAGCAGTTCCCGACAAACACCCGATGATGATCGGACTCAAACGTGACTTAGTATACTCGGATTTGGACCCGAAATCAATAATATCTGACGTGGACTTTTAGCGGAGTAATAATCTCACAAAACAGACCTCAAATTCAGGCCCAGTGGGTCGTTCCGAGCAAAATAAGACTAATTTGGGCCAAAACCGACACCAAAAATAAATCCCGTCTTTTGGCGACCGGGTCAAAACCCGGTCAAAGATGAACCCGTCACAAAAAGTCAAAAACAGCCCAAGTGCACCTTCTAGAAGATGGCGCCCAACCCCATTTTCAAAAAAGATCACACAATCAACAAAGTCAACCCCTTCCTCTTTTACCTCGATTTACATGATCCACTCGATCGAGTGGATTGACCCACTCGGTCGAGTGGAGCGTCAAAAACCGGATCAGGCCCATTTTCTAGGGCACTCGACCGAGTGCACTAGGGCCACTCGATCGAGTGACCCTAGGTCGTGGGGTAAACTCTATAAATACCCCATGACCCTCACTCATTTCACAAGCTTTTGGCTAATGCAAAATTACCCTACATTTTCACCCTAATCCTTATACACTCTACACACTACAACCCTAAGCAAGCACACATAAAAACCGAGTCCCTTGTCCCTCGAAAAACCGACAATACATCCACACACACACATACACCATAACTTACATACATCCTCGATACTCTATAGTCCTGTCACTATTCGCGAGCCCATTTCCGAGGTCCTTACTAATCATGTATGTTGAGGGTGTCCTAAACCCCATTTCAATCTTCGTTACTTTTGTTTATGTTTTGTATCATTAATATTATACCTATATTGTAATCCTAACACTAACTCTAACATCCTAACACTTTACATTTTCGCATACTAACTCTTTATTCGCGTTACTAACATATTACTATCATACCGCATATATATATAACTAGTATCAAAAATTCGGTTTCGGATACGTTTGACTATAATTGTCGCCTAAAATCCGTCTAATCCCTTTACGAGCAACGACGGAGGTGGAGCCCTTTCGAGGAGCCCCGCCCCAATGTACTCAAGGGCGTGACGCGATCGCGACTAATCATAGTTGAACGCATCCGATCCCATTTTAATTAGTGCGGAACCCGTTGACACGAAAACCGACATTACATAACCCGAAAGGGTTAGTTTCGATGTCGTGACGTAGAGGGAGGCATTCCGTTGCTAATTCAAATTTTCTATCGTAAACGTTCTCATAAAACCCCGACAACGGTATTATAATCGTACATGTACACGATTATAGTACCGGAGGTTGAGTTAAATCCAAATCTTGCGATATTTGTATTTAATTTGACCAACCGTCGATTTTACAACTCAAAAACGAGACGAGTTAACACTCGTACAGGGGCTACTCGACCGAGTGCATAGGCTACTCGATCGAGTAGCGTCCACAAAACTGGGCAGACTACTCTCCGAGGACACACTCGACCGAGTCAGACCATGACTCGACCGAGTGGATCCTGTAACCCAGAAAACCGAGAGCTTAAATGCAACATTTAAGCCTCGTCCATTTCACGGCTTTTTTTAGTCGACACGTGTAAAGCCAATCACGTGAATCCATTTTCCAAAACTCACGTTTATCGTGACAACTCCTTTTACAAAAATCCGACAACGGTACTATAATCATATAAGACATGATCATAGTACCGGAAAGCCGAACTAAATCTAAATTCGTCAATACTTCTATTTAATTCGGCCAACTCTCGATTTAAAACGCATAAAATCACGAGTCACAACTCGTACAGGTGCCACTCGGCCGAGTACGCCTGCTACTCGACCGAGTAACACCCCAAATCGTGGGCAGAAACTTTTTTAGGACACACTCGACCGAGTCAGCCCCGACTCGATCGAGTGGGTCCTGTTGCCCAGAAACCCGAGGGCTCTTTTTTTAGCATTCGAGCCTCGTCTTTTTAAAAGCGACTTAGTCGACACGCGTAAAGTCAATCACGTGGTCTCCTTTTCAAAACACATGCATTTCGTCGCGGGTAAACGACTTTGATCGATTTTTCGATGTGATAAGTCGGGACAAGGCATCGAGGCATAGGATCGGGCTAGCATCACGCCTAGGTCCTATGTCTCCGTCCTTCGTTTGATGTACAACGTAATGTGCATTTAAACGGGGTTAGTCCACTTACACATTTCGCGGTCAAGTTTACATACGGGTCCGTCCCTATCTTTTTATCTATCATGCCGTTTGTTTTTGTATTGGCCGGGTTGTATTTCCGCCCGTGTAACTTGTACGTTATTTATGTTTGAGTTTCATATATTTACTTGCTTGCCGCTTTATAAATGAACCTCGCATGCTAAATCATTTCGACCATAATCAAGATGCATTAAATGACGTAGTTAACCAATAACTCACATGCTTAGCCCGAAAACGCTGTTTGCATATCATTTAATCGTTTTACTAGCGCGCGCACACGAACACGAACGATGTCTTAGTAGAGGCCGCCATGTGCGGGCGGGGTTGGGTGTCCTTAGTGGGCTTCCCAACACGTACCCTCACCCCTTACTCAGAACCTTTGGTTTCCGGATGCCCGAAACCCTTGGCGCACGAGAGTCATTCTATATACGAAAGCCGGTTTATACGGTATCGATATTGCAATGCAAAGGGACGAGCCCAATGAACTCTGACATCGAAGTGGGCTTACTTTGTGTATAGCCCATGACGACATAGAGTGGGCTCGTATGGTTCCGAATAACCACAAAATTCGGTGGCGACTCCATTTTGACTTAAATTTCGAACCCGAAAACAATCTCACCACGAGATTCATTCGCCTACCCAAACCCGCGCGTGGCCGCGTCGGGGTGGACCTACGTCATGTCCACAATTTGGCGACTCCGCTGGGGATACCTGATGTACCACATGTCATCGGGGTTCCTAGGGTGAGACTCGAAAAGAAATCGTTCGTATATTAGTGTGCGCGCATTAGTTTAATGGTTCATGCATAACCCAAATTTTGCCCGGGCCGGTTACTTGTGACCGACGTCCCACTATACCACGGTGCATTCCTACATGGGTGCACTAAAGACTTCGATGGCGGAACTCAGCGGGGTTTTACGGCAGGTCTTAGTTCCAAATCGGCTAGGAAGTCCGTCCCGTTTCGTGAGAATGCTATCGTTGTTGGTATAGACCCTACTTTGACCGACCGAGACTTAGTGTAAAGCATACATAAGAGTCGTTATAATGCTTGTTTGACTACGTGCTACTTGGTTTCCGTGTCAATTTTTTTCAAAAAACCGTCATTTCAAAAAATGCATCTTTCCAAAAATACCAAAATTTTGAAAAACCCGAAATACTGTTCGTTTCGGGACCCGTCTTTCCAAAATACCCAACTTTCAAAATTCGGAATGCCGCCGAAATTTAGGATCAAACGATTTGACTCAAAATATCCTTTTTCTCTAGTCGGCATGTTGCCCGTTTCAATTCTCGAATTTCCAACACCATCTCGGTTTTCTGAATTTTCAAAATTCTAATCTTGGTTTTCGAAATTCCGTTTTTAATTTCCAAACTCTCGGAAATTCATCCACTTTATATTCAAACTTCAAACATCCAACTATCCTAGTAAACCTTCCTTATTATAGGACCTACCGTCTAGCCGTGTGTCGGGTCTTTGCATAGTATGTCGAAGGTCTATAGCATCGAAACTCCGCTGATCTTATATCACGAGTTTCCCCCCTTTCCCGAGTTCGCCTTATCCGTCAAGGCACGACCAACCCACGTAGGGCATACCCCTACAAAGGAAAGTCCGTCCATACACTCGAGGCATAAGTCTGGGGAAAAGTCTCACGTGGACCTTCCTTCAAACGGGATTAGACCCACAAAGCCAAAATCCTAAGGAAGTTATACCACCCATCGAGTCATCCGTCTAGATGTCTTTCTCGAGTCTCTAGTCTTCTTTCCTAGTGTCGCTCGGGATGTACTTTTCCTTTCTTTTTCGAAGACCTGGGTTCAGTTTCTGATTACGCGGTGTTCTTACAGACAGGTCGCCAGCAACTAGACACGCTCGAAGGATGGCTACTTTGAACAGCCTGCAAACCGCTTTGGACGCCATGGTCGTGAAGCAAACCGACATCGAAGCCCAACTGACCGAAATGAGGGCTGGCCAAGTGGCCATTGTTGCTCGCCTAGCTACGGTAGAGCAAAGGGCTCCTAATGTCGAGACTGCTGGGCCCATAACTGAACTGGTCAGCGCAGTGCGCCGACTAGAAGAACAAGTCCATTTGACTGGGAATAACAATATCCACCGGGAGAATAGCCGAGAGTACTCCACGGTGAGTGACAAGCTGCCCGCAAACCTGAACCTTACGGGTTTGCCCATGTTTGAGGGAACTGAGGACCCGTTACTACATGTACGGGCCTTCAAGGAATTCATGGCCATCAAAGGAGTGGATTCGACCATGTTCAAGAACCTCTTTGCTGCATCCCTTGAGAAGCACCCACGGGCCTGGTACTATAGGCTAGACCCGAAAAAATACCCTACATGGGATAATGTGGCTACCGAGTTCGCTCGGAACTATGCTGACAACACCGAGATCCAAACCACAATGCGATCTCTGGAGGTTATGGCCCAAGAGCCGAAGGAAGGTTTTACTAAATACCTTCAACGCTGGAGGGCCGAGAGCGTAAAACTGGTTGATAAGCCCAATGAGAAGACTTTGGTGGAGGCTTTTGTCAAGAACCTCTTCCCTTCCTACCGGGTTCACCTCCTCCACCACTAAGCCCCAGGCTGCAACTCGCAGCATTTTCGACGCGGTTAATCTACTAGATGCCCCGTCCAAGAAGAACACCCCACCTCGGGTTTTCACTGATATAGGTACCACCTATACCTATGCCTTACAAAGGCTGTCCTCCAAGGGCCTAATCCAACCGATAGGCCCAACTCCTGAAGTTCCGGTCGAGCGACGCTCCAAGAACTACAATGCTCAGGCATATTGCCAATACCACCGGGGCAATGGGCATGATACCGAAAAGTGTTGGAAGCTGAAACACTTGATCCAGGACCTGATCGAGAGCGGTAAAATCCCGCTACCCGGAGATAAGCCAAGCAACAAGGAGAACCCTTTCAGCTCCCATGCCATCTTTGCTGGGGAGATGATTGACTGTTCTCACCTTATCTCTCCTTTTATCCCGCAAGTGAACGGGATCAGGTTTGACGACGAGGATGATATCTACCTCGCCAAAGGGGAAACCGTTCCCATCACCCCTAAACAGATTCGAGAGGCTAAAACTCGAGTCCTAGCCAACAACAACCTTGGTCGTTCCTATTTAGCCACAAGCACTAGGGACACCCCCATCCCGACAACCATCACCGATCCACTCGGGATGGAAGTCGCCCCCGAAGAGCCGACCGCTGAAACGGATATTGTGAAGGAACTGAAGAGAACCCGAGTTGACCTCACTATATGGCAACTCCTTGTTAGCTCACAGGAACATCGAGAAGCGCTTACAAAGGCTCTCGATCAAGTCAAGATCGACTCTCTGGCTACCCCTGCTGAAATGGTAGCCACGGTCCTACCCCACCTAAAGGGTAAGGCCAAAGAAGAAGGCCCAATGATCACCTTTTCCGAAGCCGATCTACCGCCTTTTGGGGCCTCCCACAACCTGGCCCTTTACATCACGGTGATTTGCCGGGGCAAATACCTCCCGATGACCCTAGTCGATGACGGGTCAGCCGTGAATGTCCTTCCTCAAAGGACTGCCAAAGCCCTCGGCATTATCGAGGCTGACTATATCCCGACTGCTCAAACCATCCAAGCCTTTGATGGGAGTCCAAAGTCGGTAGCTGGGGCCATAAAGCTGACCATCATAACGGGCCCGATAGAAAAGGAGCTTGAATTTCAAGTGATTGATGTCACCTCATCATTCAACTTGCTCCTAGGAAGGTCGTGGATTCACGCAGTGAAAGCCGTGTCCTCCACCCTCCACCGTAAGATCAAGATGCATCTACTCGACAGTGTTATTACCTTAGAGGCAACCCCAATGACCGTGGCTAGCTGTAACGCCACGGGCCGCACGGACCTCTGGGGGTTCGACTTTGTGGGGATGATCGAGGAAGAGTACCTCTTTAGGCCTTCACCACGAGCATTGACACGATGCTCCAGAACCTAGGGTATCTTCCGAGGGCTACCTTTCGACCTGACCTTCCAGCTGGGAAGATCATCGAGGTTCTCAAGGACGAAGACTCTCACTTCGGCCTTGGCTATGCCATCACCCCGGACAACGTTGTCCGAGCAGGAATCGAAAAGGCCTGCAACATCATGAAGGGTATCCACTTGAGCCCTTACAGCCCACGGTTGTCTGACTACTTTGTCACACCCGTATTCGGGGCTGTCCAGGTTGGGCTATACCAACCCAATGCTACGCACCTCGGGACCCACTTGGCCCGGGATTGCAACTACATCCCGGATGAGGTGTTCGCCCTCATCCAGTCCGACGGAACGGACGATGCCGAGCCCGCGCTGGGGCTACTCTTTGGGGAAGACACCATAGCCCCGACTCCAAAAGAAGACCTGGTCAACCTGATCCTCCGCAGCAACAGGTTTGACCCAACCAAGCTAATCTCGGATGTTGGTTCCGAGACGGGAAAAAGGGCCTGGAGGAAGACTGTCAAGTGGACTGACAGTCAAGGGAAGATCTACAAGCTGGTCACCGGAGAGGGAGACATGCCTGAGTCTGAGTCCGAGTCTGAGTCGGAGTCTGAGTCAGAGTCTGAGGTCGAGTCTAGAGAAGTCGGTGCTAGAGTCCCTCCTGTAACCCCCCTCCCTTCTATCATTCCTGCTGCTGGTACTTCGGGGTCTGTCCCGAGTGCTTTACCAATTCCGCCACTGACCAATGATCAGATGGCTGCTCTCTTTGAGCTGTTTTCCAAGTTTTCAATCAATAATAACAACCGTTCTGCTTACGACTTGTCTCTTTTAAATCCTGCTTTCAAAAATGATTTATGCTATGACATTGAGAAATCCGACGAACAGGTACCCTTACCTCCACATCTGATCGAGCAACTAGAGCAAAGGGAATCCTGGAATCCGGTAATTGAAGAGACCGAGTCCATAAATGTGGGAACAACCTTAGAGCCTCAGATACTTAAGATAGGGTTATCCTTAGATCCCGAGGAGAAACAACAGTTCATAAACCTCCTCCAAGAATTCAAAGATGTCTTCGCATGGTCCTACAAGGACATGCCGGGGATAGACCGGGAAATAGCCGAGCATCGTATACCTATCAAAGACGGGTGCAAACCGGTCAAACAGAAGCTTCGTCGAATGAGGCCCGAGTGGTCTCTCAAAGTAAAAGAAGAAGTCGACAAACAGTTCAAAGCCGGCTTCATACAAGTGTCCGAGTATCCGGACTGGGTTGCAAACATCGCGCCGGTTCCTAAAAAGGACGGTAAGGTGCGGGTATGCGTAGACTTTCGAGATCTTAACAAAGCAAGCCCGAAAGATGATTTTCCGTTACCACACATCGACATACTGGTGGATAACACGGCCGATCATGCCCTTCTATCATTCATGGACGGGTATGCCGGGTATAATCAAATCAAGATGGCGGAAGAAGACATGAGTAAGACTACCTTCACTACACCTTGGGGTACTTACTGTTATACCGTCATGCCATTCGGCCTCATTAATGCCGGAGCCACATACCAAAGAACCGCTACCACTCTACTACATGACATGATGCATAAAGAGGTAGAGGTCTATGTAGACGACATGATCGTCAAATCCAAAGAACGGGACGGTCACATCACCGCCCTGAGGAAATTTTTTACCCGATTACGCAAATACAACATGAGGCTAAACCCTCAAAAGTGCAGTTTCGGGGTAACATCCGGCAAATTACTGGGTCATATCGTTAGCCAACGAGGTATCGAGGTCGACCCAGCTAAAATCAAAGCCATTACCGAGATGCAAGCTCCTAAAACCGAAAAAGAAATAAGGGGATTTCTCGGGAAAGTCCAGTATATTAGTCGATTCATTTCCAAGCTAACCATGGTGTGTGAACCAATTTTCAAGAAACTGAAAATAGGGGAACGGATACTGTGGGATGATAAATGCCAAGTTGCCTTCGACAAAATCAAAGAAATTCTGTCTGCTCCGCCAGTTTTGATGCCACCTCAACCCGGTTTGCCTCTGTCGTTATACCTAACAACGACCGAGACAGCCATGGGGGCTATGCTGGCCCAGACAGTTGACTCTGAGGAACGAGCCATCTATTACATCAGCAAGAAGTTTCTAGAGTATGAGTGCAAATATACCATGCTCGAAAAGACGTGCATGGCTCTAGTCTGGGCCACTAAGAAGCTCCGACACTATATGCTCAGCTATGAGGTCCATGTCCTATCCAAGATGGACCCGATCAAGTACCTCTTCGAAAAGCCCATCCTCAATGGCCGGATTTCAAGATGGACTCTAATGCTGGCAGAGTTCGACCTGAAATTTGTACCGCTAAAAGCTATTAAAGGGCGAATAGTAGCTGAATTCCTCGCTGACAGCCCGGTAACCGAGGAAGGACACACCGACACCTGGTCCTTCCCAGACGAAGATATTTTCCATACCGATGCCGAAACATGGGATTTATACTTCGATGGAGCATCTAATTTTCGAGGGTTCGGAGTCGGGATCCTCCTAATTTCACCAAGAGGGGAGCATACTCCCGTCTCCATCAAGCTGGACTTTGATGTTACCAATAATGCAGCAGAGTACGAAGCATGCATTTATGGGCTACAAGCCGCCGCCAACCTGGGGATCACAAATCTTCGGGTACATGGCGACTCATCCTTGGTCATTAACCAAGCACTCCAAAAATGGAAGACTCGGAATGCTAATCTCGTGGCCTACCAGGCACGAGTAAGGGATCTCGAGAAACAGTTCCAGAAGGTAGAATACATATATCTGCCTCGGGAAGAAAATCAGTTTGCAGACGCACTCTCAAAATTGGCGTCTTTACTGAATATTCCCGACCACGTGACCAGTATGCCAATTTGCGTCGAAAGACGGTCTGAGCCAGCATACATCCATGATATTGAAGACATTGAGATCACTGATCCCGAACCTTGGTACCAGGCTATATTAAAATACCTGACAAATGGAGAATACCCTCCCGGTACTGAGGGTCGAGCCAAGAAAGCCTTATGGAGGCTAGCCACCCAGTTCATCCGTACTGATGACGGGCAACTGTACAAAAAAACGGCACAGGGGGCTCTTCTACTTTGTGTTGACAAATATAAGGTCGAGAAAGTAATGGCCGAAGTACATGATGGTGAAAACGGCCCACACATGAATGCTCACATGTTGGTCCGAAAAATCATGAGGCTCGGGTATTACTGGAATACCATGGAAGCCGACTGCCAATTTTATGTCAAACATTGCCATAATTGTCAAATCTTTGGCAATGTGCAACATATGCCGCCATCTCTGCTCTATACCATGACGTCACCTTGGCCATTCTCGACATGGGGTATCGACATAATCGGGAAGGTGAATCCCTCCGGTACTGGTGGACATTGCTTCATTTTGGTGGCTATCGACTACTTCACCAAGTGGGTCGAAGCTGAATCATATCGCATCCTCAATGCCAAGCATGTCGCCAAATTTATCCAAAACAAGATAATATGTCGGTATGGGATCCCACATGAATTTATCAGTGATCATGGAACCCATTTCCAAGCTGAGACCGCAGCCCTGCTGACTAAATACAAAATTCAAAGGCACACGTCCTCGCCCTACCGTCCCCAAACGAATGGAGCAGTAGAGGCGGCCAATAAAACAATCGTCACCATACTCAAAAAGATGGCTGATAATTATCGGGACTGGCCCGACAAAATACCTTTTGCCCTATGGGGGTACCGGACATCAATTCGCACCGCAACCGGAGCAACGCCATATTACCTAACCTATGGGATGGAGGCAGTCCAACCAGTTGAACTAGAGGTACCGTCCCTCAGAATTTTGCTAAAAAGCCAAGTACCCGAAGCTGACTGGGTTCGAGCACGGTACGATTCGTTGGTTCTACTAGACGAACGACGGTCCCGCGCTCTCAACAACATTCAAATCTACCAGAAACGGATCCAACGGGCCTTCAACAAGCGCGTAAGGCCCAGAAACATTAAAGAAGGGGACTTAGTCCTTAAGTCTGTTCGAGCTCTACTACCAGTGGACCCAAGGGGAAAATTCAAACCCAAATGGGCTGGGCCATACCTGGTGAAGAAGATCCTATCAGGGGGAGCGGTAATGCTGACGGACCTGGACGGGAATGAGTTCGTCAACCCAACCAACCTGGACCAGCTGAAGCGTTACTACCCTTAGCCATTCCTCAATGTCATTAGCAATTTTTATCAAAAATCGTTTATTTTACAAAAAGCAAGTCAATAAGCTAGAATTACTGATTCTACTGTCACAAAATATCTTGAACCACTAGTCTTGGTGTAATTCGAGATTGCAATTTCCTAAGCCTGAACTACGTTTGGTTTGATTCTGCTAATTGCGGATACGTAGGCAGCCCCTCAAAAGGGCACAACCAATGCAATCGAGAAAAGACAGGAACGGTTTAATAATAAACTTTCTTTTATTTATCACAAAAAAAAGAGGTCCCAATAAACTTGGAAAATTACAAGTGCAGGAATTCAAAAAAATACAAAAAACAAACACACGACAAAATAGTAGTAATATGTAAATAATAAAAAACTAAGGACTCGGTATTTAGGGCATCTTGCCCTTCCCCTTTTCCTTGGCCTCCTTAACCGTCCACTGACGGCGACGCGGAGGAGAGCGTTCCCGAATCACCACAGGAACCTCTTTAGCCCGGACTCGTTTCTTGGAACTCGAGTCCT
The DNA here is from genome assembly GCA_958450325.1 of Agrostemma githago. Taxonomy (NCBI): domain Eukaryota; kingdom Viridiplantae; phylum Streptophyta; class Magnoliopsida; order Caryophyllales; family Caryophyllaceae; genus Agrostemma; species Agrostemma githago. Next base: position 12,312,033 of record OY288248.1, on the reverse strand, counting down.
CATCCATCTCGATAGGCCCGAGTCGGGCCCTCACGGGCTCAGGGAGCCGGTCACGCGGACCCAGTCGGTCCAGGGCCGCCAGCCTTGGCCCAAGTCGTCGCTCCAAGTCAGTCTGGGGGCTTTGCCGCCCCCGTGTGCCACTAGCACCAGCATCTTTAGCTCGAGTCTTAGTATGTGACTTAAGACCCGATTCTAATCGGACTAAGGTAGCAGGGGTCTCTCCCTCATCGTAGAATCCCCTATTGTCCTTTGCCGTCTCCCGACGGACCAGTTCGAAGGCCTCATCGACCTTCAGAGCTTTGCGAGCCTCCTCGGACTCCTCAGAAGTCCATTTCTCGTAGGCTCGAGAAACCCAAGCGGATTGGCAAGGGTTGGGAATAGTCCATGTAGGACGGGTAAACCATCTCTGCAACCAGGTGTCGCACATAGCGTCCGTCAGTTGGAGCGAGACGCTAATAATGGCTTCAGTCTCAGGAATGCGCTGAGACGAACCGAACTGCCTCAGAATGCGGTCCGGGTAAATATGAACTGTCCAGTCAAGGGACAGGATCACAAGGTAACGAGCCTGGTCCCTCTTGGCCAATCCCGTCAGCTTAGAAAGGAACCACCAAGCAATCGTCCACCTAATCAATGGACCACCGTGGAACACCAATTCCTCGTCCCAGTAAGCTCGATTTATATGGTGATTCGAGCTTATCCGGCGCCCTCTTGAACTAATCTGGCTGCTACGGTAGTTGGGAACGCTCGGAGGAGGCTCTATGATCGATAAGCGTTCCGACAGCCAGACCTGCAAAAAGTATATACAGAATTCGTGAGTAACGAAATGGTTCGCTACAGCCCACTCGATCGAGTACACCATCTGACTCGATCGAGTAAGGCTCCCTAAGACAACCAGAAGCTCGTCAGGTGTGACACTCGATCGAGTAAAGCATCTCACTCGATCGAGTAGGCTCTCCGCAGTTGGGCAGAAGCATTTTGCAGGCATCACTCGATCGAGGGACAGGTCCACTCGATCGAGTGACTTACGGACCTCAAGAAACCGCGAAACGCAAAAAAAGAGAGAGAGAAAAGAAAGATTGAAAAATCGCGAGACGTATACCTGCAGAATGAGGGTGCTACCCGTCAGTTGCCGGGTTGGGTCAAGTCGCCTAGCATCCAGACCCATGATGAGTTCCCCAGTGGCTAGCCAAGCAGGGCTATGACCAGTCTCCATCTGGTCAACCACTCCAATCAGTCTAATTTGACCCACGCATGAGTCAGCATCCATCAACCTCTCGAAGACGTAACGGTGCAGCATGCAGAACACAAAAGCCCTACGCCTGTGAGAAGGCATAGCCCTTACATCCTGGCTGTTCATGAACTTGTCAGCCAAGTCGAAGAGGGAAACCGTATCTCCCCGCACCATTCGATCTGTCTTAGCATGAGACAGACCCAAGAAATTCCTCAGCCTTCTCCTCGGGTCCGGGTAGAACGGAGGGATAACAGGACGAGCCACAGGGCTCCAACCTCCGATGGCTGCAATCTCCTCGGGAAGAGGGCATATCTCTCCCCGCGGGAATGCGAAGACGTGATGGGTAGTATCCCAAAACGCCAGACAAGCGTCCAAGAAGTGTGAATCAGGCACTAGACGCCGAAGAGGAAACAGGCTGACAATCCCCATTTGGGTCAGCTGAATTCTGTCCTCGTCCCGAAAGTGTTGGGACCAGGCGAAAAGCATTGAAGTGAGATGCTCAATACCCATGGCAGGAACTTGATTTCTCTTGAAAGACTGAGAGATTTTTGTTAAGAGAAGAAGGGTTTTGGTTTGAGGTGCAGTAAGCTGAAGCATGGAGACCTATATTTATAATAGGGAAGCCTGATTGTAACCTAGCTAACCCTGCCTCCTCAGCAAACTGGGCCCCAGCATGTGCAGGCCTGACTTCAACCCAGAATAGGAATCTAGTTGTCCCGAGCTTTCCTAAATTTTTTCTTAAAAAAAAAATCCCTAAAATTCCAAAAGGAAAATTTTCGAAAATTTCAGCTTTTTTTTCAAAATCCAGTACTTTTTCCCTAGCACAAGTCGGTGTTTTGCCTATGTGTTACATGCAATTTATCATGTGTCAGCATACAGGTACACCCCAAGACTTCAGAAGCAAGTCCCCGCGCAACTACTTCACTCCCCAGCGTGAGCCAATATTTATCCCAGAATGCTACAGTCAAAGCCATGATGTATCAGCATACGGGTACTCCTACACCTCCAAAAGCAAGTTTCACTCCCCACGGAGCTATCACCGGCAGGACAGGTATGACCCTCTGCTTATGGCTGGCGAGCCCTTCACGCTAGTCTACTGGACTATAAACGACCCGACCGGAAGGCTGCCAGGTCGTAATCTGCGATTGGCCTGGTAGCTACTCTGACTTTCGCCTTGTCCAAGCCTCAGTCAGAGTGGGGGCTCTGTAGACACCCGCATTTTGCCTGCTAGTGTCTATAGCAGTTCCCGACAAACACCCGATGCTGATCGGACTCAAACGTGACTTAGTATACTCGGATTTGGACCCGAAATCAATAATATCTGACGTGGACTTTTAGCGGAGTAATAATCTCACAAAACAGACCTCAAATTCAGGCCCAGTGGGTCGTTCCGAGCAAAATAAGACAAATTTGGGCCAAAACCGTCACCAAAAATAAATCCCGTCTTTTGGCGACCGGGTCAAAACCCGGTCAAAGACGAACCCGTCACAAAAACAGCCCAAGTGCACCTTCTAGAAGATGGCGCCCAACCCCATTTTCAAAAAAGATCACACAATCAACAAAGTCAACCCCTTCCTCTTTTACCTCGATTTACCTGATCCACTCGATCGAGTGGATTGACCCACTCGGTCGAGTGGAGCGTCAAAAACCGGATCAGGCCCCTTTTCTAGGGCACTCGACCGAGTGCACTAGGGCCACTCGATCGAGTGACCCTAGGTCGTGGGGTAAACTCTATAAATACCCCATGACCCTCACTCATTTCACAAGCTTTTGGCTAATGCAAAATTACCCTACATTTTCACCCTAATCCTTATACACCTACACACTACAACCCTAAGCAAGCACACATAAAAACCGAGTCCCTTGTCCCTCGAAAAACCGACAATACATCCACACACACACACATACACCATAACTTACATACATCCTCGATACTCTATAGTCTCGTCACTATTCGCGAGCCCATTTCCGAGGTCCTTACTAAGCATGTATGTTGAGGGTGTCCTAAACCCCATTTCAATCTTTGTTACTTTTGTTTATGTTTTGTATCATTAATATTATACCTATATTGTAATCCTAACACTAACTCTAACATCCTAACACTTTACATTTTTTCATACTAACTCTTTATTCGCGTTAGTAACATATTACTATCATACCGCGTATATATATAACTAGTATCAAAAATTCGGTTTCGGATACGTTTGACTATAATTGTCGCCTAAAATCCGTCTAATCCCTTTACGAGCAACGACGGAGGTGGAGCCCTTTCGAGGAGCCCCGCCCCAATGTACTCAAGGGCGTGACGCGATCGCGACTAATCATAGTTGAACGCATCCGATCCCATTTTAATTAGTGCGGAACCTGTTCACACGAAAACCGACATTACATTACCCGAAAGGGTTAGTTTCGATGTCGTGACGTAGAGGGAGGCATTCCGTTGCTAATTCAAATTTTCTAACGTAAACGTTCTCATAAAACCCCGACAACGGTATTATAATCGTACATGTACACGATTATAGTACCGGAGGTCGAGTTAAATCCAAATCATGCGATATTTGTATTTAATTTGACCAATCGTCGATTTTGCAACTCAAAAACGAGACGAGTTAACACTCGTACAGGGGCTACTCGACCGAGTGCATAGGCTACTCGATCGAGTAGCGTCCACAAAACTGGGCAGACTACTCTCCGAGGACACACTCGACCGAGTCAGACCATGACTCGACCGAGTGGGTCCTGTAACCCAGAAAACCGAGAGCTTAAATGCAACATTTAAGCCTCGTCCATTTCACAGCTTTTTTTAGTCGACACGTGTAAAGCCAATCACGTGAATCCATTTTCCAAAACTCACGTTTATCGTGACAACTCCTTTTACAAAAATCCGACAACGGTACTATAATCATATAAGACATGATCATAGTACCGGAAAGCCGAACTAAATCTAAATTCGTCAATACTTCTATTTAATTCGGCCAACTCTCGATTTAAAACGCATAAAATCACGAGTCACAACTCGTACAGGTGCCACTCGGCCGAGTACGCCTGCTACTCGACCGAGTAACACCCCAAATCGTGGGCAGAAACTTTTTTAGGACACACTCGACCGAGTCAGCCCCGACTCGATCGAGTGGGTCCTGTAGCCCAGAAATCCGAGGGCTCTTTTTTTAGCATTCGAGCCTCGTCTTTTTAAAAGCGACTTAGTCGACACGTGTAAAGTCAATCACGTGGTCTCCTTTTCAAAACACATGCATTTCATCGCGGGTAAACGACTTTGATCGATTTTTCGATGTGATAAGTCGGGACAAGGCATCGAGGTATAGGATCGGGCTAGCATCACGCCTAGGTCCTGTGTCTCCGTCCTTCGTTTGATGTACAACGTAATGTGCATCTAAACGGGGTTAGTCCACTTACACATTTCGCGGTCAAGTTTACATACGGGTCCGTCCCTATCTTTTTATCTATCATGCCGTTTGTTTTTGTATTGGCCGGGTTGTATTTCCGCCCGTGTAACTTGTACGTTATTTATGTTTGAGTTTCATTTATTTACTTGCTTGCCGCTTTATAAATGAACCTCGCATGCTAAATCATTTCGACCATAATCAAGATGCATTAAATGACGTAGTTAACCAATAACTCACATGCTTAGCCCGAAAACGCTGTTTGCATATCATTTAATCGTTTTACTAGCGCGCGCACACGAACACGAACGATGTCTTAGTAGAGGCCGCCATGTGCGGGCGGGGTTGGGTGTCCTTAGTGGGCTTCCCAACACGTACCCTCACCCCTTACTCAGAACCTTTGGTTTCCGGATGCCCGAAACCCTTGGTGCACGAGAGTCATTCTATATACGAAAGCCGGTTTATACGGTATCGATATTGCAATGCAAAGGGACGAGCCCAATGAACTCTGACATCGAAGTGGGCTTACTTTGTGTATAGCCCATGACGACATAGAGTGGGCTCATATGGTTCCGAATAACCACAAAATTCGGTGGCGACTCCATTTTGACTTAAATTTCGAACCCGAGAACAATCTCACCACGAGATTCATTCGCCTACCCAAACCCGCGCGTGGCCGCGTCGGGGTGGACCTACGTCATGTCCACAAGTATGTTAAGGGATGATTTAACTCCTAAAGTTTCAGATTTAAATACTTTCAAAATTGCTGGAAAAATAATTCTTTTAGGTAAGACGAAGCATTTTAACGATAAATCACAATTTGTCCGAAAATCAATATTTATTAATTAAAGACTTTAATAAATAGTAAAAAAATTACGTAAAATAGTTAAAATATATTTATGGACATTCTGTCTAGAAAAGAAAATTTCCAGAATTCTAAAACTCGGTTTTTAAAGCGTTTTCTCGTTAATCGTCAAATCTCAACAATAACGATTAATAAAATTAGTAATTACAAAACGATTTAAGTATTAATATCCAAAAATTATTATTAAACTTAAAAATCATGATTTTCCAGAACCTACCATTTTTCCAGATTTCCAAAAATTCCAGATTTAATAAATCCCGTCAAAACCGTCTTTAAAACCCGTTTTCTCAATTAACGATTCCATTAATAAAACTTATCATTCCTAACATTTTATTAAGGCACTAAAAACCATAAAATTACATTTTAATATGAAATCATCAGAATCATAATTTTTTCCAGATTTAAACCAAAGACCAGAAATCAAGAATTTAAATAACAAACACGGTTTTAACGATAAACGATGATTTAAAGTGATTAATTAATTCATCCACTTAACAATTCCGAAAAATTATGAAAAACTTCAGAAAATTCTATTTTACCAGAAAGTTTCACTACGTCAAAAATCAGATTAAAATAAAATGTTTAAGTACTAGAACTAAAAATCGGCTTTTAATCGTTTTTGTCCGAAAACGGTAATAATTCAATAATCGATATCAAAAATATCAGAAAAATACTAAATTATTAAAAATCGTCAAAAACAACATTTTTACAGAATATAAACATATATTACATGTTTAGGCCGATTATTACTGTTCCGGTCACGGAAACAATTCACCCGGCCTAGGATCCGGGTTGTACAATCGGGTTAATGGTGAACAATTGATCGTTTGATTTCCCTTGGTCTCCCCTTTCTCTCGCTCCCTGGATCGGACCTTCCCGGCGGAAATGGCCTGCTCCCTGCACAATGAACGCACAGGGCCTCGGAGGTTGTCCGAGGAAACCCTCTCCGATGCCTAAGTCAGTCCGTGAAATGCCTTTACGAACCTAGCTCGTGAGGAACTAGGCGGCGCTTTTTAGGAGTAAGAGTCTAGAGAGAGAAAATCCAACCCCTCTCATGTGGGAAATGAGGAGGTATTTATACCTTCCCACAAGAGAGAGAAGTGGGAGAGGAATGGTTGGATAGAGAAGTGACAAGTGGCGGCTTCTCATCCATCCATTCCTAATTACCTTAGGCAAAATGACGAGAGGGCCCCTGGGGGTTCTGGCCCTGTTGGCCAGGGATTTTCCCAGGGCAGACAGTCTTCTGGCAGGGGGCTGTCAAGTCCCGACAGGCTGGGTTGGCCTATGCTCCCAGCAGCTGACGGCCACCCTTGGCGTTTTATGCTTCTTGTTTTAATTTCTTGCTAGGGGCTGATCTTTCAACTCTTTGACAGGGACCGTCTCAGGGCTTGCCTAGCAGGCGGCTACTCGACAGGCGGCCGACCCCAATCAATTGGCCCTCGTTAGTAGAGGGAGAGTAAGGCTTTCCTTCTGCTGGCGACCCTTGCTTGGTGGGAGGTTGACTTCCATGTCTGTTGCAGCATTTAATGTTTCGCACCTTCCCAAGGAACTTTGCACTGCTCATGTCAGGTATGCAAAGAGGTGAGAGCGCTTTTGTAATGATTGCGCTTCTCTTGTGGGCGGATTTTGGGGAACCGTGAAGAGTTCCTGATTGGTGGCTCTCCTCCCAGGGTGGTTGGAGCGTTCATTAATGCCGCGCTTTCTTTTGTATAAAATCCTCAGTTTCCTTTATCATTTGTGTTTCAACCCATCTTCAATCTTTCCATTTTCTTTGTCTTAAACATGGCTTGGATCAAGAAAAGCGTAATTCGCCGTGGGGTCAGACATGTTTCCTTCATCTTTAGAGGGTTTTGGAGGCTCCGATATGCTCGGGCCGCTTATTTAGCTGTTCGCCGGAGTCGCTGTTCACGACTTCACTTCCGCCGGAGGAGTCAGAAGGCCTCCGTTAGGATGGGCAAACGCCCTAGGAGGTCCTCGCCTCCTGCTGCGCCTAGGTTTAGGCGCTGCTCCCAGGGAGGGGGCTGTTATGATAGGGGATGCCATGAGTGCTTTCCATGGCTGCACCCTGAACAATTTGGCCCCAACTCTGACACCGATTCCTCCTTGGCGTCGGGTCCCTCTTCGCCTGTGAAGAAGACAGGCTGTCGCACCTGCGACGAGTCCCGAGCTGTTCCCTTTGGAAGGGACTGGGAAGACAGCAGCCATGACTCTGATGACAGCGAGGGTCTTGGCTGCCTGAGCGACAGGGATGGAGACGGGGCCTCTGATGACCCTTTTCAGGGTTCCCCAAGTTGGGACTGGGGTTCGGCTCTCGGGAGTCCAGGCAGCCCTGGGGATTATTCCCCAGATTTGGGGGATGACTAGGCCTGCGTGGCAGGGCTTTTGATTTCTGTCAGGCCGGAACTTTTTGGGCCTTATGTATTTTTCTTTCATATCCGTCCCACGATGTAGCTTTCCCTTGTAAGGTTTTAATGAAATGAATATTTTGTGTATTTGAATTTTTAATATGAGTTATTATTATTATTTTTATTTTTATATATATATATATTTTTTTTTGAATGAGGTCGTTGATTGACCTTTCTCTCTGACGTTTCTGTTTATCGAGGCTCTTTTTTGAAAAAGGTGAGCAATTGGTGTTCAGTATGTGACACGTGGATGATCCTCGAAGGTTTTGTCAGGGGATTCGCCTTTCGAACTTCTTTGGGCTTTATATAAACCCTTTTCCCCCTCCATTCTCTTCTTTTACTCTTCTTGATACCTTACACCCCATAACACTTCTTGAATCTCCTTCATTGGCCGAGCGTTTTCTTTTCGAGGAGCAAGGAACACCTCTTGTCGCTGTCTCCGGCAACTTCACCGGCGTCCTTAGGTTAGAACTTTCGAATCTCTCGCCTCTTTTCTTCCCTTCCATAGCCTATATGTCGCGAGTCCGTCCCCTTTCCCTTGATTCTTTGCTCAGGAGAACTGGCGGCGGCGACGGTAGCCGTTATGACGTTGCCTCTTCCTCCGGGGTTGGCCCCAGGGAGGAAGACGATCATCACAGGGGAGAGGGTGCTGAGTCACCCGAGCCAGCTCCCTTTGACGTGATTGATTCTGATGACGAGGCCCTGGAGGTGGACCCTGCCAGGGTGGCCGGTCCCCTTATCCGCAGGGAGAGAGGGAGGACCTACTTTTTGGACAAAGAAAAATATGTGGTTCCCTTACAGACCTATTCTGAGGCTAAGAATAGGGACCTGATCTTGGAATGTAACGCGGCTGAGGCCATTGAACAGTTTTATAATTTTGGGGAGGGGTACACAGTGGTAGTCCCTGGGGAAAAAGACACAGTGTGCTGTCCCCCAGAAGGGTGTGTAGCCGTCTACCATAAGGCCCTAGAATTCGGCCTGCGATTCCCGTTGCATCCCTTCCTGGAGGAAACTTTCAGGAGGATGAACGTTGATATCGCTCAGCTAACTGCAACGGCCATTAGAGCATTAGTGGCCTACACCTGGACCTGCCTTTTCCATGGCGAGGGGCCTTATATTGACGCCCTTCGCTTTATGGTTGGCCTCCAAATGGTGTCTTCATCTGGGGGGGATGGCTCCCCTGGTTACTGGTCTCTGCTGAGACAGAAAAAGTACGCCTTGGTCTGGCCGGCTATGAGCAGCCTCAAAGACTGGAAAAATAATTTTATATATGTCCATAGTGCGTCGGGGTGGAAAATTCCTAGACATTTTAGGAACCATGTCCATACCCGCATGGAGACGCGTGAGGAGTATCACCCTCGCATTGGGGGGAAGGCTCTGGAAGTCAGGCTGAGCGAGAAGGAGAAGATTTTGATAAAAAAGTTTGAGATTGTGGCGGATAAACATGGGAACTTTGGCCCTGTTTTCTGGCTCCCTCATGCGGAGCTCATCACGACAGACGAGTACTTGCTTCCCCTGGGCCTGATTCTTGGCCTTGAAGGTAGTTCTAGGGTTTTCTTGTTGTCACGATTTTCCAGGGATTTTATTTCTCCCTGCCTTTTAGATGACCGCCTTTCCTTTCCTGCAGATTCCTACACTTGGCGCTAGACCAAGAAGCAGGTCAGAAGGCTAGGCTTGAGCGAGGAGTTGCACGTTCTTTCAAAGCGTCCTTCCCTTCCTGCAAATTTTAGGAAAGGAAGTAAAGCCCTAATGAAGCTCGTGAAAGATTTTGCCGCTGGTCGAAGATTACCTCTCCCCTCCGGCTGCCTTCGTCGAAGCCGGCGACTCCTACCCCTAGCATTCATGAGGGGGAAGCGGAGGTTACTTCAGGAGCTACTCCTTCCCCCAGTCAAAAACAGGGCGCTTCTCCGGCTGGCCTTCGGATCTCGCAGGGAACGCAGCCTGGAGATTCCGAGGGGACTGGGGAAAGTGTTCCCTTGGAATCGAGGAGGAAAAGGGAGAGGGAGCCTCCTAGTGCTGACGTGGTGGACCTGGAGGCGGATGTCTTCACCCCTGAGGCGAAACGCCCTGCACGTGAGCCCTCTAGCATTCCCTTCCCAGAGGAAAATGTAGAGTTCCACTACACAGCTGGTGATAGTGTGGATGTATCAGGCCTGCTTTCTGACTCCGGAGCTGTCTTGGCCGACCGCCTTACAAAGATGGTGACTTCCACTTCTCATCAAGTGCTTCAATATATCCAGCGTACCTCCAAGGTTATGCTGGCATCTGCGGAACTGGCGGCTCTCAGCCGCCTGAGTGATGAGGAGCTAACATTTACCCCTGGGGCTCCTCCTCCCGACCGCCTGGCCATGATAGAAAGGGACGTCTCCTTGATAAGCTCTTTGAAAGATAAAATGACAAGGCAAGAGGGGGAGTTGGAGGAAGCCAAGAAGCAGGCTGATCAATGGAGGCTGCAGGGGGAAATGGCTGTGAAGGAGGTTTCCAAGCTAGAGGCCATCTGAAGGAGAGCCGGCAGTCGTTGGACCGAGCCAATCTATCTCTGGCCGAGATGGGGCACTTGAAGGGGAGAGTGACTGACCTGGAGGAGCAGCTGTCAAAGGCCAAGTCGGCTTTTGAACAGGCTAAGGGGGAATGGACGAAAGAGAAAGAGACCCTGGCTGAGGAGACTGAGGCTGCAGTGGATGCCAGCTTTGCGAGTGGTGCTAACTCTTCTCTGGAGCTGGTAATGGAGGTGATTGGGGAGATGTTCCCTACCTTTGATGAGGACTCCTTCCGGAGTCTCTATGCCGCTAAGAATGAAGCTCGGGTGACCAGGCAGCCTGAGGCAGATGCTGATGCTCACCAGGATGCTACGTGATGCTCCTCTTTCCTTACAAAAGCTTTTATCTTTCCATGTTGAGCCGGTGTTTATGGCTATTTTGTTTGTAATATTCGCCACTTTGCTTTTTCTTCTTTAGCCTTTGTAAAGACCTTTCCACCTTTCATGGGTTTTATTCGTAGAATATTTTTCTTCGCTTTTTACGGCCAACTGCTTTAAAATTCAGGGATTCTTTTCTTATTTGTTTAATCGCCTGTCATAGCATGCCTCTGGCTTTCGTTCAAAGTCCAGGGGGCCTGCCCCCTGCTCGCCCAGAGGTAAGCGGGGTGGTTCTTGCGTTTTTTATGCAAGGTTTGGGGGCCTGCCCCCAGTTCTTGTTAGACTGGCCTGCCCCTGGCTTTTCGTTCAAAGTCCAGGCGACTAAAATGTTGTGGCTTTCCAGCCAGATTCTCAGCGGATCGTTATCGAATTGCCTGCCATGGTTAAATACCAACATCTTTGGTAGACCGAATCTGGTGATGACGTTTCGCCAGATCACTTTTCTGACCGCCGGTTCAGTGATATTGGGCACTGCTTTGGCCTCCACCCACTTGGTGAAGTAGTCTATGGCGACAATTAAGAATTTTCTGCCCCCTGTGGCCACCGCGAAGGGTCCCAGAATGTCCATCCCCCATTGAGCGAAGGGGATGGGGGATAGGATTGGCCTGAGCTCTTGGGCTGGGGCATGGATTGATGGGGCAAAGAGTTGGCATTTCCTGCATTTCTGGGTCAGGCTCTTGGCATCCGCCAGCATGGTAGGCCAGTAGTAGCCTGCCCTGAGGGCCTTGTGGGCCAGTCCTTTCCCACCAATGTGATGTCCACATATCCCTGAGTGGATATCCTCTAATACCTCAGCGGCCTGATCCGCCCGCAGACATTTGAGCAGCGGATGAGTAAAAGACTTCTTGTAAAGCTCTTCATTAATGAGTATGAACCAGGCTGCTTTAGCCTGCGTCTTCCTTTTTTGTAATGAATCTGATGGTAAGATACCATGTTTCTTGTACTGGATGAAGGGAGTCATCCAGCTTTCTGGCTCTTCTTCCACAGTATTAACCGCCTGACAGGGGTTAGTGGATTTCTCGTGCAAAACGTCGACCCATACTGATCTCCGGATGTCCTGCAGACTGGAGCTTGCCAGTTTCGACAGGGCGTCTGCTCTGTTGTTCTGGGATCGGGGGATCTGTTTGACCTCATAAGATTTTAGGCCGGATAACTCTCCCTTCACCATCTCCAGGTATGCGGCCATTGCTTGGTCCCTTGCTTCGTATTCTCCATTGATTTGGTTGGCGATGAGCTGGGAGTCTGTCGCCAGGACAATTCGTTCTGCTCCTGCGGCTTTAGCTAGCCTGACGCCTGCGAGTACTGCTTCGTACTCTGCTTCATTGTTTGATGCTGGGAAAACAAATCTGAGAGCATGCTCAAAATCAGTCCCTCCTGGGCTGGTTAGCACGACGCCTGCGCCTGCGCCATTGGCTGTCGAGGATCCGTCAGTATACACGATCCATTCCTGGGCAGGGGCTTCTTCCTCCCCTGAATGGGAGCACTCAGCCAAAAAATCTGCCAAGGCCTGGGCCTTGATGGCCGTTCTCGGCTGGTAAGATATACCTAGCCCACTCAGCTCAATTGCCCACTTCAACAATCTCCCTGATTTTTCGAATTTTTCCAACACCTTTTCCAGGGGTTGGTCGGTGAGGACTACGACTGGATGCGCGTCAAAGTAAGGTCTGAGCTTCCTGGCAGCAACTATGACCGCGTAGGCGGCTTTTTCGACCATCGGGTAATTCTTCTCGGCTGCCCCCAGTGCATGACTTACAAAGTATATAGGCTGCTGGGCGCCTGCCTCTTCTCGTAGGATGACTGCGCTGACAGTTATATTGGTTACTGCAATGTAGAGGAAAAGCTTTTCTCCTGCTACTGGCCTAGCCAGGGTGGGGAGCTTCTTAAGATGGTCCTTTAGTTGCTCAAAGGCCTCTTTCTGCTCGTTTTCCCACTTGAACTGTTTGTTTCCTTTCAGTATTTTGAAGAAAGGAGTGGCCTTGTCCGCTGATCGGGCGACGAACCGTGCTAAGGCGGCCATGCGGCCCGTCAGGCGCTGGATGTCCCTAATGGTCTTGGGCTCAGGGAGGTCTAGAACTGCCTGAATTTTTTCAGGGTTGGCATCTATACCCCGAGAACTGACCAAGAACCCCAGGAATTTTCCGGAGCGGACTCCAAACGTACACTTTTTCGGATTTAGTTTCATTTTGTAAGCGCGCAGGGAACAGAAGGTTTCCTGCAAGTCTATCAGGTGTTCTCTGTCTTCTCTGCTTTTCACGATGGCGTCGTCAACGTAAGCCTCGATGTTTCTGCCTTTTTGTTTCTCAAACACTTTATCAACCAGCCGCTGGTACGTAGCCCCTGCATTTTTGAGCCCGAATGGCATCATCTTGTACATGTAGGTGCCCGAACTAGTGATGAACGCACACTTCACCCTGTCCGGCTGCCACAAGTATACTTGATGATACCCTGAAAAGGCGTCTAGGAAGCTCAGCATGGTATAGCCACTGGTGGCGTCCACTAGTTGATCGATTCGGGGGAGCGGATAGCAGTCTTTCGGGCAGGCCTTGTTCAGGTTTGTAAAGTCGACGCACATTCTCCATGCGCCTGACGATTTTTTGACCATGACAACATTTGCCAGCCATTCTGGGTAGTCGCAGACTTCAATAAAGTCTGCTTTCAAGAGTTTGTCAATTTCTTCCTTGATTGTTGCGTCTTTTTCCGCAGACAAGTTTCGTTTCTTCTGTTTTACAGGGCGAGCATCCATGCTTAAATTAAGCTTGTGAACGATGCATGATGGATCAACGCCGGGCATCTCGTCTGCAGAATAGGCAAATACGTCTTTGTTCTCCTTCAGTAGTTTGACCAGTTCGGCCTGGTAGGATTCCTCTAGGCCTGCTCCTACCAGGACCTGTCTTCCTGGCTCCAAGTCCACCAGCATAATTTCGCCCTCTGGTTCCAGGCGGTCGGGCGCCGGGTGCTCGACTGGGACTTCGCCTTCTCTGCAGGGGGAACTGTCAGCTTTTCTTTTTCCTTTTCTGTCTCTCTCGTGCTCTTGCAGGGCCACGGAGTAGCATTGTCTGGCTGACTCCTGGTCCCCACGCACTTTTCCTTCCAGCCCGAAGTCAGTGACATACGTGATGGTGAGAGCCCTGATGGAGATGGCCGCTTCGATTTCGTCCAGAGTGGCCCTGCCAATCAGGGCGTTGTAGGCAGATCTCGCGTCCACAACAACAAAGGTTGCCCTGACATTCCTGGCCGTAGAGCCTTCCCCGAAGGTTACAGGCAAGTCGATGACTCCCATGGGCAGCACGCCTGCCCCGCTGAATCCATACAGTGATCCGGGAGCAGGTCGTAGGTGCCTTTTTTCCAGGCCCATTTTTTCGAAGGCGTCCTTGTACAATAGATTTGTGTATGCCCCTGTGTCTACCATACACCTCCGCACAATGTGGTTGCTGATCTCTAGAGACAGCACCAAAGGGTCACTGTGCGGGTATATTACGCGCCCTGCATCATCAGGGGTGATGCTTAATGTCACCCCCCTTGGACTCCCTGCTTTCTCAGCATAGCAGATCTGGTTCCTTAGCTCGCGCATTTGTCTTTTTTGGCCTCTTCGACTGAGCTGGCCTTCAGTGCCCCCTGAAATTACATGGATCACCATGCGGTTCTGCACCGACCCCTCGGGTTTCTCAGACACTTCCTTCTGAGACTTATTTTTAGCCGCATAGTTGGCTAACCATCCGTTCCTGATCAACTTCTCGATTTCGTCCTTCAGGTGACGGCATTCCTCGGTGGTATGGCCTATACAGTCGTGGAAGGTGCAGAACTTCTTGGGGTCACCTTTTGGGCTGCGAGGTTTGTTCGGGCGGTTCCATTTAGCAGTTTCTTTTTCCAGTTCGAAGATCTCTGCCCTGGATTTGTTCAGAGCAGTGTAACTGTCGAATCTGGGCTGGTAGACTGTGCGCTCCTTCTTGGGAGTGTCTCCCTCTTCCCTTTGCTTGCCTGGCTCACTTCTGCCCCTTCCACCCTGCGGTCCCCCTTGAGGCTTTGTTTGGCCTGCAGGGGTATCCGTCAGGCCGTGGAACTCCTCTTGCAGAATGAACCCTTCCGCAATCTTCCTGGCCATGGCCAAGGTTTCTGGCTGGGCCCTGATCATCTGGTTTTTCATTTCCCCTGGAAGTAGGGAGATTGTCAGGGCGTAGGCGGCAGTGGAATCGTCGATCTCCCTGACCTGTTGGTAGGATAGATCAAACCTTCTCATGTATTCTCTCACACTCTCACCCTTTTTCTGTTTCAGGGTCATGAGATCGAAACGGGTAAGGCGTCTTCTCTTATTTCCGGCATACTGTTCGAGGAAAATTTCAGCCAACTCAATGAAGAACCTGACTGACCCCTGGCGGAGGTCTCTGAACCATCCCTGCGCGAGCCCCACCAGGGTGGTAGGGAAAACTTTGCACCAGATGGCATCATCTACGTCATACATGCCCATGTGGCTTTCAAAGGCTGCCAGGTGGTCTTCAGGGTCTGTCGTCCCGTCAAATTTGATGGTTGGCATTTTGATTTTTGGAATGGGGTACTCTTGTACCTCAGGGTGCAGCGGGGTTTTTGTGGGCCTGCCCACCAGTCGTGACCTGCTTTCCCCAGACTGGTTACCGTGAGAATCCCATTGTTTATGGGTCGGTTTCCTCGCACTGGGGGAGCGGTGCCTTGGTGGTGGCCTGCTTGCCGCTTCATCCTCTGTTTCCGGGGAGATCTGCCTGGGCCTCTTCCTCTGAGAGTGGCAGAGGTTTTCACCCTGATGGTGCCTGGACTCGAGCGGTTGTCCCCGGTTGAGCTGGGATTGTAGGCTTTGGGATAAGCCGGGGGCCGACTGTTCCTTGGCTGCAGGTGTTAGCCTGGAGAAAACTCCGCCCGGCCTTTCCCCTAAGCGTTTCGACATGGGCTCCCTGGGCCTCATTCGCTCTTTTAATCCTTGGGATAAGCCTCCCTGTCCTTCAGACGCTGACTCTGTTGTATGAATGGAGAATGCCTGCTGGACAGGTGGCTCTGGATTGCCGGTAGTGATACGCCCTTGCACGTGCGTATACACTTGAGCTGTTCTCCTCGCTTTTCTCTGAGCATTTCTGGCGGCGGTCCGCCTCGTGCCCCCGGCCTCGTCCCTGCTGACTGGGGACGGTTGCCTGGGAGCCGATGCGACCCTGCCTACCAAGTCCTCAGGTGTGAATTCCTGATTCAGCATCGCAGAGAAGAACGCGGCCGCCTGTGCCATCTGAGCTGGGGTCAAATTGAGAGCACGTCCTGGGTGTGTCCCCAACTCAGGTGTCACAGCAGTGTTGGACCCACCGAGGGGATTGGTTCCCTCCACCCCTAGGATCGTGGCAGGAGGAACCCTTTCCGACTGCGGCATACCATACAGGGGGGTCACCGGTGGGACCGTCGGACCCGCTCCTGTACTGGCATCAACGATTTCTGGCATGATTGTGTTTAGTTTTGTGATTATGAGTGGTTGATTTTAGTGGGTAACTCGTGAGCACAACCGTAAGTTCCCCACAGACGGCGCCAAATTGTTCCGGTCACGGAAACAATTCACCCGGACTAGGATCCGGGTTGTACAATCGGGTTAATGGTGAACAATTGATCGTTTGATTTCCCTTGGTCTCCCCTTTCTCTCGCTCCCTGGATCGGACCTTCCCGGCGGAAATGGCCTGCTCCCTGCACAATGAACGCACAGGGCCTCGGAGGTTGTCCGAGGAAACCCTCTCCGATGCCTAAGTCAGTCCGTGAAATGCCTTTACGAACCTAGCTCGTGAGGAACTAGGCGGCGCTTTTTAGGAGTAAGAGTCTAGAGAGAGAAAATCCAACCCCTCTCATGTGGGAAATGAGGAGGTATTTATACCTTCCCACAAGAGAGAGAAGTGGGAGAGGAATGGTTGGATAGAGAAGTGACAAGTGGCGGCTTCTCATCCATCCATTCCTAATTACCTTAGGCAAAATGACGAGAGGGCCCCTGGGGGTTCTGGCCCTGTTGGCCAGGGATTTTCCCAGGGCAGACAGTCTTCTGGCAGGGGGCTGTCAAGTCCCGACAGGCTGGGTTGGCCTATGCTCCCAGCAGCTGACGGCCACCCTTGGCGTTTTATGCTTCTTGTTTTAATTTCTTGCTAGGGGCTGATCTTTCAACTCTTTGACAGGGACCGTCTCAGGGCTTGCCTAGCAGGCGGCTACTCGACAGGCGGCCGACCCCAATCAATTACGATTTTACAAATTAATATAACAATTTAATCGTTAATCTCGTAAAAGCGATAAAAAATACCGAAACATGCAAATTTTCAACTTTTAAAATTTTTCCAGAATTCGTGACATACATATATTGCCAAAATAAAACATAAAAATATATACATGCAAATACTCAATTAAAATCATGAAATACCGAGTAACATCGACGTTACCTCCAACCCAAATTCGAGTCGATTATATATTCGTCGGCTTCAGGATCGTCTAAAAATCCTACCAAACACGGAAATCATGGCAGAAAAATACCATGAGAAAACTAATAAAAATCAAGGTAAAAATTGATCGAAAATGACGCCGATTAATACCTTAACGAAGAGAACGGAAAGAGGATTATTATGACGATAAAAATGATGCGATTGGGACTCGAAATGGAGCAAAAATCTGCCTAAGATGGAGGAGGGAGTACACGGCCAAAATGAGAGGAAGAAAGGTTGAATATATTTTTTTATGACAAGAATGAATGAGGATGGAAGGTCTTTGGTGTATAAATGTGAGTGAATGAGTTGATGAAAACAATGTGCAAAAATGACCAAGTGGCCGGCCAAAATGGATGAGGAAGGTGCATGAAAAGTTTTGATAATAATGCAACAATTGAATGAAAAGAAATTATCTTATGTTTACGTTTTAACGTGATAAAATGAAACGTTTAAATAAAACGTAATAAAACTTGTGACCAAGAGCTTAGTCGGTCCAAAATGTGAGAAAATGCTCTCAAATAATTTATAAGTTGATAAAAAGTATAATCGTAAAATAGTTAAAGGCATTTCAAAGTAATTCGAGTAAACCTCGCGTAAGAAAATAATTATTCGCGAAGCTTCGTAATAAAAATCATTAACTATTTTTTTGTAAATAAAAATATTTACTAGTTGAAAATATTATAGAAACGTATTCAAACATTTTTAGGAAAAGGGATAGCTTAAATCCAAGCTTAAAAATGTCAATTTGAAGAGAAATAGAATTCCTTGCGAATAATTAATGAGTTTACGAAGAAACCAAATAAATGGATTTAAAAAGAATTTAAATCTTTGAAATTAAAAATAAAAATTATTAAACTCAAAAATTAAAATAGAGCTTAGTAAAATGATAAAATATGAGGCCAAAAGTGACAGAGTTAAGACGGAGTCCTAACGGAAGGAATAAAAATGCTTAGGAAAAATAGCGGGTGTTACATACAAAATTTCCAATTGTTTTCTTGTTTCTCGATTCCTCGATTGGTAGGTTATTCCAAAATTTGAATTGACAATGTGTTGGGTTTTGAAGTATCCGTCATCATTACGACACTTGGAGTTGTGATATTATCAACCATCATTCAAACACAAGTAATTCTCCAAAATAAATACAGTTTTCCTGAAGATTCCCAAAAATCATGGTTATAAATCAATCAATCACTGGATTTCTAGATACGTGATAAGTTATGTTCACATATTATACCTCAAAACAGGTTTTAATCTCTATAAAGGATATCCTCAAAGGAAGTTCGATTGATGATCGTTCGTATACTTCTTTCGAACACATAATTCCACAAATAAAAGTAATGACATTTCGAACATCTCCCGACCTCAAAGGTATTCTCTTTTTGTCATACCAGGGTGATTAAGATTTTGACTGGAAAACTATAGGCTATGTCTCGCGATAGGTTATCGCTTAAAGAGGATTACACGTAAGACATACACTGATAACTTGACTTAAGGTTCCAATTCCTAAGAGTATTCTAAAGTCGGCAAGTGGTCGGGCAGAACAAAAACAAAAACTAGGTTTGCGAATCTTCAGTCCAAGGTTCGCACTACGATCTTGTAGGTCTGAACTCTATGCTTCTTGGTGATTTCCTTTTGGATCAATTTTGAATAGGTTCATCATATTAAGAGTCTTTCTTCCATTAGATCTTGGTGAAGTCGTTCTCTTGCTCCCAACAGTTCCAACGTTACATCTACTCGTATTATAAGTACTAAATCGTTGGGTCAATGGTTAATAACAATATTTTAGTTGGTTGGGTTAACTCGATCGGAGATGCATAAAAAAAGTTCAATGAAAGTATGTAGGTCAGTTGATAAAAGAAGTGGAATTAGGTTTCACAAAAGAACATATATGAATAGAAATGGTAAGTGAAACCAAATATTGTCCTTGGGTTCGTCACATAAAAGAGGTAAGGGAAGTGACACCCAATAGAACATTGTTCCAACCGACCAAAGAGTTTCTCGCCTAATAGAAGGAAAGAGAAGATAATTTGAGTTTATATAAGACAACTTCTAGCAAAGTTTGTTTTTCAAAGAAATGAGCAAGGTAAGGATTGAGATAGATACGTTATTGATGTACTCCTCAATGAGAAGAATAAAAGTATTAGTGAGTTTTCAAATAACCTATGAGGTTTCAGATAACAGGAAAAGCAGAATTGAAGACCGAAAGGTTAGGGTTAAAGATTTGCATAGGTTCTGTTGTGGTACGAAGTCGGGCTAAGAAGTGTTACCACGACTCTAGATAATAATTAGAACAGGAACATATAGGATCATAATGGGAACATCACTGATCCATGAAAGACTTTGTTTAAGGAGTAGCTGGAAAGTATTCCATACGAAAATTGATATGGAGTGATTTAACTGATAATGGAAACAACACATCATCAATCAAGAACCATGTTAGATTGGGTCACTCATGTCTCTATTCTTAGTAATTTCTTCATTCTACATTCCTTTCTAGTTAATCCTAAAAAATGTTTTTTTTGTTCCTCTAGTTGTATCTCTAACCTTTATATTTAGAAGTTTGGTTCCTTAAACTCTCGGCATATTATTTGATAAGCTAGTCGTACACCTATCAAAGATAACCAACTTAGGTCTAACTAAAAATATAGCTAAGGAAGTCAGGATCGTATCCACAAGGAGACAAATAAATTCTACTTGCAACTTAAGTCTGTCTAAGTAACCAAATCGGGGGTTTGTAATTGGGTTAACTAAACTAAAGAGGTGAAGGAAAGAAGAATAAAAGAGAAGAATAAAATAAGTCGATAAAGATAAATATAATAGAGAGAAAACTAGGATCGTCGGTAATGAAGACATAAAAGCAATATCATCATCATTATATAACCATTCCGACTCGACTATATGCAAAAACATATTTTTGATTTTTTTTTTGATTTTTTTATGCATGCGAAAATGCAAGAAATATGCAGATGGATAAAAACAACAGATGCATACCCTCCCCAAACCAAATCACACAATGCCCTCATTGTGTACAACAAATAACAAGAGGCATAAAAAAAATAGGGAAAGATATGAAAGACGATGAAAGTGTAAAAGGAAAAAAATGAGACTACTTACAAGATACATATGAAGGAGACATCCCCAAACCGCATCAAAGCATCCTCTTCATAACCGGAATTGTCGATGTCTCCGTCGCAAAAATGGTACCTACACACAAAAAACAACAAAACAAAAAAAACACACAAGAGAAGCAAAAAAAAAATACAGAACATATCTCAGCAACCAAATGAATCACCTAAAAAACTAGTCAACGACCGCATTAGCTTGTCAAACAAGCTAGACCAATCATCAGCAAAGTGGTCATAGGAAATCAACATCAACAAGCATGACCAATAATAAACATGATAAGTAAGAACACTAATGAGCAGTTTATGAGAAAATACATAAATACCAAATATCTCAAAATTATCCCAAGTCTTATCATTTGACTCAAATTGCGCAGGAGAAGAGTCAAATAACTCAAAACTACTCAAAGCATCAAACTTACATTCTTCAACTCCCTTGAAAGAGTTATTATTATCACCATCTTCAATGCTCTTAAGAATACGACCATCAAACGAGAAACCAAGAGCCAAAACAACCTCTTCTAAAAGAGTCTCACAATCCTCATCAATAATCATAGGCACAAGTAAAGGTGTAAAGGAATCGAGATCAAGATAATCAATGGGTGAAGGAGATTTCTCTTCAAAACAATTGGAAAAGTCAAATTTCTCTGAAATAGGTTTTTCAAAGAAATCAGATTCGCAATCCCAAGTATCCTCAATGCTGAAACTCTCTTCACTCAAAGTATCATTCAAAGGTACACTCTCTTCCCGACTCTCGTCCGTTTGATCTTTTCTCTCACGCTCACGGGTTTCTCCTTTGTTTAACTCTCTTTCCAAAACCTCAAAATTGACATCAAATGACACACTCTCAAATTCACATGAACCAAAATCCTCAATGTTATCCTCAGAAAAAACATCAATCAAAGCATCCAAACACGCATTTTCCTTAAATATAACACTTTCCATTTCACAATCATTGTTTGCCACAACAATATTCACAAAATGAGAAGAATATTTGGTCAGAGAGTGTGAAAGTTGCTCCGAAGGAGAATAAGATGGTTCACAAGTATCTAAGGAATGCAAGTCATCATCCTGCATCAAGTTAGAAATCATAGGAGTTTGGGGAACGATGTGAGATTGAACACTATACACATCATCATCATCTTCCTCAAATGGGCATATGTCCTGTCTAATAGATGCAACAAATTCAGTCATAATATAGTCAGTGGAATGTGAGAAATTAACTCTAGTATCTAACTTACATGGAGTATCATGCTCGTTTTCCTTTAAAGTTAGCATATCTATAAGTTGTTGCATCATCGCCTTAAGTTCCGATATCTCAGCCTTTCTTTTTATCTCAGACTCCAAACTGTTTCGGATTAAATATTGGAGTAGCGCCCATCGTTTCACATAAGACATGTATTTAAACATGCCTTCACAGTTTCCCTAAATATAAGCCCGTGTCACTTCATCGACACCATCATAAATCATATGACTCACCTCCCACACACTCACATGATAACCATCTTGAGTAATAAAAGAGTCAAGTCTATCAAAACAAATATGCAGTGGTTCATGTTCAAACTGAGGGAAGTAGAAAATAGTCATAATGATGAAAAAAATAATAAAAAAAAACAAAAAAAAACTAAGAAATAATAATAATAATAATAATAATAATAATAATAATAATAATAATAATAATAATAATAATAATAATAATAATAATAATAATAATAAAAATAACAATAAAAATAATAAAAAATAATAATAATAATAATAATAAATAATAATAATAATAATAATAATAATAATAATAATAATAATAATAATAATAATAATAATAATAATAATAATAATAATAATAATAATAATAATAATAATAATAATAATAATAATAATAATAATAATAATAATAATAATAATAATAATAATAATAATAATAATAATAATAATAATAATAATAATAATAATAATAATAATCGTCCCAAGAAACTGAAAGTTCCCTGAGACAAAAGATAAACTAAAACGACAAGTAAAATTAACCGTCTCCCCGGCAACGGCGCCAAAATTTGATAAGCTAGTCGTATACCTATCAAAGATAACCAACTTAGGTCTAACTAAAAATATAGCTAGGGAAGTCAGGATCGTATCCACAATGAGACAAATAAATTCTACTTGCAACTTAAGTCTGTCTAAGTAACCAAATCGGGGGTTTGTAATTGGGTTAACTAAACTAAAGTGATGAAGGAAAGAAGAATAAAAGAGAAGAATAAAATAAGTCGATAACGATAAATATAATAGAGAGAAAACTAGGATCGTCGGTTCACCATGAATTTCTTACGGTCACAGTCTAGGTCACAGGTCTATCGCATATAATGGTCTAAGAGGTAGTGAAAAGGTCCTTCTGGTCCGCTATTTACCCTAGAATGCTTCTAACGGCTTTCGATCTTATTAGGGCAAACTAATGTGTTGTAGCAGGTCTAACTCTTACCAGGCTTCCGATCTTAGGTTCGAGTTCACCAATTCAATTAATCAATTACGTCGACTTAATCAATTAATCTCAATTAAATGCTACAATTAACAACTCAGACGCAATATCATTGACAGATCTATAAACTAATTAGTAATCATATTCAATTCATGGATCCCCTAAATCCTAGCAAGGGAAATTAGCTACTCATAGTAAAATTTGCGACAATAATAATAAAGATGATAAATAAATTAAGCATAGCGAAAAGATCTAAAGAGAAATCCCTCTTTCCACTAACCAAATAACTCAACTCATATATTTTCCCGCCTAAAGCTATCCACAACAAAGATTAAAAAATAGACCAAACGAGCTAGGCACAAATCGAACCCTTGACCTCAAGTGTGTCACCTTTCTCTTCTCCAACTACACTCTAACATCTTACTGATTTAAATATCACTACATCACATATTAAGCTATACACCACAAGAAGTATGTAATCAAGGAAATTTGATTGATTACTTTGATTACGAAAATTACATGTTTTACATCATATTTTCCCGCCTAAAGCTATCCACAACAAAAATTCAAAAATAGACCAAATGAGCTAGGCGCGAATCAAACCCTTGACCTCATGTGTGCCACCCTTCTCTTCTCCAACTACACTCTAACATCTTACTAATTTAAATATCACTACATCACATATAGAGCTATACACCACAAAAATTATGTAATTAAGGAAATTTGATTGATTACTTTGATTACGAAAATTACATGTTTTACATGGAAGATATCACATACAATATTTAATATGGAATGTATGATCAAATTTAAAAAAAAAAAAAGTATAAACATATTGTATTCCGTTTTAATCAAATAGTTGCATTATTTTTGTTAATAGGAGATTGCACTATCCCGTACAATATTTTACATAGAATATAAAATAGTTATGATTATTATTGTATATCTTTCTGATCATATTCGAAAATCATATTCTTAACATCGATATAAAATTTAGTAACTATATAAAAATGGAATATATATATTCTGAATCCTCTTACAAAGCCTGATACATAGTAAAAACTCATTGACAATTCTCTATATACTACTCTAAGACAATAACAGTTACTAACATTTTTCTCAAAAATACACTAATTTAAATTGAGAAGTAAAAGAACATTTCACTAATAAATTTGCAAACTATTCATTTTCATTAATGTTAAAGAAATTGACAAAAAAAACTTCTTTTTATGAAAATAATTAGATAAATTTTAAGATATGATGTCATTAACCTTGAGAAAAAAATCAGTTATCTAAAAAAATTATTTTTGAAATGAGCTATTTACTTTAATTTTTACAAAGATATACCCTCCCCGTCCCCATGAATTCTTTGTCAATTCCATATTTGGGCGTCTCAATGAATTCGTTGTCTTTCTATTTTAGAAATGTCTTATATATATATATATATATATATATGTAATTTGACCTTCTCATGAATTTGGCTTCACATGTCACTTCATCCTTAGACTTTTTCCCCTTTGTGTCAAAAGCAAAGGCAAACAATTCATCGGGACGGAAGGAGTATATACTCACTCGATACCACTAAGATCTTCTCATTTATTCAAATGTTAGAATTATAATTATCATATAGAATGATTATTTTGGTAGGAGAGACTACAAAATACGAAATATACTATTAAAACCCATATAAAAAAAAGTTTCACAAATTACATAATATAAGTCTTACACCTGAGACAGTCCATTTTTAATTTATTTTTTAATTTTCTAATGAAAAACTAAATAGCTTTTTTACACAAAGAGAACGTATCACGGCGTGCTAACCATAAAAAAAAGTACATGATTATACAATTTTTGTTAAATATTTATGTATTTTATGGTATGTTAAAGAGAGAAATGAGTATCTCGAGATGTGAAATGATATAAACCGAGTATATAAAAAATAACCCCTCTGTTTCAATGAAAACTTTCACCTAAAAAATGACACACTTTTTAAGGATAATAATAAAATATTCAAAAGTAGAGAGGGTGTAACCTAGGTGGGCCACCTAGGTAAGAGTGAAGAGTTACACCAAAAAAGAAAGTGGAAGTTATCAAAGAAATTTACGAAAAAGGAAAAGTGGAAGCTTTCAATGAAAAGAGGGAGTATAAACAATATTTTCATTAATTACACGTTATTTAATACTCCGTACATTTCAAGACATTACTCAAATATTTTGATTAGTTTTGCGATTTAAAAAATATTTTCCTATTTCTAAATTATATAGTCGATAAATAGTAAAAATAAAATAATAAATTTTTTATTTTAAATCTTAAATGAAATATTCTATAAGATAAATATATTATAAATACCGTGCATTGCACGGGGTCTATACTAGTTAAGCATAAAAGCATTAATAAGATTAAGAGAGAAATAATTAAGAAGAAAGAGAATTAAGGAAGAACAAAGAAAGAATTAGGTTACCGAGTTTAAAAGAATGAGTAGAAAAGAATTTATAAATCTAAATCTAAAAGTTGAGGGTAGAGAGAAATCTAAAGAGTAGTCTAAAAAGAATTAAAAGAATAAGGAAGAAGTGATATATAAAATCTAGTCTAATAGTTTCTTAAATACTAAGTTAAAACAAAAGCCCAAAAATCTATTAACACTAAACACCAAATTAGGAAAGTCTCGGGCTTCGTCCAGTCTCGAGAATAGTCGATCGACGATTTTGAATAGTCGGTCGACTATTTGGATAGTCGTTCGACTATCATAGGCCTGTTTCCGTTTTCAGCACTGCGCGCTCAGCTTCAAACGCTTGCCATTTTTTTGTTACTTCTTCAAATCGGGCGTGTAATATACCGTTGGAAATCTAAGAGAAAGAGATTTCCAATGCCACTTGAATCAGATCAATTGGAGTTGTAGAACTCAATAAATTCACGTTTTAAGTAGACCCGTTTGGAAACGACCATTCTCTTTTCTTATTTCGCAAAAGATTTCATCTTTAAGCTTGATTTTTGCCTTGTTTATGTACCAACGGGTCCATTCCCTACAAAAGATGCAACAAGACCACAAAGTATCAAATTCGGGGGAAAATAGTAGATAATGCTACTCGATATGCATGGAAATGCGTGCGTAAAAGACGAAATAATCATATATAAATAGCACGCATCAAACCTTTCCAAACCAAACCCTTGCTTGTCCCAAGCAAGCACAAGACAATGAAAAACATCCTAATGGAACGGTATACAACTCAAAGCTAATCATGCTTCTAACTCGCCTAAACCATTTTAATGCATATTGATCGATTAACGTTAATGCACACAACCACATACAATAAGCCTAATCAATGACAACAATACTGAACCTTCAACCTTGCAAGACTCGTCTACGTCGGACTCTCACGGGTCGCTCATCACTCAATTATGGGAGATATTGTGAATGTATGTAGAATTGGAAAGACAAAACACTTACCTAACTGCGACCTACAAGAACATGCATGCAATTTAACATGAAATTATTCTCTACTAACCGTACATACGCATTCTATCGGGTAAAGACGAGTGCCAAGGACTTACATTATGGTATAAAGTGAGGCTAATCGGGTAAGAAGGAGCAAAACGATATGGATATGTGGAGTTAATAGTAGTCAAGCTAGAATTACACCAACCATTAATAAACACTCCGTTCTCACCAAACTTCAGTCGGAGAAATTAGGCATAGCAAAAAGCACCTTATCTAAATCGCTTCCCACTAATAACTATGAAATTAGAGAGATCAATTCTTTTCTCATAGCAAAAACACATTCTTCTTCTAGTTTCACTTTTTTTTTCTTCTTCTTTCCTTTCTTTCCTTCTTTTTTTCCATTAAATTTTTTTCATTGAATTTTTTTTCTTTTCATTTTTTTTCTCAATTCCCTTTTTTTTTATCATCATGATACCAAAATTACCCGAAAAAAACAATTCCGTCCAACTAATCTACTAGCTTGACTAGGGTAGGCAATATATGGCATGTAGTTAATAAACGGGTCAAATAGGTCAATTTGGCTATGTGAGGCTCATGAGAATTAATTAAAAGAAAGGATTTGCCTTTTTCGCACATGTCAAAACCACGAGTCAAAAACGCATAGGTATTTAAGAGATGAATGTCATGCTTATGCAATTTGATGATACATGCCTCATAAGGATTACTACTCTCAATCTAAATAAAACTGATCATGAATGTCATCAGTTTAAGGCTCTAATTCCTTACAATTCTGAGTAGTTTGCCAACAATGAGTCAAGTATATTCGTTCAGTAAAGTTAATCAATGACAAGAGAATGATGCATGTAACTGTATACAAAAACGCTAACGATGCAAAGCATAAGCAAGCTAATGAAGACATAAAAGCAATATCATCATCATTATATAACCATTCCGACTCGACTATATGCACAAACATATTTTTGATTTTTTTATGCATGCGAAAATGCAAGAAATATGCAGATGGATGAAAACAACATATGCATACCCTCCCCAAACCAAATCACGCAATGCCCTCATTGTGTACAACAAATAATAAGAGGCATAAAAAATATGGGGAAAGATATGAAAGACGATGAAAGTGTAAAAGGAAAAAAAATGAGACTACTTACAAGATACATATGAAGGAGACATCCCCAAACCGCATCAAAGCATCCTCTTCATAATCGGAATTGTCGATGTCTCCGTCGCAAAAACGGTACCTACACAAAAAAAAAACACACAAGAGAAGCAAAAAAAATATATAGAACATATCTCAGCAACCTAATGAATCACCTAAAAAACTAGTCAACATCCGCATTAACTTGTCAAACAAGCTAGACCAATCATCAGCAAAGTGGTCATAGGAAATTAACATCAACAAGCATGACCAATAATAAACATGATAAGTAAAAACACTAATGAGCAGTTTATGAGAAAAGACATAAATACCAAATATCTCAAAATTATCTCAAGTCTTATCATTTGACTCAAATTGCGCAGGAGAAGAGTCAAATAACTCAAAACTACTCAAAGCATCAAACTTACATTCTTCAACTCCCTTGAAAGAGTTATTATTATCACCATCTTCAATGCTCTCAAGTATACGACCATCAAACGAGAAACCAAGAGCCAAAACAACCTCTTCTAAAAGAGTCTCACAATCCTCATCAATAATCATAGGCTCAAGTAAAGGTGTAAAGGAATCGAGATCAAGATAATCAATGGGTGAAGGAGATTCCTCTTCAAAACAATGGGAAAACTCAAATTTCTCTAAAATAGGTTTTTCAAAGAAATCAGATTCGCAATCCCAAGTATCCTCAATGCTGAAACTCTCTTCACTCAAAGTATCATTCAAAGGTACACTCTCTTCCCGACTCTCGTCCGTTTGATCTTTTCTCTCACGCTCACGGGCTTCTCCTTTGTTCAACTCTCTTTCCAAAACCTCAAAATTGACATCAAATGACACACTCTCAAATTCACATGAACCAAAATCCTCAATGTTATCCTCAGAAAAAACATCAATCAAAGCATCCAAACACGCGTTTTTCTCGAATATAACACTTTCCATCTCACAATCATTGTTTGCCACAACAATATTCACAAAATGAGAAGAATATTTGGTCAGAGAGTGTGAAAGTTGCTTTGAAGGAGAATAAGATGGTTCACAAGTATCTAAGGAATGCAAGTCATCATCCTGCATCAAGTTAGAAATCATATGAGTTTGGGGAACGATGTGAGATTGAACACTATACACATCATCATCATCTTCCTCAAATGGGCATATGTCCTGTCTAATAGATGCAACAAATTCAGTCATAATATAGTCAGTGGAATGTGAGAAATTAACTCTAGTATCTAACTTACATGGAGTATCATGCTCGTTTTTCTTTAAAGTAAGCGTATCTATAAGTTGTTGCATCATCGCCTTAAGTTCCGATATCTCAGCCTTCCTTTTTATCTCAGACTCCAAACTGTTTCGGATTAAATATTGGAGTAGCGCCCATCGTTTCACATAAGACATGTATTTAAACATGCCTTCACAGTTTCCCTCAATATAAGCCCGTGTCACGTCACCGACACCATCATAAATCATATGACTCACCTCCCACACACTCACATGATAACCATTTTGAGTAATAAAAGAGTCAAGTCTATCAAAACAAATATGCGGTGGTTCATGTTCAAACTGAGGGAAGTAGAAAATAGTCATAATGATGAAAAAAAAAACTAAGAAATAATAATAAAAATAATAAAAAAAAATATAAAAAAAATAATAATAATAATAATAAAATAATAATAATAATAATAATAATAATAATAATAAAAAAATAATAATAATAATAATGATAATAATAATAATAATAATAATAATAATAATAATAATAATAATAATAATAATAATAATAATAATAATAATCGTCCCAAGAAACTGAAAGTTTCCTGAGACAAAAGATAAACTAAAACGACAAGTAAAATTAACCGTCTCCCCGGCAACGGCGCCAAAATTTGATAAGCTAGTCGTATACCTATCAAAGATAACCAACTTAGGTCTAACTAAAAATATAGCTAGGGAAGTCAGGATCGTATCCACAATGAGACAAATAAATTCTACTTGCAACTTAAGTCTGTCTAAGTAACCAAATCGGGGGTTTGTAATTGGGTTAACTAAACTAAAGTGATGAAGGAAAGAAGAATAAAAGAGAAGAATAAAATAAGTCGATAACGATAAATATAATAGAGAGAAAACTAGGATCGTCGGTTCACCATGAATTTCTTACGGTCACAGTCTAGGTCACAGGTCTATCGCATATAATGGTCTAAGAGGTAGTGAAAAGGTCCTTCTGGTCCGCTATTTACCCTAGAATGCTTCTAACGGCTTTCGATCTTATTAGGGCAAACTAATGTGTTGTAGCAGGTCTAACTCTTACCAGGCTTCCGATCTTAGGTTCGAGTTCACCAATTCAATTAATCAATTACGTCGACTTAATCAATTAATCTCAATTAAATGCTACAATTAACAACTCAGACGCAATATCATTGACAGATCTATAAACTAATTAGTAATCATATTCAATTCATGGATCCCCTAAATCCTAGCAAGGGAAATTAGCTACTCATAGTAAAATTTGCGACAATAATAATAAAGATGATAAATAAATTAAGCATAGCGAAAAGATCTAAAGAGAAATCCCCCTTTCCACTAACCAAATAACTCAACTCATATATTTTCCCGCCTAAAGCTATCCACAACAAAGATTAAAAAATAGACCAAACGAGCTAGGCACAAATCGAACCCTTGACCTCAAGTGTGTCACCTTTCTCTTCTCCAACTACACTCTAACATCTTACTGATTTAAATATCACTACATCACATATTAAGCTATACACCACAAGAAGTATGTAATCAAGGAAATTTGATTGATTACTTTGATTACGAAAATTACATGTTTTACATCATATTTTCCCGCCTAAAGCTATCCACAACAAAAATTCAAAAATAGACCAAATGAGCTAGGCGCGAATCAAACCCTTGACCTCATGTGTGCCACCCTTCTCTTCTCCAACTACACTCTAACATCTTACTAATTTAAATATCACTACATCACATATAGAGCTATACACCATAAAAATTATGTAATTAAGGAAATTTGATTGATTACTTTGATTACGAAAATTACATGTTTTACATGGAAGATATCACATACAATATTTAATATGGAATGTATGATCAAATTTTTAAAAAAAAAAGTATAAACATATTGTATTCCGTTTTAACCAAATAGTTGCATTATTTTTGTTAATAGGAGATTGCACTATCCCGTACAATATTTTACATAGAATATAAAATAGTTATGATTATTATTGTATATCTTTCTGATCATATTCGAAAATCATATTCTTAACATCGATATAAAATTTAGTAACTATATAAAAATGGAATATATATATTCTGAATCCTCTTACAAAGCCTGATACATAGTAAAAACTCATTGACAATTCTCTATATACTACTCTAAGACAATAACAGTTACTAACATTTTTCTCAAAAATACACTAATTTAAATTGAGAAGTAAAAGAACATTTCACTAATAAATTTGCAAACTATTCATTTTCATTAATGTTAAAGAAATTGACAAAAAAAACTTCTTTTTATGAAAATAATTAGATAAATTTTAAGATATGATGTCATTAACCTTGAGAAAAAAATCAGTTATCTAAAAAAATTATTTTTGAAATGAGCTATTTACTTTAATTTTTACAAAGATATACCCTCCCCGTCCCCATGAATTCTTTGTCAATTCCATATTTGGGCGTCTCAATGAATTCGTTGTCTTTCTATTTTAGAAATGTCTTATATATATATATATATATATATATATATATATATATATGTAATTTGACCTTCTCATGAATTTGGCTTCACATGTCACTTCATCCTTAGACTTTTTCCCCTTTGTGTCAAAAGCAAAGGCAAACAATTCATCGGGACGGAAGGAGTATATACTCACTCGATACCACTAAGATCTTCTCATTTATTCAAATGTTAGAATTATAATTATCATATAGAATGATTATTTTGGTAGGAGAGACTACAAAATACGAAATATACTATTAAAACCCATATAAAAAAAAGTTTCACAAATTACATAATATAAGTCTTACACCTGAGACAGTCCATTTTTAATTTATTTTTTAATTTTCTAATGAAAAACTAAATAGCTTTTTTACACAAAGAGAACGTATCACGGCGTGCTAACCATAAAAAAAAGTACATGATTATACAATTTTTGTTAAATATTTATGTATTTTATGGTATGTTAAAGAGAGAAATGAGTATCTCGAGATGTGAAATGATATAAACCGAGTATATAAAAAATAACCCCTCTGTTTCAATGAAAACTTTCACCTAAAAAATGACACACTTTTTAAGGATAATAATAAAATATTCAAAAGTAGAGAGGGTGTAACCTAGGTGGGCCACCTAGGTAAGAGTGAAGAGTTACACCAAAAAAGAAAGTGGAAGTTATCAAAGAAATTTACGAAAAAGGAAAAGTGGAAGCTTTCAATGAAAAGAGGGAGTATAAACAATATTTTCATTAATTACACGTTATTTAATACTCCGTACATTTCAAGACATTACTCAAATATTTTGATTAGTTTTGCGATTTAAAAAATATTTTCCTATTTCTAAATTATATAGTCGATAAATAGTAAAAATAAAATAATAAATTTTTTATTTTAAATCTTAAATGAAATATTCTATAAGATAAATATATTATAAATACCGTGCATTGCACGGGGTCTATACTAGTTAAGCATAAAAGCATTAATAAGATTAAGAGAGAAATAATTAAGAAGAAAGAGAATTAAGGAAGAACAAAGAAAGAATTAGGTTACCGAGTTTAAAAGAATGAGTAGAAAAGAATTTATAAATCTAAATCTAAAAGTTGAGGGTAGAGAGAAATCTAAAGAGTAGTCTAAAAAGAATTAAAAGAATAAGGAAGAAGTGATATATAAAATCTAGTCTAATAGTTTCTTAAATACTAAGTTAAAACAAAAGCCCAAAAATCTATTAACACTAAACACCAAATTAGGAAAGTCTCGGGCTTCGTCCAGTCTCGAGAATAGTCGATCGACGATTTTGAATAGTCGGTCGACTATTTGGATAGTCGTTCGACTATCATAGGCCTGTTTCCGTTTTCAGCACTGCGCGCTCAGCTTCAAACGCTTGCCATTTTTTTGTTACTTCTTCAAATCGGGCGTGTAATATACCGTTGGAAATCTAAGAGAAAGAGATTTCCAATGCCACTTGAATCAGATCAATTGGAGTTGTAGAACTCAATAAATTCACGTTTTAAGTAGACCCGTTTGGAAACGACCATTCTCTTTTCTTATTTCGCAAAAGATTTCATCTTTAAGCTTGATTTTTGCCTTGTTTATGTACCAACGGGTCCATTCCCTACAAAAGATGCAACAAGACCACAAAGTATCAAATTCGGGGGAAAATAGTAGATAATGCTACTCGATATGCATGGAAATGCGTGCGTAAAAGACGAAATAATCATATATAAATAGCACGCATCAAACCTTTCCAAACCAAACCCTTGCTTGTCCCAAGCAAGCACAAGACAATGAAAAACATCCTAATGGAACGGTATACAACTCAAAGCTAATCATGCTTCTAACTCGCCTAAACCATTTTAATGCATATTGATCGATTAACGTTAATGCACACAACCACATACAATAAGCCTAATCAATGACAACAATACTGAACCTTCAACCTTGCAAGACTCGTCTACGTCGGACTCTCACGGGTCGCTCATCACTCAATTATGGGAGATATTGTGAATGTATGTAGAATTGGAAAGACAAAACACTTACCTAACTGCGACCTACAAGAACATGCATGCAATTTAACATGAAATTATTCTCTACTAACCGTACATACGCATTCTATCGGGTAAAGACGAGTGCCAAGGACTTACATTATGGTATAAAGTGAGGCTAATCGGGTAAGAAGGAGCAAAACGATATGGATATGTGGAGTTAATAGTAGTCAAGCTAGAATTACACCAACCATTAATAAACACTCCGTTCTCACCAAACTTCAGTCGGAGAAATTAGGCATAGCAAAAAGCACCTTATCTAAATCGCTTCCCACTAATAACTATGAAATTAGAGAGATCAATTCTTTTCTCATAGCAAAAACACATTCTTCTTCTAGTTTCACTTTTTTTTTCTTCTTCTTTCCTTTCTTTCCTTCTTTTTTTCCATTAAATTTTTTTCATTGAATTTTTTTTCTTTTCATTTTTTTTCTCAATTCCCTTTTTTTTTATCATCATGATACCAAAATTACCCGAAAAAAACAATTCCGTCCAACTAATCTACTAGCTTGACTAGGGTAGGCAATATATGGCATGTAGTTAATAAACGGGTCAAATAGGTCAATTTGGCTATGTGAGGCTCATGAGAATTAATTAAAAGAAAGGATTTGCCTTTTTCGCACATGTCAAAACCACGAGTCAAAAACGCATAGGTATTTAAGAGATGAATGTCATGCTTATGCAATTTGATGATACATGCCTCATAAGGATTACTACTCTCAATCTAAATAAAACTGATCATGAATGTCATCAGTTTAAGGCTCTAATTCCTTACAATTCTGAGTAGTTTGCCAACAATGAGTCAAGTATATTCGTTCAGTAAAGTTAATCAATGACAAGAGAATGATGCATGTAACTGTATACAAAAACGCTAACGATGCAAAGCATAAGCAAGCTAATGAAGACATAAAAGCAATATCATCATCATTATATAACCATTCCGACTCGACTATATGCACAAACATATTTTTGATTTTTTTATGCATGCGAAAATGCAAGAAATATGCAGATGGATGAAAACAACATATGCATACCCTCCCCAAACCAAATCACGCAATGCCCTCATTGTGTACAACAAATAATAAGAGGCATAAAAAATATGGGGAAAGATATGAAAGACGATGAAAGTGTAAAAGGAAAAAAAATGAGACTACTTACAAGATACATATGAAGGAGACATCCCCAAACCGCATCAAAGCATCCTCTTCATAATCGGAATTGTCGATGTCTCCGTCGCAAAAACGGTACCTACACAAAAAAAAACACACAAGAGAAGCAAAAAAAATATATAGAACATATCTCAGCAACCTAATGAATCACCTAAAAAACTAGTCAACATCCGCATTAACTTGTCAAACAAGCTAGACCAATCATCAGCAAAGTGGTCATAGGAAATTAACATCAACAAGCATGACCAATAATAAACATGATAAGTAAAAACACTAATGAGCAGTTTATGAGAAAAGACATAAATACCAAATATCTCAAAATTATCTCAAGTCTTATCATTTGACTCAAATTGCGCAGGAGAAGAGTCAAATAACTCAAAACTACTCAAAGCATCAAACTTACATTCTTCAACTCCCTTGAAAGAGTTATTATTATCACCATCTTCAATGCTCTCAAGTATACGACCATCAAACGAGAAACCAAGAGCCAAAACAACCTCTTCTAAAAGAGTCTCACAATCCTCATCAATAATCATAGGCTCAAGTAAAGGTGTAAAGGAATCGAGATCAAGATAATCAATGGGTGAAGGAGATTCCTCTTCAAAACAATGGGAAAACTCAAATTTCTCTAAAATAGGTTTTTCAAAGAAATCAGATT
The DNA here is from genome assembly GCA_958450325.1 of Agrostemma githago. NCBI lineage: Eukaryota > Viridiplantae > Streptophyta > Magnoliopsida > Caryophyllales > Caryophyllaceae > Agrostemma > Agrostemma githago. The sequence continues at coordinate 12,276,968 of OY288248.1, read as the reverse complement.
CGCAATCCCAAGTATCCTCAATGCTGAAACTCTCTTCACTCAAAGTATCATTCAAAGGTACACTCTCTTCCCGACTCTCGTCCGTTTGATCTTTTCTCTCACGCTCACGGGCTTCTCCTTTGTTCAACTCTCTTTCCAAAACCTCAAAATTGACATCAAATGACACACTCTCAAATTCACATGAACCAAAATCCTCAATGTTATCCTCAGAAAAAACATCAATCAAAGCATCCAAACACGCGTTTTTCTCGAATATAACACTTTCCATCTCACAATCATTGTTTGCCACAACAATATTCACAAAATGAGAAGAATATTTGGTCAGAGAGTGTGAAAGTTGCTTTGAAGGAGAATAAGATGGTTCACAAGTATCTAAGGAATGCAAGTCATCATCCTGCATCAAGTTAGAAATCATATGAGTTTGGGGAACGATGTGAGATTGAACACTATACACATCATCATCATCTTCCTCAAATGGGCATATGTCCTGTCTAATAGATGCAACAAATTCAGTCATAATATAGTCAGTGGAATGTGAGAAATTAACTCTAGTATCTAACTTACATGGAGTATCATGCTCGTTTTTCTTTAAAGTAAGCGTATCTATAAGTTGTTGCATCATCGCCTTAAGTTCCGATATCTCAGCCTTCCTTTTTATCTCAGACTCCAAACTGTTTCGGATTAAATATTGGAGTAGCGCCCATCGTTTCACATAAGACATGTATTTAAACATGCCTTCACAGTTTCCCTCAATATAAGCCCGTGTCACGTCACCGACACCATCATAAATCATATGACTCACCTCCCACACACTCACATGATAACCATTTTGAGTAATAAAAGAGTCAAGTCTATCAAAACAAATATGCGGTGGTTCATGTTCAAACTGAGGGAAGTAGAAAATAGTCATAATGATGAAAAAAAAAAACTAAGAAATAATAATAAAAATAATAAAAAAAAAAATATAAAAAAAATAATAATAATAATAAAAAACTAATAATAATAATAATAAAAAAATAATAATAATAATAATAATAATGATGATAATAATAATAATAATAATAATAATAATAATAATAATAATAATCGTCCCAAGAAACTGAAAGTTCCCTGAGACAAAAGATAAACTAAAACGACAAGTAAAATTAACCGTCTCCCCGGCAACGGCGCCAAAATTTGATAAGCTAGTCGTATACCTATCAAAGATAACCAACTTAGGTCTAACTAAAAATATAGCTAGGGAAGTCAGGATCGTATCCACAAGGAGATAAATAAATTCTACTTGCAACTTAAGTCTGTCTAAGTAACCAAATCGGGGGTTTGTAATTGGGTTAACTAAACTAAAGTGGTGAAGGAAAGAAGAATAAAAGAGAAGAATAAAATAAGTCGATAAAGATAAATATAATAGAGAGAAAACTAGGATCGTCGGTTCACCATGAATTTCTTACGGTCACAGTCTAGGTCACAGGTCTATCGCAGATAATGGTCTAAGAGGTAGTGAAAAGGTCCTTCCGGTCCGCTATTCACCCTAGAATGCTTCTAACGGCTTCCGATCTTATTATGGCAAACTAATGTGTTGTAGCAGGTCTAACTCTTACCAGGCTTCCGATCTTAGGTTCCAGTTCACCAATTCAATTAATCAATTACGTCGACTTAATCAATTAATCTCAATTAAATGCTACAATTAACAACTCAGACGCAATATCATTGACAGATCTATAAACTAATTAGTAATCATATTCAATTCATGGATCCCCTAAATCCTAGCAAGGGAAATTAGCTACTCATAGAAAAATTTACGACAATAATAATAAAGATGATAAATAAATTAAGCATAGCGAATAGATCTAAAGAGAAATTAAGCATAAAAGCATTAATAAGATTAAGAGAGAAATAATTAAGAAGAAAGAGAATTAAGGAAGAACAAAGAAACAATTAGTTTACCGAGTTTAAAGGAATGAGTAGAAAAGAATTTATAAATCTAAATCTAAAAGTTGAGGGTAGAGAGAAATCTAAAGAGTAGTCTAAAAAGAATTAAAAGAAAAAGGAAGAAGTGATATATAAAATCTAGTCTAATAGTTTCTTAAATACTAAGTTAAAACAAAAGCCCAAAAATCTATTAACACTAAACACCAAATTAGGAAAGTCTCGGGCTTTATCCAGTCTCGAGAATAGTCGATCGACGATTTTGAATAGTCGGTCGACTATTTGGATAGTCGTTTGACTATCATAGACCTGTTTCCGTTTTCAGCACTGTGCGCTCAACTTCAAACGCTTTTCATTTCTTCGTTACTTCTTCAAATCGGGCGTTTAATATACCGTTGGAAATCTAAGAGAAAGAGCTTTCCAATGCAACTAGAATCAGCTCAATTGGAGTTGTAGAAATCATGATATTCACGTTTTAAGTAGACTCATTTGGAAACGATCATTCTCTTTTCTTATTTCGCAAAAGATTCCATCTTTAAGCACGATTTTTGCCTTGTTTATGCACCAACGGGTCCATTCCCTACAAAAGATGCAACAAGACCACAAAGTATCAAATTCGGAGGAAAATAGTAGATAATGCTACTCGATATGCATGGAAATGCGTGCGTAAAAGACGAAATAATCATATATAAATAGCACGCATCATTATTCCTCAAGTATTTCATTTGAGTATATCTCGCATAGGTATACATCTCCAATTTTATATAATAATGTCCTTTATTTGCTCAATTATACTGATTAACTTAATTCTTCCAGTTAACTCCCTGATAACCAGTAAGGTAGGATCCATAGGTGTTTCCATTCATCAAGGATTTTTTCTCTAAAGGTTACACAACCTTACATCTAATTTCGATTTAAACAATCCCAATAAGTTACAAGTCCTCAGATAATCAGGTTCTCTATACAATCATTGGCTATTGACCTCGATTTACCAATTCTAAAGCTATTCATGATTTACCAAAGAGTTCCATAAATCCGTTCAGTCGGAACTGTGCATCTTATCATCGGATTACAAGTTTCATTCTTCAAAATTTTTATAAAATTCTCTTAGTCCTCAAAATAACTACTACATGCATTGTTAAATTCTATCCCTTAGTATTCTTTAGTGCTTCCTTTCCCTGATATCTTTTCATAAAGCTCAAAACTCTCTTGTTAGTAGTAATAGTTACTCATCTACAAAACTCGTCTGTTGGCTAACATAATCCGCAAAAACATTGAAAATACCACAAAAATCTGTATGACTTAATTTCTCATCAAGTAGTCACTATGTATGTGAATTAGATTTCCATAAATGTCATTATTTCTTATCTTTCCTTCGCCTACAACCCTAAATCTTCCAATCTTCTGTTATTCTTTAGTATCCTCAAGTTACAATCTCTAAACCTCTCAATCGTTTGTTGAAATTAATAATCCTCAAAATCATTGAATCCAAGATCAACACTCAAAAACATTAGTTGGTTCTCATCTTTTTCCAACCTCTTGTCATTCCAAAAATCAATAGGTTCCTATGTCCAATAATTATAGGTTGACTAAAAGGGTAAAGATTGGGTGATCCTAGTGTGGTTGGTTTGGAAGGATACTGGATACTTCAAGTACATTATACTGGTGAAAATCCTTGGTATAACTATGTCCATTCTAAGTGGTTTATGGGTTCATCGTGCTTCCACTGCGCTCTGATAAGTTTTAACAATGGTTCATTCAAGACATAGAAATGTACTTAGAAAATGGGTTGAAAGAATAAATATTTAAGAATTTTGAATTGGGTTGATGAGAATAATAACTGAGAGTATTGAAGTTTATCTCCATAGTCAACGGTTATGACAAACTTGGAAAGAGGAAATAATAACAAGGTGGAGATAAAAGACGATGAATATGTATGATGTTAGCATACATGCAGTTTGATAGCAGTCTAAAAGAATAAGAAGCAAGCTGAAGAAATGAGAAGGAAATAAGATAGAACGGTAAATATGAAAGGTTCCATCAGATAGGAATATTTCAGACTAAGTTTAGCTGAGCAATAAAATATGAAGGTGAAATAAGCGAAAGACTTCTTGTCTGACTCAGGATGAGTAGTCAGACCTAAGAACTAGTTCACGAAGGGATCGAAATGAGTTTAGAAACAAAAGAGAAGGGATCAGTTGAGGTTAAAACTCCTTTAGAAAAGATTAGAAGTTTGTTCAAGGATAGTTCAAGTGTTAGGCTTTAAATGACTTTTGTCTATGCATCCTGATATAGGTTCAAATGTTGGATCTGATTGGTGAACAATTTAACCAAAAAAATTAATAATAATGAAAAAGTAAAAGGTGTTCATCGATTTATGAAGGTATGGATGTTAGACATGAAGGAAAGCTTTGTATGTAATGTTTAAAAATTTCGACGGAAGGATTGAAGATAGTTCAGAATTGAACTCAAATCGTTGCTTGGTTAGATGAAGAAAGTGGGGCAAAGGTAGAAAATAAGGATAAGCTAGAAAATGAATTAGATGTGGTGTAAGGTGTTATTGTGAAATGAATATGGGCAAGAAGGGTTCATTTCCATGACTACAATTCAGGCTAACAAATGATCTCCGATGTATGAGTTATATAGGTAAGTAGAGTATCGGTCAAGTCTAAGTCGACACCTAAATAGGACTCGACGACTACTATCTTACGTACGTCTGCACTTTATCTTCTTGTATGTTACATCTCGTCTACATAACTTCACTTGATACATCAGCATGGTCCAACTTGATTTGGCTACTATAGTTGATTGGGAATATGCGTCCATTTGTTCTTGCAATGGTGTTCTACCAGACTTTAGATGTTGATGGCTTCAAGTCTTTTATCTTAGTTGTCGCGTCTATCACAAATAAATTAAAACTAGCCAGTAGGCTAAAAGTTAGTGGAATCACTCTATATTCAACTATGCAGATAGCATGCAAAAACAAGCAAGGGCCAAAACCTAAATCGGACGGTACGGTAATCCTTAGTAGTTCTACCCATCTAGACATTCTACCCAAGTATATTATTTGATCCTAGGGTTATGCTAGTGAATCTCTCATTTAGTGATCTTAAATGTTCTACATGTTTTAGACACTTTAGACACTCTAGACACTTGTCATGAGCTCCAGGTGCGTTCCCTCGATAGGTGATGTAAATATGCATCGCACATAATTACACACGGTCTCAAGGTCGCTCTGATACCAACTGTAACAACCCGGTTCTTCCAATGACAATAACTAACAAGGCGGAAAATAGTTTTGTCGTAAAAAGTGGTAAAAATTTAAAACCGTCGACTCAAGTGAGTCTTTTACCGGAAAATGAACCGTTTGTTAAAATACAACAACTAAAAACCGAATTAAAAATTTCTAAATACAATAGTCTCACAAAATTTTTGTTACAAGATTTATAGTATGACACTCTCATCTGCTAAGCTGTATCTCTTGCACTCATGCATGCCCCCATGTCCAGTCTTTAGGGTTCGTCAACCTGAATGCATATTTAAATATACATGTCCCACTTAGTGGGAGTAACCTAACCGTCCTTCTAACACGACCCCGAATAATCAATGTAGTACAATGTTTAGGTTATTTAATTAACAGATAAGCAGGCATGTCACATTACAAATCGACATGTATACAATGTGAGATACACATGAAGTGATTTCACTTAACATGCGAATCAATTTACATACATAAGACATGTAGGTTATATAGAATAAAGTAATACATACATCAGATGAGTATCATGTGAATAATACAGTAAAACATAGATCATGGATTCATAGAAGTGTCATGTGAAAATAGAGTAAGACATACATAATACAAATCATATGAAACATAATATCAATCATAATCAATGTTCAGGCAAGACATATAACAAATCATCACTTCCCATTATCAAGCATTTCAATCACATCATTAGTCATAAGAGTATAGAACAGTAATGAAGCATAATGTGATTTATAAAACTGTAGTCATTTACTTTTAAAAACAATGGTTTCCTTTCACATAATGCACGAGACGTGACTACTAATGTCTCATCCACACTTAAGGCTTGCATCTCACCATAAGTACGGATGCGAACATCAATCCCGTCAATCATATCGATACTAGGAGGTTTACATCTCACCCCTAGTGCTCAATAGGATCGAACACCTAAATTGACTGGGTTTAGTCGACTGGCATACGGAGAAGAAGGACTGCAAGTGCATGGACTCAGAGGCCCCGCTAAACCGAACATGTCCCATACACTGCTAAGGCAAAGGTCGGAAGGTATTCTGCCTCCAAATATATCCGATATAGAGAGTGAGAACTGATCAGTGCCCTTGTCTATGTATGCGCACACACCCAATCCATACTCTTGGTCTCGGGAAAGAGAACCTTTACACAACCGAGTACCTCAATGGCAACTGGACGACTACTACTCTACCGACACTCATAAAGAGCTGGCTGCCCATTTACTTCTTAGCATTTTCTCGCACCGACAGGATGCATCATGGCCTCCTATGAGCAGTGACTCCGAGTGTCGTAGTCTACTTTCGAAGCTGTCTTCTATCGCATCGCCTTCTAAACTTTACCAAGATAGCGCCCAACACGAAACGTAGGCTGAATTTAGGTGTCTTATAAAGACAGAGTCTCTGGAATATCGAGCTCAGCGGTCATCGTGGGGCACATTTCTGATGACCAGAGGGATGAAACAATACCGGGTTCCATAAGGATGACCGGTCTGGGGGCTGTGTATTGACTCGGAACAAGTCATTACAACATGGAATGGTGAAGACGACTCAGAGGGTACTGCCAGGGCACATGTTCATTTTCACCATGATTGGTGTCGATAACATCGTTCGTGAAAACGTGTCTGATCACCGGCTTAGGTAACACACCGACTAGAAGTACGGTTGTTCCTATGAAATTTAAGTATGTCGATTTTAAGATTAACAAACATTATCAATCGTCGTAAAATTTATCTTAACTGATAGTTTTAGTATACTGATGTAAGAGATTTGGAACATTTCATTTGAGATATATTATTTGAAGCGTTCATTAGTTGAGATTTGATTAAAGATTCAATTATTTCTAAGTACATTATTTAAGATGGGTTCCTTTATCCTGACTTGATCTATGTTGACTTAAAAAGCCAAAGTTTGACCAAGATAGACTAGTCAACCCTTTGTTTTGACTTAGTCACTAATTAGTCCTTAAGTGCTTATTATAAAGTTTAAGTGTTGTTTTGCACATTTAAGCATTGTTTAACTTAGTACTTTTGGGTTATTCGTCTTTTAGTACTCTATACTTTTTGGGCACAAGTATTTAGTACATTTATTGTTCAAGTGTACGTATTTAGTATTTTTATACGTTTTCGTATTTGTACCAGTATACTTATCTCTTAAAGCCTATTTATACTTAGTAAAATATTTCAAACACCAAATAAATCAATAATAATTATAAAAACCATTTTTAACCTTATTAGGTATCATATTTTTCAAAACATAGAGTTTTACTAAAGTAACTTTAAGTAATAACGAAATCGATAATATTATTAAGGATACTAAATGAGTCATTTATCAAATGTTATTTTTAAGTTTCGATTTTCGTACTCAACATACTTTTATAAGTTAGGTTTCCAGATATAAAGTCATTTTTCAAAAATAATAAGGTTTACTCCCTCCGATTTTTTATTATCTTCCCCTTTGGTTTTGGGGAAGAAAATAAGGGTGTAGGAATGTGTGGTTCAAAATAAAAGAAGGAAGAGAGAGAAATGTAAGGGTGATTCTGGACCACATATTAATGGCCTAAAATGGAAATAGGGAAGAAAGGGTATTTCAGCCCAATAAGAAAATAGGGAAGATAATAAAAAATCGGAGGGAGTATTATTTTTAACAAATTAAAAACGAAAACAGTACGGTTTTCAATACTTTCTTTTAAATCGTTTAAAATACTTAAACGTCATTAAAGTGAACCAAAATTTTATTTTGGATACCTATACTTGTACGTAACTTATACCCAGAAATTTAGATTAAAATACTTTATAAATGTTCTTAAATAAAATATTCTTTCCAAATCTGACCCATTTTAGTACAAGTTTTATAAATGAAAATATATATATGATGGATTCATATGAAATTTGACATACACATGTTAGGCATCATCAGGAACAAAAAAAAAATTCCAAGTCCAAAAGAAATGTTTAACATCACGAAACATATCATTTTCTCAGACAGTACATAAAATCATACAGTACCAGTTTACGAAATAAATCATTACTAAATATATATTTTCATAAAAACTTACTTTTCATATTTTTATCATATTCTAGACATTCAGATCTACAACTTTCATGAAGGAATCTAAGGCTAATTCGAAACATAATTTACACAGAAAAATCGTGAACATACATCACACATCACATAATCCATTTTACAGCATGTATTGTTAAGTGATAAATCAACAAATAGTTAACTTTAAACTTGGTGATCTAATGATTTAGTCCTAAACATGATGTTATATGTTAGTTATAGTCTAAACACTATACTACGAGATTTGAGGGCGAAAAAAGTTAGGTTACCTTAAGCATAAATAATCGATTCTACAACATATAAGAAAACGAAGATCGATGTTCCTTTTCTTTTGCTCTTCTTTATAACAAGTTAGAAGAACACACAAACAAAGTAAGTTAGTAAATATAATAGGAATAAGACTTAAAAATAAAGAGTATAAGGTAAGGAAAAAAAAGAGTATGTGTTCTTGAGATATGGTGGTGTAAACACCTTAGAACTTAGAAAAACTTGTATGATTTTCTTTGGTTTTTAGATGGATCTTTGAAGGAGTGTCTAAGTGAGTGAATGGATGAGTAAATGAAGAGAAAATGGCTCTTTATAAGCACTCAAGTCGTGCATTAGATGGGGGAGCAAAGGGTGGACAAGAACTTGACAATTACTCAAAATAGCTAAACATACTTTAAGAAGTACATTACTATAAATGGTGTTTTTGATTAGAAAAGCATATTTTGAGGCTTGGACATAAAAGTGACGTTATGGCATGCCTTAGGGTGATAGTTTTGAGTATATTTGGTCACACAATGGTTAGGAAAGAAATACGGAAATCGAATGTCGAGAAACGATTCGCCGGGTGACGATTTTCGTAGTAAAGGAACTGTCCAGTACAATATTTTTCTGAGGCACGTATAAATTGTAATTTTAAATTTCTCCATTGTGTAGATCTTGGAAAATTAATAAAGTTAGACTTTTGAAACGCCTCAATCGGAGTCCGTATAAGAAAATAGGAACTGTTTTGCGAAATCGCGCAGAATTGCGATAACGATAGAAATTTCAGTTTTGCAAACACTGAAGTGAAATAAAGAGGTTCCAAAGGCACAAGAATTGAATATTACTATATAAAATAGTTTGTCGAGACTCGATTTATTAATATTAATCGTTATTATAAATAACTAAAATGGTCAAAAGCACGGGGTGTTACAGAGGTTCTGAGTAAGGGGTGAGGGTACGTGTTGGGAAGTTCACAAAGAACACCCAACCCCGCCTGCACATTAGCGGCCTCTACTAAGATATCGATTAACTCTCTAATACGCGCGTTAGTAGGACGGTAGAAATGTTATGCAAACAGTGTTTTACCCTAAACATGCGAGAATTGAAGGGGTTGCTAAGTCGATTTAATGCAACTAAATTTAACGTCAAATTTATATTTAGCATGTGGGTTCATTTTAGTACAATAAAATAAACAATGAAAAATAAATCAACCAAAGAGCAAACGGTAAGTAACGGTATAACGATAACAACGGTTTGCGCGTAATACAAGATGCTATAGAATAATGAGATATGATGCATGAGTTTTGAAAAAGATAGTGTGACACGTGATTAATTTGACGTGTGTTGACCGAAGTCCTAAGAGTGTTTAACGAGACTAAAACGACGTTGTGGGACTCACGTTTTGACGTGATAAAAGGGCCACTCGACCGAGTGGGCCTCTGAATAGTTTCTGTCCCGGATTTCATGACGTCACTCGACTGAGTTACGGGGGAACTCGACCGAGTGTACGGGCACTCGATCGAGTCATTGCGAGACTAGGCCGAGTGGATGCCAAAATAGCCTTCTGTCTCGTTTTTGGGGTGCCACTCGATCGAGTGGGCTAGGCACTCGATCGAGTGCCCCCTGTACGAACCAGGGTTCGCTTCGCAATTTATTATTACTTGCAAAATTTCTTTTTGATTTTGAAAAATTGATGACTTTGCTGAATCGGACATAAATATCGTATAATTTATGCTTAATTCGAACCTTGATACTCATCATATCCGATATTAGATTATTGAATCGATATCGAATATTAGAGGGAAACTTGAGAAAAGATGCTATAAGTCGTTTAAATTAAACTAAAAACGATATAGGTTTTCTCCGCGTTTATAGCGTCGTATTAATTCTATCGAATTAGGTGACAACTATTTTAGCATCAACGAAAATCGTATTAGTTAAATTATGTGACTAAATCTTTAAGATTCGACATCCAACTATTGAGTTGGTATCAAGTCTAAAAGATTGATGCTTTGTGTTTACTTTAATTAAAACCTTGATTCCCTCCACATCCCGACATCGTAATAAATCCTTGCGGATTATGTGATGTAGGATCCGCATCAACGGGTTTCGACCCAAATAAAAAGGAACGTGTTTTTTGCTTGAAATAGTTAGGAAAATTAATGAATATGCGATGAATGATAAAATAAGAAAATTATGGTTGATGTTAACTCGCCTCAACAATCAAGCGATCGGGGTGTCGGGATAAGCGACCGGCAACGCTGGGTGCAATACCCTTGTATATTCGGGTTTTCTTATCCCGTCATCACTCACGCTCGACACGAATCGACGAGTATTTTAGTATTTTATACTAGTTATATTATCGATATTATAGATGTGTAGACACCCACATTTTGACCGCCAGGTGTCTATAGTAGTTCCCGCCAAACACCCGATGATGATCGGACGCAAACATGCTTTGATGGACTCGGATATGGGCTCGAAATCATGGACATTTGGCTTGGGTTTATTACGGAGTACAAATCTTACAAAACCAACCTCAAATCCAGGCCCAGTGGGTATTTTCGAGTCAAATGAGACTAATTTGGGTCGATTCCGACACCAGGGGTAAAACCGTCTTTAAGCGACCGAGTCAAAACCCGGTCAAAAATATTCTCGAGACACACGAGTCAGCCGTGACACCTCACGTGGCTGATTCAGTCTCAAACACCACAAAAAATCAGCTTCAAAAAATATTAAACAAATCCGTTTAAGGATAGAATTCGATCTCAAGTAGGAATTCTATCCGAAAACCGAATCAATTACCGACCGAGCATCAAAATACTCGGCCAACTCCCCCCAACCAGCCGAGATTCCTTGATTCCTCCCCAAGCAACGGAATTCTCGTTCCTTTCGAACTCTCGCGTTTCCTATCCAAATCGGTATTTCTTGTTGTCTAAGCAAGATACCTCTCCTAAACCTCTTCGCCTATAAATAGGACCCTCTGTTCAACACAATTCATTCAAAAAACTATCCATCAATAGGCGATCAATTATTCCCATACATGAAATATACATCTATCATTCATACATCCTCGACATCTAGCAAAAAATATAATCTCGACATACATCCAAAGAAGCACCGAAATACTGTCAAAATACCGACGAAACCCGACCCCACCATCCGGCCGAATCCGTCACCTCACACATAAAAAAACGCACCATCCTAAACTCATCCACATCATCTCGACGCTCCCGTGCCTAAGCCACCGTCCGACGAGCTCTATACCGAGAAAGCAAAGCATGTAGGTTGAGGGTGTAAATCAAACCCGACTCTTTCCCTTTTCTCTTCCTTCTCCACGTTTTTTTCTTCTTTCTTTTCGTTGCGTCGTCGGTCGTTTCGTATTTTTAATATGGGTCGTTCGTCACATATTTTTTATTATTTCTAATAATCGGTACTTCAAAAAACTATTTCTTTTTATATAACGTTCTTAAAATACGATATTGATTTTCTAATCAAATATCGTATCCAACAAGAACTAAATTAATTAAAACTCGTTGATGCAAAAAAGCGTTACATCTTTTTTAAACCAAATTCGACGATTTTACGCGGAGAGAATTAACATCTTTTTTTCTCTTTTCGTTCAAATTTCTTTTTTTACTTTTCGTTCAAAACAAACTTTTTTCAAAACCTTTTCTAAAATCATTCCGACTATTCGATATCGATTTCATAATCGAATATCGAATACGACGAATATCGAAAATATGAATCGGGTATAAATTAATCCATATTTGTACGCGATTTATAAAAATTGACGGTTTTCGACAAATAATAAAAAGCAGACAGACCGCCACGCGAGTCGCGCGCCTGTCAGGCGACTCGCGCGGTGGCCTGTTTAGCCGAGTCCTTTTTTTTCGTTTCCTCGCTTTTCTATTTTTTTATTCTTTTCGAATCTTACATAAAAAGCGACTTTCGCGACATATTTCGATAAATAATTTTTTTTTTCGACTTCGGTCAACACGTGCTAATCCATCACGTGTCATAAGTCTTTTCCAAAATCATGCATATTATTTATTTACGTCTTTATTCAAATTATTCAATCGTTACTAACTCGTTTTCTCGTATTTGTAGCAATTTATTTATTTCTTTGTTTTATTGGACTAAAACGAACTTCACATGCTAAAATAACTTTGACGTTATTAGTTTAATATGCATTAAACGACTTAGCAACCCATTTATTTTTCTCTCACAAGTCTAGGGAAAATAATCTTTGCATATCATTCAACCGTCGAACTAACGCGTGTACACCAAAAACGAACGATATCTTAGTAAAGGCCGCTAAGTGCGGGCGGGGTTGGGTGTTCTTAGTGAACTTCCCAACACGTACCCTCACCCCTTACTCAGAACCATGGTTTCCGGATGTCCGAATCCATTGGCAACGAGAGTCATTCAATACACGGTATCCGATAATGTCGGTATCGGTATCGTAATGCAAAGGGACGAGCCCAATAAACTCTCACATCGAAAATGGGCCGTATTTTTTATACGGCCCACTACGACATAGAGTGGGCTCGAATGGTTCCGAATAACCACAAAATTCGGTGGCGACTCCTACTTCGATTTAAATTTCAATTTGACCATCTCATATGGAGATTCATTCGCCTCCCCAAACCCGCGCGTGACCGCGTCGGGGTGGACCTATGTCATGTCCACAAGATGCGACAATAAAATAAAAAAAACGGAAAAGAGGATGAAGATGACGAGAGAGTGAGGAGAAGAAAGGAGAACGGGTTTTGCACCCTCAACCTACATGTTCTTGTCTCGGACGGGACTCTCTTGATTGTGGCTTAGGCACGGGAGTTCGAGGTTTACGTAGGTTAAGTTGTGGTGGTTTAGGGTTTGGATTCCTAGTTGCTAGGGTTAGGGTTTGAGTGTATAGGATTAGGGTTGATTAGGGTTTGTTTTTCGGTTCTTATTAAGATGGAAAAAGATGATCCATTTTGCATGCAAGGGGGTGCTTATATAGGCATTGCTATGCACCCCCGTCTACGTTTACTCGACCGAGTAACGGGCTAACTCGGTCGAGTGGCCCAGTGCGACTGCAGTCGGGCTTACTTGAGGACCCACTCGATCGAGTGGGCTGACACTCGATCGAGTGGGCTGACACTCGATCGAGTGGGTCAGTTGGGGCGAGAGGTCCGGGCCTTTGGACCTCGGGTTAGGCATTTTGTGGGTTTTGTATTTGGATTGGACTTTTGATGTTTGAGTGATTGTTTTTTGTGTCTCGGAACGGCTTTGACCGGGGTTTGACCCAATCGCTAAAAGTCGGTTTTATTTCCGGTGTCGGTTTTGACCCAAATTAGTCTTATTTTATTGGAAACGGCTCACTGAGCCTGGATTTGAGGTTGGTTTTGTGAGATTTGTACTCCGTAAAGGGCCTTAGCCAACAATCAATGGTTTCGAGCCCATATCCTAGCGCGTAGAAACACGTTTGCGTCCGATCATCATCGGATGTTTTTTGGAAACTGCTATAGACACCTGGCGGTCAAAATGTGGGTGTCTACACCTCCATTATCAGAAGTTCATCCTCATTCTCTCTCACATCTTCATCTAACCGTGAAGTCATCAGAATCCCACACTAGCACTAGCCAACCACCACCAAATCAATCCATCCTCTTTCTTTACCCATATGGCGACTGTGCACCACCACACCACCACCGTCGACCAAGAGTGTTCTCCCTGCTTTACTCTATAGTATTACGGAACATGTTGGAGCAAGGCAAAGTGATGGTCTTTTCTTTGCCTGAGAAACCCAAAACACGCTGCAGTGCATAACCCTTACCTTACTACATCATTCTTTCTTTCTTTCATTTCCACACTCATCCTTCTTGCATCTAATTCCACTCTCATTTTTCTCAATTCCTTCCACTTTGTTGATTCCTCCTCTACCATTTTCATTCACTCCAAACTAAACCCACAAAAATTCCACATTAATTCATTTTTCTCAATTAAACCCACAAATTCCACGTAAAAATTCAAAATTAATTCATTTTTTTCGATTAAACCCTGTTTTCATTCTTCATTCTAAATAATTCCACGCCGTTTTTCTCGATTCCTCTTTCTTTCTTCTAAAATTCCAAAACAATTACTTAGCAATGAATTTTCCAGTATACATACGTATTGGAGACGATGATTTGGGGGAACCTTTTAAACTTACTTTCGAAATATTTGACTTTCTAACCCTCCATTTGAACCCTGAAGAAAAAACCACTATGGACAAACGGGATATTGTACCAATTAATGCCTACGACATCGATAAGAAGAAATTATACAATTTCGATATGGTAACCCGTTCATGTCGCAAGCGTCGCAAGAAAGGTGTTGATGCCCACTTCTTCTTTGGATGGATAGAGTTTGTGGAGGCCAGATCCCTCAGAGCTGGGCAGTACCTCTGTTTCTTTTGGATTAAATTGGGTCATCGCCTGGGTTTGACCCTATGTTTTGCTGATAGGAGTAAACAAATGTTATTTTGGCGCAGAATCTACGTTAATGAGGGTGGGTTTCTTATCTTGATTTTGTTACTGTATTTATTTTTTTAGTTTCTTGACTAATTTCTTTCTTTTTGTGGATCAAGTGCCTCGAAAACCCAGAAGTGTGACGGGGATGTGGATGTGGATGTACTCAATTCTCGAGCCTACATGCTTTATCGTCCGATTTTCAAGAATTATGATGCACAACAATTTTGGAGGTTGTTTTCTTGATCATTGTTTTTGTTATTTGGTTTATGCTTGATTTATTGTTTTTTTTTTAATTTGGGTTTTATTCTATTATTGTTATGCTACGATTACAGTCTCCCACTGTTATAACTATTGTGAAGGGTGTTTTCTATATGTTGAACCCTTGATTATCTTAATTGGTTTTCTTGGTTGGAACTAGTAATGCACGATATATATTGATTTTGTAACTAGTATAGAACCCGCGCATTAATGCACGATATATATTTAGAATTTTATATTTAGTGATTATTTAAAAATATTTATTATTGGTAACTTGTTTTCACAATTTTAATCATTATATTTTGATTTGGGAAAATAATTTAAAATAAAATTTCAATGATAATCAAGGTAATTGAGTAATCTCATTAATGCATATTTAATATTTTAATGAATATATTTATTTTACAAAGCTAATAATAATAATTTATAATTTTTACTTGACAATTTAATTATTTTTTTGTCACAAATCAAAATGCATTCTCTTATACATTCAAGACAGTTATAAATTTTATTAAAAAATTAAAAGATAACATAATACTCCAAATATTATTAGAAAAAAAAAATTACTCCAAATTTTTTTATATTAAAATCAAAATTTGAAAGTATTTTATATCGTTTTTTCCATTATCAAAGAATTATTTATTACATCAATAATACTTAGACTCTAATAGTCCTAGACACTTAAATTTTGTTACAAAAAAATTGTATCACAAATGTTTTTTTAGCTAATAAATAGTACTACATAATTTTATTTATTAAATAAATTTTCTTCTAAATTTACATAAATATTTTGACTTGAATTTGGACATTACACTTGGTAATTATTTGAATATTATTTGAATTTATTGGTTGATTATTGAATTGTTTTCTTATTGGATTCCTGATGCTTTGGAGGAAAAAAACTTCATAAGAGCTTGACATGTCAGCAAGTGTTACTCTCTTATTAGTAAGAGGATTTGGGTTTTATTCTTGACTTGTTTTTCTACGATTAGGGTTTCCCACTGTCAACTATTGTGAAGGGTGTTTTCGATATGTTGAACTACCCTTGATTATTTTAATTGGGTTTTCTTGGTTGGAATGTTGATTTATTGATTTTGTAATTTGGGTTTTATTCTTGACTTGTTATGCTACGATTAGGGTTTCTCCCTGTTAACTATTGTGGAGGGTTTTTTCTATATGTTGAACCTTTGATTTTTTTAAGGGTTTTTCTATGGGCTACCCCTCAACTATCGGCTTTTCCAAGTGGTACCACTGCCTTTTTCAAATTACAAGGTGTACCCCTAAACTTTGTAAATTACTCTATATTGTAACCAAAGTTAAAATATTCCAACGAAAATTTCTCAATTGATGATATAAATAGTGATTATTCCCTATTTTACTTTCATCAACCATGATATATTTCTTCAATTTTCATTCTTTACTCGAAAAACTTCATTCCACTACACTACGACATAAGGGTGACAAAGAGATTGAGGTTGAAGGATTTAAAAGAGTAAGGGAGATAGGTAGACGTCGGCCGACAACAGAGGTGCGTTGTGATGAGCATTTGGTGGCTTGGTGAATAGTAAAGAAAAAGAGGTGGTTTGAAGCATCAAATTGGATTGATTAATATGTTAATTATTTATTTTTAAAAAAATAACTGTAATACACTTATCACTTTGGTTATGATATGGAGTGATAAGTAAAGTTTAGGGGTACACCATGTAATTCGAAAAAGGCGGGGGTACCACTTGGAAAAGCCAATAGTTGAGGGGCGCCCCATAGAAAAACCCTTTTTTTAATTCAATTTTCATGGTTGGATTGTTGATTTATTGTTTTTGTAATTTGGGTTTTATTTTGTACGAGTACTTGTTATGCTATGATTAGGGTTTCCACTATTATAACTATTGTGAAGGTTTCTTTCTATATGTTGAACCCTCGATTATTTTAATTGGATTTTCTTGGTTGGATTGTTGATTTATTGATTTTGTTATTCGGGTTCGATGATGATTAATTTTGTTATGATTATGGGTTTTCAGTGTCAAACAAATCTGTAGATTGTTTCTTATCTTTTGCCTAAATTTAATAGGATGACCTTTCTTGTTTTTAGAAATAATTATGGGATTCATTTTTGAAGGTAGGATTAGGGTTTTAGTTTGATTGTGGATTTATTTTGGTTTATTTTGCTTGGATTGAGGAATCATGATTTGGGTTTTAGTTGTAATGTTGGTATGAGGTTGATAGCTTTAGAGGTTCATTCGGTGTCCTGTGAATTTCAGTTGACATGTATATTTTGATTTGGCAGTTGTGTTGGGACTGTTTGATTGGCCATTTGGGGTTTGTTTCTACTACTACTACTACTGTTGTTTAATAGGTATTTAATTATTTACTCAACAGGCGAACAATTATGTTTTTGTTAAGATTGTTATTTTCTAGGCTTTATATCTTTGGTTGTTGCGATTTTGAGAAATTTGGGTTTAAGATTATGATCGTAGCATTTCATTGAAATCTTGAGGTGTTGTATTGTCTTCTCGTGATTTTCTCTGTTTTGATTGTGCTTTGATGAGTTTATGCGAATTCTATTATTTTAGGAATCTATTTGGGTTTGATTGTTGTTTTTGAGTAATGAATCTTCATCCTAAAGTTTTTGGCCAGGCTATAGTCCTTGTTATTGAGTGAATGCTGAAAGTTTTCTTTAATGTTTCCTCCTGTTTTCTGTCTTTTTTTCCTGTGTACACGCTATGGTTACTGATTGTAGAATGCAGACTTAAAATGACTCAACATTTTGGTGTTGCAGTCTCTACAACAACGTACACCATCCTAGCAAATTAGGGATTGGAGAAGACTACTATTGTTTCAAGAATAAAATTAAGCGTAAATGGGAGGATCCAGTATGGGCTAATGGATGGGAGTTGACTATTTCCTATTTAAGCGGGGAATCTGACAGCTCCTGGCTTTCTGCGGTATGGTTGAGGACCCTTTTTGTCGTTTGTTACCTCTTTTTTTTATTTTTTCAACTTTTCTCTTGATTTCTTAAATAAGTTTATCACTCTAGTTGCTGGCAATGATTGATGAACAATTTGATCATGGAGGTGAAATCTGAGGAGCAGTTGTCATTGTGAGGCCTAGGCAGAATATAATATCCCTTTGGACCAATGATGCTGCAAATGAAGGTTCCCAAGTTTGTTGCCAACTTCATACGGAGTATGTTGGTTTCCTTAGAGTGCCGTTTGTGATCACATTTTGGTTTGAAGTTGTGGTGCTTTAACCGAATGCCTTTTTGAGGTACTAGTTGAAACGACTCAAAGACGCTTTAGGTAGCCCTCCTGCATGTGGTACTGATAATGAAGCATGCTTGTATATTGTTTCCAGATTATGCTATTTATGTTATTTTTATTAAGTCTTCCCCATAAGTGTCCTTCACCCAAGTATATGTTGTTTTTTTTTCTTACATGTTAACTCTTTTTAAGATTGATAATATTGAATTGTTAAAAAAGATCGTTTCAAAAATTCAGTTTTTTCCTTGAACACTATGCACGTGGTCCGTACCTTTACCTTGTGCCTTGGATTATCTTTTTACAACAGAGGTTTACATTCTTCGATAAATTATGACGTTTCACTTGATAAATGACACTTACGATGCAGGTCAGTCTCGTTCCTCCATGGAAGCAATTCATGCATGGCGATGATATCTTGGGACTTATCTGTTGTGGAAGTAGACGGAGTTTGAGAATTTCATTGTCATTGGATGTGTTGAGTTGACTAGAGTTACTGATTCACATGGGCATAGATTGACATTAGATGTAAATATGCTACTACTTCTTGGGTTATCTTTGTAATGTAAGATGTAAAGAGGAATTAGATGGGAATAGGCAAACAGTAACAGCAAGACTACTAGAAGTGTCCTAGACTAGACTACTAACAAGTTTGTATGACAGTAGCAGCCATTAGTACTACTAGTTTTGTTTCCCGTGCAAATTGCGCGATTGTTCTTTCAAAAATGTGTACAAATTCTCATTTGAAACGATTATTGTGAGATCGTCTCGCGTGAGACATTTTCTAAAAGAATGTGCTATCTTACAAAGTAAAAAAAGCGTCTTTGTATATTATTTTTTCTCACGAATGTTGAGAAAATGTGAAATGGAATAAAAATTGTTTGAACTTAAAATTCATTTTAGTACTCTTATGTTCAAGCATTATTTAAAAAATAGCAACTAATTAATGGTTGATATTTCAAATAATTTATAAGGTTCTAATATGTAGTTATAAGGTATTGTAGATATTATGAAATATATGAATTGAACCCAATAATTTGTACATATATAAATGCATTTATAATTAGTAGCATAATTTTAAAGTAATCAAATAAGTTATTAATAGATACCAAATATTGTGAAAATATATGATGCGAACCTTATCTTATTCATATACACGATCATTTCAAGATTTCGAGATTAGTTTCGGAAACACACTTACATATTCGAAAACGCTAACTCATTCGAGCATAGTAGAAGAAGTTACCTTAATTTTTTGTTTGCACATTAAGGTTTTTATAAGAAAAAATTACCTAATTAATAGTTATGGTGATTATAGTTTATTTATCTAAATAAATTGTTTTTGTGATTATAGTGCGAAAATAATAATGTAAAAACTCAATCAAGAATTTCAAATGGATAAAATTTAACTTCCAGCCTCCGTTTTGATAATTTGTTTAGCTTCAATTAAGATACTCCTCGCAATTTTTTTTGGTAAAGTAAAAGAGGGAGTAACCCACAGCAAACAACGACACAACAAACAAAAACAGAACTGCATCTAATTAGAAAGCAGGGACAGATCCAGGAAAAAAAATTGAGTTGGGCTAAATTTTATAATGTAGATTTTTTTTCATGATATCAAATGTATGCGAGACATTTTTTTTTCAGACAATTTTTTATTAAGTCATCATATTAATTTTGTTCTAAACACCCCGTTATAATGTATTGCAATAAATCCAAAAGCTTAAGAAAAATTTTGGTTACTTTTTTTACTAATAAAAAGATACATTATCATCATTTTTAAATATATATTGTTACTCATTTTAAACACTTCTCTGTTCACTATTTTTTGTCTCATTTCATTAAAATACTTCTCACAAATAATCGTGAAATTGGGCGAAAAATAATGAACGGATGGAGTATGAATTAACACTTACATATAACCAAATAATCTTGAGATAGTTTATTTTAAACATTTTAAGGGGAAAAATCAAGGTTAAAACTAATACGGAGTAGGAGAAAGTTTAAATCAAAAATCTTTAAAATTTTATTTAGAGTTTGTAGTCTATGTGCATCAACATGCAACTACGGAGTAAATATCTTGGAATTGTGAAAAACAAGAAAAAAGAAGTTGAAAAGTTGCCATGGAAAATTGTTGATTACAAGGTTTGATCCCAGGTCATTTGGTTTGCAAGTCATGCCTTCCACCACAGAGTAACTATACATTAAATGCTTCTGTTATAACTTAAATTTTATATATTCTGAAAGTTACTAGGGCTATAGCCCACGTGGCTTTGACCTAAATCCGTCCCTGTTATAAAGCAAGAATAGGAACTTGATGCAGCCACGACATGCCCTCGCATCAAATTGCAGCAACTTGAATAGCACCTAAAAGACATGTCGACAAAAACTAAACGCACGAATCAGAAAATACGAATATCAATGAATTCAGTGTCGTCTTTAGTGTTATAATCAGTTTTATACACCGTCAGATGTGGTCCTCGTCGAACCGCCGATTGCTATACAAATAATGGCATGCGATTGTTTGGGAATCCAAATGATAAACTTGGTGTACAAAGATGAATCAAATATATTGGATAACACTATAGTAGGATAACCCAACTCTATAATATGGGAAGTGATTTTGTTGACGGTTTCTCTTTCGTGGGACATAACAACTCCTCCTTGGACCATAAAAAAAGAATAAAAAATCAGTAACTCATTATTTGAAAGATCGATAATATGTAAACAACAACACAATTATTTGAAAGACGTAAGTATGGTATATGTGCTATTGACTCGCACGAATCTATAATGCTATTTAGAAATGATTGAATAATGCTCATACGAATCTTGAAAATTATACAGTATGTGACAATAAGAAGTGACATGAAATTGGGATGATAGAATGTATGATGCTGGCCACACAATAAATCCCTCATTGTAGTTTAGACTGACAACATATCCTAATCATGAAGATTTACGAAACCTTCTCTTTAGCTCTGTTATAGTAACCAAGTAGTACATACGCAACGTGCATTTAGCAAAAATAAATTTTATTCGATCTCAAAGGGAAGTCCCAAATATGATTGATTAAAGACGATGATTAATGAGCCATTTGACAAAGGAACATATTCATTAACTAATTTTCATCGAAACGAAGACGATGATTGAAATTCACATGTTGTCAAAGTTGACAAAAACCTAAGGGAATATATTAATGGAGAGAAGATGAATAACATCAAACCTTCTTCCTCCACCGCTTTGCCTTCCATTGTGATTTTGCCTGAGATTCTCACCTTTGATGACTCCCATCCTCAATTAAAATAACAAAAAATATTCAGAAGTAGCTAAATTCCTAAATTGATTGGAGTAGCTAACAAACAAAAAAATCAAATGGCTAAAATGCACTTTAGAAAAATTGGAAGGAGTTAATTATAAAATGGAAATTAATTGTATTAATTACAAAATGGAAAGATAAAACCCACTTAAAAAAAATTACGGAGTACAACGAAATAGCTAAAACATACCGAAAATGTGTCAGTTTTAGTGGTTAAGATTTAAGACAAAGGTATTATGAACAATAAGTCTCAAGTTCGAATCACTCTATAGTATTGCGAGTTTGCGATTAAGTACACGCTTTTTTGAAAAAAAAAAGATGTCTATATTACAAAATTAATCCATCTTAATCATAAAGTACGCTGAAAAATAAAAGGCAACTTTTGGTCACATATCTCACACTCTAGCACGATTACACAATTATGTGGCAATTAGATGTTAAGCATATTGGAATAAAATCGAAAGAAAACACAACCCAAACGAACTGCTTCTACCACTCTCTCCATGTATAAACCTCAAACATTCTCACAATCCTTGGAATCCCTCTGCCTCCCTCATCCAAAACCTAATATCAACTCCTTAATTTGCTAGTTCACTTTGCTTACTTTAACCACTATTTTAAAGTGTCCTCATGAATATCCTGGTGCGGTAAACAGTTAAGAATTTTACTATGGACCATTTATACCAAAACCCTTAAATTACAACCAGGAACATCCTGATGTTCTTGACCCAGACATGATAATTCAAATTTCATTTGATCCGTAATCTCAACTCAAAGTCATTTGAACCGGGCCACTTCGAATCGGTTCTCATATGCGGCCTAAACCGAATCAAATCTGAACTTACACTTGTATATATACTCGGCTTAATCTGAATCGGACCTTTCTCAGTCTCATCTAAACATGACTCTTATGAAGTGAATTATATGGAAATCACATAAAAGCGATGAACACTTTGATTTGAACAAAATAAATCGTTCAGAACCAAATAAAAGGGTTGATGTAAAAGTTTATAAACAAATTAACTTTAAAAAAAATTGCTCACTCCTATAAATGAATCATAAAACAATTTATGGAATACAATTTAAAATATATAAGTTTTGTATGCATATTATTATCAGAAAAACTATCCTAAAAAATATCAGTAATTATTTAAGTGATCAAAAGAGTCGGGCTTATTAGCTCCACATTCTTTTACATTTACTCTCACAAAGCTAATTCATACAGAATAACTTAGATACATATCCCACCATTATAATTTTCATAAAATCCAAGTTAAGAGTAGCTATATTAACTTATTACAATATAAAAAAAATCACTAGCATCAATTTGCATCCTCTCGATTTACTCATCATCCTCGACACGTATTCCATCAATATCGGTTAAGAAAGAAAAACTAAGCAGATTAGCTATAAAAACATGGATTACAAAAACTTGAGGAGAAATTTTTATAATAATTTTCCAACTTTCTTTGCAACACCATAACCGACCTTTGATCCAAAGAGATGAGCACTGCGATATTAAACTTAAATCTTCCCAATTTTCAGAAATATCATGATGCTGACATCAAGCCCACACGTGATGTCAATTTGGCTGACAATGATTAACCTCAAATTTTTAGCTTTAATCCTAAATTTTTAGGATCACTTCAAGATTAACCTCAAAACCCATTTACGTAGCATATTAACCTCCATTGTTGATTAACTTATTCCAAAATATACGAATTATAGTATTACATGATCGAGATCACTCCAATCTAAAAGAAAAACCGTTTTAAAGGAAATTTTTTTAATAAAATGAACAAAATCACAGCCACTAACTTGATAATGATTCGGCCTTAACGAATTTGTAACCAAAATCCCAACCACTATTTTACTGATTGGATCCAAAGTGTTCAAACTCAAATGACCTTTCTGTAGTGTTTATGATTCTAATATCAAGAAATGAAAAATCAATAATCTAATTGAGAGAGAGAGAGAGAGAGAAACATCTTGCATTTCCCACAAAACAACCTGCCTTGTCGCCTAACTTTCCTGGACTTCAACTGATTCACGAACGATCCTCCGCCAAATTAATCAAATACCTAAATAAAAACAATAAAAAAAATCAATCAAAATTAAAAGTATAACAAAAATCGTACCTTTGATTGTGTCATATACATTGTCTTATTAGATTATGACCAAATTCATAATTAAAATTAATTGAAGAAAAAAAATTCACAGAACAAAAGGAGAAATTAATGTAGTTATCAAATTGAAAGCAAATGGATCAATTTTACCTAGGAAAATGCAATGCATCTAATTAAATCTTAGTGTAGCATAGTCTTTCGTCACTGACTTCAGCAATACGGGTGGATACATGCTCATGAGATTAAAAAATGACGAATTAAAATAAAGAAATCTGTGCAGGCAATTTCATACATAAATTGTGAAATTTAAATAATGAGACCCCGTACAATCAACTGCATATCAGTTATTTGAAGAGGTGGGAAGTTGGAGTAGCGGAAAGTTAATTTGGAGTGGGGGACTTAAATTGAAGTGGGAAGTTGAACTTAAGTGGGAGTTGAAGATAGATAAAGAATGAATAAACTGTTAAAGGTTTATGGGTTGGTTACAATATTTTTTTTAAAGTAACAGCCACGTCGGATCTAACGTGGCGCTAAATAGGACGATTGTGTGGCAGATGACGTGGATGAATGTGGTGCAAGTATTTTCTTTAGCATTAATATATATATATAAGAGACTCCCTTGTATAAAATAGACTCAACAAATCTATGCAGACATAAGCAGGTCGACAATCTTGTAAGTTGCGCAATAGTCATGTGTACTTGATGTTTTGGCTTCAAATTGAATGATTTACATCGTGAAGCGACCCATGTCATGTTGTATAAAAATCGGGAGAAGATAAAATGTTGCACTATCCGACCTCCAAAATGGCAGAAATTAAAGTCTAGTTATACACGATTTTTTCAGATTCAGGGTTCAATATCAAATAGGTCGAAAATTTTCTGGTTGTTGTACGAGTGAGATAAAAGGCCACACAATTTTACTAGCAAAAGAGAACATTCGAGGGAGTTGTTAAGCAATAAACCTGAGAATGGTCGACAATTTGTTAGTCACGCAAAAGTTACGCGTACTTGTTTGGGGTTGAAATTGAACATGTTACATCTGAAGTGATCCATGACACATCGTTTAAAAATCAGGAAAAGATAAAACGTTATGCTATCCGACCTCCCAAATGGCTGAAATGAAATGTATTACGAAGTATACATGTTTATGTGAGATTCAGAAGTTTGACAAAAAAATGGTCGAAAATTTTACGCGGTGTTAGTCGGGTCATATAAAATGTCGAGACACAATTTTAGCAGCAAAAATGATCAATGGAGAGAGTCGTCACGCTAAATCAACATCAGTCGATGACAGGGGTAGTCGTATCCCTAATCAAAGATACCCTAAGGTCCACTAACTATGTAGATAGTGAAGTACGGGTCGAACCACCAGGAGACGAGACTCAATTACTTGCTCTAAGGTCTAGACTTAAGACTACAGGTCACTGTTTTTCTTGTTTATTTGAGTGGACTAATAGCTAATTATTAAAAGGTAAGTCAATAATAAAAAGGTCTAGGGTCTCAGGTTCGCAATGAATATCAATCGGGTCAGGGAGTCAACTAACAGGTCAATAATCGAACTGTCTAAGGTGTAGGTCCGGTCGGTACTACTACAAACTTTAGAACTAAACTTAACCTGCGGTCGCTAGAATTAAGCTAGTCTACCCAAAATGTCGTGACCTAATTAGTCCTTAACCCGGTCGGCGAAAAGTCCTAATTGTGATACTAACTAATTAATCCTGACCAGTAATTAATCAATCAGAATTAAAACAACATTCAGGCGTCAATTCATATGATCAGAGACATGTCAATTTTCTAGAACCCAATTAATACCCATCGATCCCCTTAAACCATAGATAAAATTTAGCTACACATGACGATTGTAATTAAACTCACGAAATAGGAATTGCAAATAAACATGATGAATACGAATTAAATTAAACTACGTAACGATAATAATTTTATACCAACAATTAATAAGCAAAAACTGAAATCAAATAACTACGAAAGCAAACGATGAATTAACACAAGGATTAAAACTAGAAAGCTGAAATTAAAATTAAAATTAAAATTAAAAGTAATCGATACCGAACAATTTGAGATCCGAAAAGGGAAGAACGGAATTCGATGAATCTTGCGAAGGAAAACGGAAAAGAACGTGACTTCTATCCTAAGCAAAGGTTTAGCGTGATGTTTGTAAAAATATGAAAAAGCTTAGTCTGACAATTCCTCCTCCAACTGATTTAAAAGAAATCAGTTGGACCTCCAAAACAGGCCCAAAATTCTAAATAAATAAAAATCCACTTCGCGGCCTGGATGTGACGTACTCGATCGAGTGCACACAGTGCCACTCGATCGAGTGGATCCGTATCTGCTCCAAGTTGAGTTCGTCTTTGGGCTGAAAATAGGAATCAACCCAAATTTCCAATGCACTTCCGTTGGGTTTGACTATGAGGCACTCGATCGAGTGCTTAGCACTACTCGATCGAGTGGATGCTGCTAGAACTCGTAGCTGAGTTCTTCATTTGCTTCTCGGCTTTTCGTTTTCTTCCTCGTCTTCCGTCCTCGTCTCGGCTATCCGGGTTATCACTCCTAAATATGCTCAAAATTGTACTTAACCTGCAAAATAGCACGAGAACCGACAGTATCGACCTTCTAATAGAAATCGACATTAAATATATAAATAAGGAAGAAGAAAAACTCAAAAATAGGTATCGGGGGACTATAAAATATGATATAAAATACGTTGATCAGTCGACAATCTCCTAGTCGCACAAAAAACTACGTGTACTTTTTATTTGGTCTTGAAATCAAACGAGTTCCATTGTGAGGCGACTCATGACACATCTTTTAAAAATTGGGAGAAAATAAAACGATGAACTATCTGACTTTTGAAAGCCCATTAGGTTAACTATATATATAGTACTTGCTTAATGGATCACTAAATGAAAGCCCAATTCTAATATTTGCCCTTTGAGTGAGACTTTGCCCTTTGGATCTTCATAGGGTGAAGTTTTGCCCTGCGGATTCTCTCCAATATGATTGAAATACCGTCAGGCGAAGTTTCGCCCGGTCAAAATCTCATCGGGTGAAATTTCGCCCGATGAGAAATCTGACCAAAAACTCAAAAATCTCGAAGGGTGAAATTTCACCCGGTCAGATCTCATCGGGTGAAACTTCGCCCTGTGACTTCAGAGGGTCATAACTCTCTCGTTTAATCTCCAATTGGGGCGTGTATGTCGTTGAAAAGTTAAGAAGAAAAGCTTTCACCTCTAACTAAAATCGCTTCGATTCAAGGTCTGGAACTCTAGATATATCCATTTGAAGTTCGACCTCTCCGGTGAAGATGCCCAATGGACTATAGTTTTTCCCTTTTGCTCAAGATTTCACCTCTTGGGTTTGGACTTTGGACTTTAATCATGCTTTGGGATGATATTCCGCTCCCTTGTGCCCATGTAAGCTCGAACATGCTCTCGGACAATGGATTCCTATCAAAATAATAGGAAAACTACCCAAAAACACGTAAAATGCACAAGAGAGGAAGCTAGAGTGAGAAAGACTAAAAAAAGGCGATAATCGCACACAAATCTCACAAAAGCGGTAGGAAAATGAGCTTAGATGGGTGGAAAAACGGTCCAAATTTGACATACATCAATACTTAGCCTCGACATTACAACGGGACTCGGTAGGCTGCCGTTTGGAAGACCATGATACTAAATTATCCCCGAGAAAAGCACAATAACCAGAAGTTGAACGTTGGAGATCAGGGCAGCCGACCCGGTCGGTGTCGGAGTAGGTAGTGAGCTTGTAATTAACAGACTTAACAATGTCGGGTCTATGATCAAGAGTACCTTTTAGGTATCGGAGAATACGTTTAAAGAACAAAAAATGAGGCCCACGAGGGGCGTGCATGAATAGGCATACCTGTTGCACAACATAGGAAATGTCGGGACAAGTAATAGTCAGGTATTGAAGGACCCTGGCTAAACTACGGCACAAAGTATAATCAGAGAGGAAGGCGTCGGCGGTGACACTGAGCTTCAAAGCGGCATCGATGGAGGTAGAGATGGAATTGCATGTGGTCATATCGGCACGAGCAAGGATATCACGGGCATAGACTCTTGTGAGAGAAAATGATTGGAGGGGCGGCGAGTGATGCTGATGCCGAGGATGTGGTAAGAGAACCAATGTCG
This sequence comes from Agrostemma githago, assembly GCA_958450325.1. Taxonomy (NCBI): domain Eukaryota; kingdom Viridiplantae; phylum Streptophyta; class Magnoliopsida; order Caryophyllales; family Caryophyllaceae; genus Agrostemma; species Agrostemma githago. The sequence continues at coordinate 12,248,831 of OY288248.1, read as the reverse complement.
GTCATGGCAAATTCCTGCGATAGAGTAGTGATAATGCGTCGAAGCAGGCTAATGTTGGATGCGATTAGCACGATATCATCAACATACAACTAGAGAATAAGCCATGTTGTATCCGTTAGATAAAATGAATAGAGGCTAATCACATACACTATTTTAAAACCCTGGGAGATACTCCCTCCGTTTCATTGATTTCTTCCACCTTAAAAGTGACACATTTCTTAAGAAAAACAATAAAATATGTAAAAGTAGAGAAGAGGTAAAGTAAGTAGGTCACCTAAGTAAGAGAGAAGTTTGGTAGCAAAAAAAGAGAGTGGAAGAAATTAAAGAAATGATTGAAAAAATAAAATGTGGAAGATACCAATGAAACAGAGGGAGTAATAAAATTGGCAAGCCGCTGGTACCAGGCCCGGGGGCCTTACTTGAGGCTGTAGAGAGACTTACGAAGACGACATGTGATGTCGTAATTAGTCCTGTCGAACCATGTGACAATTATTTCGGCGTCAATGGGTTCGTACTAATATAGTTTATCGATTAATTCTTTTAAACATGATATTCGACTACGCAGTCGGTATCACATCTTTAGAATAACGTTGTTTATTTGTTTGATTAGATCGAAAATCGATTCCCTCCGCGTCACGACATCGTAATTAATCCTTGTGGATTATGTGATGTTCGATCTGCATCAAAAGGTTTCTTTCTAACCTTAAAAAACGAGATCTAGTACACCTAACGATAAATATCCGCGATCGCACTGGGCGCTTGTGTGTTTAGGGCGGCGCTCCTCGAAAGGGTGCCACCTCTGTTACGACTCGCAAAGGGATTAGGAGGATCTTAGAACGGGATTTATCTTTAGATATACTTGATATGAAATTGCTTTTATAAATCGATGTATGCACGATATTTTAACATTGATTAGATGATAACAATAATAACGATACTAGAAACGAAAGAATAAAATAAAAAAAAACGATAACGCGACGATGATGAAGACGTGGAAAACGAGAGAAGGGAAGAGAGAAAAGGGAGAAGTCGGGATTGAGTTTTATACCCTCAACGAACCTACATGCTTTTGTCTCGGAGATCGGCTCGTATAGTAGTGGCTTAGGCACGGGAGCGTCGAGATGTATATAGGAGAGTTATGATGTGTATAATTGGGAAGGGATTTGACGAGTTTTGCTCTCGGGTCTTTGACAAGTTTTGATCTCGGGTCTTTGACGAGTTTTGATCTCGGGTTTGTGTGTATAGGGTTGAAGGTTGTAGAGTTTAAGGAAGAAGGGTTGTGATGGGTGAAAGGTTGTAAATTGTGTTTAGGGGGTAGGGTATTTATAAGAAAATACCCTGGTTTAGGATAGAAAAGGACCACTCGATCGAGTGGTGTGTGTACACTCGATCGAGTGCCCGGTCTGGCGCCGGTTCGGCTGTTTTGTGAGCTCACTCGATCGAGTGGGCCTCAATCCACTCGATCGAGTGGGTTAAACCAAGGGAGGGAATCTAGGGATAAAACTCTATCCTAAATTGAAGAAGTCTAGTTGCTTGGGATCTCTTAAAAGTGCATGTAGCTGATATTTTTGTATCGGATGCGCCTTTGACCGGGTTTTGACCCGGTCGCCAAAAGACGGTTTTATTTTCAGTGTCGGTTTTGACCCAAATTAGTCTTATTTGATTGGAAACGACCTGTTGGGCCTGAATTTGAGGTTGGTTTTGTGAGATTTGTATTCCGTTAAAAGCCCAAGCCAAATACCAATGATTTTGAGCCCATATCCGAGCACGTTAAAGCACGTTTGCGTCCAATCATCATCGGATATTTTTTGAAAACTGCTATAGACACTAGCGGACAAAATGCGGGTGTCTACACTCGCCAACAATTTAGTCAAGCTTTTATTATTTAAGGTTTCAGTCAGTCGTTAATTGTTTTTGGGATGACATGACGATATATATAATCTCAAGCAGACTAGCCACTTCCTGTTTCTGCCTAATTTACTCCCACACACTTAATGTCCATAGCTAACTCAAGTTTACCAAGATGTTTTAGCCTGGTCATTAAGACAAGGTACTCTGGATGTACTGTAATGCGACTAAGTGCATTCTTCTTTGATAAAAAACTAACTCAAGTTTTATGCACAACCTTAACTAGAAGAAGAATATACTCCCTCCCCACCACTAAGATTTTCACACTTTCCTTAAAAGGAAACTCCACTAAGATTTTCCCAATTCAAAACTTTCCTTATTCATCCATTATACTCTCTTTCTATTGGTTACTTTTTGTGATTTGACATCTTCAACCCCTCCCAACAATTTACCACCTTTCATTACCCATTTCTTAATCCATGTGCCATAATGAAGTGGGAAGATCATTGTGGTGGGGAGGGAGTATCAATTACTAGTGTACTAACCCGTGAAAATTCACGGGGTTGAGACGTTTTCATTGTGATTAGAAAATATCGAAGATAATTAATAAGCAGTATAACATAAAGACTTTATTGCATGGTACATTTGTGAAATTACTGAATTTAGAGGAATAGTATAATACCTGTGAAATTCACGGCGTTGAAGCGTCTTTTTTGCATTAAAAAGACAAATTACAATCCATATGAAGATGAACGGAAAGACAATATTGGTTAAAAATAATGTAAAAGAAATGAATTTTGATGCAAACGATTATTACAGTGTGTTCAATATCCAAGTCAAATCACCCACATGAGTATGTGAATTTCATCAAATTTCGAAGAGCGTATGATAAATAATGTAGAAGATATCGTAAACATAACGACATATGATGTCGAAATGAGTACCTGTTAAATAGTCATTTCACACAATTCGTACAAAAAAAAATAAAGTGAAAATGAAAACAAATTATATTCTAGAAATAAGGAAATTTAAATTCATAGTTACCCATGTACTGTATGTCATTAACAATTGAGTTTTGTCATTTATTCATTCAACATCACTACAATTCTCATATCACATTAATTATTTTTATTAAATAATTTTGTCATATCCAAACTCCCTAAGTAGAAAATTTTAATATTTAAATTACGAAAATAATAAAAAAATTGTTTTTTTAATACTTTTGTATGTACCAATATATTTTAGAAAATGACTACTCGTAATAATTATACATTATTGATATAAGAATTGATAAAACAAATGAATAATAATTTCCATGTAGTGAAATTTAATATTTACTCCGTATATGTTTTAGAAAATTAATACTCCCTCCGTTTTTTATGTTTCTTCCCACTTTATAAGAACTGTGAGGAGTATTTAATTGAAACGGGAAGAAACATAAACAAATAGAGGGAGTAATATTATTTATTAGGAAACTAATTAAAAACACGAATGACCCAAGCAAGTGACGACCCTCAATATGTATTATGTTTATACGGAGTACAATTTTGACAACAAGAAATCGGAGTGGTGTAGTGGTAGAGGAGTTGAGTTTTAATGTGAAGGTCATTTTATATTAAGTAGGTTGAATGACAAAGATGGATTTCTAAATGGTGGATTGTCATTGTGTCACGTCGCTGATCATGGTGTGTTCTTTAATATATAAGGGATATGGAAGGGATTACATTATTCTCAGAACTAGGTTAGTACCCGTGCAAAGTTGCACGGGTATGAATAAAAAAATTACGTAAATAATTTTATTTGGATATTAAACCTTTAACACAAATAATTTTTAAAATGAAAAAAGTGTATGCTTAAAATCAACATGAAACATCCACACATGAAATCAAATGCAAAGATACATGTTTGACTTGTATATATCTTTTAACATATTATACGCATGTCTCGTACATTTGATGCAATTATTGATTGTGTAAATTAGTTTTAACTTATGTTTTTTAAATAATATAAAATTTACTCTTAGCATAACTAACTTAATATAAAAATCATAACACAAAACATTTCAAGAAAATTGCGAATAAAAAATAGACATCTAATTGAACCGCCTCATGAAAATCAAAGTGTACCATTAAAAAATAAGTGATTGTTATCTCGTAAATTAATAATAAAATAAAATTATTTAATGTAACAATTACTCATGTACAGGTTACGGAGTACTACTATAGAGTCGTGTAATATGTAAAATGTGTTATATTCTCCAATTTCAATATATTTCAAAGAAGTCTGGTTACTACTATGTATTATACACGGAGTACTACATTAGATGAAACTTACCTACATTAATATTTTAATAACTAATACTCCGTATCCATTTTTTTGGAAGTTATTATTTGTTATTGATACTAATATATTTTTTACGTATATAATTTTTTTAATCTATTTCATGTTATTTTATCAGTGATTATACTGATTAGTTTACGTTATACGGAGTATCAAAAATGTTTAAATTTATGTATATTTGTTTATATGTTAGAAAATTGTATAATAGGGATATCTTCGACAATGTTTAATCTATATATGTTCGATTATCATATGGAAATAATTTCAATCGCACTAAACGTGATAAGTTGTTTTGTCCGCAGGTGTGTATACCTACCCTGTTTTCAGATATTTTAACTCGTTTAAATAAATTACATTACTATCAGAATATTTTAAACTTGTGGCTATGTCGTTTTAAGAAAGTATATACCAAAATATCTCATTATTATGGAGTATTAGATTAATATAAAAAATGTGATATATTAAGAAAGTGTTTTTGGTACCAAAAAAACAAATGTGTGGTCTCTGTATTATATATTAGTATAGATTAGTATAGATAGATTCAAGATTCCAAAAGGGCAGAGCAATTAAGTTCCAACAATTTATGGTCTACCTTAGCAGCTTACTACTAGTTGCTAACTTACTAGTACTGACTGATACAAATGATGTGATCAAACAAAGATCATCCAAAATAACAACTCCTGCTTTAACTCTGAAGATTAAAGTCTAACAGCAAAGACTTACTTACAGGGGCGGCGCTAGGGGGGTGCATGGGGTGCAAGCGCACCCCCCCCCCCAAACTTCTAAAATAAATAGATATTGTGTAGCCATTTGTATCAGTATTAGTATAGTTGCACAGTGGTAAGGGTTGTTAGTTCTAAGTAAGAGGTTGTGGGTTCTAATTCCATTGTCAATATTTTTCTTTTTCTTTTATTAGTTTTCCTTTTTCTTCTACTCGTATTAGCTTACCACATATTTAGGACTTTAGGTTATACTAATGGTCCTCATTAATCGATATCCTCATAAAATACTTTCGAAAGGTATGTGATATCAAAAATTTATCATCTTACTTTAAAGTATAACCCAAAATATTTTTTTTTTGAAGTCATATAGTATTACGGAAAACTTAATAGTATATGGAGTATTTAATAATGATAATAATACACTAAAAATTAAGAGATACATTCTCTCATCAAGTTATTATTAAATATTTTTTGTGTACCTCTTTATGTTAAATAAAGATAATCTATTTATTTCCCCAATAAATTTAGAAATATCTCTATTTAAAATTATTTATGCATTAATTAAGTACGATTAATATTCTTTTATACTATTCTATGTTACGTTCAAGTCAATCAGAATATCATAATATCGGGTTTCTTCAACATGAATACTTGAATAAATATTTTATTTTTTTCATAACAGTTCGCCACACTTTTTATAAGCTTCAATTTTGTTGGTATTTAAACTTCATTTTGATTCCAAAATCCTAAATTAATGTCGTAACTAACGTTTAAGTACTTAATTACTTTTCCGCACCTCCTGTACTCAATTTCTAGAATCGTCACTGCTTACTTAGCTAGTAATTTGACAGTACTATAAAACACAAACTTATTAGAAATCAGCTGAAATACATAGATTATAGATAGATATAATTATTAGCTAAATATAGCTAGATATATAGAGTGCAGTAGTGTAGTAGTAGGTTATCAAGGCTTCCATTGGATGGTGGTCTCAGCAATCATGGAGGTAACCTGATATGGATCCATGTTTGAGGATGACCTTCGGTCCTCAAAGTAACCTATTTAGTACACAATACACAATAACCATTAGATTAGAAGCTATGCATTGCATTGCATGGTGTTGCCAAACCAACCATACTGGATTCTTAATGGAGAATAAAACACGGTAGGGGTCTTTGTCTCACCTTTGCCCTCCCTTTCAGTGTCTCGGCCAACACGAATAGAGGCACCTCTATTTGCAACACCCTGAACATTGATCATTGAATCACAGAATGAATGAATGAGTAGACGATGGTGTAGGGTGAAATAATACTCCAGTAGATATAGAGTAGTACATACCCAGGAGAAGTTGTTGATATCGGCAGTCTCATGACGACCGGTGAGCCTCCTTTCATTGCCCTCCCCATAAGCGGCAATGTGCTCCTTATGCCGCTTTCCTAACTTCTCTATTGCTTTATGTATCACATCTATTCCTCCCTCATTTCTCATCGACTTTGTGCTATGATCGATCAAACATTTCACACCAGACTTAGAAACAATCATCCATTTTAATTAGTTGTCTATATATATTTTCAGTTTCACTAATGATAATAATTATTACCTGTAGTTGGTGTGAGCACCATCTCAATTCCTGTCACCCTATTTGGTTTAATATTTGTGGGATAAAATCACAGATTAGAGCAAGCACAGAAGAAATGCTAATGCTAATGATTTGAGAGAAGGAAGGAAGAAGAAGAAGAGACCTTGACTGGCTTTGGGTCAAAAGAAACAATGGCTCCTGCTATCTTCTCAATCCTCTGAAGAAAATGCCAAAGCTAGCTTAGCTTAATGGTAAAAGTAGAGGTTTGGCCGGGTGGGGGATACAATCAAAGACGATTTTGAGAGTGAAACCGTTTGTTTACCTCGAGAAGTTACCTAGCAACCCAGAGTTGATCAGAAGCCGAAATGCCAAGAACAGGTCCTACTTGGAATTCCTACTGACCGGGCATAACTTCGGCGTTGATGCCACAAATATCAATGCCCGCATAGAGGCATGCCTTGTAGTGAGCATCCACTATATCCTGCCCATATTCTTTGTCAACTCCTACACCACAGTAGTATGGACCCTGCAACCAATTTCCAATTTCCAACCAACTTAATCCAATCTTCGTAGCTAGCCTCAGCTCATCGTAGGTAATATATACCCGGTCCCAAGAGCGAGTACAAGATTATTATTAGAGAGACAGACAATCTGAACAACAATATATTATCACATTAAAAAAGGGTGAGAAAGAAGGAATGCTTGGCATACCAGGGTTCCTCAGCAGCAACGTCAGGGTAACTGAATATCTTGGCAGCAATATACCTTTTGTTTGTGGGGATAGCCTCTCCATTTGGGGTGTACGAATCACACATCACCTATATAGGTTCCCAATTTAACATTAATAAAACTATTTTAGGTATGATTTGATAAATAAGGTAGATCGTCTTTTAAATTTTGACTATATAAAAAAATGATGAGATCGTCACGTATAAAATACATATGTACCTTCATATTTAAGGATGTGCTATACTCCATATTTCATTACTTTAATAGTGTCTAGTAACGGCCAAATCCACATTTTTTTGGTGTTTTGGGTCCTGGAATAAGATGATTTTATAATCGCGCTGAACAGCCTCCACACCAATTACAATGCCTCGGTGTAATATTTTGATCGTTAGGATTTAATTTGAGTCTTAAAAGCCATGATATTGTCTTTTGAGACATGTCGGAATTCGTCGAAACAAGTTATATATACTCCATTTTTTTATCTTGTCTAAGGGTTCTAAGAATCATATTTGGGCATTCTATACCTATCGACAAGTTTTCGTCGGAAAAAATTCGCGCTTTAAACGAAATTTTACCGCGATCAAACATATCTAAAAATGACTGATTTTGAAGGGTTTTTTTTAACGAAAAAAATCTTGTAAAGCACTCGTAACTTCGTCTCCAACAATATCCCTGGCATCAATATAGAATTGACTCGAGAAACCATCCGGACCCGGTGCTTTGTCTTGAGGGATACTCCATAACGCTTTTTTGACTTCCTCCGCAGTCACGCATTCTTTCAAGATTTTCTTATGTTCAAGCGTACAAATTTTCCCACGCCTAACTATACCCACATTCACCATCTCAACGTTTCTCGATTCACCTAGCAGCGTGCCATAGTATCGACTAAACGCTCCTTCAATATCCGACTTCATCACACATTCAGTCCCCTCAGCGTCCGTAATTCTGGTTATTGCATTTTGTGCTCTTCGAGCTCTCAAAATACCATGGAAATAGGTCGAGTTGACATCTCCATCTTTAACCCATTTCATTTTCGCCTTCTGACTCCAATACTCACCCCTCGCTGTCTGCAACATTCTCACCCGATCATTTAATTCAGCCTCTTCCTGCAGACCCGCTACAGTTCTGTCATTACACAAACTCTCTTGCATTTCTACAAGTCTGATTTCAGCCTGATTACACCTGTTTTCAATGTCTGAAAAGTGTGGACATGACATAGGTCCACCCCGACGCGGCCACGCGCGGGTTTGGGTAGGCGAATGAATCTCCATATGAAACGGATCGAATGGAAATTTAAATCAAAGTAGAGTCGCCACCGAACTTTGTGGGAGTTCGGGCCCATTCGAACCCACTCTATGTCGTAGTGGGCCGTGTACAAAATACGGCCCATTTCCGATGTCAGAGTTTATTTGGCTCGTCCCTTTGCATTGCGATACCGATACCGTCACTACCGGTTATCGTGTATAGAATGACTCTCGTGCGCCAACGGTTTTGGGCATCCGGAAACCGAGGTTCTGAGTAAGGGGTGAGGGTACGTGTTGGGAAGCCCACGAAGGACACCCAACCCCGCCCGCACATTAGCGGCCTCTACTAGGATATTGAATGACTTTTGAATACGTGCGTTAGTTAAACGGGAAAATGATATGCAAAGATTATTTTCCCTAAGCATGTGAATGTAATTGAAAGGGTTTCTACGTCAATTTAATGCAATTTGATTCTAACGTTAAAGTTGAATTTTAGCATGTGGGTTCATTTTAGTACGATAAAATAAACAACCTAAATTGACAAAAGAAACAACAAACGGTTAGCAACGGTATAACGATATTAACAGTTTGTGCAGATATTGAATTGTGTAGAATGATGCAAGTGAGTTAAAGCATGGTTTTGAAAAGATGTTTCACGTGATTAATTAGGCACGTGTTGACATAACTCACAAGAAACGGTTAACGAGACTCGAATGCTATTGTAGGACTCACGGTTTAACGTGATAAAGGGCCACTCGACCGAGTCATTGTGGCACTCGACCGAGTGGACCTCTGAAAAAGGTTCTGTCCAGGTTTCATGACCCTACTCGACCGAGTACGTTGCCACTCGACCGAGTCACTGCGAGGCTCGACCGAGTGGAGGTCGTAAAGACATTCTGTTTCGGTTTTTGTGATGTCACTCGATCGAGTGGCGTAGGCACTCAGTCGAGTGGCACCTGTACGAACCAGGTTCGTTTGCAATTTTGTTGTCGATTTCGAAATTGCTTTTGATTTTGACGATTTGATGAATTGGGCATAAATATTGTGGAACTTATACGCAATTCTGAAATTGCATACTCGTTGTATCTCATATTAGATTATTGAATCGATATGGGATAGTAGAGTGAAAATAAGAGAAAATTGTTTTAAGTCGTTTGAATTAACTATCGCGATATGAATAGATTTTCTCCGCGTCTAATAATGTCGTGATTCTAGCGAATCGTATGACTATTATTTTAGCATCAACGAAAAAATCGCATTAGTTAATCAAATTGACTAGATCGTTAGATTCGACATCCAATTACGGAATTGGTATCGACTCTAAGGGATCGACACTTTGTTTGAATTGAAAGACTTGATTCCCTCGGCTTTTCCGACATCGAAATAAATCCCTAGAGATTGTGATGTCGGGTTCGCGTCAACGGGTTTCGACCCTTATTGAAATAGAATGCTTGTTTTTGAAGATCGATATGAATATGTGATGCAAACGAAAATAAACGAATTATTATTTAGGTTGACTCGCTTCAATAATCAAGCGATCGGGGTGATGGGATAAGCGACCGGCAACGCTGTGTGCAGTACACTTGTATATTCGGGTTTTCTTATCCCACCATCACTCACGCTCGACACAAATTCACGAGTATTTTAATATTTTATAATACTAGTGATATTAGCGATATTAGGACGCGATAATAACGATAAAGAAAATAAGAAAAATGACCCTTATGACGATGAATACGCGAAAAAGACGGGAAAGGAGAAGAAAAGGGGTCTTTGCACCCTCAACCTACCTGTTTTTTATGCTCGGACGGGACTCGTAGTGACGGATTGCACGGGAGTTCGAGTATGTAAATTAAGTTGTGGTGGTAGGGATTCGATTCCTAAAGTTAGGTTTAGGGTTTGCAAGGTTGTTGAAGGGTGTGTTGATCAGGGTAGAATTAGGGTTTTTTTTTAAGGATCAAAGTTGTTCAATTGTGTGTGCATGGGGTTGCTTATATAGGCAAAGCCAAGGACACCGGTTAGGGTTACTCGACCGAGTAAGTGGCTGACTCGGTCAAGTGGCCTAGTGCGTCAGCCGTCGGGCTTGAAATAGGCCCACTCGATCGAGTGGGTGGGGCACTCGATCGAGTGGCCCAGCTGGGTCGCGCGGGTCCATTGTTTTGGACCGTGACCTAGGTTTTTGATGAGTTTGTGTTTGATTTGGACTTTTGATGTTGTGAATGGCTGTTTTGTGTCTCTCGGAACGACCTTGATCGAGGTTTGGCCCAATCGTTAAAAAGTCAGTTTTATTTCCGGTGTCGATTTTGACCCAAATTAGTCTTGTTTGGCTGGAAATGACCCACTGGGCCTGAATTTGAGGTCAATTTTGTGAGATTTGTACTCCGTAAGTGCATTAGCCAGCAACTAATGGTTTTGAGCCCATATCCGAGCGCGTAGAAACATGTTAGCATCCGATCATCATCGGGTGTTTTTTGGAAACTACCATAGACACCCGGCAGTCAAAATGCGGGTGTCTACAAAAAGCAGGTTGTATTCAAAGCCTTCAACGGTCTTTTCAACTTGCGCAATTTGCTTACCACTTGATACATCTTCGTGCCTCTGATCGTTTTGCTCCACACCGTCGAAACACATTCCTTAAATTCAGAAGCTTTACTCTACATATTCATATATTTAAAGCTCTGATTCTTTCTTGTCGGTGGATGTGCAAGTTGCACAATGCAAGGACGATGATCGAAAGTACCTTCCGGCATAAAATTCGCAGAACCATTCGGGAATAATTGCACCATCTCGTCATTAACCAAACAACGATCAATACGACTAAACACCCTCGTTTCCGCCACTTTGTGCTTGTTATTCCAAGTGAATCAAGACCCACTTGCCTTACAATCACTTACTTCACATTTTGCTAAGCACTCCCGAAATTGGCTCATCGCCTCATCCGACGACACTCCACCCAACCTTTCTCGAGCATCAATAACACAATTAAAATCCCCCATAATAATCCACAGCCCTTTCGATGCATAGGTTTCGAGCCTTCTCCAAAGCTCAACTCTCTCCGCGGCAGAATTAAATGCATACACAAGTGTAAGCAAATACTCCTTCCCTGAGTCAATTGAAACTTTAACGTGAATGCTCTGTCTACTATACTCCAAAATCGTAAAATTGACCCTTTAATGTTTCCATAAAAGCCAAACTCGACCTCCTTCATGACAATGATTATTTGTCGTAATGCTCCACTCATAGAAAATATTCTAATGAACTTTTGCATACGCTTTATTCTTTATTTTTGTTTCAAGCAAACCAAAAATGTCTACCTGCTGCTTCCTAACGAACTCACAAATTGCAAGCTGCTTATTTATATTACACATGCTGCGCACATTCCAACATCCTAAATTATGTACCTCCATGAAGAACCAATTCCAAACCGACCCCTTCCTTTCCATCAACCCTCTCTTTCCTTGGCGAACCCTTCACCATATCAGCGAACGGAATCCCCGGATTCACAACTATGTTACTCCTCGAAATTGAAACTGTTGCTCCCTGTTTAGTTCAAGCAGTTACAACAGGCTGCACAACACTGACAGGCTATATGACAGGCTTGACATGCTGCTGTTGCTGAACTGCCAGCACTCCTCCCGTCTTTTTTTTCTGGTTAGCCCTAACTCTTGGTTTTTTCAACTCTTCCCTCTTGCAATCACTTCCTTCATGCCCATAATCTTTGCATTTAGAACACCAAATGGGCTTCCACTCATACTTAACAAGAACATCCACCACATTCCCATGTTCGTGTAAGAATTTGATCGTGTTCTTGAATTTTTGTCCCACTTTAGCCAATATCATGATTCTAGCATAGCCTAACCTAGAGCGTTCTTCCATAGCCAAATCAGATTTAACATATGGTCCAACTAGTGAGGCTATCCTAGGAAGACATCGACCCCAAAATTTCAATGGTAACTCATGCAATTGTATCCAAATAGGCACTTCTTGCACATCTTCTTTGTCCAATTTAGCGTCGGGTGTCCATTCTTTCACAATTAAAGGCTTATTGTCAAACATAAACAAGCCATGATTAAGAACTTTTACCTTAGCATCTTTATTCTTGAATCGAACTAGAAAAATTCCATTCGGGAGGAATGAAATCTTGTCAATTCCATGTTCCTTCCAAATTCTCTTCACATAGCCTTCTATTACTTCCCATGACGGATTGGCACCCATGATGAAGCAATAGACCGCATTACTCCAATACTCAACCTCCTGCTCAACGTCATGTTCCGAAAATCTCATCAACCCCTCTTCTTCTTCGACATCAATCACTTTTTTCCCTTCCCTTTGTTTCCACCCAATACTGTCAATGGGTTGTGACGCAGGAATAGGATTAGTTTCTCCGACACCTCCTCCTCTTCGGGTTCAGAGTCAAAATTCAGTGCAGGAGTATCATCAATCTTGTTGTTTGTTGATGAACTATCATCCGCCTCCTTCGAGTTTGCTTTCATCGCTGTTTTACGTACCAATTCCTCCTTCACAGTTTTCCGTGTATGAGGTTTAGGGCCCCTCTGAACAGATTGACCTTCTTTCTCGTAGTTCGATTCAAACGCAGGTTGCTTTGTCGTCGTCAGAAGCAGCGCACGCCAGTGTTACGCCAGAAATACGCCAGAAATACGCCAGGAAAACCCCTAGAGAACGCCAGGAGTTCGCCGTGAATCGCCAGCCCTAGAGAGAAGATTTTTTATTTTTGAAGTTATTATCCATGATTTTGAAGGTTATTATCAACGTGTTTTCGACGTTTTGGATCCGGGAATGAAATTGTTCCATAATCGTGCTGAACAAACTCCACACCAAATACAACGCCATAAGATTGTCTTTTAAATAAATTTGAATTTGAGTCTTTAATAGTTGTATCATTAGGATTTAATTTGAGTATTTTAAAAGTCATGAGATTGTCTTTTGAGACGTGTCGTTATTCGTCGAAACAAGTTATATACTCATTTCTTTTCGTGTCTAAGGTATCCATTAATCATTATTAGGCATTCTATTCCTATTGACAAGTTTTCATCAAAAAAACATTCGAGTTTTGAAATAAATTTCACCGCGATCAAAAATAGCTAAAAACGACCGATTATGAAGGTTATTACCCACGTTTTTTGACGTTTTGGATCCCGAAATAAAAGGTTCCATAATCGCGCTGAACAAAATTCAAACCAAATATAACAGCCTGGTGTAATATCTGGGTCATTAGGATTTAATTTGAGTCTTTTAAACGCTATAAGATTGTCTTTTGAGACGTATCGGAATTCGTCGAAACAAGTTATATACTCCATTTTTTATCCTGTCTTAGGGTTCTAAGAATCATATTTATGCATTCTATACCTATCGACAAGTTTTCATCGGAAAATATTCGCGATTTAAACGAAATTTAACTACGATAAAAAATAGTTAAAAACGACCGATTTTGAAGAATCATATTATCCACGTTTTTTCGACGTTTTGGGTCCCAGAATAAAATGCTTTCATATTTGCGCTAAACAAACTCCACACCAAATATAATGCCTCAGTGTAATAGTGGTATCATTAGGATTTAATTTGAGTCTTTTAAAAGACATAAGATTGTCTTTTGAGACGTGTCGGTATTTGTCAAAACAAGTTATATAAACTCCATTTTTTTGTGTCTAAGGTATCCGTGAATCATTATTAAGCATTCTGTTCCTATCGACAAGCTTTCGTCAAAAAGCATTTGCATTTTGAAAGAAATTTCACCGCAATTAAAAATTGCTTAAAACGACCGATTATGAAGGTTATTACCCACGTTTTTTTGACGTTTTGGGTCCCGAAATAAAATGGATTCATAATCGCGCTGAATAAACTTCACACCAAACATAATAACCTGGTGTAATATTTAGGTCATTAGTTTTTAATTTAAATCTTTTAAAAGCTATATGATTATCTTTTGTGACGTGTCGGAATTCGTCGAAACAAGTTATATATTCTCTATTTTTATCCTGTCTAAAGGTTATAGGAATCATTAATAGACATTCTATACCCATCAACAAGTTTTCGTCCGAAAATATTCGCGCTTTAAACGAAATCTCACCACGATCAAAAATAGCTAAAAATGACCGATTTTGAAGGTTATTATCTACGTTTTTTTGAAGTTTTGGGTCCCGGAATAAAATGGTTTCATATTCGCACTAAACAAACTCCACACCAAATACAATGCCCCAATGTAATAGTTGTATCATTAAGATTTAATTTGAGTCTATTAAAAGACATGAGATTGTCTTTTAAGACGTGTCGGTATTCGTCGAAACAAGTTATATATACTCCATTTTTTCGTGTCTAAGGTATCCATTAATCATTATTAGGCATTCTATTCTTATTGACAAGTTTTAGTCAAAAAACATTCGTGTTTTGAAAGAAATTTCACCGTGATCAAAAATAGCTGAAAAAGACCAATTTTGAAGGTTATTGTCCACGTTTCTTTGACGTTTTGTGTCCCGAAATTAAATGGTTTCATATTCGCGGAACAAACTCCACACCAAATACAATGCCCAGGTGTAATATTAGGGTCATTTGGATTTAAATGAAGTCTTTTGAAAGTTATAAGAATGTTTTTCGAAACATGCCCGAATCTATCGAAACAAGTTTTATATTCTATGTTATATCGTATCTGAGGGTTCTAGTTATAGTTACTAGACATTTTATTCATATCCTCAAATTTTTGTAAAAGAACATTCGAGTTTTAAAACAAATTTCACTTCGATCAAAAATAGCTAAAAACAATCGATTTTGAAGGTTTTTTTTTGGTGAAAGGTAAGTATATATTAAATCAAACGAATCAATTTACAAAGAATATGACTACATCAGGGTATGTAGCCATTTAGCGTCTTTAGCAAGTAGAGGATATCAAATCTTACACATTATTCTATTCCGTACATCCATCTTAATCAATTTGACGACAAATTCCGGATGTTGGACCATCCCTTCTATTCTGCACGTGTTCCTCTGTCTCCACACATGGTATATTGTGGCATTGATCAACGCACGAATAATGTTGCACTGAAATTTCGTTCCTCTTATGCCGCTCGCCCACGCCAATCCTCCACTCCGCAGAATGGTTTTCTTCACCCACCCGCCTAACAGGTCAACCACCCGTGAACTCCAGCAACACCCAAAGAACAGGTGCTCTAAAGTCTCCTCATGTGATTCACACAAATAACAAAGATCTGAGTCCGCAATCCCAAACCTCAATAATTTTTTCCTAGTGTTTAGAGCCCCCCTAAAACAAGCCAAGCAATAAAGCTATGTCAAGGGACACTCCACCCACTCCAAACCAGTCTAGCCCACGGGACTCGCGGTTTATGACTTCGGAGTTCCTCATAAGCTCTCGATATCGAATATGCAAGGTGGTTACCGTATCACAACCCATTTACAAACATATGTTTTATCTTATCTTTAGCCTGACAGACCTTCTTCCACGCCCAGGTGACATCAGTATTATGCTGATAATCACCCCAATCGGTCCCCTTCAGATAAATACAGTTGACCCACCGGACCCACAACCGGTCAGGCTGATCAAAAACCCACGAGGCCAATTTTGCAACAGCCGCCTCATTCCAGATTGCCAAGTCTCTAAGACCGAGCCCGCCTTCATCCTTGGGATAGCAAATTTTTTCCCAACGCACTAAAGCTCTGTTAGGTTAGTACCTTCTATACCACCATCCCATAGGAAATTCCGACATAAAGAGCCAATTCGAGCCATCACATATTTTGGGATAATGAACACCATAGCCTAGTAGTTATGCAGCTGAGACAAGACAGTCTGCACTAGAGTCAACCTACCTGCATAAGACAGTTTTCTGGCCCCAATACTAGATATTCTCGATACAATACGAGCTAACAATTTTTCACAATCATCTTTACCTATTCGCGTACTTTGAATAGGCAATCCAAGATAGCGAAAAGGCATAGTACCTTCAACACAGCCTGAAAACTGCAAAATTGCGGCCTTCCTGTCATCATCAACTCCTGCAAAGTAGGCATGGGACTTACCCATACTAATCGTCAGCCCAGAAGCTTTGCTAAACTTGGCGAAAGCCCGCCATAAGAATTCCATCGACTCAGTCTCCCCTTTACAAAAAAGGAGCAAATCATCTGCAAAAAGCAAATGGGTAAGCTTCATCGGTGCACACCTAGGGTGGTATTTAAAATTCCTCCCCAACTTGCCGTGAATCAATATACGGGAGAAATACTCCATGAAAATTGTGAACAACAAAGGCGACATTGGATCTCCTTGTCTCAAACCCCTTCTCCCTCGAAAAAAACCGAAGTTATCTCCATTAGCGCAAAGCGAATAAGAGACCGACGTAACACATTCCATAATTAGGCCGCGGAAATGATTAGGGAAGTCCAATGCACGTAGCATTTGATCCACAAAGCTCCACTCCACACTGTCATAGGCCTTGTGAATATCCATCTTAAATAAACACCGTGGCGAGATATGGCTTCTCTTGTACATTTTAACCAAATCCTGACAGATAAGCACATTTTCCACAATACTCCTTCCCTCAATAAAACCTCCTTGAGTCGGAGAAATTTTATCAGGCAAAACCCGAGCAAGCCTCATACAAATAATTTTAGCAATACACTTATCCAAGACGTTGCAACAAGCTATTGGACGAAATTCTTTCACATTATTCGGCCTATTCACCTTAGGAATCAAGGTGATGTTAGCACAATTTATCTGTTTCAGCATCTTACCTGAAGCAAAAAAATCTTGTATAGCGGTCACTACATCTTCTCCGACAATCTCCCAAGAATCAATAAAGAATTGGCTCGAGAAACCATCCGGACCTGGGGACTTGTCTCTAGGAATACTGAAAAGAGCCCGTTTAATTTCCTCCTCGGTGACATTAGCATTCAGCCACGCTTTGTGTTCTTCAGAGCATAGTATGCCTCTTTGCTTTAAACCTACATTGATAGGCTCGACGTTACACGAATCACCTAGAAGAGACTTGTAATACCTGATGAAAGCGTCCTCAATAGACGCTTTGTCCGAGCATTCCCGTCCATCCGCATCACCAATTCTAGCAATGGCGTTATGGGCTCTTCGAGCCCTCAACAATCCATGAAAATAAGCTGAGTTCACATCCCCCTCCTTGATCCATTTCTGCTTCGATTTCTGGGACCAAAACTCCGCTCGAGATGCTTGTAAAACACGGACCTCATCATTCAAAGCCGCCTCCTCCTGTAGTATAGGTGGCGACCTATCCAGACGGAGCCTCGTTTGGGCGTCAAGCAGCTTCATCTCGGCCTGAAGGCATTTGTTTTCGATATCAGCAAAGCAACTCGCGTTAATCTCTTTCAACGGCTTTTTTAGGCTCTTAAGTCTCATCACGACACGGTACATGGCAGTCCCAAAAATCCTCTCCCCACACATTCGCTACACACGTGCTAAAATCCGGAGCCTTGCTCCACATGTTCATGTATTTGAACGATCGATTCTTCCTTACCGGCGGGTGTTCCAATTGCACAGTACCCGGGCAATGATCGAACGTCACCTCCGGCAAAAAAATTGCAAACCCTTCAGGAAAGAGCCTCATAAAATCATCATTAACCAAACACCGATCAATGCGACTAAAGACTCTTGTTTCCACTACCTTATGCTTATTATTCCACGTGAACCAAGACCCACAAGCTTTAATATCACTCACCTCGCAATTGGCTATACAATCTCAAAATTGACTCATCTCCTCATAAGAAGACACACCCCCAAGTCGCTCTCGAGCATCAATAACACAATTAAAATCACCCATAATAATCCAGGGACCCCTCAAAGCATAAGATTCAAGCTTCTGCCAAAGCTCCACTCTTTCAGACAAGGAATTAAAAGCATACACAAAAGTGGGAAAATATTCCTTACCCGAATTCGTAGACACCTTAACATGAATGCTTTGCTTGCTATACTCCAGAATCGTCAAATTAACTCTTGAATGTTTCCATAAGAGCCAAACTCGACCCCCTTCATGACATTATTCGTCGTTATGCTCCATTCATAGAACATGTTCTGGTGAACGTTGGCATACGATTTATTCTTTATTTTGGTCTCGAGCAGACCACACACATCTAACTGTCGCTTCCGAATAAACTCACTAATTGCACGGTGCTTATTTATGTTACACATGTCGCGTACATTCCAACACCCTATATTATGTATTTTCATGAATCACTAACTCCATCCCCACCCCTTCCATTTCATCGACCTTCCCATGTCTTGGAGAACCCTCCACTATTTCAGCAAAGGTCATCCCATTATTCACATCTGTCCTGATCCTCAGATCCTTGCCCGAAGGCCCAGCCTTCACCATCATAGTGGTCGGCCGTGGACCACGCGGCAATTGCTTCCTAGGCTGCTGTGGGTTCGGATTACTCACTTGACGAACCACAGCCCCTTTACAAGCCTGCTTATCCTTAGATTCTAGCCTCGCTTTCCTTAGCTCATCTTTTTTACAATCAGCGACCTCATGCCCATATCCCCTGCATTTGGAACACCACACTGGTTTCCACTCATACTTAATAGGAATTTCCACCAAGTTCTCCCGCTCATCCAAGAATTTGATTGAGTTCTTAAATTTGTTACCCACTTTGGCCAAAACCATGACTCTAGCATATCCCAATCTAGTACGTTCATCCGTAGCTAAATCAAACTTAACATACGGACCAACTAATGAAGCAATCCTGGGTAAACATCGACCCCAAAATTTAAAAGGAAGTTCGTGCAACTGAATCCATATCGGTACTTCAAGCACATCTTCTTTATCTAACTTAGCATCAGGTGTCCACTCTTTAACAATTAAAGGCTTATTGTCAAACATGAAACAGCCATGATCAAGAATTTTTACCTTTGCGTCGTTCTCCTTGAACCGAACTATGAAAATCCCATTTGGAAGGAACAAAATCTTGTCAATTCCGCAATCCTTCCATATCCTCTTCACAAACCCCTCTACCACCTCCCAAGGGGGATTCGCACCCATAATGATGCAGTAAACTGCATTGCTCCAGTATTCGATTTCATCATCAACATCCTCATCAGAGAATCGTAACAGTTCTTCTTCCTCCTCCATATCAATTGTTTTCTTGCCCGCTCTCTGTTTCCAGCCGCCCCCAATCATCTCCACATCGTTAACGGATTCAGCGACAAATTCAGACACTTCTTCATCTTCACTGTCTGATGCATAAAGCAAGCCCGGAATTGCGTTCAAATTTGCTGCATTCTTATTCGCCCGATTGAGTTGGTTGATCATTCAGATTCGTGTTTTTCACTGCCTTACGTAACATGTCTTCCTTTGATTTACGCGTAACTGGTTTCATCGGTCTCGGACTTTTCTGCACCGATCGCGCCTTCTGCCTCGTTGGGATGAGGGAAGGCAAAGACGTCGGACAGCCTAGTCGCTGTCAAGCACTGGCCACGTCAAATGTTCGCCGGAAATCTCTTCAAATGCCGGAAATGACCAGAGCAAATGAAGGGTTTTTTTTTGATTTTTTTTTTTGATTTTGAAGGCTATCATCCACATTTTTTTGGTGTTTTGAGTCCTAGAATAAGACGATTTTATAATCCCGCTGAACAGCCTCCACACCAAGTACAAGGCCCCGGTGTAATATTTGGATCGTTAGGATTTAATTTGAGTCTTTAAAAGCCATGAGATTGTCTTTTGAGACGTGTCGGAATTCGTCGAAACAAGTTATTTACTCCATTTTTTTTATCCTGTCTAAGGGTTCTAAGAATCATATTTAGACATTCAATACCTATCAACAAATTTTCGTCAGAAAATATTCGCGCTTTAAATGAAATTTCACCGCGATCAAAAATAGCTAAAAATTACCGATTTTGAAGTTTTTTTTTTGGTAAAGGGTAAGTGTATATATGTGTGTGTGTGTGTGTGTGTGTGTGTAAAATTATATCAATTTACAGTGTTTTGACTACATAAACTTATGTAGCCATCTAGCATCTTTAGCCTGAATTGAATATCTAATTTTACACATGATGCTATTCCTAACATCCATTTTAATCATCTTAGCAGCACAGATCGGCCGTTGTACAATCCCTTCAATTCTGCAGACATTCCTCTGTCTCCAAGTATGGTAGATCGCCGCGTTGATCAAAGCACGAAGGACGTTGCATTGCAATCTCGTCCCCCTCAAATGGGGCGCCCACCCCAAATTGCCTCTTATTCTTTTCCCAACCCAAGTACTCAAAAGATCAATAACTCGGGAGCTCCAATCACACCTAAAAAATAGGTGTTCCAAACTCTCTTCATGCGTTTCGCACAAATAACAAAGGTCGGAATCCGAAATCCCAAACGTAGATTTTGAAGGTTATTATCCACATTTTTTCGACGTTTTGGATCCGGCAATGAAATGGTTCCATAATCGCGCTGAACAAACTTCACACCAAATACAATGCCCTGATGTTATATTTGGGTCATTTGGATTTAATTTGAGTCTTTTAAAACCTATTAGATTATCTTTTGAGACGTGTCGGAATGCGTCGAAAAAAGTTATGTACTCCATTTTTTATCCTGTCTAAGGGTTCTAAATATCATTATTAGGCATTCTATACCTATCGACAAGTTTTCGTCCGAAAATATTCGCGCTTTAAACGAAATTTCACCGGGATAAAAAATAGCTAAAAATGACCGATTTTTTAAGGTTATTATCCACGTTTTTTCGACGTTTTGGGCCCCGGAATAAAGTGGTTTCATATTCGCACTAAACAAACTCCACACCAAATACAACGCCCCAGTGTAATAGTTGCATCAGTAGGATTTAATTCGAGTCTTTTAAAAGTCATGAGATTGTCTTTTGAGACGTGTCGATATTCGTCGAAACAAGTTATATAATCAAATTTTTTCGCGTCTAAGGTATCCATTAATTATCATTAGGCATTCTATTCCTATCGACAAGTTTTCGTCAAAAAACATTCGCGTTTTGAAAGAAATTACACCACGATCAAAAATAGCTAAAAACGATCGATTATGAAGGTTTTTTTTTGTTGAAAGGTAAGTATATATATAATGAATGTGTAACCAAATACAAAAGCACCAACTAGTTACATCAATTTATGTAACCAATTAGCGTCTTTGGAAAGAATGGGATATTTTATCTTACACATTACTCTATTTATCACATCCTTTTTGATTATTCTAGCCGTGACCTGAGGTAGGGGTACGGTTCCTTCTAGCCTGCAAATATTTCGCTGCCTCCAAATATGATAAATCGCAGCATTGATCATTGCCCGAATTATTTTGCATTGAAGTTTCGAGCCCCTTACCTTCTTCGCCCATACTAGCCCTCCAGTGGCCGGGATCTTCTTCAGCACCCATTCTCCCAATATTGTCATAACTCTTGTGCGCCAACAGCAATCAAGAACAAATGCTCTAAGTTCTCCGAGTGCGCCTCACACAGATAGCATAGGCTCGAATCTGCCACCCCGAACCTCATAAGCTTCACACGCGTATTCAACGCTCCTCGAAACACAAGCCACGCAATGAAGGCATGCTTCGGTTCACTCCAATTGCTCCACACTAGCCTCCACCATGTGACAATCGGCCTATGTATTCTTAATTCCTCATATGCCTTCGAGATTGAGTAATGAGCTTCGGTTCCATGCCAATTACCATTCACATACATATGCTTAATTTTATCCTTAGCCTGACAAATTTTCCTCCACGCCCAGGTGACATCGGAATGAGATTGAAAGTCCATCCAAGATGAGCCTTTCAAGTATACACTATTCACCCATCGAATCCATAACCGATCCGGTTGATCAAAAACCCACGACGCGAGTTTCGCAACCGCAGCCTCATTCCAAATACCAATATCCCTCAGGCCCAACCCCCCCCCCCAGCCTTAGGACAGCAAATCTTCTCCCAACTCACAAGCGCTCGATTAGAACCTTCCACCCCTCCATCCCAAAGAAAGTTCCGGCAAATAGAACAAATACGCGCCATAATAAATTTCGGGATAATAAACATCATAGCCCAGTAATTGTGCAATTGGGATAACACAGACTGCACCAGAGTTAATCTACCCGCATAAGAAAGCTTCCGAGCCCCAATACCTGAAATTCTCGACGTAATGCGTGCCAAAAGCTTCTCACAGTCATTCTTGCCCAATTTGGTACTTTGGATTATGAAGGTTATTATCCACGTTTTTTCGACATTTTGGATCCAAAAATAAAATGATTCTGTAATCGCGCTGAACAAACTTCACACCAAATATAATAGCCTGGTGTAATATTTGCGTCATTAGGATTTAATTTGAGTTTTTTAAACGCTATAAGATTATCTTTTGAGACGTGTCGGAATTCGTCGAAACAAGTTATATACTCCATTTTTTATCCTGTCTAAGGGTTCTAAGAATCATTATTAGGCATTCTATACCTATCGACAAAATTTCGTCAGAAAATATTCGTTTGGTAAACGAAATTTCACCGCGATCAAAAATAACTTAAAATGACCGATTTTGAAGGTTTTTTTTTGGTAAAGGGTAAGTATAAATATGTGTAATCAATTTACAAGGAAATGACTACATCAAATTATGTAGCCGTCTAGCGTCTTTAGCATGAATAGGATATTTAATCTTACACATTATTCTATTCTTAACATCCAACTTAATCATTTTAACAGTACATTGAGGCTGTTGTACTGCTCCTTCAATTCTGCACACATTCTGTTGCCTCCAAATATGATAAATCGTCGCATTGATCATTGCTCGAAGAATGTTACACTGAAGCTTTGAACCTCTCATTTGGCTCGCCCAAGCAAGGCCCTTATTACCCGGAATTTGCTTCTTCACCTATTCACTCAACAACCCAATAACTCGAGAACTCCAAGAACACCCAAAAAATAGATGCTCTAAGCTCTCCTCCTCCGATTCACATAGATAACAAAGGTCAGAGTCTGCAACCCCAAACCTCAAAGGTTTCTTTTTCGTGTTTAAAGCCCCCCTAAACACTTGCCACGAAATGAAGCTATGTTTCGGGACACTCCAAGCACTCCACACAAGATGTGACCACGGGACCTTCGGTCTCTGAAACCTGAGATCCTGATATGCCCTCGAGATCAAATAGTGGGTAAACGATCCATGCCAAACTCCTTTCACAAACATATCTTTAATCTTCTCCTTCGCCTGACATATCTTCTTCCACGCCCACGTGACATCAGCGTGCGGCTGATATTCACGCCAAGAGCCATCCTTCAGATACACGCTATTAACCCATCGAACCCACAATCGATCCGGTTGATCAAAAACCCACGAAGCCAGCTTTGCCACGGCCGCTGCCTCATTCCAAACTATCAGTTCCCTTAGACTCAATCCACCTTCCTCATTAGGCCAACAAATTTTCTCCCAACTAACTAGTGCCCGGTTAGTGCCTTCCACACCGCCATTCCATAGGAAATTACGACACAAAGAACCAATTCGAGCCATAACACATTTCGGGATGATAAAAACCATGGCCTTGTAATTATGCAGGCTGAGATAATACAGCCTGAATCAAGGTCAGCCTCCCCGCATAAGAAAGTTTGCGAGCCCCAATACTAGGTATTCTCGAAATAATCCGGGCTAACAATTTTTCACAATCATTCTTACCTAATCGAGTACTTTGAATAGGTAATCCAAGATATCGAAAAGGCAACGTACCTTCCACATTTCCGGAGAACTGCAAGATAGCTGCTTTCCTATCATCAACCACTCCAGCAAAATAAGCATGGGATTTGCCTACACTTATGCTCAACCCCGAGGCTCTACTAAAAGTGGCAAAATCAGGCCACAAGAATTTCATCGACTTCGTCTCCCCTTTGCAAAAAAGAAGAAGGTCATCATCAAAGAGTAAATGGGTAAGCTTCATCGCGCCACACTTCGGGTGATATTTGAAGTTCCTCTCCATCTTGCCATGAGTCATAATTCGAGAAAAATACTCCATACATATCGTGAAAAGCAACGGTGACATAGGATCACCTTGCCTCAAGCCCCTTTTCCCTCGAAAAAAATCGAAATTATCCTCATTTGCACATAGCGAATACGAGACTGTTTAGACGCACTCCATGACCAATCCACGAAAATGATCCGGAAAATCCAAGGCTCTCAACATTTGATCAACAAAACTCTATTTCACGCTGTCGTACGCCTTATGGATGTCAACTTTAAAAAGGCATTGCGGTGAAATACGCCCCCTCTTATACATACGGACCAGGTCTTGGTATATCAGCACATTCTCCACAATACTCCGCCCCTCAATAAATACACCTTGCGTAGGAGATATTATTTGGGGCAGTACTCTAGATAATTTCGAACAAATGATTTTCGCAATACATTTATACAAGACATTACAACAAGCAATCGGCCGGAACTCTTTCACCGATTGAGGCCTATTGACTTTCGGAATCACCGTGATATTAGCACAATTAATCTGTTTCAGAAGTTTACCCGAGATAAAAAAAATCTTGAATTGCTTCCACGATGTCATCTCCAATAATATCCCAAGATCAATAAAAAAATTGACTCGAAAAGTTATCCGGACCTGGTGCTTTATCGCGAGGAATACTATGAAAGGCACGTTTAATTTCATCTGCTGTCACGGTCGCCTCCAACCATTCTTTGTGTTAAGATGTGCATATTTTGCCTTTGCGAATTAAGCTCACATTCACTGGCTCTACGCTTCGAGATTCACCCAACAAAGACAAGTGATATCGAAGGAACGCCCCTTCAATATCCTCCTTCGTCCCGCATTCCAGTCCATCAGCGTCTGAAATTTTCGAGATGGCGTTGTGCGCATGACGAGCTCGCAGTAGTCCATGGAAATATGCCGAGTTTACATCTCCATCTTTGACCCATTTTTGCTTCGATTTCTGACTCCAAAAATCAGCCCTCGCAGCCGGCAATACCCGCACTTGCTCGTTCAAATCAGCTTCTTCCTACAACGCAACCATGTTACTGTCAGACCGCAGGCTAACTTGCAGCTGTTCGAGGCGCATTTCCGCCTGAATGCACCTGTTCTCAATGTCGGAGAAGCAAGTAGCATTCAACGCCTTCAATGGTCTCTTCAAGCTGCGTAGTTTAGTCACAATCTGGAACATAATCAACCCTCTAATCCTTGCCCCCCAATGTGAAGCGACACAATTCTTGAACTCTGGGGCTTTGCTCCACATATTCATATATTTGAAGCTCCGATTCCTCCTTGCCGGTGGATGCTCTAGTTGCACGATACACGGGCAATGATCAAAGGTACCTTCAAGCAAGAAATTAGCAAACCCATTCGGGAAAATCCTCATCAATTCATCATTGATCAAGCAACGATCAATACGACAATACACCCTAGTTTCAGCCACTTTATGCTTGTTATTCCAAGTGAACCAAGACCACTGGCCTTACAATCACTCACCTCACAATTAGCCGAACAATCCCGGAATTGACTCATCGCCTCGTCCGAAGATACTCCTCCAAGTCGTCCTAATGAATTCACTAATAGCACACTGCTTATTTATATTACGCATGCCGCGTACATTCCAACATCCTATATTATGTACCTCCATGTAACACCAATTTCAAACCCACCCCATCCTTTCCTTCGACCCTCTCTTTCCTCGGGGAACCCATCACCATATCAACGAACGAGGTCCCAGCTTTCACTTCCGTATTTTTTCTCGGCCCCTAGTTCGTAGGGGCCGCAGCAGGCTGTTTCAAAACAACCATCCTTGCCTTAGACACCAGTTGTCGTGGAACTACCCCCACCTCAGTTTTCTTTTGCTTAGCTTCTTGTCTCGCTTTTTTCAGTTCATCTTTTCTACAGTCACTAACATCATGACCGTAACCCTTGCATTTAGTACACCATATGGGTTTCCACTCATATTTTATAGCAATTTCAACCATATTCTCACGCTCATCCAAAAATTTGAGTGAGCTTTTAAATTTTTGTCCCACCTTAGCCAACACCATGACTCTAGCATACCCAAATCTAGTACGTTCTTCCGTAGCTAAATCGGATTTAACATACGGACCCACAAGCGAGGCAATTCGGGGCAAACATCGACCCCAAAATTTCAATGGGAGTTCGTGCAATTGAATCCAAATTGGCACTTCATGCATATCTTCTTTGTCTAATTTGGCTTTGGGTGTCCATTCTTTCACAATCAAAGGTTTATTATCAAACATATAAAAACCATGATCAAGAATTTTTACCTTAGCATCCTTCTCCGTGAACCGAACTACAAAGATTCCATTGGGAAGGAATGAAATCTTGTCAATTCCATGTTCCTTCCAAATCCGCTTCACATAGCCCTCTACTACTTCCCATGGGGGGTTGGCACCCATTATGAAACAGTAGACAGCATTGCTCCAATATTCGATCTCATCATCCATGTCATCTTCAGAGAATCGCAAAAATTCTTCTTCTTCCTCCACATCAACAATTTTTTCCCATCTCTCTATTTCCATCCGCGACCAATAGATTTCGTTTCAGGAATGGGGTTAGTTTCAGGAATATATTCCAAATCATCTTCTTCCTCTGATTCGGATTCAAAGTTTAGACCTGGAATCTCATTCAAATTTGTGTTAGCCGACGTACTGTTCTCAGCCTGGGCTGATTTCGAGTTCGTCGTAGCCTTACGTAAGAGTTCCTCCTTCGCTTTGCGCGTCATAGGCTTAGGGCCTTTCGCAACAGACCGAGCCTCGAGCTCTGGCGAATTTCTGTCGATCTCCGGCGCAGGCAGTTAATTGACGACGACTTTGAAGTTTTTTTTTGATGAAAGGTAAGTATATATTAAATCAATCAAATCAATGTACAAAAAATATGACTACATCAAGGTATGTAGCCATCTAGCGTCTTTAGCATGTAGAGGATATTTAATCTTACACATTATTCTATTCCGCACGTCCATCTTAATCAATTTGACGACAAATTCTAGACGTTGTACCATCCCTTCTATTCTGCACGTGTTCCTCTGTCTCCACACATGGTATATTGTGGCATTGATCAACACACGAATAATATTGCACTAGAATTTCGTTCCTCTTATTCCACATGCCCACGCCAAACCTCCACTATGCGGAATTGTTTTCTTCACCCACCCACCTAACAGGTCCACTACCCGAGAACTCCAGCAACAACCAAAGAACAGGTGCTCTAGAGTCTCCTCATGATTATTACACAGAAAACAACGGTCTGAATCCGCAATCCCGAATCTCAATAATTTTGTCCTAGTGTTTAGAGCCCCCCTAAAACCAACCAAGAAATAAAGCTATGTCTAGGGACACTCCACCCACTCCAAGCCAGTCTAGCCCACGGGACTCGAGGATTATGACTTCGAAGTTCCTCGTAGGCTCTCGATATCGAATATGCACGGTGATTCCCATGCCACAACCCATTCACAAACATATGTTTTATCTTATCTTTAACCTGACAAACCTTCTTCCACGCCCAGGTGACATCAGTATTAGGCTGATAATCACCCCCAATCAGTCCCCTTCAGATAAATACAGTTGACCCACCTGACCCACAACCGGTCAGGCTGATCAAAAATCCGGGAGGCCAGTTTAGCAACAGCCGCTTGATTCCAGGTAGCCAATTCTCTAAGACCGAGCCCGCCTTCATCCTTGGGATAGCAAATTTTTTCCCAACTCACTAAAGCTCTGTTATTACCTTCTATACCTCCATCCCATAGGAAATTGCAACATAAAGAGCCAATTCGAGCCATTACATATTTTGGGATAATGAACACCATAGCCCAATAGTTATGCAGCTGAGAGAAAACAGACTGCACTGGAGTCAACCTACCTTCATAAGACAGTTTCCTGGCCCCAATACTATTTATTCTCGATACAATACGGGCTAACAATTTTTCACAATCTCCTTTACCTATTCGCATACTTTGGATAGGCAATCCAAGATACCGAAAAAGCATAGTACCTTCAACACAGCCTGAAATTTGCAGAATTGCGGCCTTCCTGTCATCATCAACTCCTGCAAAATAAGCATGGGATTTACCCACACTAATCGTTAGCCCAGAAGCTCTGCAAAACTTAGCAAAGGCCCTCCACAAGCATTCCATCGACTCAGTCTCACCCTTACAAAAGAGGAGCAAATCGTCAGCAAACAACAAATGGGTAAGTTTCATCGGTGCACACCTAGGGTGGAACTTGAAATTCCTCCCCAGCTTGTTGTGACTCAAAATACAGGAGAAATACTCCATACAAATCGTGAACAACAAAGGCGACATTGGATCTCCTTGTCTCAACCCCCTTTTCCCTTTGAAGAAACCGAAGTTATCTCCATTCGCGCAAAGCGAGAAAGAGACCAAAGTAACACATTCCATAATTTGGCCGCGGAAATGGTTAGGAAAGTCCAACGCACGAAGCATTAATCCATAAAACTCCACTCCACGCTATCATAGGCCTTGTGGATATCCACCTTAAATAAACACCGTGGCGAGATATGGCTTCTCTTGTACATTTTCACCAAATCCTGACAAATCAGCACATTCTCCACTATACTCCTTCCCTTAATAAAACCTCCTTGGGTCGGAGATATTATATAAGGCAGGACCCGAGCAAGCCTCATACAAATAATTTTAGCAATACACTTATATAAGACATTGCAACAAGCAATCGGACGAAATTCTTTCACGCTATTCGGGCTACTCACCTTAGGAATTAAGGTGATGTTAGCACAATTTATTTGTTTCAGCATTTTACCTGACGTGAAAAATCTTGTATAGCGGTCACTACGTCTTTTCCGACAATCTCCCAAGCATCAATAAAGAATTGACTCGAGAAACCATCCGGACCTGGG
The DNA here is from genome assembly GCA_958450325.1 of Agrostemma githago. Taxonomy (NCBI): domain Eukaryota; kingdom Viridiplantae; phylum Streptophyta; class Magnoliopsida; order Caryophyllales; family Caryophyllaceae; genus Agrostemma; species Agrostemma githago. The sequence continues at coordinate 12,219,527 of OY288248.1, read as the reverse complement.
GCCTTGTCTCGAGGAATACTGAAAAGAGCCCATTTAATGCCCTGGTGTAACATGTGTATCATTAGGATTTAATTTGAGTCTTTTAAAAGACATGAGATTGTCTTTTGAGACGTGTCGCTATTCGTCGAAACAAGTTATTTACTCCATTTTTTTCATGTCTAAGGTATCCATTAATCATTATTAGGCATTCTATTCCTATCGAAAAGTTTTCGTAAAAAAACATTTCCGTTTTGAAAGAAATTTCACCGCGATCAAAAATAGCTAAAAACGACCGATTTTGAAGGTTATTATCTACGTTTTTTTGAAGTTTTGGGTCCCGGAATAAAATGGTTTCATATTCGCACTAAACGAACTCCACACCAAATACAATGCCCCAGTATGTGTGTGTGTGTGTGTAACCAATTTACAAGGAACGCCTACATCAGATTATGTAGCCATCGAGCATCTTGGGTATTTAATCTTACACATAATTCGACTTCTAACATCCATTTTAATCAACTTGACAATGCATTGTGGGTGCTGTACTACCCCTTCAATTCTGCACACATTCCTTTGTCTCCAGATATGACAAATCATCGCGTTGGTCATCGCACGAAGTATGTTACATTGAAATTTGGTACCTCTCATATACTTAGCCCACTCCAACCCCCTATTACTAGGGATATGCTTCTTCACCCATTCACTCAGAAGTCCTATAACTCGCGAGCTCCAACAACACCCAAAAAATAGATGTTCGATGGTCTCTACCTGCGAGTCACAAAAATAGCAAAGGTCGGAATCTGCGGTCCCAAACCTCAAAACTTTTGGTCTCATGTTTAAAGTCCCCCTAAACACAAGCCAAGAAATAAAGTTGTGCTTTGGAAGGCTCCAAACACTCCACACGAGCCTGCCCCACGACACCTTCCGTTGATGAGACCGAAGTGCATCATAAGCCCTCGAAATCGAGTAGCTGACACACGATCCATGCCATAACCCATTCCCAAACATATTTTTGATCTTCTCTTTTGCCTGGCATATTTTCCTCCACACCCACGTGACATCGGCATGAGGCTGATACTCACGCCAAGAAATGCCCCTCAAGTAGATGTTATTAACCCACCGAACCCATAATCGCTCTGGTTGATCAAACACCCACGAGGCTAATTTAGCAACAGCTGCCTCATTCCAAGTCGTCAGGTCACGCAAACCCAATCCACCCTACTCTTTAGGACAACAAATTTTATCCCAGCTCACCATAGGCCGTTTAGTGCCTTCCACACCGCCATCCCAAAGAAAATTGCGACACAGAGACACAATCCGAGCCATAACATATTTTGGTATAATGAAAACAATGGCCCAATAGTTATGCAGCTGAGACAGTACAGCCTGGACCAAGGTCAATCTTCCCGCGTACGAGAGTTTCCGGGCACCAATACTAGAGATTCTCGAGACAATACGGGCTAGCAATTTCTCACAATCATTCTTACCCAATCGAATACTCTGAATCGGCAGACCAAGATATCTAAAAGGCAAAGAGCCTTCCACACATCCTGAAAATTGCAATATAGCCGCCTTCCTATCTTCATCAACTCCAGCAAAGTAAGCATGGGATTTGCCCACACTTATACTCAGTCCCGATGCTCTACTGAAAGTAGCAAAAGCCTTCCACAGTAACTCCATAGACTCCGTCTCCCCTTTACAAAAAAGGAGTAGGTCATCCGCGAAGAGCAAGTGGCGAAGTTTCATCGCTCCATATTTTGGGTGATATTTGAAATTCTTCTCCATCATTCCAAAAGTCATGATACGAGAGAAATATTCCATACATATCATAAACAATAACGGTGACATAGGATCACCTTGCCTCAAACCTCTTTTCCCTCGGAAAAAGCCAAAATTGTCCCTCGATTATGAAGGTTATTACCCACGTTTTTTTGACGTTTTAGATCCCGAAATAAAAGGTTCCATAATCGCGCTGAACAAAATTCACACCAAATATAACAGCCTGGTGTAATATTTGGGTCATTAGGATTTAAATTGAGTCTTTTAAACGCTATAAGATTGTCTTTTGAGACGTGTCGGAATTCGTCGAAACAAGTTATATACTCCATTTTTTTATCATGTCTTAGGGTTCTAAGAATCATATTTAGGCATTCTATACCTATCGACAAGTTTTCGTCGAAAAATATTCGCGATTCAAACGAAATTTAACCGCGATCAAAAATAGTTAAAAACGACCGATTTTGAAGAATCATATTATCCATGTTTTTTCGACGTTTTGCGTCCCGGAATAAAATGCTTTCATATTCGCGCTAAACAAACTCCACACCAAATACAATGCCCCGGTGTAATAGTGGTATCATTAGGATTTAATTTGAGTCTTTTAAAAGACATAAGATTGTCTTTTGAGACGTGTCAGTATTTGTCAAAACAACTTATATAGGGTCGTGATTTTTCCTAACGAGCCTTTACTCAATCCTAACGAATTTTCCTGAATTTTTCCCATTATACCCTTATATAAACTTTACATTGACATTGAAATTAATTACACTTATTTCATTTTGCGTCATCAATTTAGAAAATCAATCGCTCCCGATTTCAATTATGACTTCTAATTCAATTGCCAATGATGTAAAATCGTTCATTTATTTACAAAATTATTTTTTTAATTGTACTATTATTGTTTGATTAATTGTTTAGAGTTAATTGAATTTAAAAGTTTTAACTAAAATAAAAAAAAAAAAAAAGTTTATCTAACAAAAGATAAAAAATAAAAAATAAAAAATAAAAAAGTGAAAACATCAATTAACAAATAAAAAAAAGGAGAAATTTAAATAAAAAATTTAATTTTAAAAAATATATATATATATACCCACCAACAACGTCCCCCCTCCCTGACCCCACCCCATTACCCACCCACCAACTCACCCAACCAGACTCTCACCGTCGACCACCCTCACCACCTGACCCGACCCTAACCGCTGACAACCATCACCCACCCGACCCACACCCGGCCAACCACCACCATGCAGCCCACCCGCCTACCACCCACCACCCAACCATCGGCTCCGACCCGATCGCCCCCGTCGACCCGATCTCAGCCACCGACTCCAGCCACTGATCCCGATATTTGTGGTGGTTCATGGTGAATGTATGAGTGTTTGAAATTATTTAGAGAGAGAACCAAAGACTTAATTTTTTGATGCGGTGAAATGAGAGGGACAAAGCGGTAAAATGTCGTTAGGATTGAGTAAAGGCTCGTTAGGAAAAAGTAATTTCGCTTATATATACTCCATTTTTTTTGTGTCTAAGGTATCCATTAATCATTATTAAGCATTCTATTTCTATCGACAAATTTTCGTCAAAAAACATTCACGTTTTGAAAGAAATTTCACCGCGATTAAAAATTGCTAAAAACGACCGATTATGAAGGTTATTACCCCCGTTTTTTTTACGCTTTGGGTCCCAAAATAAAATGGTTTCATAATCGCGCTGAATAAACTTAACACCAAACATAATAGCCTGGTGTAATATTTGGGTCAGTAGTTTTTAATTTGAGTCTTTTAAAAGCTATAAGTTTATCTTTTGTGACGTGTCGGAATTCGTCGAAACAAGTTATATACTCTATTTTTTATCCTATCTAAGGTTTATAGGAATCATTATTAGACATTCTATACCTATTGACAAGTTTTCGTCAGAAAATATTCGCGCTTTAAACAAAATTTCACCGCGATCAAAAAAAGCTAAAAATGACCTATTTTGAAGTTTTTTCGAAGTTTTGGGTCCCGGAATAAAATGGTTTCATATTCGCGCTAAACGAACTCCACACCAAATACAATGCCCCGGTGTAATTGTAACACCCATGATTTTATAATTTAAATTAAATTAAAGTTATATTCGTATTTTCATTTTATTTACGATTTAACTCGTAATTCTTAAAATTATTATGAAATGAATTTATCGTTTAATCGTTTCAAACTCCTAAAATTCCGTTTGACTCGGAAACTCTTCTTATATTTAAAACATATTTTTATTTCTGTTTCGATTCATTTTATAAATTTCATTTAATTCTTATCGAAAGTCTATTTCGACGATTTAAATTCTAAATTCTTTTTTTTTATTTAAGTTCAAAAATTCTATTTTCGGCTCGAGACTCATTTATTTTAAAGTTTCGTCAAAACATTTATTACCTTTCCTCGAAAAATCAATTTAATTCATTTTATCAAAAATTTATTATTTATCGGAAAATACTTTTTGCCGTCTAATTATTTATTTCTATCAGTTTCGTTTTCGTCTCGAATAAGTCAATTACTCATTTTATTCGATTGGCCCGATTATTTATTAATTTTATTAACTCGTTTTAATTCGATTCGTGGGTCAACTTATCGTTACGGAATTCGTCTCATACCCGATTCATTTAGTTATCCGTTTGTCTTACTCTCTTTTATTTGTTGAGCTGTTTCATCCCCCATTCACCTTTTTCAATCCCACATACACGTCCTCTTGTATTTACGTTCCTTCCCTCTTCCCACTTGTTAAATTAACGTTCAACCCCTTGTTATTCTTTTCATCCCATCCACCGCTTCACCTCATATTTCAACGCCCCTTTTTCAACTCATATGTCATCCTCATTCTTTGTACCTAATAGAGTATAGGTAATAGAGGATACCGTAGTACGGTATCCGAGTAGGTTTAGGAAACGCGCAATAATACAATATTGTGTGAAGGTTTAGGAAACACGCAATAGGACAATATTGCGTGAAGGTTTAGGAAACACGCAATAGGACAATATTGCGTGAAGGTTTAGGAAACACGCAATAGAATAATATTGTGTGAGATATGATTTAGTTTCCTAATTTAAGTTAGATACGGATGGTTCTATGTTTGTATTCATAATTAAGAAAGAAAGTTAAACAAGTTACAATAATACAAATTTTCTTTATATTTTATCATGGTATCAGAGCGTGTTTCCTAAACCTTCACGCAATATTGTCTTATTGCGTGTTTCCTAAACCTACTCGGATACCGTACTATGGTATATTGGTATCCTCTATTACCAATACTCTATTAGTACCTCTCTCCGTCTCCCTCTTTATTCTTCATACATCCGTCATCTTCGTCACCGTTTCGTTTTTTTTGCTCGCGGCTGCTGTTGCTTTTTCTTCTGCTACTGCGTGCTCTGCTTTCTTCCTTCCTCTCCTGTTTTCATGCTTTCTGCCTGGCTGTTCAGGTCAGTTTTCTGTCAGTCTTTGCTTTCACCATCTCTCTCCGTCCTTGTCTTTCGAATTCTGCTGCATCTGCTTCTCGCTACTGCTGTTTGCTGTTGCCGATTTCTGTCGTTTTTCCGTTCGGATGTTGTCCTTTGTGCTGATGTCCTTCGTTGTTTCTCGTTTACTATCGTTTTGTTGATTGGTTTCTGCTGCTGCATTATGCTACTGTTACTGGTATGTTGCGGTCTTGTTGATGTTGCTGTTTTTCATTCCTTTTTCTTCTTATACTTCCTATTCCTGCTGGTACTTGTGCGTTTTACTGCTGCTGTCCGTACTGCTGCTGCTTTTCTTCTCCCTTCTTTTTTCTTAATCTCCTTCTCCTTCTTAATCTTCCTCTTTTTTCTATTTGTTACTGCTACGGTCGACTTTGATCCTGATGTTGTTGTTGCCTCTACTTCTTTATCGGGTCTGCTTTGGTTTACGGTTTCTCCTTGCCTATTCATTTCTCTATTTTTCTGTCCTGAATCGTGCCACTCTGTCTGCTGCTATGTCGTCTAATGTCGTTTATGCTTCTTTTTCTTTTAACGCTGCCGCTGTTGTTCTGAAATTGTTTCCGCTGTCTGCTTCTTTCCCTTCTCCGTATTCTCTTTATCCCATCTTGTTCTTTTTCGTTTCGTGAAGACCCCGGAGTTCTATTGAATCGGCTTACAAGTTCTAAGGTTCGAGCTTGGTCTAATTGAGAAAGGCAACTACGTGATCGCTCGGTGTCGTCTTAATGTAATTTTAGGACGTTACTCGATTTTATATCGTATGTTTGAGTAGTGGTATGTAGTAAATATTTTACCTTCGGTTTTTCTAATTTTAGCTAATTATTATTTGCTAAAAAATTATTCTTTTAAATTGTGTACCTTATAAATATTTTTACAGTTTTCGATATCGTTTTATAATCATTAGTAATTTAATTATTTATGATCGTTATAATATTTTGTTGGTTATCGTGACACTAGTAACTAAATAATAACGATTTCATATTTTCTTCAGATTCCGTTAATATATAATATTAACTCAAATCGTATTTTTATATTATAATCGAGGTTTGTATACTTGTTTAATAAATTAATTTTCGTTTTACGAATTATACTAATAAGTGAGAAAATAGTAAATTTTGTTTTAAATATATTTTTAAGCGGGACTATTTTCACCAATAATTTCCTATTTGTTTCCGATTGACTATTTTTATTAAAATCCGTATTATTTGTTAATAAAAGCTATTTTTTAAAAATAACTTGAAATCTTTGTAAATCTCATTTCATTTATAAAATTCGTCGACTCATTCAATTTTAATATCGTTTTCTTAAAAACATATCTTTTCTAATCTATAGTTTTTACATTATTTCCTAATTATTTATAAAATACTATATATTGACTTATTATATTTTATTTATATTTCGAGTAACGAATTTAGAAAATATTAAAGTTACGATAACGACGATAATAATAAAATGTTAATTTCGTTAGAAATGCTATTTTTATACATTTCACTTATTTTAATAATTTACGAATTTTCTATAACAAAATTTCTATTTTAAGTACTTTTCTAAAAATAGTAAGTTTCTGTTTATAGAAAGTTTCCTTTTTAATATAAAATGTTTATTCCTTTTATCCTCATAATGATTATATCTTTTGAGTATCGATATTGGCTTGTTTTGGAGTTATGGAATAAAGAGAAGTGTGGGGTTAGATTAATATAGTCTGGGATGTACGTTTTTGCCATCAACGGTAAAACTGGTGTGTTTTTATGGGGGACATTGGTTGTTGAAGTGAGCATGGTTTGTGTTCAGGAGAGTGTGCGTTGTGCCCTTAAGGTAGATTTCTCATCATGTTAGTCGCCGTCAATTGAACTGGATACATTTGGTATCCAGGAGGGGTGTATACTACTTAAACCAGGACCTCGTTGCACGCAATCCTGTTATAGTTTTTTTTTTTTTTTTTTTTTTTGAAACCCACGGACGGGTACTATATCATAGATAATAAATCAGCCTGAATAGCATTGTACACAGACGAGGGTAAATCGGTCGACCATATTGTACGACCCAAACCACAAGACGGGATGTGTGCTAAAGCATGAGCCACCCGATTACAAGAACGTGGAGTGAAAGACCATGTAATCGCCTCAAACACTTTACAAATGTTACTGATCTCGCTAATTATTGAATGAAAGATGCTTCTCCCCTGTTGTCCTTCCCGCACCGCTTCAATCACTTGGAGGCAGTCACTCTCCACTTCAATCTTTCGGTGTCCCGCTTCCTGCGCCTCTCGAACTCCTTCTAGAACCGCGACCGCTTCAGCAATCCTCGGTTCCCATGTGGTAGTCATGTTATGTGTAAAACTCCAGAGCACAACCCCGTGTTCGTCCCTGCAAATCCCTCCTATTCCAACTCCGAGCCCTTCTTTAACTCCCGCATCCACATTAATCTTAACCGTCCCAGAACTTGGCTTGCCCCACCCCTCCGAACCCGGCCTTCTCCACCTAGCAACTTGCATCGTCTTCTGTCCCCCTGCCCCCTCGGTCTCTTCTAATTCCACCAAAATGTCCCGAACACGCAATCCTGTTATAGTTGAGTTGCCTAGTTAGAGACTGGATTCTGTTATGAGTTAAGTCTGCAGTTCTCGAAGCTAGTTTCCAGTATTATCCTAGTGAAAGTCTAGCCTTGTGCACACTGATTGAATTTCCATAACGCCAGTTTTGAATATTATTATTATCGATTAGTTTTCATTTGCAGGTTGGCAAATGTTTAAAGTTTTCTCCGAAAGCTTATTTTTATTATATCATTTTAATGTTTTCTCATTTTAAGTATTTTGATATAACAATACTATTTTTTTTCATATGATATAATATGGCTAGGAGAACGTCCGAGTTACTCCCCACTGACGTGGCTGTTATGTTTATAACATGACAGGTATTTTCTGCTGGGTTTTGGGTGTGGGCTAGCAAGTAGCGTGGATCCTACTCTTTCTTCATTTATATAATTTATGGATTTGTATGACCCGTTTGGTGAATTTTCTCTTTAGCTCTTTTGTAAAAAGAGACATTTGTATTGACTTACCATTTCTTTTAATAAGATATAGTGTCAGTGTGTTTTAATCCCAACTCTATAGTGTTTCCGCCACTGTATTCCGTTAGATTTTCTAGGGGATTACAGTAATAGTTGTATCATTAGGATTTAATTTGAGTCTATTAAAAGACATGAGATTGTGTTTTGAGACGTTTCGGTATTCGTCGAAACAAGTTATATACTCATTTTTTTCGTGTCTAAGGTATCCTTTAATCATTATTGGGCATTCTATTCCAATCGACAAGTTTTCATCAAAAAACATTCGAGTTTTGAAGGAAATTTCACCGCGGTCAAAACTAGCTAAAAATGACCAATTATGAAGGTTATTACCCACATTTTTTGACGTTTTGGATCCCAAAATAAAATGGTTCCATAATCGCGCTAAACAAAATTCACACCAAATATAATAGCCTATTGTAATATTCGGGTCATTAGAATTTAATTTGAGTCTATTAAAAGCTATAAGATTATCTTTTGAGACGTGTAGAAGTTCGTCGAAACAAGTTATATACTCTATTTTTTATCCTGTCTAAGGGTTCTAAGAATAATATTTAGGCATTCTATACCTTTCGACAAGTTTTCGTCAGAAAAAATTGGCTCTTTAAAAGAAATTTCACCGCAATCAAAAATAGCTAAAAATGACCGATTTTGAAGGTTATTATCCACGTTTTTTCAACGTTTTCGGCCCCGAAAAAAATGGTCTCATATTCACGCTGAACAAACTTCACAAATACAATGCCCTGGTGTAACAGTTGTATCATTAGGATTTAATTTGAGTCTTTTAAAAAGCCATGAGATTGTCTTTTGAGACGTGTCGGTATTTGTCGAAACAAGTTATATACTCCAATTATTTTCGTGTCTAAAGTATTGTGGACATGACATAGGTCCACCCCGACGCGGCGAAGCGCGGGTTTTGGGGAGGCGATAGAATTTCCATATGAGATGGATCAAATAGAATTTTAAATCGAAGTAGGAGTCGCCACCGAATTTTATGGTTATTCGGAACCATTCGAACCCACTCTATGTCGTAGTGGGCCATACTTAAAGCCTGGCCCATTTCCGATGTGAGAGTTTATCGGGTTCGTCCCTTAGCATATCGATACCGATGCCGACTGGGCGGTTAATCGTATATTGAATGACTCTCGTTGCCAATGGATTCGGACATCCGGAAACCATGGTTCTGAGTAAGGGGTGAGGGTACGTGTTGGGAAGTTCAGCGAGAACACCCAACCCCGCCCGCACTTAGCGGCCTTTACTAAGATATCGTTCGGTTTTGTGTACACGCGTTAGTTCGACGATGAAATGATATGCAGAGATTATTTTCCTAAGACATGTGAGGAAAAATAAATGGGTTGCTAAGTCGTTTAATGCATGTTAAACTAATAACGTCAAAGTTATTTTAGCATGTGAGTTCGTTTTAGTCTAATAAAACGATAAAAAAATATGAGAAAAATAAATTGCTACAAACACGAGAAAACGAGTTAGTAACGATTGAAATATTAATATATGAAATCGAGAAAAAATAAAAATCAATCGAAAACTGAAAAATAATACTAAAACGTTGTTTTGTATAAAAAACGATGTTCGAGAAAGAATAAAAAAAGAACGAAAAAGACGCATTTGGGCCGAGAGCCGCGCGACTCGCCCGAGACTCATGCGGGTCGCGTGGCGGCCTGATTTCGACAACGGTTTTTCGGAAAATTTTGATTAAATCGCGTACGAATATCGCATAACTCGTACTCGACTTAATATTCTCGATATTCGTTATATTCGATAGTTGATTATCAAATATTTAGAATAGTTTTGGAAAAGATGTAAATTTAGAAATCGTTTCGTAAAATAATAAAAATAAACGAACGAAAAACTAAAAAAAGGAACCGGATCAGACTCGTGCGCGAGTCGCATGGATCGGGCGCGACTCGCGTGCGGGTCTGATTTTTTATATATTTTTTTTGTGTTCGAAAATCGTTAATCGCGTACAAACATGAATTAATCTATACTCGGTCTATATTTTCGATATTCGTCGTATTCGATATTCGATTATGAAATCGATATCGAATATTCGGAATGACTTTAGAAAAGGTTTTGAAAAAGTTTGTTTTTGAACGAAAAGATGTAAAAAAGATTTTGAACAAAAAGTTGTAAAAAGATGTAACGATTTCGTCGAAAACTTAATATAATTCTTTTCGATACGATATTCGATTATATAGAATCGATATCGTATTTTAAGAATATTCGATATATGAAAATAGTTTTTAGTAGTATTGATATTAGAAAATAAAAAAGACCGACGAAAGACCCATAATAAAAAAATGAGGAGAAGGGAAGAGAAGAAAGAGAGACGGGTTTGATTTACACCCTCAACCTACATGCTTTGTTTTCTCGGGATAAGGCTCGTCGGGAAGTGGCTTAGACTCGGGAGCGTCGAGATGATGAGGATGAGTTAAGGTGTATCGGTTTGGGTGGTTTGGGACGTCGGGTTTGGCCGGTTTCGTCAAGGTTTCGAGGCTTCGAAAGTGTCGGGATTTGCTAACTATCGGCTTTGTGTATGAACCGTGTGTGGAGGCTGTTTTTTCGGTGTAATGGGTGTGTAAATACCGTGTGTATTGGCTGGAAAAGCGAGGTAATTGATGTCCTGTGATGTGTGTAAAAAGTGTTGGATGGGAGGTCCTATTTATAGGGAGTTTCCGACCTTGGTTTAGGAGAGTTTGAATACCGCTTAGGATAGGAAACGTAGGAGTTCGAGGGAAATAAGAATTCCGCTTTCTTGGCCAAGAATAAAGAGGAAAACCGGCTGGTTTGAGGGTGTATTGGCCGGGTGTTTTACACTCGGTCAATGTCTGAATCGGTCTCCGGATAGAATTCCTACTTGAGATCGAATTCTACCCTGAACGGAATTGTTTATTATTTTGCATGGCTGATTTTTGTAGTATTTGATTTCAATCCGGATTAGTGGGGGTGACACGGCAGTTTATGCCTCGGGAAGTATCTTTGACCGGGTTTTGACTTGGTTGCTAAAAGACGGTTTTACCCCTGGTGACGGTTTCGACCCAAATTAGTGTTATTTGACTCGAAACGACCCACTGGGCCTGGTTTTGAGGTTGGTTTTATGAGATTTGTACTCCTTAAAATGTCTAAACCAAATGTCCATGATTACAAGCCCATATCCGTGTCCGTCAAAGCACGTTTACGTCCTATCATCATCGGGTGTTTGGCGGGAACTGCTATAGACACCTGGCGGTCAAAATGTGGGTGTCTACAGAGCCCCCACTCTGACTGAGGCTTGGACAAGGCAAAAGTCAGAGTAGCTACCAGGTCAATCAAGGATTAAAACCTGGCAGCCTTCCGATCGGGTCGTTTAGGGTCCATTAGACCTCCGTGAAGGGCTCGCCAGCCATAGAATAGAAATCATACCTGAGTTGATGTTGATAATGTCGCGGGAGCTTGCCTAGGAAGCTATGGGTGTATCTGTTTGCAGATACATCCTGTCTTAGAATTGCGCGGGAGCTTTTCCACTAGGGAACTTAGAATTCTCGGGGAGTCTTGAGTGTACCTGTATGCTGACATAATTTGTATGTAACATTTAGGCGAAATACTGACTCATGCTGGGGAAGAAAAAGGTGATTTTTTCGAAGATTTTGTAAAGAGGAAAATCCTGAATTTTTGGAAGGTTTTGGAAATAAGGATGCTTGGGATGACTTTGATTCCTAATCGGATTTTGACACGGATTCCTAGAATTTCCTGGTTAGGCCTGTATGCCTAGATGAAGTGTGATAAAAATTCCTATTCCCGTGGTGACTAGGAAAAAGATTTTCTCAAATGGCTAAGTTTTGCAAAAAATGAGAATTTGAAGAGAGAGATATACCGACAGACTCGACTCTGGACGCGAGAGGACGAGTTGACAGACACGACTTAGACTCTCTAAGGGTTAGACCGTGACTCGGTAGGGGGTAGGCCACCTAAGATGACAAGACTCTTAAGTTGCGCTATTCCGTAGCCTAGGTGAGTGGCAACACAGTCGAACATCGAAATGGGAACGATCTGCTATAGGGGAATTGCAGTAGTCTGAAATGAGACTGTTTTAGCAGTAACAATGCTGTAGTCTAGTGCTCCTTTTGAATTTTGGTTTTTGGGGTACATCTCCAAAGTGGGTATTACTCCGAGTCCTGACAGATTCTCATCTTTGACTAAGCCGAGTACTAGGACACACTATAGAAAGGTGGCTAGATTTTGAAAGTATTTGGATTATGTGAGTGGATGGAGAACTTCTGCCTAGGAGAAGCCCCCAGAATAACAAAGCTAACTGTTAAGAACATGATAGTGTCGTGACCAGAATGATGGCGCTTTTTGAATGTGTGTCAATGTGAATGTGAATGGTTGTGCCTTTGTCGAAAGGCTGCCTACGTATTCACGTGTAGTGAAATCAAACCAAGCCGTAGTTCAGTGGATTGAAAGATATATAATGGTGCCTAGCTTACTAAGGCTTTGTGTGTAACTAGCCACAACGATGGTGTAGGCTAGGTGCATTCCCAGTGATGTCTTGATCAAAGGGCTAGAATAGTTAGGATGTTGATCCTGTGACTGTGAGCGTTCTCCGGGGTAGCCCCCAGAGGTGGTGTGAACTTATTGGGGCATGTTCTATGCCGACTGCAAGTTGAGTTCCCGTGTTTGGGGTTGGTAACTGGTTTGAATGAGGAGAATTGAGATGGGATTTTAACGAGTTCTGCTCTCGGGGATTTTAATGAGTTCTGCTCTCAGGGATTTGATGAGTTTTGCTCTCGGGGATTTTAACGAGTTTTGCTCTCGGGGATTTGATGAGTTTTGTTCTCGGGGATTTGATGAGTTTTGTTCTCGGGGATTTGATGAGTTTTGCTCTCGGGGATTTTAACGAGTTTTGCTCTCGGATTTGCATATGGTGATTGTGAATTCTGTTATGTAAAGGGGAAGTCGAGTAGAATGGCTCGAGCTTCGATTGGGCAGGTTTGATAATGTGGGATCTGGTTTCCATGTCTGGCCCTAAAGGTTAGGGTGTATCCTATGGAGCTTGAATCCTCAAAATTCTGGGCTGTCTCTAGCCTAGGTCTCGGGAAGGTCTTGAAGGTTGTAATGTGGGAAGGCTAAATGTGGTGTTAGTTGACCAGCTCGATTATCTCTCCCTTATTTGATGATATGGGTATTGATAATTTTTGAATTGACCGTTTCACGGTCATGGGTTTTTGAATTCTTTGGGTTGACCTCTTAGCCCCGGTCATGGGATTCTTTGTTTGAGTTGATCGTGTCTGGTCGAGAGATGTTGATAATTCTTTTTTGATCATGGCCAGCTTTTTTGTTTTGGCCTTTTGCTTTTTTGGACTTTTGACTTTTTTGTCCAGTTTTTTTTGTCGGTCAGACTAACACCTAAGGTAGGGTTTGGTTAGTCTCATTGGAAGGGTGTTTATTGTGGGAAGTGGGCTTGCCTCCCGTCCTGAACCCAAACTAGAAGGCTACCCAGATTTGTCATAGGATTCGATATGCTCCTGCTACGGGTAGTTATGTGGCTTTCTATACCAGACATGGAGTAGGTAAAAGGAAAACACGGGCTCGGTTTCCTGCAGTCATTATAGATGTGCCTATAATAGTCACGTGCGTGTGCTCACAGTGTATGATGGTGTTCATCATGTTCTCGGAAACACATAAGGAAAGTATGTATGAGAAATAGAAAAGCTGATTTTATTGAATTTTGAAAAAAGAGGACAGAATACAACTGACTTTGACTCTGACTTTGATTTGGAAATGAGTTTGAATACCGCTTAGGATAGGAAACGTAGGAGTTCGAGGGAAATAAGAATTCCGCTTTCTTGGCCAAGAAGAAAGAGGAAAACCGGCTGGTTTGAGGGTGTATTGGCCGGGTGTTTTACACTCGGTCAATGTCTGAATCGGTCTCCGGATAGAATTCCTACTTGAGATCGAATTCTACCCTGAACGGAATTGTTTATTATTTTGCATGGCTGATTTTTGTAGTATTTGATTTCAATCCGGATTAGTGGGGGTGACACGGCAGTTTATGCCTCGGGAAGTATCTTTGACCGGGTTTTGACTTGGTTGCTAAAAGACGGTTTTACCCCTGGTGACGGTTTCGACCCAAATTAGTGTTATTTGACTCGAAACGACCCACTGGGCCTGGTTTTGAGGTTGGTTTTATGAGATTTGTACTCCTTAAAATGTCTAAACCAAATGTCCATGATTACAAGCCCATATCCGTGTCCGTCAAAGCACGTTTACGTCCTATCATCATCGGGTGTTTGGAAGGGAACTGCTATAGACACCTGGCGGTCAAAATGTGGGTGTCTACAGGTATCCATTAATAATTATTAGGCATTCTATTCCTATCAATAAGTTTTCTTAAAAAAAACATTCACGTTTTGAAAAAAAAATTCACCGCGATCAAAAATAGCTAAAAACGACCGATTTTGAAGGTTTTTATCCACGTTTTTTCGACGTTTTGGATCCAGAATTAAAATGGTACCATAATCGCGCTGAACAAACTTCATACCAAATATAATAGCCTGGTGTAATATTTGGGTCATTAGGATTTAATTTGAGTCTTTTAAACGCTATAAGATTATCTTTTGAGACGTGTCGGAGTTCGTCGAAACAAGTTATATACTCTATTTTGTATCCTGTCTAAGGGTTCTAAGAGTCATTATTAGGCATTTTATACCTATCGACGAGTTTTCGTCAGAAAACATTCGCGTTTTAAACAAAATTTCACTGCGATCAAAAATAGCTAAAAAAATGACAGATTTTGAAGGGTTTTTTTTGTAAAGGGTAAGTATATATATATGTATGAGATGTAACCAATTTAAAGAGGTATGACTACATCAATTTATGTAGCCATCTAGCGTCTTTAGCACGGATTGGATATCTAATCTTACACATTATTCTGTTTTTAACATCCATCTTAATCATCTTAACTGTATAAATTGGCTGCTGGACTACACCCTCTATTCTGCATACATTCCGCTGTCTCCAAATATGATAAATTATGCCATTGATCATAGCTCGGAGAATATTGCATTGAAGCTCCGTTCCTCTCATGCGGATCGCCCAAGACAATCCTCCGTTCCCCGGTATCCGCTTCCTCACCCACGCACTCAACAATTCAACCACTCGTGTACTCCGGTAACACCCAAAAGATAGATGTTTCAGAGTCTCCTCATGCGCTTCACACAGATAGCAAAGGTCTGAGTCAGCCACCCGTGTTTAAAGCCCCCCTAAACACCAGTCACGCAATAAAGCTATGTTTAGGGATGCTCCAACCACTCCACACAAGCCGCTCCCACGAGACTCTCGGTCTATGACTCTGGAGTTCCTCATAGGCCCTCGAGATCGAATAGCACGATAGAGAGTCGTGTCACAATCCATTCACATACATATTCTTGATCTTCTCTTTCGCCTGACAAATCTTCTTCCACGCCCAAGTGACATCGGTATTAGGCTGATAATCACTCCACACAGCCCCCTTCAAATATATGCAACTGACCCACCTAACCCACAAGCGATCAGGCTGATCATAAACCCACGAAGCTAGCTTAGCCACAGCTGCCTCATTCCAAATAGCCAAATCCCTAAGACCGAGCCCTCCTTCATCCTTAGGACAACAAATTTTCTCCCAACTCACTAAAGCTCGATTAGTACCTTCTACACCACCATCCCAAAGGAAATTGCGACATAAAGAACCAATTCGAGTCATCACACATTTTGGGATAATAAAAAGAGTAAATTAGAAATTACTCCCTTCAAAGATGTGCTTATTAAAATTTACTCCCTTATGAATTTTTTTTAATATTTTACACCCAAAAAGATGCAAAACTTCCATATTTACTTGCAAATCACTACTCCGACGAGTTAATCCAGTGAGTTTGAATTATTTTGCTTGTTTCCTATTTTTTATACCGAAAGTGCCCCTTTCTTCTTCCTACCCTTCTTTTCCCCTTCCCTAATGCTCTCATTTAGTCTGCAGACTTGTAAAAAAAAAGAAAAAAAAAGTCCTCACAATTGATTGATGAATGGATGCTCGAGTTTTGGGTTTGGTGATTTTCAATTTGGGGATTTAGGGTTCTCCTGGAATTGGGACAGAAAGAGTTGGAATAGTCGAAATGAGAATGAGGTGGGGTGGGGGAGGGGCGTACTATTAATGAAGGGCATTTTGGTCAGTAAAATCATAAACTCATCGGAATAGTGATTTGCAAGTAAATTTTGAAGTTTTTCATCTTTTTGGGTGTAAAATATTAAAAAAATTCATAAGGGAGTAAATTTTAATAAACACATCTTTGAAGGGAGTAATTTCTAATTTACTCTAATAAAAACCATAGCCCAATAATTATGCAGCTGAAACAGCACAGCCTGCACTAAAGTCAGCCTACCAGCATACGAGAGTTTCCTGGCACCAATACTAGAGATTCTCGATATAATTCGAGCTAACAATTTTTCACAATCAATTTTACCTAATCGAGTACTTTGGATAGGTAACCCAAGATAACAAAAAGGCATCGTACCTTCCACACAGCTGGAGAACTGCAAAATAGCTGTCTTCCTGTCCTCATCTACTCCTGCAAAATAGGCATGGGACTTGCCCACACTAATCGTCAGCCCAGAAGCTCTACTAAACGTGGCAAAAGCACGCCATAAAAACTCCATCGACTCCATCTCCCCTTTGCAAAAAAGGAGTAAGTCATCAGCGAAGAGTAAATGGGTAAGCTATCGGGCCACATTTTTGGATGATATTTGAAATTTCTATCCATCTTGCCATGGGTCAAAATTCGGGAAAAATATTCCATGCATATCGTGAATAACAACGGAGACATTGGGTCTCCTTGTCTCAACCCCTTTTTCCCTTGAAAAAACCCAAAATTCTCTCCATTAGCACAAAGAGAATAGGAGACCGATTTCACACACTCCATAATCAGCCCGCGGAAATGGTCAGGGAATTCCAACGCCCGCAGCATTTGATCCACAAAACTCCACTCCACGCTGTCATATGCCTTATGTATATCAACCTTAAACAGGCAACGAGGCGAGATATGGCTCCTCTTATACAATCTGACCAAGTCCTGACAAATGAGCACATTCTCCACAATACTCCTTCCCTCGATAAAACCTTCTTGAGTCGGAGAAATTAAATCAGGCAAAACCTGAGCAAGCCTCATACAAATAATTTTAGCAATACATTTATACAAGACATTGCAACAAGCTATCGGCCGAAATTCTTTCACATTTTGAGGCCTATTCACCTTAGGGATCAACACGATATTAGCACAATTTTTCTGCTTCAGAAGCTTACCTGAGACAAAGAAGTCTTGGATAGCTTTCACTACATCCTCTCCAATAATATCCCACGAATCAATAAAAAATTGACTCGAATAGCCATCCGGCCCCGGGGTCTTATCTCGAGGAATACTGAATATCGCACGTTTTATTTCCTCCTCGGTCACATTAGCTTCCAGCCGTGTTTTGTGTTCCTTGGAGCAAACACTTCCTCTTCGAACAATGCCCATATTAATTGGTACGACACTACACGATTCCCCTAAGAGAGACTTGTAATATCGGAGGAAAGCGTCCTCAATATCAGCCTTACTCGAACACTCCAGATCATCTGCATCACTAATTTTAGTAATGGCATTATGAGCTCTCCGTGCCCTCAGCAACCCGTGAAAATACGCTGAGTTCACTTCACCATCCTTGACCCACTTCTGCTTCGATTTCTGGCTCCAAAAGTCCGCTCGAGCAGCCTGCAATAATCGCACTTCCTCATTCAAGTCAGCTTCCTCCTGCAGGTTTGACACGGACCTGTCCAAACGAAGCCGAACCTGTAACTCATCGAGTCTCAATTCAGCCTGCGCGCATCTGTTTTCTATGTCAGCAAAACATGTCGCATTTAACTCCTTCAGAGGCCTCTTTAAGCTCCTAAGCCTCGTCACAACACGGAACATCTCAGTCCCATTAACCAACTCTCCCCACACTTTCGCTGTAATCCCCTATAAATTCTAACGCAATACAGTGGCGGAAACACTGTAGATTTGGGATTAATACACACTGATGTTCTATATATTACAAAAAGAACGGTCAGTCAATACAAAGGCCACTTTTTACAAAAGGGCTAAAAATAAAAATCCTTCAAATGGGTTTAACAATCCATAAACAAACATAATTAAAGCAGAGTAGGATCCATGCCACTCGCTAGCGCACACCAAACCCCGGAACACAGAATACCTGTCATGTTATAAACATAACAGCCACAATTCAGTGGGGAGCAACTCAGGCAGTTCTCCCAGCCATATTACATAATATATAGGCAATAGAAACATAATATAAGAAAATAGATTAAACTCAAAACATTATATATATCAAAATAGATTAAAAACCAGAAAACAATTCAGCAGCCTGACGGCGTCAAAACGAATAATGGAATATAAAACCGATGATCAGTACGGCTTTTACTACTAGAGATATGTCAAAACAACACCGAAGTGTAACTTAGTGCCCACGAAGCGACCCCTAAGCCTTACTGGTTAAGGAACTCAGTGCCCACGAAGCGACTCCTAAGCCCTCTCACCAGACAACTCAAACTATAATAGGACTGCGTTCAGCGAGGTCCTAGCCTAAGTACATGCGCATGACTCCTGAGCATAACCGATACCCAGTTCGACAATCAATGTATCCCTGACGCAAATACACTGACCATATAGATGATGATAACAACCAACATATCCTAGACTTATATACTGTACATTCTCATTTCCAACATTTTTCCATATTCAAACCAACAAATATTTTATCCGAAGATATCTTAAATATTCTCAAAATAAACCAATAAATATTTTATTCGAAGATATCTTAAATATTCTCAAAATAGTAACCTTTCAAAGATAGAAACTTTCTTCAAATAGTAACTTTCCAAAATAGGTGTTATTATAATTAGAAATCGTTTAACATATGAGTTATATAAAATATTTAATATTAGGCCTTGAGACATAGACATTTAGATAAATGTATAATTAATGATTAAAAGTGAAGGAAAGTAAAAATCATAATTATTTCTCAAAAGGTTGGAGTTTAAGTAATTAAAAGTAACAAATTACAAATTTACAGATTTTTCTGATTTGCACTGTCTTACTATAAAATTCATATTTAAATCATTAAAAATAAAAACGATATAAAGTCAGTGAGGTTGAAACCATTAAAAGCTTAACTACAACTTTTGTTTCTAGAGAAAATCGAAATTCCTAACTTAACAGGGGTTTTTATTCGTAGTTTTATAAACTGTCAGAATCCGACACCCGATAGTATTTCTTTAATAAAACACGTTTAAAATTTTATTTTAAAACAAATCCAATTTGAAACATTAACTAGACTCTTTAAAGTTAATTTAAGTAAATTATCAAAATTAAATTCAAAGTTTATCATAGGTTTTAAATTAGGTTTTACAACAACTGACAGATTCGCGAACTAATCCGTCACAGTTTCATAAACGATTAGTTGTGACGAAACTACTTGGAATTAATTTACAAAATTTAACATACGTATAATAGACTTAAAATAAACAGTAGTCTATTTTCAAAAGATTTGAAAATAAGATCTTTAAACAGGAGTAAAAAATCGTATAAAAGTAGTAACAGATTCGAAAACATGTTGTAACTTTACTAAAAACAATAAAACTTTCAATTTGATAATTCATATTAAAAATCACGAAAAATTAAGAAATTAATTCTTATTCATACGTTTTAGTCTCGGCCCTATAATAATTTTTAGAAGATTGAAACATTTCATCATAATAATATAGTAAACATATTTATAAAATTCGATTTAAAACGATACTACAAGCAACTACATATATATCATGCAATACCGAGTCATGCCATCATGTGTTACCTTCATCGAGATCCGAATTAATAAAATAACCGTCTTCATCGGATCTAGCACGATAGCCTACGAAAAATTAAAACATATGGTATGAGAACCATATAAGTTACTAAAAAGTGGAAACGAGATGAGGATAAGAGTAAATAAATTACTCTTGAGATTGGAATGAAAAAGAACGGATTTAAGAATCAAATTGATGAACGAAATAAGGTAAGCACGGGCTGATTTGTGTGAGAAACAGCAGCAGCACAGCAGCAACACATCAATGAAGGAAGACTAATAGAAGAGAGTTTGTGTTTGGATGGTTTACCAGAAAAATTAAGAATACTATTAAATAATAAGAGTAGTGTTTTAGTTGTATAACACGATTGAAATCGAGGAAAACTAGGAGTCTCTTGCAAAAAGATTTTGATAGCCACTAGGAGGATAAGAGGAAGGTTAGTCTTCCTAAAAGATAATAACATGTGATTAATAAAATTAATATAAAGAGTGAACTAAAGTCAACAAATAATTGACTAACTCCAAAAGACGTTAACATTGGACTCGATTTGGGTCGAGAAATAATTTACGGTGTGATCGAAATCATTAGTAAAAATAAATAATTGGCTTACAAATAAATTGGGTTAAAATCACATAAGAAAAGAATTAGACCCAAACTTCGAGATGCGCTAAAATATTATTTTGTCGTAACATTAAATATTTGGGTCAGGTTCGAAGTTGATAAAAATAATTAGTTGACTCGAAAAATCAAATGGGTCAATCTTGAGTTTAAATAATTGTTTGTAAAGAAATTGAGTTTCTCGACGAATAAATAGTTTTCAACGAAAATGAATTAAATTGATTTATCGAAAGCAAAATGATAATTTTTCAATGAAAGTTTAATAAAATAATTTCTCGAAGAAATAATAAAACGTTTTAACGAGTTTGGAGTTGAAAATAGAAATTTGAGCTAAAATAAAGATTTTAGGAATTCAAGATGAATTAAAAATTAATCTGAGAAGAATTAAAATGGATTACGAGTTAAATCGCAAACAAAATAAAAATATGAATACAAATTTAATTTATAAAAATTAGGGGTGTTACATTCGCCACACAAGTCTTGAAATCTGGGGCCTTGCTCCACATATTCATATATTTGAACGATTGATTCTTCCTTGCCGGTGGATGTTCCAATTGCATGATGTATGGGCAATGATCGAAAGTACCCTCCGGCAAAACAATTGCAAACCCATCCGAAAAAAGCCTCATTAGTTCATCATTAACCAAACACCGATCAATGCGACTAAAGACTCTAGTTTCCACCACCTTATGCTTATTATTCCAAGTGAACCAAGACCCACAGGCCTTAAAATCACTTACCTCACAATTAGCTATACAATCTCAAAATTGGCTCATATCCTCATCTGAAGACACACCACCAAGCCGTTCTCGAGCATCGATAACACAATTAAAGTCTCCCAAGATCATCCAAGGACCCCTCGAAGCATATGATTCAAGCCTCCGCCAAAGCTCCACTCTATCCGAAGCAGAATTAAATGCATACACAAAAGTAAGTAAATATTCCTTCCCTGAATTCGAGGTCACCTTAACATGAATGCTTTGATTGCTATACTCCAGTATCGTCAAATTAACTCTTGTATGTTTCCATAAGAGCCAAACTCGACCTCCCTCATGACAATGATTATTCGTCGTTATGCTCCATTCATAGAAAATGTTCTGATGAACTTTAGCATAAGCCTTATTCTTAATTTTGGTTTCAAGTAAACCAAAGATATCTACTTGCTGCTTCCTAATGAATTCACTAATAGCACGCTACTTATTTATATTACACATGCCGCACACATTCCAACATCCTATATTATCTACCACCATGTAAAACTAGCTCCAAACCGACCCTTTCCTTTTCTTCGACCCTCACTTTTCGTGGAGATCCCTTCAACATTTCGACGAATGGGATTTCAGGGTTCACAACCGTATTGTTCCTCGGTATACGGGACGAAGCTGCAGCAGCTGTCACACCCTTAGCATGAACAGCAGCAGGCCGAACAGACTGCACCTGCTGTCTCGCCTGTACAGCAGCAGGCCGTAGAGGTTGTGCAGCTCCACCCTCAATCTTCTTCTGTTTCGCCTCAACTCTCGCCTTTTTCAACTCCTCTTTCTTACAGTCATTCCCATCATGACCATAATTTTTACATTTAGAGCACCAAATGGGTTTCCACTCATACTTAACATGAATTTCAATTACTTTCTCATTTTCATCTAAGAACTTGATCGAGTTCTTGAATTTTTGCCCCACTTTAGCCAGTACCATCACCCTAGCATACCCCAACCTAGTTCGTTCTTCCGTAGCTAAATCGGATTTAACATACGGTCCAACTAGAGAGGCAATCCGGGGTAGGCATCGACCCCAAAATTTCAAAGGTAAATCAGGCAATTGTATCCAAATAGGAACTTCTTGCACATCTTCTTTGTCTAATTTAGCATCGGGTGTCAACTCTTTCACAATCAAAGGCTTATTATCAAACATAAACAAGCCATGATTCAGAACATTTACCTTCGCCTCCTTGTCTTTGAATCGCACAACAAAAATCCCATTAGGCAGAAATGAAATTTTGTCAATCGCGTGTTCCTTCCAGATTCTCTTCACATGAATATCCCTCTACCACTTCCCATGGGGGATTGGCACCCATGATGAAGCAGTATACCGCATTACTCCAATAATCGAACTCTTCCTCAACATCATCTTCCGAAAACCTCATCATTTCTTCTTCCTCCTCAATGTCAATAACTTTTTCCCTTCCCTTTGTTTCCACCCAATACTGTCATTAGGTTTTGACATAGGATTAGGGTTGGTTTCAGGTACGTATTCCGAGACTTCCTCCGAAACTTCTTCCTCTTCGGATTCTGATTCGTAGTTCATTCCAGGGATTACGTTTACCCGCTTGTTTCCAGACGAACTGTCCCCAGTCTCAACCGAGTTCCCCTTCGTCACAGATTTCGATGCCTTTTTACGTAAAACGTCATCCTTCGCAGCGCGAGTCGCTGTCTTCGCTCCCTTCGCAGGCTTCCCTGCAGGTCTAGTCTTCGTCCTCATGATCCAAGTACCAAAATCCAGCGCTAAACCAGATTTGTCGTCGTCAAACACAAGCCGTCGCCGGAGATCGCCAGGGTTTCGCCAATTCTAGAGAGAGAAAAAGTTAATTTGAAGGTTATTGATTTTGAAGGTTATTATCCACGTTTTTTCGACGTTTTGGGTCTCGGAATAAAATGGTTTCATATTCGCGCTAAACGAACTCCACACCAAATACAATGCCCCATTGTAATAGTTGTATCATTAGGATTTAATTTGAGTCTTTTAAAAGACATGAGATTGTCTTTTGAGACGTGTCGGTATTCGTCGAAACAAGTTATATATACTCCATTTTTTTCGTGTCTAAGGTATCCATTAATCATTATTAGTCCTATCGACAAGTTTTCGTCAAAAAACATTCGTGTTTTGAATGAAATTTCACCGCGATCAAAAATAGCTAAAAACTACTGATTATGAAGGTTATTATCTTCGGTTTTTTGACGCTTTGGATCCAAAAATAAAATGGTTTCATAATCACGTTGAACAAACTTCACACCAAATATAATAGCCTGGTGTAATATTTTTGGGTCATTAGGATTTAATTTTTGTCTTTTAAAAGCTATAAGATTA
Organism: Agrostemma githago; assembly: GCA_958450325.1. Taxonomy (NCBI): domain Eukaryota; kingdom Viridiplantae; phylum Streptophyta; class Magnoliopsida; order Caryophyllales; family Caryophyllaceae; genus Agrostemma; species Agrostemma githago. The sequence continues at coordinate 12,195,624 of OY288248.1, read as the reverse complement.
TCTTTTGAAATGTGTCGGAATTCGTCGAAACAAGTTATATTCTCCATTTTTTTAATCCTGTCTAAGGGTTCTAAGAATCATTATTAGGCATTCTATACCTATCAGTAAGATTTCGTCAGAAAATATTCGCGCTTTAAACGAAATTTCACCGCGATAAAATAGCAAAAAATGACTGATTTTGAAGGCTATTATCCACGTTTTTTCGACATTTTGGATCCCGGAATAAAATGGTTCCATATTCACGCGGAAGAAAATCCACACCAAATACAATGCCCCGGTGTAATAGTTGTTAGGATTTAATTTGAGTCTTTTAAAAGACATGAGATTGTCTTTTGAGACGTGTCGGTATTCGTCGAAACAAGTTATATACTCCATTTTTTTCGTGTCTAAGGTATCCATTAATCATTATTAGGCATTTTATTTCTATCGACAAGTTTTCGTCAAAAAACATTCGTATTTTGAAAGAAATTTCACCACGATCAAAAATAGTATGGCAAAAACGAGACAAAACACGAGAAAAAGACGATACAAGCTAAGCACATCAGTGTGGAGGAGGCAGTTCAGCTACTTTAGGGATGGAATAATGATGACAAATGCTGTTTAGCAACTGCCTATGAGTAGTTTAGGAGGAAGAGAAAGAAGCAACCTTGGCTAAAGGTCTTTAGGCTCAATCTCACAACCTGAGCCCACGGCCGTGGCACGAGCAGAGCACGACCCCAACATGCCCCTCCTTTGCCTTACAACCGAGTCAACGAGCAGATCCTCATCACACACACATGCCCCTGAGCAGCCCAAGTTTGACTTGTGTGCCTCCGACTTAATTTTGACGAACCCACCAAGGTCCCGTCCGCCATATGAGCCAACCTTGGCTTCATGCTCCTTTGACAATCTTAGGAGTCAGCGAGGCTACTGTCCAAATAAATAGTACTACAAATTTGTCCTCAGAAGTTAAAAGTTTGTGTACACGAGAAGAGTTTAAGACGACATATCGTTGTCTCCATATACGGAGTATGACATACTCGTATGCAATACAACTACTGTCAATGCAAAAGAGTTGAGGATTGATAATATAATTGACTATCCAAACAAAGCCGACATAGGGAGGGTGAGGAGATGAGGTATCTAAGGTACTCCCTCCGTTCCAACGAATTGTTTGTCTTTGGTTTTGGCACCAAGGAAAAGAGATCCAATTAGAATGTGACATGTGGAGCCAAAGATCAAATTACATGTAAAAACATTTCTAAAATAGAAAGGCAAACAATTCATCGAGACGTCCCAATATGGAATAGGCAAACAATTCATTGGGATGAAGGGAGTATGTATGTTTATATACTCATCTCACAAGGGCGCAAAACTCTGCAGTAAGAGGGTCAATTTCATTTTATTAGTCATGGTTTCCAACTAAACACACAACAGCAACCACGAATTTTTAATCTATATGTTACAAGTACAACGCAGCCATAGATACAGCCAACCTTTTGGCTAGCGAGGAAAATAAAAACAATATATGCACGAGGATGTGAAAACCCTCTTGACAATGCCTGTTATATTGCCACGGCTCAGATGGAGTCCAGAGTATTCAGAGCAGAACTTGAGGCTCAATCAAGCTTCCATTATAGTTTACTTTACAGGTTTTTGGGAATTCGATTCCAGCGAGATCAAGTCCAGCCTTGGTTATATGTGGACATGATCTGACATCAATGTACTCCAGAAGTTTGCAGGAATCAAGTAGCATTGCTATCCCTGTTGCAGTAATCTTGGGACAGTTGCTGATTTTAAGAACTTTTAAGTTGGCTGCATATGTTTCCCCTTTGCCTAACTGTCCAAACGAAGTGTCTGTCACCTCTTCGCAGCATCCAATATCGAGGGCTTCTAAATTTTGACAAACGGACAGAATGCAAACCAAAGAATCATCAGTGATGCTTAGACACCAGTCCATCCTCAAATTCTTCAAGGTGGAACTGCAGGAAAGGGCTAAGGGTTTCAGAGATCTGTCAGAGACATTCCTGCAACCCCCGACGATTAGAGTCTCGAGACCCTTGCAAAATGAGGCCAAGGATGAGATACCCACATCTCCTACTTTGCAGCAATCGAGAAGCCTGAGAGTCCTTAACGAGGTTGAACAGGCTTCGGCCACACTAGAGATGCCGACATCTCCAACGTGTGTACACTTGCTCACATCTACATAATTCAGTTGTTTACAACCACTAGCAAGCGTAGTTAATCCCGAGTCAGTTATGTTTGTGCAGCCTTGAAGAACCAAGGTTTCCATACAATGACAGTTTTGGGAGAGGAACGACAATACAGCATCGGTAACAAACTTGCAGCCGGTTAGTTGTAAGCTTCTGAGATCCGGACATCCTTCCGCTACAGCAGAAAACCCCCTGTCTGTCAGCTTTCTGCAATACGAAACATCCAAGGCTTGCAAAGTGTGAAGATTACTTCCTATGGCCACTAATCCAGCATCTGTGATTCCTGTAATGAGGCTAGGCGGCAACTAGCATTAAGTAATTGGATTGGATTCACTAGCATTAACCACTTAAGCATGGTTAAAGAACACAACTAACGCAAAAAGGAATGGAAAAAAGACGGAGATCGTCATTAAGGTATAAGGACATAATATAGATAAACAAAAAAACGGTACCACGTACAAAATCCCTAATACTATATATTTATATATGGAGAATCGAGAAAGAAAGGGAAGGGAGCGACCTTTGGAGTTGGACAAGGAGAGGCGGCGCAAGGAGGTGAAGGCGGAGGCGACGACGGCGAGGTCGGAGTCGGTGACGCCGGGGTAAAAGGAGCGGGAAAGGGACTGGGAGAGGTCGAGGTGGTGGAGTCCGGTGAAGCGGGCGGCGACACGGCGGAGCATGTGGGGGCCGGCGCGGGCGGATAGCTTCCTCCGCTCAGAGCTCTGAAGGCGGAGCCACCTCTTGCACACCAACCCGAACGCCTCCTTGTCTTTCTCGTCTTCCAATTTCCCCACTATCGCCCGCAGCTCGTCGTCTCCTAGTACTTGGTTTATTCTGGCCGCCATTACTGTGTTTTTTTCCTTCACTTTTCGATTAGGGTTTCAATCGATCGATTAATTTCCTACCTAATTGCAGACGGCTCTACCACACCAAACACCACCACCTCACTTTGCCACTTTGGTAGTTAGTGTGTGTTATGTTCCTAAAAGTACATCCGCTTTGCTTATAACCGAATCCATACGCTTTTAGTTGTCCTGTACTCTTGTTTACTTTAACTACACTTATTTCCTACCCCTCCGGTTTTAATTAGACTTGCTAACTGAGTAGATCCGAATAACTCAATTCGAACCCGACAATGGAAGTGAAGATCTGAGTTTGACTTGTAACCGAATAGATCTATGCTAACCCAAAACTGATCTGACTATTATTATGGAAAACGAGTCGATATCCCTAAAAAGTTGAAAATAGCAAACCCAAAAATGACCCAAACCCGAAATGATTCGGCCCGACCCGAAGTCAACCCGAATGCTATAATCCCAAAGTGACCTGATCCAGTTGACCCATTTGTCAAGTCTAGTTTTAAAGTTGAACTCATTTCAATAAGGAAAAATCTTGTTTGTGACGAGAATATCCATAAAAAGGCGTAATAAGTCAAATAATATTCACTTAAGTAGATAAAGACAAATAATTTGTCACTGCCTGGGGTTTGCCTTTATCTGTGATTGGTCACACGTTAAAACAAATATGAATTTTACAGTCACACCATGCCGCTCGGTTGTGCTCGATAAGTGGGGAGGAATGTTTGTATATATGGTGTGTAACACCCCGGTTCAAACTAGGACCGGAAATGTTAGTCGTGTTGCTCGTCGGACTTTGTAATGGTCCCACAGACCAACATAGGGCCTTTCCAGCGCATTTTGTCCTCACTCATGCGCATCCCGGAAACCTTCTCAGGAGGCCTTCCCATCACATTTTGTCCTCACTCCTGCGCATCCCGGCGCTTAACTGTGGAGTTCTTTTGCATGGATGGTCAGAAAAGAAAGTGCACTTTGTTTATATGAGTATATTACTTTTAATCCCTTTAAGCACTAATCATTTAAGCTCGTAAATAAGACATCATGAATTAATGTGGAGTGTTTCATGGTGCTTCTTTTCCGGATGCGATTCTCGCTATGTCGTAAATTGATTTAATATAATATCCAATTTTAACAAAAAAAATATTACCTTTTTCTAACTAGGTGTATTATTTGACTCGTCGGCGATTATGTTTAGCTAATGGGTCAATTTGTATTTGTTTTGTCTGTTTTAAAATCTCTGGTACTTAAATTTCAAACCCATATTCATAAATGAGTAATTTTGAGAGTTTGATGGAAAAAACTAAGTACTAAATCACTGGTCTATGAATATATATTTTCTCAAACAAATGTGTTTGGATAAGTGATGTACCTAACTCCATGATATATCATGGTATCACACTAGTTTCCTCTAATTTCACTCATGCCCTTAGTCACTTAAATTAGAAAGAACTAAGGGGACGTTTGGTTAAAATACGGGAAAGGGAAAGGGAATAAACATGGGAAACAAGGGTAAAGGAAAGGAAATCAAAGAGATTATCACTTGTTGTTTGTTTAGAAATTATAGGGAATAGAAATGACAAGGTGGTGATGGTCTTGGGGTGGCAGTAGTGACGAGAGTGGTAGTGGTGGTGGTGGTGGTGACGACATTAGTAGTGGTGCCAGAGTGGTGGTGATTTTAGGATGGTGGGTGATGAGTTCGAGCGGTGGGTGAGGGAATCAAATTCCAAACCTTTGGGGAGTGGGGGAATGAAGTGAGAGGAGTATGGAGGCTTGGGAGGGAATACAAAGGAGGAAAAGGAACGCAAAAAAAATTAAAACAAACAACCACAAAGGTAATGTAGGATGTTGATTCCCTTTCCCTTTTCTTTAACCTCTCAACCAAACGCCCCCTAATGTTTTTGTTTAATTAATTTACTTATAAAGCTTGGGATAAATAAAAAACGTACAAAGTAACAATCTTTGTGTTATTTCCAATTCCGTTTTTCTTCCGTTTTTATTTCCAATAGTGATCATCTTATGACAAATGGATCTCGGTTATGATTTGTTTACCACGTTATTCAATTATAACCGAATTTTGATATAACAATATACGTTCCCTCGAAACAAGCGTCATCAGTATATATTTTTTCACGTTTTTATAAAACTACCGAGGTGGTTTCATTTAAGTCTACTTGAAACTGATAAGCGCAATACATGTGATTTTGATTCCATCAAGTACATGGGCTTTAGGAACTTCTCTCTCAATATTTTCCCTCACTAAGAACAACTGTCCAAAAAAATATCTTTAATTTTCCTAATTAATCCCAATTTTAATTAGGACCCTTTTTCAGGTGAGAGGAGAGAAAGGCTTCAATCTATCTAAGATAAAGAAGCTGAAAAATCGCTAGTTATAGCCCCCTATCTTAGTGTATCGTGCACTACCCTATTGTATAATTCATAGGGTTTTCGTGTGGGTGGGGTATTTGCATGCAATTACCAACCATCATTCAAGATTGATAATCATTTGAATCCTTCCATATCCTTCTAAAATCGGGAAGATAATTCTGATTAGAAGAGAAAGAGGCAAGTACATGCATTGGGTAGTCAGGGTGTGTACGTTGCTCAAGAATTATTTCATCTAGATTTGATATTCCAAGACAGTATCCCTTGGAGTATTTAAGGATGTTCAAATTCAGTCATCATCCAAATGAGTTTTTCTATCATAGAAGAAAAACTCATAAACAAAATAAGATGAATAACGAAGGAGGTAATAACAATTTGCATGCAAGAGTTCGAGAGGAACCGCTCCAAAATGGGTTCCATAATGATAGACATGCTGGTAGAAACGAAGGAAGACCTATTATCATTAGTTCTTTTTCTGAAAGCAGTTCCTCAGATGATCAGGGTAGGAACGATCATAGAAGGAGATGGGTGAATGGTTGGATCAATCCACCATTCCATGGTCCTGATGATGATGACATTAGGGATTTTGGGGAGGGTCTTCCTCAAGATCAACAAATACCGGAGCATGTAGACGAAGACAATGAAGATGAATTCAATGATGCATGGAGACTTCCTAGGGCGGGCCCTATCTTAACGGTAAACCCAGATATACTAGGTGACACAAGACAATTTTACAGTAAATATGTTCTTCGAAAATTGGTGGATTTCAGAAGTTTCGAAGCCTTTGATATCAATCGAGCTGTTGAAACAAAATGGCATTCGAGGGGTATCATCTCAGTGTTCAAGCAACGGGACATCTTCATCTTCTACTGTGAGACGGAGGAGGACAAACGGGATATACTCCTTAAATGTGTGGCCTCTTTCCATGGTGCTTTAATGGTCTTTAGGAATTGGCGCCTTGAGATGGTACCAAGAACTATTACCTTTCTTATTGCTTATATTTGGGTGAGAGTATGTGGGTTACCCTTTGAATACTTGAATGAGGATGTAGGGAGAATTTTAGGAAATGTACTTGGGTCAAGACCAGTAATTGAACCTATGGGACCCGTGCCAACTAATGACTTTATAAGAATACGGGTGGGTATTAAGGTAGGTGAACCTCTGATCCCTGGCTTCTTTCTAGCTTGTGAGGAAGGTATCCTTATTTGGATACAATTTAAGTACGAGGAGGTGTTCAATTACTGTGTTAGGTGTGGTAGAGTAGGACACAAATTTGATAGTTGTCCTGACAGTTGTTGTGTGCCAAATTTGGACCGTTTTTCTCCCATTTAGACCCGTTTTTCCTTCGTTTTGCGCGAATAAAGTGCGATTATCGCCGTATTTTGAGTAATTCTCGCATTAGCATCTCAGTTTTGCATTTTACGTGTTTTTGGTAGTTTTCTGTCTATTTTGATAGGATTTTCGACCAAAAACGTGTCCGAGCTCCTATGAGCACGAGAGAGGGAGGGAGATCGTCCGAAAAGCAAAGCACACAACTCAAAATCCAAAGTCCAAACCCAAGAGGTGAAACCTTGAGCAAAAAGGAAAAAGTATAGTCCATTGTGCATCTTCACCGGAGAGGTCGAACTTCAAATGAATATATCTAGAGTTCTATACCTCGGATCGAAGCGATTCTAGTTGGAGGTGAAAGTTTATCTTTTTAGCTTTCCAACGACTTATCACACACCCCAATCGAAAATCAAACGAGAGAGTTATGGCCCTCTGAATTCACAGGGCAAAATTTCACCCGATGAGAATTTGACCGGGCAAAATTTCGCCCGACGGTGTTCCTCCCCAGATTGCCATTTTGGACAAAAAGTTCATAGGGTGAAATTTCACCCTATGAGTTGACCGGGCGAAACGACCGGGTGAAATTTCGCCCGATGGAGAAAAGCGCCAAAAATGGCGATTCGAGAAGAAAATCTCACCGGGTGAAATTTCACCCGGTGGTGCTAATGTCGTCAACCGCAGGGCAAAACTTCACCCTATGAAGACTCATTGGGCAAAGTTTCATCTCAAAGGACAAAGTCTCACTAATGGGCAAGGATTAGATTATGGGCTTTAGGTTAAATACCCATTAAGAGATCACTATATATATGTTACCCTAGTTTATTGCCCAAGTCACCTCTCCATTGTGCTAAGGAGGGAAGACATTACACCACTCCACCATCCTATTACATCATCCATTAGTAGTATTCTAGTAGAAATCCTCCAAAATTCTAGTAGTTTACATAGTAATTAATAGTAGATCTACATAATTTCCATCAACAATTATCTAGATTTCAAGTTTGTAAGAAGATTATTCAAGTTTTATTTGAAGATTTGTTGGGTTTATTGGAGGATTAGTGACAAGTTCTCCATTTTATTCATCAAAGATTCAATCTTTTTCTATGATATCTTCTTATTTCTTATAGATCTACATAGTTGGTATAATTCTCTTCCACTCTCTAATCTCTAGTTTAGTTTTTATGTTGTTTTCTCATCATTGTTTTGTTTAGATTATATTGTTGTTGTTAGCTTCATTAGATCTATTTAATATGCATGTGTAGACACCCGCATTTTGCCTGCTAGTGTCTATAGCAGTTCCCGACAAACACCCGATGATGATCGGACGCAAACGTGACTTGGTATACTCGGATTTGGACCCGAAATCAATAATATCTGACATGGACTTTTAGCGGAGTAATAATCTCACAAAACAGACCTCAAATTCAGGCCCAGTGGGTCGTTCCGAGCAAAATAAGACTAATTTGGGCCAAAACCGACACCAAAAATAAATCCCGTCTTTTGGCGACCGGGTCAAAACCCGGTCAGAGACGAACCCGTCACAAAAACAGCCCAAATGCATCTTCTAGAAGCTGGCGCCCAAGTTGAATTCAAAAAAGATAACACAATCAACAAAGTCAACCCCTTCCTTATTTACCTCGATTTACCTGATCCACTCGGTCGAGTGGATTGACCCACTCGGTCGAGTGGAGCGTCAAAAATCGGATCAGGCCCTTTTTCTAGGGCACTCGACCGAGTGCACTAGGGCCACTCGATCGAGTGACCCTAGGTCGTGGGGTAAACTCTATAAATACCCCATGACCCTCACTCATTTCACAAGTTTTGCTCATCCATTTTTTACCTACATTCAACCTACATTCACCCCACATTTCAGCCATACTCTCTACCCTACAACCCTAAGCAAACACACACAAAAAACCGAGTCCCTTGTCCCTCGAAAAACCGACAATTCCTCCACACACACACACATACACCATAACTTGCATACATCCTCGATACTCCGACGTCCCGTCACTATTTACGAGTCCATTTCCGAGGTTCCTACTAAGCATGTATGTTGAGGGTGTCCTAAACCCCATTTCGATCTTTGTTACTCTTTTATTTACGTTTTTTTATCGTTCGTATTATATCTATACTAGTATTGTAATTCTAACTTCTAACATAATTCTAACATTTTACTTTTTTGTATACTAACTTTTACATTCTCGTTACTAACATACTATCATACCGCGTATATATACAAACTAGTATCAAAATTCGGTTTTGAATACGTTTAACTATAATTATCGCCTAAAGTCCGTCTAATCCCTTTACGAGCAACGACGGAGGTGGAGCCCTTTCGAGGAGCCCCGCCCCAATGTACTCAAGGGCGTGACGTGATCGCGACTAATCATAGTTGAACGCATTCGATCCCATTTTAATTAGTGCGGAACCCGTTGACACGAAAACCGACATCACATAACCCGAAAGGGTTAGTTTTGATGTCGTGATGTAGAGGGAGGCATTCCGTTGCTAATTCAAATTTTCTAAGGTAAATGTTTTCATAAAATCCCGACAACGGTATTATAATCGTACATGTACACGATTATAGTACCGGAGGTCGAGTTAAATACAAATCATGCGATATTTGCATTTAATTCGACCGACCGTCGATTTTAAACCCCAAAGAACGAAACGAGTTGACACTCGTACAGGGGCTACTCGACCGAGTGCATAGGGTACTCGATCGAGTAGCGTCCATAAAACTGGGCATACCCTTTTTCGAGGACACACTCGACCGAGTCAGACCATGACTCGACCAAGTGGGTCCCGTAACCCAGAAAACCGAGAGCTTCAATGCAACATTTAAGCCTCGTCTTTTTTACGACTCTTGGTCGACACGTGTAAAGCCAATCACGTGGATCCCTTTTTCAAAACTCACGCTCATCACGACACCTTAACGACTTTGATCGATTTTTCGACGTGATAAGTCGGGACAAGGCATCGAGGCATAGGATCGGGCTAGCATCACGCTTAGGCCCTATGTCTCCGTCCTCCGTTTAATACACAATGCGATGTGTATTTAATCGGGGTTAGTCCACCTACACGGTTCACGGTCTAGTGCATATACGGGTCCGTTCCTAACATCTTATTATTTATTATTCCACTTCTATATCGCTTACGTAATTTTCGTATTGGCCGGGTTGTATTTCCGCCCGTGTAACTTGTACGTTATTTTTCGAGTTTTATTTATTTACTTGCTTATCGCTTCATAAATGAACCTCGCATGCTAAATCACTTCGACAATAAATTAGATGCATTAAATGACGTAGTTCGCATACTATTCATATGCTTAGCCCGAAAACGCTGTTTGCATATCATTTAATCGTTTTACTAGCGCGCTCACACGAACACGAACGATGTCTTAGTAGAGGCCGCCATGTGCGGGCGGGGTTGGGTGTCCTTAGTGGGCTTCCCAACACGTACCCTCACCCCTTACTCAGAACCTTGGTTTCCGGATGTCCGAAACCCTTGGCGCACGAGAGTCATTCTATATACGAAAGCCGGTTTAGACGGTATCAATATTGCAATGCAAAGGGACGAGCCCAATGAACTCTGAAATCGAAGTGGGCCGTACTTTGTGTACAGCCCATGACGACATAGAGTGGGCTCGTATGGTTCCGAATAACCACAAAATTCAGTGGCGACTCCAACTTTGACTTAAATTTCAAACCCGAGAACAATCTCACCACGAGATTCATTCGCCTACCCAAACCCGCGCGTGGCCGCGTCGGGGTGGACCTACGTCATGTCCACAATTTGGCGATTCCGCTGGGGATACCTGATGTACCACATGTCATCGGGGTTCCTAGGGTGAGACTCGGCGAAGAGAAATCGTTCGTATATTAGTGTGCGCGCATTAGTTTAATGGTTCATGCATAACCCAAATTTTGCCCGGGCCGGTTACTTGTGACCGACGTCCCACTATACCACGGTGCATTCCTACATGGGTTCACTAAAGACTTCGATGGCGGAACTCACCGGGGTTTTACGGCAGGTCCTAGTTCCAAATCGGCTAGGAAGTCCGTCCCGTTTCGTGAGAATGCTATCGTTGTTGGTATAGACCCTACTTTGACCGACCGAGACTTAGTGTAAAGCATACATAAGCATCGTTATAATGCTTGTTTGACTACGTGCTACTTGGTTTCCGTGTCATTTTTCAAAAAACCGTCATTTCAAAAAAAATGCATCTTTCCAAAATACCAAGTTTTCAAAAACCCGAAATGCTGTCCGTTTCGGGACCCGTCTTTTCAAAATATCCAACTTTCAAAAATTCGGAATGCCGCCGAAATTTAGGATCAAACGATTTGACTCAAAATATCCTTTTTCTCTAGTCGGCGTGCTGCCCCTTTTAATTCTTGGATTTCAAACACCATTCCGATTTTCTGAATTTTCAAAATTCTAATCTTGGTTTTCGAAATCCCGTGTTCAATTTCCAAACTCTCGGAAATTCACTCATTTTATATTCAAATTTCAAACATCCAACTTTCCTAGTAAACCTTTCTTATTATAGGACCTACCGTCTAGCCGTGTGTCGGGTCTTTGCATGGTATGTCGAAGGTCTATGGCGTCGAAACTCTGCCGATCCTATATCGCAAGTTTCCCCCCTTTCCCGAGTCCGCCTTATCTGTCAAGGCACGACCAACCCGCGTAGGGCATACCCCTACAAAGGAAAGTCTGTCCATACACTCGAGTCAAAAGTCTGGGGAAGAGTCTCACGTGGACCTTCCTTCGAACGGGATTAGGCCCACAAAGCCAAAATCCTAAGGAAGTTATACCACCCATCGAGTCATCCGTTTAGGTGTCTTTCTCGAGTCTTTAGTCTTCCTTTCTAGTGTCGCTCGGGATGTACTTTTCCTTCCTTTTTTTCCAAGATCTGGGTTCAGTTTCTGATTACGCGGTGTTCTTACAGACAGGCCGCCGGCAACTAGACACGCTCGAAGGATGGCTACTTTGAACAGCCTACAAACCTCTTTGGACGCCATGGTCGCGAAGCAGACCGATATCGAAGCCCAACTGACTGAAATGAGGGCTGGCCAAGTGGCCATTGTTGCTCGCCTAGCCACGGTGGAGCAAAGGGCTCCTAACGTTGAGACCACGGGGACTCTGGCTGAACTGGTCAGCGCAGTGCGCCGACTAGAAGAACAAGTCCATTTGACTGGGAGTAACAATATCCACCGGGAGAATAGCCGAGAGTACTCCACGGTGAGTGACAAACTGCCCGCAAACCTGAACCTCACAGGTTTGCCCATGTTTGAGGGAACCGAAGACCCGTTACTACATGTGCGGGCCTTCAAGGAGTTCATGGCCATCAAGGGAGTGGATTCATCCGTGTTCAAGAACCTCTTTGCTGCATCTCTTGAGAAGCACCCACGGGCCTGGTACTATAGGCTAGACCCGAAAAAATACCCTACATGGGATGATGTGGCCACCGAGTTCGCTCGGAACTATGCTGACAACACCGAGATCCAAACCACAATGCGATCTCTGGAGGTTATGGCCCAAGAGCCAAAAGAAGGTTTCACTAAATACCTTCAACGCTGGAGGGCCGAGAGCGTGAAATTGGTCGATAAGCCCAATGAGAAGACTTTGGTGGAGGCTTTCGTGAAGAACCTCCTCCCTTCCTACCGGGTTCACCTCCGATATGCTGTCATACCCAATTTCACCACCCTTACTAAAATGGGTATGAGGATCGAAGACGACCTGAGACTAGAAGGCCTCACTAAGGCCGCTAGCAAAGGGTACCAAGGGGCTTCCTCCTCCACCACTAAGCCCCAGGCTGCAACTCGCAGCATTTTTGACGCGGTTAATCTACTAGATGCCCCGTCCAAGAAGAACACCCCACCTCGGGTTTTCACCGATATAGGTACCACCTATACCTATGCCTTACAAAGGCTGTCCTCCAAAGGCCTAATCCAACCGATAGGCCCAACTCCTGAAGTTCCGGTCGAGCGACGCTCCAAGAACTACAATGCTCAGGCCTATTGCCAATACCACCGGGGCAATGGGCATGATACCGAAAAGTGCTGGAAGCTGAAGCACCTGATCCAGGACTTGATCGAAAGCGGTAAAATCCCGCTACCCGGAGATAAGCCAAGCAACAAGGAGAACCCTTTCAGCTCCCATGCCATCTTTGCCGGGGAGGTGATTGATTGCTCTCACCTTATCTCTCCATTCATCCCGCAAGTGAACGGGATCTGGTTCGACGACGAGGATGATGTCTACCTCGCCAAGGGGGAAACCGTTCCCATCACCCCTGAACAGATTCGCGAGGCCAAAACTCGAGTCCTAGCCAGCAACCACCTTGGTCGTCCCTATTTAGCCACAAGCACTAGGGACACCCCTATCCCGGCAACCATCACCGATCCACTCGGGATGGAAGTCGCCCCTGAAGAGCCTACCGCTGAAACGGCTATTGTGAAACAACTGAAGAGAACCCGAGTTGACCTCACTATATGGCAACTCTTAGTCAGCTCACAAGAACATCGATAAGCGCTCACAAAGGCTCTCGATCAAGTCAAGATCGACTCTTTGGCTACCCCTGCTGAAATGGTAGCCACGGTCCTACCCCACCTAAAGGGTAGGGCCAAGGAAGGAGGCCCAATGATCACTTTCTCTGAAGCCGACTTGCCACCATTCGGGGCCTCCCACAATCTGGCCCTTTACATCACGGTGATTTGCCGGGGAAAATACCTCCCGATGACCCTAGTCGATGACGGGTCAGCCGTGAATGTCCTTCCTCTAAGGACCGCCAAAGCCCTCGGCATTACCGAGGCTGACTATATCCCGACTGCTCAAACCATCCAAGCCTTTGATGGGAGTCCAAAGTCGGTAGCTGGGGCCATAAAACTGACCATCATCACGGGCCCAATAGAAAAAGAGCTTGAATTCCAGGTGATTGATGTCACCTCGTCATTCAACTTGCTCCTAGGAAGGCCGTGGATCCACGCAGTCAAAGCTGTGTCTTCCACCCTCCACCGTAAGATCAAGATGCCTTTACTCGACAATGTTATTACTTTGGAGGCAACCCCGATGACCGTAGCTAGCTGTAACGCCACGGGCCGCACGGACCTCTGGGGGTTCGACTTTGTGGGGATGATCGAGGAAGAGTACCTCTTTAGGCCTTACTTCACCACGAGCATTGACACGATGCTCCAGAACCTAGGGTACCTTCCGGGGGCTACCTCTCGACCCGACCTTCCAGCTGGGAAGATCATCGAGGTCCTCAAGGACGAAGACTCTCACTTCGGCCTTGGCTATGCCACCACTCCGGGCAACGTTGTCCGAGCAGGAATCGAAAAAGCCTGCAACATCATGAAGGGTATCCACATGAGCCCTTACAGCCCACGGTTGTCTGACTACTTTGTCACACCCGTGTTTGGGGCTGTCCAGGTTGGACTATACCAACCAAATGCCACGCACCTCGGGACCCACTTGGCCCGGGACTGCAACTACATCCCGGATGAGGTGTTCGCCCTCATCCAGTCCGATGGAGCTGATGATGCTGAGCCCGCGCTGGGGCTACTCTTCGGGGAAGACACCATAGCCCCGACTCCAAAAGAAGACCTGGTCAACCTGATTCTCCGCAGCAACAGGTTTGACCCGACCAAGCTGATCTCGGATGTTGGCTCCGAAACAGGGAGCAGGGCCTAGAGGAAGACTGTCAAGTGGACTGACAGTCAAGGAAAGATCTACAAGCTGGTCACCGGAGAGGGAGACATGCCTGAGTCTGAGTCCGAGTCTGAGTCGGAGTCTGAGTCAGAGTCTGAGGTCGAGTCTAGAGAAGTCGGTGTTAGAGTCACTCCTGTAACCCCTCTCCCTTCTATCATTCCTGCTGCTGGCACTTCGGGGTCTGTCCCGAGTGCTTTACCAATCCCGCCACTGACCAATGATCAGATGACTGCTCTCTTTGAGCTGTTTTCCAAATTTTCAATCAATAATAACAACCGTTCTGCTTACGACTTGTCTCTTTTAAATTCTGCTTTCAAAAATGTTTTATGCTATGACATTGAGAAATCCGATGAACAGGTACCCCTACCTCCACATCTGATTGAGCAACTAGAGCAAAGGGAATCCCGGAATCCGGTAATTGAAGAGACCGAGTCCATAAACGTGGGAACAACCTTAGAGCCTCAGATACTTAAGATAGGGTTATCTTTAGATCCCGAGGAGAAACAACAGTTCATAAACCTCCTCCAAGAATTCAAAGATGTCTTCGCATGGTCCTACAAGGACATGCCGGGGATAGACCGGGAAATAGCCGAGCACCGCATACCTATCAAAGACGGGTGCAAACCGGTCAAGCAAAAGCTTCGCCGAATGAGGCCCGAGTGGTCTCTCAAGGTAAAGGAAGAAGTCGACAAACAGTTCAAAGCCGGCTTCATACAAGTGTCTGAGTATCCGGACTGGGTTGCAAACATCGTGCCGGTTCCTAAAAAGGACGGTAAGGTGCGGGTATGTGTAGATTTTCGGGATCTTAACAAGGCAAGCCCGAAGGATGATTTTCCGTTGCCACACATCGACATAATGGTGGATAACAGGGCCGGTCATGCCCTTCTGTCATTCATGGACGGGTATGTCGGATATAATCAAATCAAAATGGCGGGAGAAGACATGAGTAAGACTACCTTCACTACACCTTGGGGTACTTACTGCTACACCGTAATGCCGTTCGGTCTCATTAATGCCGGGGCCACATACCAAAGGACCGCTACCACTCTACTACATGACATGATGCATAAAGAGGTAGAGGTCTATGTAGACGACATGATCGTCAAATCCAAAGAACGGGACGGTCACATCACCGCCCTAAGGAAATTTTTCACCCGCTTGTGCAAATACAACATGAGGCTAAACCCTCAAAAATGCAGTTTCGGGGTAACGTCAGGCAAATTACTGGGTCATATCGTTAGCCAACGAGGTATCGAGGTCGACCCAGCTAAAATCAAAGCCATTACCGAGATGCAAGCTCCCAAAACCGAAAAAGAAATAAGGGGATTTCTCGGGAAAGTCCAGTATATTAGTCGATTCATTTCCAAGCTAACCATGGTGTGCGAACCAATTTTCAAGAAACTGAAAATAGGAGAACGGATACTATGGGATGACAAGTGCCAAGCTGCTTTCGACAAAATCAAGGAAATTCTGTCTGCCCCGCCAGTTTTGATGCCACCTCAACCCGGTTTGCCTCTGTCGTTATACCTAACAACGACCGAGACAGCCATGGGGGCTATGCTGGCACAGACGGTCGACTCCGAAGAACGAGCCATTTATTACATCAGCAAGAAGTTTTTAGAGTATGAGTGCAAATATACCATGCTCGAAAAGACGTGCTTGGCTCTAGTCTGGGCCACTAAGAAGCTTCGACACTATATGCTCAGCTACGAGGTCCATGTTCTATCAAAGATGGATCCGATCAAATACCTCTTCGAAAAGCCCATCCTCAATGGCCAAATTTCTAGATGGACTCTAATGTTGGCAGAGTTCGACCTAAAATTTGTGCCATTAAAGGCCATTAAGGGACGGGTGGTAGCTGAACTCCTCGCTGACAGCCCAGTAACCGAAGAAGGACACACCGACACCTGGTCCTTCCCCGACGAAGATATTTTCCATACCGATGCCGAAACATGGGATTTATACTTCGATGGAGCATCTAATTTTCGAGGGTTCGGATTCGGGATCCTCCTAATTTCACCAAGAGGGGAGCATACTCCCGTCTCCATCAAATTAGACTTTGATGTTACCAATAATGCAGCAGAGTACGAAGCATGCATTTATGGGCTACAAGCCGCCGCCAACCTGGGAATCACAAATCTTCGGGTACATGGCGACTCATCCTTGGTCATTAACCAAGCACTCCAAAATGGAAGACTCGGAATGCTAATCTCGTGGCCTACCAGGCACGAGTAAGGGATCTCGAGAAACAATTCCAAAAGGTGGAGTATATATACCTGCCTCGGGAAGAAAATCAGTTTGCAGATGCACTCTCAAAATTGGCATCTTTACTGAATATTCCCGACCACATGACCAGTATGCCAATTTGTGTCGAAAGACGGTCCGAGCCGGCATACATCCATGACATCGAAGACATCGAGATCACTGATCCCGAACCTTGGTACCAGGCTGTGTTAACATACCTGACCAACGGAGAATATCCTCCTGGGACTGAGGGTCGAGCCAAAAAGGCCTTGCGAAGGCTAGCCACCCAGTTCATCCGTACCGATGATGGACAACTATACAAAAAGACGGCGCAGGGGACTCTTCTCCTTTGTGTTGACAAATACAAGGCCGAGAAAGTAATGGCCGAAGTGCATGATGGTGAAAACGGCCCACATATGAATACTCACATGCTGGTCCGAAAAATCATGAGGCTCGGATATTACTGGAATACCATGGAAGCCGACTGCCAATTTTATGTCAAACATTGCCATAACTGTCAAATATTTGGCAATGTGCAACATATGCCGTCGTCCTTGCTCTATACCATGACGTCACCCTGGCCGTTCTCAACATGGGGTATCGACATAATCGGGAAGGTAAATCCCTCCGGTACTGGCGGACACTGTTTCATTTTAGTAGCTATCGACTACTTCACCAAGTGGGTCGAAGCTGAATCATATCGCATCCTCAATGCCAAACATGTCGCCAAATTTATCCAAAACAAGATAATATGTCGGTATGGGATCCCGCATGAATTCATCAGTGATCACGGGACTCATTTTCAAGCCGAGACCGCAGCCTTGCTGGTTAAATACAAGATTCAAAGGCACACGTCCTCGCCCTACCGTCCCCAAACGATGGAGCAGTAGAGGCGGCTAATAAAACAATTGTCACCATACTCAAAAAGATGGCTGATAATTATCGGGACTGGCCCGACAAAATACCTTTTGCCCTATGGGGGTACTGGACATCAATTCGCACCGCAACCGGAGCGACACCATACTACCTAACCTACGGGATGGAGGCAGTTCAACCAGTTGAGCTAGAGGTACCGTCCCTCAGAATTCTATTAGAAAGTCAAGTACCCGAAGCTGACTGGGTTCGAGCACGGTACGATTCGTTGGTTCTACTAGACGAACGACGGTCCCGCGCTCTCAACAACATCCAAATCTACCAGAAACGGATCCAACAGGCCTTCAACAAGCGGGTAAGGCCCAGAAACATTAAGGAAGGGGATCTAGTCCTTAAGTCTGTTCGAGCTTTACTACCAGTTGACCCAAGAGGAAAATTCAAACCCAACTGGGCTGGGCCATATCTGGTGAAAAAGATCTTATCGGGGGAGCAGTGATGCTAACGGACCTGGACAGGAATGAGTTCGTCAACCCAACCAACTTGGACCAGCTGAAGCGTTACTACCCTTAGCCATTTCTCAATGTCATTAGCAAATTTTATCAAAATCATTTATTTTACAAAAAGCAAGTCAATGAGCTAGAATTACTTATTCTACTGTCACAAAACATCTTGAACCATTAGTCTTGGTGTAATTCGAGATTGCAAATTTCCTAAGCCTGAACTACGTTTGGTTTGATTCTGCTAGTCGCGGATACGTAGGCAGCCCCTCAAAAGGGCACAACCAGTGCAATCGAGAAAAGACAGGAACGGTTTAATAATAAACTTTCTTTTATTAATTATCACAAAAAAGGCCCCAATAAACTTGGGAAAATTACAAAGTGCAGGAATTCAAAAATTACCAAAAAAAAAAAACACACGACAAAAATAGTAATAATACTTAAATAATAAAAAACTAAGGACTCGGTATTTAGGGCATCTTGCCCTTCCCCTTGTCCTTGGCCTCCTTGGCCGTCCACTAACGACGACGCGGAGGAGAGCGTTCCCGAATCACCACAGGAACCTCTTTAGCCCGGACTCGTTTCTTGGAGCTCGAGTCCTCATCCACCTCGATTAGACCTGTCAAAAAATGACCCGACCCGAAAACCCGACCCGAAACCGCCCGAAAAAAACCCGAAAAAACCCGCCCGAAAATGACCGAAACCCGAAAGTGACCCGACCCGATAATAACCCGAATATATTGGGTCAAAACCCGCCCGAACCCGTTACCCGCCCGAAAATAGATAAATTAAAAAAATATTACTATTATACAATAAAGTTTCTCAAAAACACTAAGAAATATTTTTTTTTCACTCAAAATTTTAAGAAATAATATTTATATATACATCTTTAAAATCATATTTTTATGAGATGATTATTATAATGAGAAAAAAAATCAATAAATCGAGTCAAAGTTCGTCATATATATTCGTACTTCCTATAGAAATAAAATATCAATGTATATTAAAAGATATATTAAATAAAACATGTTTATTTTCACTAATATCATATATTAAATGAGATGATTAAGAAAATTAAGAATAAAATTGTATTTATGACTAAAAAAAAGTAAAGAAAATTAATGTTTTTAAAGTGCGTTAATAACCCGTATTTGACCCGAACCCGACCCGAAACCCGTATAAACCCGACCCGTATAAAACCCGTATTTTTCAAACCCGAAATACACCCGACCCGTATTTTACCCGAACCCGAAATGACCGAACCCGAAACCCGACCGCCCGACCCGTTTGACAGGTCTAACCTCGATAGGCCCGAGTCGGGCCCTCACGGGCTCAGGGAGCCGGTCACGCGGACCTAGTCGGTCCCGGGCCGCCAGCCTTGGCCCAAGTCGTCGTTCTAAATCAGTCTGGGGGCTTAGCCGCCCCCGTGTGCCACTAGCACCGGCATCTTTAGCTCGAGTCTTAGTATGTGACTTAAGACCCGATTCTAATCGGACCAAGGTAGCAGGGGTCTCTCCCTCATCGAAGAATCCCCTATTGTCCTTCGCCGTCTCCCGACGGACCAGTTCGAAGGCCTCATCGACCTTCAGAGCTTTACGGGCTTCCTCAGACTCCTCGGAGGTCCATTTCTCGTAAGCCCGAGAAACCCAAGTGGATTGGCAAGGGTTGGGAATAGTCCATGTAGGACGAGTGAACCATCTCTGCAACCAGGTGTCGCACATAGCGTCCGTCAGTTGGAGCGAGACGCTAATAATGGCTTCAGTCTCAGGAATGCGCTGAGACGAACCGAACTGCCTCAGGATGCGGTCCGGGTAAATATGAACTGTCCAGTCAAGGGACATGATCACCAGGTAGCGAGCTTGGTCTCTCTTGGCCAGCCCCGTTAATTTAGAAAGGAACCACCAAGCAACCGTCCACCTAATCAAAGGGCCACCATGGAACACTAACTCCTCATCCCAGTAAGCTCGATTTATATGGTGACTCGAGCTTATCCGGCGCCCTCTTGAACTGATTTGGCTGCTACGGTAGTTGGGAACGCTCGGAGGAGGCTTTATGATTGATAAGCGTTCCGACAGCCAAACCTGCAAAAAGTATATACAAAATTCATGAGCAACAGAACGGTCTGCTACAGCCCACTCGATCGAGTACACTATCTGACTCGATCGAGTAAAGCTCTCTGAAGACAAACAGAATCTCGTTAAGCATGGCACTCGATCGAGTAAAGCATCTCACTCGATCGAGTAAGCCCTTCACAGATGGGCAGAAGCACTTTACAGACATCACTCGATCGAGTGACAGGTCCACTCGATCGAGTGACTTACGGACCTCAAAAAATCGCAAGACGTATACCTGCAGAATGAGGGTGCTCCCCGTCAATTGTCGGGTTGGGTCAAGTCGCCTAGCATCGAGACCCATGATGATTTCCCCAGTGGCTAGCCAAGCAGGGCTATGACCAGTCTTCATCTGGTCAACCACTCCGATCAGCCTAATTTGACCCACGCATGAGTCAACATCCATCATCCCCTCAAAGACGTAGCGGTGCAGCATGCAGAATGCGAAAGCCCTACGCCTGTGAGAAGGCGTAGCCCTTACATCTTGACTGTTCATAAACTTGTCAGCCAAGTCGAAGAGGGAAACAGTATCTCCCCGCACCATTCGATCTGTCTCAGCATGAGACAGACCCAGGAAATCCCTCAGTCTTCTCCTCGGGTCCGGGTAGAACGGAGGGATGGCAGGACGAGCCACAGGGCTCCACCCCCCGATAGCTGCGATCTCCTCGAGAAGAGGGCATATTTCTCCCCGCGAGAACGCGAAGACGTGATGGGTAGTATCCCAAAACGACAAACAGGCGTCCAAAAAGTGTGAATCAGTCACGAGACGCCGAAGAGGAAACAGGCTGACAATCCCCATTTGGGTCAATTGAATTTTGTCCTCGTCCCGAAAGTGCTGGGACCAGGCAAAAAGCATTGAAGTAAGATGTTCAATACCCATGGCAGGAACTGGAATTCTCTGGAAAGACTAAGAAGTTTTTTTTTTGAGGAGAAGAAGGAGTTTTGATTTGAGATGCAGTAAACTGAAGCAGGGGGACCTATATTTATAATAGGGAATCCTAACTGCAACCCTAACTACCCT